>CM076969.1:42882371-43136300 GCA_039105355.1 Benthosema pterotum
TGCTTGTTTTTGGATCACTCGTTCCACTCACGTAAAAGCAGACCACGGCCTACTTGTGCGCCATATGCAAGTTGGCACTCTACTGATGCAGATCTATTTTCTGTGATCTGGCCTAGTCCTGAATGTCATCGGAGGAGGACATCATCAATCATCATTGGCTTGCTGGGATAGGGTTAGAGGTCAAAGGTGCCCCTCAGACATATAGTACATTACATTTGACATTAATTTAGCTTTATTACCTCGAGGTTGGTTGGTTTAAATGTGTTTTTAATACCCAGGATTTGCAACAGCGCACAACAACATGCCGCTTCTGAAATGTGGAGACACTTTCTTTTGAGCTCAAAACAGTGTCAGTAGTATATGTTCATTGCGATGTTGAATTGTCGATGTTGTCCAGGATGACGCAGAAGCATTGCCTGGAGGGCCAGGTCTACTCGGTGCCTCTCATCCAGCAAGACCTGAGGAGAGAGGAGGCTGTTCACCAGATAGCAGATGCATTGCTTTACCTTGAGACCATCTCTACAGACATATTCAGCAGGCAAGTCCTGTGTGTGTGTGTGTGTGTGTGTGTGTGTGTGTGTGTGTGTGTGTGTGTGTGTGTGTGTGTGTGTGTGTGTGTGTGTGTGTGTGTGTGTGTGTGTGTGTGTGTGTGTGTGTGTGTGTGTGTGTGTGTGTGTGTGTGTGTGTGTGTGACACCCCCCCCCCCCCCCCATACCACGCACCTTGCCGTATTTAACCTGTGGTAAGACACGACAACTTCAGAGCAATCTGTAGTATGAGAGTGCATCATGCTTTATACATGAGATGATGCTTAATATGACATGTAATGGCTGTCTCATACATCATGCATAGGCTAACACATTGCGTGTGCGTGCGTGTGTCCGCGCGCGCATGCATGCATGTGTGTTTTGTCTCCAGGGTGTCTGAAAGCGTGGAGAAGAACCGCCGGCAGTTGCATGCCGTCACTGACCGGATCAGACTAGCTCAGGCACGAGTGGACAAGATCAAAGGCAGTAAGAAGGCCACCAAGGTAACGTCCACATTTCCCTGTGTACAGGTAGCGATTCTGCTACATGAGTCCCTGACTGACTAGTCTTGCGTGGCCGGTAGGGCTGCAAGACTAGGCCACTAATCGCTGCACTTATCATGGGGTTCTCCCACTCGGAGTCAGGTTATAGTTTTTCCAGCGGTATGTGTAACTAAACTAAAGAGCCTGAAGTGTTCCCTTGCAATCTGATGATAGTTGCACATGCACGGTAGCAACTGCAAAGCAAAATATGACACAACAATGATTACATTATCAAGAACAGAAAAACATAAGGGTTGAATAACTATTTTTAAATGACCTTACTGAGTTCAAAAGAGTACTGTTCCTTTTAGACTGACACATGTAGGTATTCTTTAATCAAATGTAATAAGTCAGAATAAGCCTAAAGAAGTAGTTGCTTTATTTCATTTAAGAATGTTTGTTTGAATAGCAGCCTAATTGGCAGCCAATCAAACGTTTTTTTTTCTTTTTTTTTTGTTAGAATATGTCTAAACAAACATACAGTATATTATAAGGTGATGGTTAAAGAAGTGTTGTAATCCGTTTAATCAATTGTAATAAATAATCGTTAGTTGTAGCCCTAATGGCCAGACTATTTGCCTCTCGCAAATTTTAAGCGTTTCTGTCATCAGTCTGGAGAATGGAAGCTCTTTCCAAGATTAAGCGCCAAATCGGAGGTGGCGCATGCCCTGAATTGGTGCCGTGGTCTATTCCACCTGAGATGGCTAGTTTGTTTTTGGCGTTATTTCTTCTTTCAGTAGTTTTGTCCCTGTTAATTCCATGGTACTTTTCAGTGCACAAAAAATATGAGTCTCTCATTCGTATAACTCTTCTTTGAATACCTTTCTGGTTTGAAGAACAGGCGGTTTCTGTTACTTGTTTCTTGGGAGCTGTAGTTCCAATTGCTGAATAGTTGTCTGGCTACACAAGACTACTGATTGACTATTTCTGCCTTGTTTTGCCCTTGTTCCTCCTTGGTTCCATCTTATGTTTGTTCATGTAGAATCGTCTAAAAACAACAACCCTGTCACTATGCTGCACCTGTGATGTTCTTTTGTACTGACATCCAAGTTTAAAACAATACTTGAATACACATAATATCAATAGTATACGATGCAACTGTGTTTGTGTGCTTAGGTATTCTCCAGCGCCAAGTACCCCGCCCCAGATCGTCTACAAGACTATTCTTCTCTTTTCAGTGGGGCCTCAGACCCCTCTGCACAGTCTCGCCCCCGATACAAAATACAGAACAAGCTACGGCCCCTTGATGACAAGGCACTGCAGGTACAACAAACACATACACACACACACTAGTATTTTATTCCACTTTTCCAACTATTGTGATGTCATAGCCAAACTGCTACCCGTTGACTGTTCTTACAGTACGTTTTAACGGTGGGCGATGGACAAGCAACCTTGGCCTATTTGGCCGAAAAGCTCAGCATTTTTTATCTTTCCGCCCAACGTCACCCGACGTCGCCTGTTCTGCTGCTGTCGCTGAATTGGCGGCTCCCATAGACAAATAATAGATGTCAACCGACGTTGCTTGTCCATCGCCCGCTGTTAAAGCGTACTGTTATGCTATGCCACGGCTGAAACTCAAATCAAAGTACTTTTTTATTTGTCTGTAGATGAAACATTTTTTGAACACTGTTACACATCAGTTGTTCAAATCACCAGATTTCAACCCACAGTGTTCAGAACAACAGGAAATGCTACTGTAGGACAATATGTGCCACTACTTTAATCATTGTAGTCCTGTATCTTTCAAGGCCTCTGTACAAAGCTGAGCCAGCTAAAAAAAGTGTTGGTATAATATATCGGATATAGATATGTATCTTCACTTGTTGCCATTTCGTGGCCTGCCCTGAATTTAATCTCCACTGCTCTGGAGAGTCTCTGAGAATCAATGGAAGGATTGCATGTCTTTCTCTTGGACATATTCTCCTTTCATTGTTTTACCTAGGCAGCTGAATCCGTGGGCATGTGGATGGATTTATACTTTAATAATTATTAACCATTTTAATATTGTATTTAAAATATTATTGCTGATTTGGTCGCCACAGCCTTAGCAGGTTACCTTGAAAAAGTTACCATTGTCATTGTGACACACTCCTAGAACCTACAGATCTCTTGCATTGTTACTAGTCTCGGATTGCCAGACTCTAGCATGCAGAGATTGTGGAATAGTTGTATGGTTATGCGACAGATCCAGTGTTTTGTGCACACAGAGATATCGTTTCCCTGGTAAATGGCTAATAATGACAGTTGCGGACACTGTCCAGGGGATCAGCTTTGGCTGCACTACAGTCAGTTGCAGGTGGATCAGTTGCATATTACATTCACATGCATACATTTGTGCATCACACTACTAGATGTTGGCTGCCCTGAAAATGTATGTGTGTACGTGTGTGTGTGGGTGTGTGCACACTTCAGCTCAGCAGCAGATTCCTGCATTATTTATTGTTAAACAAGGTCTTCTTCTAGAGTCTGAGGAAACTTTACAGGGACAAGCATATTTTCTGCTGCGTGCGCTGCACTTGTCCCTGCAAGTGTGTTCTAGTAATGTGTGCTGGAGGAAGAGAAGAAAAACGAGAGGGCGATTTTCACTGGCGGTGTTTTGCAATGTATTATTCAGCACAGTCCCTAGTCGTGCGTGTGTGCGTGTGTGCGTGTGTGCGTGTGTGTGTGTGTGTGTGTGTGTGTGTGTGTGTGTGTGTGTGTGTGTGTGTGTGTGTGTGTGCGCGCATCTGGGTTCGTGCACACTATTCACTGCATGATTTGCACAAATCGCACAGGTTAAGTGAAATGGGATAGGTCTCCATCTCAATGTGTCCGTGTCTTGTTGTTTTCAGGAGAAGTTGCTGTATTTCCCAGTGTGTGTGAGCAATAAGAAGAGGTCTGAGGATGAGACTGAGGAGGGACTCGGCAGTCTACCACGCAACATCTCTTCAATCAGCTCTCTGCTGCTTTTTAATACTACTGAGAACCTGTGAGTCCAGTCCACACATAACTGCATGCACACACACACACACACACACACACACACACACACACACACACACACACACACACACACACACACACACACACACACACACACACACACACACACACACACACACACACAAAAGAAACACATGTTTCCAGGATCTAGCAGATCAAAATGGGCTTTTTGCAAGAGTACACTAATCTGTCCAGCTTAGATATTGGCACATCAAGCTGTGTCCAAGTACATCTTAGGATTTATCATTCACTTAACGTTACATTTTGTTTAATACCTGGGATATGCAACACCATAGAACATATACCAATTCTGCAATTTGGAGCCTCTTTAATTTCAGCTCAAACGGTGTCAGTATGCGTTACTGACTTGCTGCCATCACTGTGTAATGTTGTCCAGGACGATGCAGATGCAGAAAGGTTGAGAACCCTTGCTCTAGGGCAGTGTTTCCCCGATCTAGCAGATCAAAATGTGACACCAATAAGGGTATTGTTTTTGCTAGAGTACAATAGTCTGTTCAGTTCAGATATTGTTTATCCCTCTCTGCACCCTCTCGCCATGAACCCTGAACTTGATACAAGGGAAAACTCGATTACAAAACTATTGCACTCTCTGACAGAGGTAATTTGAGTTCCCAGAGTCTCTGGCTGCAGAGGATAGCAGAGGTGATGTTTGAAAGTGACCTTCATTTGGTTCGTGACTGGTTTCCTCGCCATTGCTCGCATGCATGGTCTGACGCAAGACCACAAGGATGATTGTTATAAACATTGGCTTCGCCTAAACCATTCAAAATGCAAATCAAATTGGACTTTGAGTGCTGACACTATCTTGCTCGCGGTGGTGGATGTGAACCGGTGAATCGGAGGCGAAGTGTCACAGGTGCTATATTTCAAACACGGAGCTGTATTTTGATGTTGCTAATTAATGCCAGACACTAGTGCTTAACTTATGCTGTGAAGGTGCTGACAGCACTGTTTGATGGTAAATTGTGTCTTGTGCTGAAACGCTAGAGAGAACTATCTTGTTTGTTGAAAAGGGTCAACCAACCACAAGCCTCTTATTGCATCGAATGAAATATTATCCACCTTCTAGCATGTTGAGATGTAAACTGTAAAGTTGACATTTCTTGGTAAACTTTTTCCTATATTCGGTATTGGTTTGGGCCAAGAATTGCCTTTTCGGTGCAACTCTAATTGAGAAATATAAAGAGAGTATAACAAGTTGTTTGTTTCATATATGTGTTGGGACACTGTTTTGTATAATTCACGAGGTGGTAAGAAAACCTAAAATTACATGTAGCATTTTCATATACCTTTGTAATTAAATACATATATACATTTCATAGACATGGCAATTCATTTTATTGTTGCGTCCTTTTTCAGTGGGTAGTTTAGAAGGACAGATTTTTGTGTTTATATCATAATGTATATTTGTACGTTTGTGCCACACCAAATTTGTCTTTGACTTGAACCATGAGTGGAAGCCCTAAGCTAAAGGGGACTGATCGATTTGAACTTTTTTCTAGGTATAAGAAGTATGTGTTCCTGGATCCTCTGGCAGGAGCCGTGACTAAAACGCACAACACTCTGGAGACAGAGAAAGCAGAGAAACCATTTGATGCGCCCTTGTCCATCACAAAGAGAGAACAACTGGAGAGACAGGTTCCTCAAGCACCTCACCCACTGCCTCTGTCGACTACTACACCATTAACTGGCTGCTTGGTGCACTCACCCGCGTTCAAGCTGGGGGCCATTCGACCACCTAAGCGAGGGGGGGAGAAAGATTGAGGGGGGAAAAGAAGGAAGAGAGAAAAAGAGAGAGAAAAGAGAGAAAAGAGAGGAAAAAGAGAAAGAGAGAGAAAAAGGAGGAAAATACAGTTTCACTGCAGCAGTATATGCCTGTTGTGTGCACGATTTGGTCACGTTTGACATTTTGGACGTGCAACAGACGGGATTCGAACCAGCGGCCCCATGTTCCTAGTGACATAGTGACGTACATGCCCTTATTAGGATAGAGCCAAGCGCAGTTTGGGAATGGGGATTCCCCATGCTCTGTGCATTCATTCATTCATGATATTTGCTATAAGATAGCAAAATTAGTCTATTTACAGTAGACCATGGTTAGTCAGAGCTAGTGTTCTTTGTATGAAATTCATAGGCTACAGGCTGAAATTGTGAATTTGGCATTTGATGTAAACACGCATCATTGACAAGTGATGTAGGAGAATTAACACCACAGAGATTTGCACTCAGTAGGCTATAAACAGCAGAAGCTGGCTATGTTTTGAGACACTTTTGACCATACTTGCCCATGAATAAGCCTACAGTTTATTACAGTTATTGCCATGTACATTCAGGATTGCACATATCCAGCCACTTTCCCCTCTTTGTATATTTCTCTTTTTCCTGCTTTTTGCTGCTTCTGGCTTTATAGGAGTAAACATTTTGTACGTCTCTAAATGAAATGAACAAGGTGGCCTTAAATATAATGCTTAGTGTGTATATTTAGTATTTCAGTTGTAGCTGTATTTGACTGTTACTGCATGCATGCATTAATGCATTCATTCATTCATGACATAGTTCTCATATCAAAAATAATTATAATAACCCCAGCTATATTCTTTAACTCTAAAATATATTCATCTCATTCAAGTCATCTTTAAAAAGCAAGTATTTGGCTGGAACACACTATTGCACACATTTCACACCCCAAGTTGATGGAAACATGAATCCATTGTAGTGACTGACTACATTGCCCAATGCCCATGATAGTAGCAAACGTTGCATTGTAATGCACATTGCTGAAACGATTATGCTAAATAGCACATTGAAGAGGTGTAAATAAGGCATAGCTCTGTGTGACCACATTACTCCTATTGCTTTATCAGAACACGTATACATTAAACATACTATTATGCACTGCTGTTATGTTGCATTATAACTAAGGTAGGCTGCCTCTGTGGCGACGTGCTCCCGTTGATGCACATATAAAATCCGAACGTGCACGTCGCCGTTCGCGTTCGTTTTTTATATTTACAGCAACGGTTCCAGTCGAGTATCCGACCAGAACGAACCTTTATAAGCAGAACCATTGCATAAATAAAATCGCGAATCCGACAGTACAAGAAGAGACTGCGAGGAAAGATGTCAAAAAGATAACCAAGCATCCACTTCCTCAATCCTATCGCTCAGGGGAACCCCGCGCCACGCGATTGGTCGGGGGGCGTAGACAATTCTCCCCCTCGCTCGCCCATTGGTCTAGATTTTTTCCAATGTTTCGGGGGCGGCGGCCCATTGGTCTCGAATGTTTCTAATGTTTCGGAGGGGGGGACCGCACCGAGACGCTATTGGCCGATCTCCCCCCAATGTTTCAATGTTT
The DNA here is from genome assembly GCA_039105355.1 of Benthosema pterotum. Classification (NCBI taxonomy): domain Eukaryota; kingdom Metazoa; phylum Chordata; class Actinopteri; order Myctophiformes; family Myctophidae; genus Benthosema; species Benthosema pterotum. The sequence continues at coordinate 42,889,802 of CM076969.1, forward strand.
CGCATTTTTTAGGGGGACGAACGGCCGGCACTGACAAAGAAATCTAAAAAAAAAAATCTAAAAAAAAAGTCCCCAAAAAAGTGCTTTGGCGCCCCCTAGTGGCCAAAACTCGGGTATCTCGTGTTAAGCAGTGATGGTGTTAACTGAATACTAAATTCATTGCATTTTATATGAACATAATAGTCTGTGCTAACATATGGTATTAATGACTTAACTTGGTCACCCTTGCACCACAGACAGCAGAGAGCTACTTTTACGTACCAGATCTGGGCCAGGTGCCAGAGATCGACGTACCATCTTACCTGCCCGACCTGCCGGGCATAGCGGACGACCTGTCCTACAGCGCTGATCTGGGGCCAGGCTTTGCTCCGTCAGGAACCACCCACAACATCCCCGAGCTGCCCTCCTTCTCCGGGGAGGAGAGCAACGGGCCTGGTATATATGCTCAGCCACGAACTCACTCACTCACTCATGCCCCTTTTCCACCAAAAGGACTTTTGTTCTAGAACGGGTTCCGTTCTCGATTCTTGGAACCAGAAACCATTTTTTGTTCCAGTTCCAGACCAACATTTAGGGTTCGAACTGAACTAGTTCAAACCTGATGGGCCTCACTGTATGACTCACACTTGTACAGTATTTAGATTTCATTTGAGTTTTATTCGTTGACATGGAGACCTGGTCTGTCGTCTGTTTTTTCTGTTCGTCTACATTCTAGGATCAGGTTTCCAGGCCGAAGCTCCACCCCCGCCCCCACCTCCGCCTCCGCCGCCTCCCCCACCTGAACCCACCTTTACCCCCACGACCGCTTCCCCTGGGGTGCCCCCTCCGCCCCCGCCGCCACCTCCTCCCCCCACGGCCAGCCCTGCCGAAGTCAGCCGAGGACCAGGCTCAGGTGCACACACACATTCTATATATGGCGTTAATACATAATTCATGCCGTCACAAAAGATGAATTCACTTGACCTTAGCGAAATGTAAAGAGTGATCGTGTGCATACATTAGACACACATACACAGTCAATATAACCCCAGGAACCTATGTCTCTGCCTGTGAGATGTACTGTAGCTGCCTAGATCAAGTCAAGCCTGGATGTTGACATTTCGCACTGCTAGGCTGACAATAATTGTCCTTGAAGGGTGAGAACCCTTCACCGGCCTGTGGGCAGGCCTCTCCTCTCTTTGACCCTGACTCTCCCCGACTGACCCAACCGCAGGGCCCGTCTCCGGAGCGCCCATCGAGGTTGGCCAGCCGTCGGACGGCCGTGCCAGCCTGCTGGAGTCCATCCGCAATGCAGGCGGAATCGGCAAGGCCCAGCTACGCAACGTGAAAGAACGCAAGCTGGAGAAGAAGAAGCAGAAGGAACAGGAGCAAGGTGATGGTGCTTGCTAGCATTAAACACCACTGCTATTCTGGTGTGAATGTATGTGCTGTTGTGTCACATGAAGCAAATGTGTTGTGTGTCTCTTAGCTACATTTATCAGTATTCCTGTGTTGTGTGGGGTGGGGTGGGGTGAGGTGGTAATTGCTAGTCAAATTCTACATGAGACTTGATGATGAGGATGATCATCAAATGATCATCTGATTATAATCCCTATGCTAAACAGACACAGGATACATGAGCTTAGTTAATCAAATATTAACCTACATTTTTACTTATTTTGCATTCAGCTATGCTCAGTACTGTGTAGTACAGAGGCTGGGCCTGTTATGTCACATCTTGGTACACGTCGCTTTGATTCACAGCATCATAGTCATCAGAACAGCCCATATCTCCCTGATGATCCCTCTAATAAATACTAATATTAATACAGCAACTGAACACTTTACAGTATACCTTCCTCATAATATTTATTTTCTGGTGGGCTGAGACAGGTCACGTCCTAACATTTCACTTTTGGGGAGCGGAGAGCCGTTTAACATGCCAGGGCTGACATCTTAATTAGCGAAACATAACAGGAGCTCTGTGTAATTAATGCACTGCGCTGCAAAGCACAGGCCTCAGGAGGTCTGGAGAAACAGGAGTTGGGAGAGTTATACAACCTGATTGCATGTTTTATAATTTACAAGTGACGGTCTCTCTTGCTTTCTCAGTGGTGGGAGCCTCAGCCAGTGGTGGGGACTTTATGTCCGACCTCTTCAATAAGCTGGCCATGCGCAGGAAAGGTGAGCCTTTAAAAGCCTTTAAAATAGGAATACTGTATTCAGATATGACGGAGTGAGGGGAGCTATTCTGTATTCTGTAACATCCTATTCTTCCAGTGCTTACTTAGTGACACATCATAGATTTTTTAATACTACCACTGTAGTGTAGTGTATAATATCCTCTGTATTAGTACTGTTCATATATCATAGCGGATAACATATACTTTCTACTCTTATTATTACGATTACTTGAAAGTTTGGCTGTTGGAAAAATAGCAGATATGCAAGCTCATAGCACGGCACGTCTAGGGTTGCCACGCTATGAGCTTGTAGATCTTTTTTTTATTTTATGTTTCAATGTGTGATGTCTTCGAATATACTGTATATCCTTCTGTAACTAATGTTTTTAACTCAAATATTTTTTTGGTTTGGTCCCTGAAATAAAATATTTTCAGTTATAATACAGATAATAGTGGGGGTTCTCGATATGATGTTTGAGAACCACTGGCATAGAAACATTTTTGGGTGTGTGTGTGTTCGACATCTGTAGAATGGAGTCCTTCAATAGAACATCCTCTGTACTCTTTCCCAGGCATCTCTGGCAAGGGTCCAGCGGGCGGGGAGTCAGCCGAAGGACCCAGCGGCACCGGCAGTGCGTTTGCCCGCATGTCAGATGTCATCCCGCCCCTCCCTGCCCCCCAGTCGATCGCAGAGGATGATCCAGACTGGGAGGCTTAAGACACTGATCAATTGTTTTACGCTGAGGGGGACTTGTATTTCCTCAGATCTAGCAGCTTGTATGCATTAATCAAGAACACTGCCGTGAGTACCAGCAGACTGTATTGGTGGTCAAATAGGCAAGATTAGGCCAGGGGATGCCTTGAAAGAACATATTATGTACAGAAATGCTTCATTGGACTAAACCAAGAGCAAGAAACCATTTGGTTATGTTTCCATGTACAGCATATGGAATGTTTAATAGTACAGGTATGTAGTTTCAGTTGATGAAACAACTTGACTGTTATTTGTCTGGATTGGTTTACTAATTGTGTAATTTATTTGCAAAAATGGTTAGGTTAGTTGTCATTCAACTTGTGCCAAACAAATACAATAAATAATGGATACTTTGGAAAAACAGTAAATGGATACATTTTATTATTTTAAATGGAACAGAAAGACGGTACATACTAGATTGCACAATGGAATGAAACCACTTTGTTGTGAAGGGCTCTTTGATATCTGCTATAATCCAGCCTAAAGCGTCGTAATTGAATGTATTTCACTGACAGAAATCGAGCGAAAGGGAGTTCGCCATGGCATTGAACTGCAAAATACATTGTAAAACCCATCATTAAACTGATGTGCTTTTCAGAAAGTAAGGGCAGCACTAGTGGAGAACACAGGCTGCCTAAATGGTGGCTTTAGACTTATTTTGCACTTAACTGACCGTTTATGCCCTAAAGCTTATTCTCTGATATATTAAACAGCTGAGTCATATCCTTTACAGTAGGACCACTTCAAGGGGAACTCCACCCATTATCAACATTTTAATGTCATTAATATACCTTAGAGATGTTGTGTGGACATGATAAAAAAAGTTCCCCCAATTCTGTATTTCCTAAAAATGGAGGTCTGAAAAAAATCATTAACATGGTGAAATACATCTGATGACCTCAAGATGTATTTCACCATGCTAATGATTTTTCTTTCAGACCCCTTTTTCTCTCAGGACATTTTTGAAAATGGGTGGAATTCCCCTTTAATTTCTCCATGGGGTACAGCCTGTCCCACACAAATTGAACTCATGCTGGTCTCATGCAGAATATCCAAGTGTGTACATAAAATAAATAATTATATAGATATATATTTGAGTTTTTCTTTTAATGTCTCACATATGCAAAAGGATGACGTACAAGTATGGAAAGAAGAGTAAATCTAGAATATGAATGGGTAGGGATGTGATGCCTTGTTGAGCTTGCAGACCCACAGCATTTCATCTAATGTATAAAAGGGCTTATTCTGAGCCACAAGTTATGGTGTTGTAGTATGCAGTGTTGTATTAGTTGGAACACCATTTCTTTATCCATCAACTGAGTGAGAAATTAGTACATTTCTAATAATATTATACATTCCCAGTCCTTGTTCTTGCACAATTGTAAATGTTCTTGTTGGAATGTGGCTCATGTGCCACTGGGAAGTTTCCTCCATTCAAATCTTAAACCGGTGACGAGTTGACTTGAATTTCAATGGCTCTCGAGAGTCTCGAACTATGTCTGCTGCTGTTTTCTCTTGTCTATGAAGAACTGTGCAAAGGAATACAAAAGAAAGTAAAAGAAACGTTAAAATGAACCGCACCATCTGTAATAAGTAACACATTGCTCATGGTCCTTCTCACCTTCCGCAAATTGGCGAACGCAGGTCCGAATGTTGTGTGCATTCTGGCTTGTGCTCTGATCCAGTTGGGCAGTTTGGAGAGCGTTGCAGGTCGAGAGTAACGCTTGTCACACAACACGATGGCGGCGTAGTCCCCGCGGTGACGGATCGCTCTCCCTGTGGAAAGCAGGAGGTGAATTGTGGGTCAAGTTATTATGTATTTATTTATTTATTATTTAAGTTATGTTTTATTTGACAGTGTGGGTTGACTTTGGGGGAGTCACCAGATGAAAGTGAGTTTTTAAATATGTAAACAAATCATGAATTTTGATATTGCAATAAAAATATAGCAGATATCATCAGTTGAACTGAACATGGTTATTAGTAGTGGAGGTACAATTAATCAAATTGATTAATTGCGATGCCTTCATGGAAAACAATTTATCGATGTACAAATGTCAAAAATAGATGCTCCAGCGCCGTACTGGACCGCTTAGAGTGGCAAACATTGTGATCGCACAAGCTTTTGCTTTGTTTGTTACCTATAGATTGATTGACTGCCTTCATGCAAAGGTTTTCTATTAGGGCTTGGCCAGGGCTCCTCCCGCCAGTGTGAGGCTGAAATACAAGAACACAAAGTCGGCAAATTACACAGTAAATGTGGAACCAGCAGTGGGTCCAGCAGTGAGAATGAGTTAAAAGAAGACGGGCAGTTTTACCAGGTGCTTGTCCAGATAGGACATCTTCTCCTGTAACTCTGGAGACTTTATGTTGGGATACGGCATTCCCACCATCACTATACACCTGGCACACATAGAGGTTAATATTAGATCATAGGGGGAGGGGGGATACGATACTACTTGCCTTGCAACACAGCAGCCTTGTCTGCAACACCACAGGAATGAATTCCATGAATAAAAACATGAAGACAAGAGTGATGTAGTCCACTGTGGTGTTCAGCTTACCCTTGGCCAGCTTCTTAATTTAGCCTCAAAATCGACTGATGATGGAACAATCCTGCTGTCTGACCTTATCAAATTTTGGAACTTTGTATCTTCCTTTTGAAGGAAACAACTTATACACCCCGCATTCAAAACATAGCTAGTGTTTGAAGTATTATTGGTAAATACACTGCCCTAGAATCGTGTAAAAATCGAGAACTACATGTTTTACAGGCTAAAACAAAATACAATTGAGTAACTTCATGATGAGTGTTCCGGTAGGGGTCTGACGATTGAACCGATTAATGATTCCACCAAAGTCAATCAAACGTTTCCTCAAAAATAATAATAATGTGTCAGTGTCGGTGCGTCCACTCATGTACTGTGTCCAATTTGCAACAGTTATTTATAAGCAACAGTGCAAGAGGCATGTTACACATAGTGTACCTGCCAAGGTCATCTGAGAAATTGATGCCCTCGCTCATCTTTCCTCCAACCACAGAAAACAGCAATGCTCCCGAGAGTCCACTGCCATCCACAGCACACCTCTGACCACACATGGAAATGGAGTGTAAGCATGATGAGGATAAAATCCCTTGTGCCTATGTGTGTAGATACTGTAGTAGATATTATTAGATGTTATTTATTTCCACCTGGATGCAGCGGGAGAATTCACTCAGCACCTGTTCCACCTGACTGGCCTTCTTTGGCTCCTGGAATATCTGAAAAGACACGCAAACTGATCTCAATCCAGTCATAATGGATATGGTTCATAGTGCCACTTACAGTTAAGTCGGTAACAGCCCTAAAAAGGTTAACCACTCTATTCTTAGTAACAAAATACTAATGCTGTACCGAAACTCCACATTAGTTGCCCATGGTTGGCTAGGTACTTTCACACCTTTTCACCAACCCTCAATTTGAGTCTAACTTCGGGTTGGTCGGTTTGCGTCCTGTATTGCCGTACCTTCTTCTTGCTGGACAGGCGGGCGAGGACTCCACTGGTCTCCCAGTGCGCTGTAATCCTTCTGGAGTACTCATACGAGGGGAAAAAGCACACCACGCCGCCTGGAACTACGTTACACAAGTTGGAGAGGATGCGGCCCGTCTCGTCCATCTGTCAAACAAACAGGAATAGGCGTCTTGGAAAATGGACAAGTGAAATTTATTGCCCCAGGGTTAGGGGTTGGATTTAGCTCTTTTGCGATTAGTAATGGCCGGACGACATCCAAAGCCGCTAGTGAGCGTTACCATCCGTGGTGTGTCTCTGTTCTGGTAGGTAAACTCCAGTTCCTGCCCAGAGGGTCCACTACACAGCACCAGGGGCAGAATGTTCTCAGGAGGGATCACATGCCCTACAGACAGACAGAGCAACAGATGAGTACACGCTGCATGGGGGCTACACAAGTCGAGAAAAGTCTGTGCCAAGCCTTTCAACATTTTTTGTTTGCCCAAATCTGCATTTTGAACACTCAATTAACATGCAATTATATATTTATTTTTTGACAGCTCAATTTATTTCAGTTTTCCAGGTGGCCACTCACTCACCACAGGAAAACTCAGCGATGCGCTCCTCTCCCACTCCAGCTGAAAACAGCAGCTCCTGTTTGAAGTCTGACACCTGCAAGCAAGCAGTGAGTTTTTTTTTTATATATTTTCAAAATGACACAGCATGAAAGAGCTGTTTATGCGCCGTGTGTGGACTCTTAATTCACTCACAGGCTGCATGGTTCCTCCGGCGACGATGACCGCCCTGCACTCCTTAAGCACTTGGGCAAAATAGACGGCCGGGTTCAACAGCAGGAACTTGATGCTGCTCTCTGCCAACGTGCCTAAGAAAGAGAAAACATATTGCCTGCAACTGTAGCCTGTACTTGCAAAACCATGCCGTTTCAGATGTTTATACAGTAGTTATGGTAGTTCATGTTCATGGCAAATTATCTGCATTGCCATTGGGAAGATGAAAATATGTTTTACGGCACTTGTTTTGCAATTTTTCAAAAATAGCAGATCTAAAAGCTTGTAGCATGCCACAAGCTTGTGGCACATCTGCTATATAATAAAGCTACGCCACCGAAGCTTTTCTGAGGTGTAAATGGGATAAAGTGGAGATCATTACCTTGTGTGTGCACCACTACTCTGCCATCAGTGTTACTGTTGGTGAGAGCCATGAGGAAACCCTCCACCTGCATCATGGGAGAGGCTGACACCACCTTCTCTGCCTCTAGCGACCCCTGCTGCTCTGCTGGAGGAACTGCACACATAAAAATACACAGTATGTAATAACTTAAGAAGGCATTGGTGATGGAAAAAAAATTTTGTCCACAATTTAGGAGAGATAAACTGGCAAATGTTGGTCAAAATAACAATTCTTCTACATTTTCTAATTGTGTAGGCTCATGAAAATGACGTAATTCAGATGTTTAAATATAATTTAACTCTTGAATGTAAAATTAAACCAAACGGAGTCCCGTAAGGAGTCCCTTAACGGGACCCGTAAGGGCCCATTTGTCTTTTATTGAAGAAAGACATGAAAGTGGGAGAGAGAGAGAGTGGAGGGAGGGACAGCAACGGTCGTCATGAATGGGACTTGAACACACAACACGCTGTCCAGGCAACAGGCTGTAGAAAGATAATAACCACACAGACCTGTAGGGCTCGGGTTGCTCTGCAGAGTTTGGAGGTATCGGCCGAGACCCTCAGTGCGCCGGTTCTCTTTATTGGAGCTGGGTGCGGGAGATGGGGTGTGAGTGCTGTGCATGGTCACACCCGTCCCTGCATACTTCTCCACGAATCCAGACAACTACAGAGACAAGAATGCATCAATGACACAACATTTAATGTTGAGCTATAGTCACACACATCAACTGCTAAAGAAGTTAATTAACTACCTCCTCAATTATTTAAATACATACATACAGAGCAGGTGTTTTCAACCTTTTTGATACCAGAGGCCACTATTTATTCAGAATTTGAGCCATGGACAACCATTTGATGACATTTTAGACCCAAAACTAAGGATTTTGCTTTTGTCCACAATTCCAGGCTGGAATCAAATCACAGATCAAAATCACTAATCACTAATCTTCTACATTCTGTAATTGTGTAGACTTGGACTAATTCAGATGATGAATATTTTAACTCTTGAGAGTGTAAACATGACACGTTTCATTTGTACGCTCTCAAAGAGTTAGACCCGGTTAACAAACTTTCCATCATTTAGTCTGAGGACCACCTGGAACCCTCTCAAGGACCACTGGTTGAAAGCCACTGCATTAGAGATTCCAAAAAACCCTCATAGCAGTGTAATGTGTAAAAGGCCTACAAGATATGCCATGTTGCCAACACCGGAAGACAAATGCAGAAACATTTTCCACTTAACTTTTCTGCTGATCATGCTCTTCTCAAAGTATCTCTGCAGCTTTAGTGGGAATAGAAGAATCAATGGATGAGAGAGAAGACAAAATACGTGTTTATGTGGTTGTCCTGTGCCATGGAAGTGCAGTTATAGAGAGATTGTTGTTGTTATATTGTTGCTGCAATGTTGGTTATTACCTTGAACATGTTGATATTGTCGATTTGGGCTTTGAAGAGGAAGTTGTTAATCGTATCCATCACTGCTCCTGTAGGGACAGGGAAAGAACACTTTCAACTGGAAGTGAGTGTGAGTGAGTGAGTGAGTGAGTGAGTGAGTGAGTGAGTGAGTGAGTGAGTGAGTGAGTGAGTGAGTGAGTGAGTGAGTGAGTGAGTGAGTGAGTGAGTGAGTGAGTGAGTGAGTGAGTGAGTGAGTGAGTGTGTGTGTGTGTGTGTGTGTGTGTGTGTGTGTGTGTGTGTGTGTGTGTGTGTGTGTGTGTGTGTGTGTGTGTGTGTGTGTGTGTGTGTCTGTGTGTGTGTGTGTGAGTGAGAGAGAGAGAGAGAGAGAGAGAGAGAGTATACAGACCTGGTTTTGTTGCCTGGCACTGTGGATTCTGCCTCACCGTACCTGTATAATTACAGTAGTATGTGACCAGAAATGTCACATGGTCAACAATTACAGTGACATTATGGTGAACAGTGAGCAGACAGCTGAAACCATAGACCTGACCCTAGTAACAAAGAAAACATAACAATTCAAACTGTAACCCAAACACACTCACCTCCCAGTACACGAACAAAGCCCTCGAGCACAAACACAATCTGTTTAATGTACATCAGGTTCTTGGCCTTCAATCTGCTCCTGATTGCGCACACACACACACACACACACACACACACACACACACACACACACACACACACACACACACACACGGAGAGACACAACACATTAACAGCCAACTAGAGTGATGTTTATTATGTGAAGAATGCATCAGTGTTTCTGTCCCCACTTACTTGTAGCGCTCTTGATATTGAGTGAGTTGAGAGTGGGCACGGCAAAGCTGCGTAAAAAGCAATCTGAGTTTATTGTATGAATGTATCCAAATTTTACATCTTACACCAGGTGTGTGTGTGTATGTGACTTTGTATGTGACTGTGAGGTGTATACACACCTGTGCTCCTGTGAGCTCTGTGCTGTGTATACAAGAAAGAGTGTCACTGAGGTTGTGCGCTTCATCTATGATCAGCACCTGTTGAACAAGACTTATTATGGACCAATAGTAAGAGCAGAAGCATTTGACACCAATGTCCTGAATAGATTGAAGACCCGATATTAGATTTAATATCAAAACTGAACCAAACAAACATGTAAGGGACATGTTTCTACCATAGACTTGAAAAAAAAACATCTATTGCAATTGATTAATATATAATTAAATCCAAACTACACAGTAGAATAATTTCAGCAAAAGCTAAGGTATGGCAAGTTCACAACACACAGCATGTGTGCATGCATTGTGTCAAGCGCACACATGCTGGAAGTGTTGTGGTTATGTGCTATAAGTCTCCTCTTTTTGCCCTACTTTCCTCTGTTTTTGCAGTTATATGCAGTAATTTGCATATTTCCCTCCATTTCGTGCCTACTTAATTTATTTTCTCCCCTGGGGCCAAGGTATGACAGCTGCCATTGATGCCCCTGAAACTACAGGCAAAACATTCATACCTGTCCCTTGAGCTGAATCCCTGATGCCCTCCTCGTGCCCTCGTGGAGCACCATCTGGTATGGCAACACCACCACCTAAAAAGCACAAACACACACACACACACACACTTATAACACTTACAGGTAGTCACCGTTATCAGAAGCTGTGCAATCCAGCGCCTGGTGTTACAGTACCTGTGCAGGGGGTATGGCGAGGCGCGAGGCATAGTAAGGACATGCGCGGTTTTGCGTGCCCAGAGTTAACAGATGCTCTATGTCGTGGACTGCGCCCAGTACTTCGTCCCTCAGGTGCTGAAGTGCCGTGGCCCCGACGTAGGGACACACACTCTTGGCAGGCCCACGCTTACGCTTCGCCCCCTCCTCCTGATGTTGCTGCTTCTCTGTGGGATCGAAGAATATAGTCTGCTTGGATTCCGACAAAACACCTGATAAGCTGCGTAACATTGGTGAAAATTTATGAGATGACTGCTGGACTTACAGTATCGTACTGTGTTGATTTGTCGGTTTTTGAGTGAATGTTTGTGATTGGTGCATTTTTTTCTATGAAGCCTAGATTACTGTTCTGATCTGTTTGCTTGACGCTGTACCCGCTTCGACCGTTATCAGTAGATAAGATCGCAGTTATTAGTTTTTGTCAACAGGACAATTTCGTCTCAGTATCGTCATGCTCTGGTACCCGCTTCGACTGTTATCAGTAAATAATTGAATTATCATTTTGTTTCACTTCATTATAATCGCAGGAGAAAAAAATAAGGTAGTATTTTTTTCAGGGGCGATTCAGGGCTGGGGCCAGGCAACTGATCTGTCTGAACTTGTTCAAAGGCTGTGAGAGTAACACAATAATACACAGTACCACACACTCATTTAACCAAATTTAAGATCTTTTGTAGCACCTCTATATGTTCTTTTTCATCAAGTAAAATGTTTCAGCTGTTACTACGTGCATCGCAATTTTTGTGCTCACAGTTTTTTAAGGATATTTTTTAAAAATCAGAACAGAAAATACACGCCATATAATTGATAGCTGTTTGTGAGCAGATGTCATGTTATTATGCTTTTAGAGGTTTAGTAGCTCTGGTAGAGGAGGTGTGGTATCTGTCAGAGTGAGCCATTTCATAACAACCATGACCCATTACACTTTTACTCCAGCTGTGTGGTGCCCTGTGGGGCGCAGTACATTTTAAGCCTATTTCACATACTGTAGCACTACAGTAAACCAAACAGACAAAGTTCTCCATTTTCTGAACTCTCACCATGTTTGTTCTTCTGCATCTCCATACAGCGGTCATTAATGCGCTGAATGCTTCCCAGGCGAAGCACTTCCTTGTTGATGCACAGATTCTACCATAAACAAAACACAGGACAGAAGAAAGAGTTTAAAGGTACTGTAGAATCCGTATGCGTCTATGTGCAGCCCCTAACATACTGTATACTTTACCTGCCGTGAGCCCAGCGTGACAAGACTGATGTCCTTGCTGAAGGGGCTCTTTTGAACCTCATGGACAAACTGCGCCAGTTGGGAGTGAGTGCGACTGCAGTAGTAGATCTGATAACACACACACAGCGTTATACATTATACCAGTGGTTTACAACCTTTTCCATACCAGGGCCCACAATTTATTTGGGCCACGGACCACCATTTGATGACATTTTAACCCCACCGACCCCAAAACTAAATATTGTTTTTGTCCACAATTCCAGGCTGAATTTGGGAAGCAAAACACTCAAACATGCAGATCAAAATGACCATTATTATTATACATTCTCTAGTTGCATAGATTTGGGCTAATTCACATGGTGAATATTTTAACTCTTGAGAGTGTAAACATGAAACCAAATGGGCCCACAAGGGTCCATTTGGTTTCATGTTTACGCTGTCAAAGAGTTACAGACCGTACATCTGGTTAACCAACTTTCCATCATTTAGCATGGGGACCTGGAACCCTTTCAAGGACCACTGCCTATGGGTAACTGAGCACTGACAGACCAATGTAGCATGTAGCAAATCTCTCTAGAATTCAAATAATGGACTAAAACTGGATGGAAACTAATTGCGGGGAAAGCGCTTCACCGAACCAATGAGATCGTTCCATCAGAATGGAGGACTGTGATCGTCTGAAATAGCAAGATTAGACAGATGACAGATGTGAGCTGACCTTTGTCACGTGTTCTTCAGCCAGGTCTTCATCATCATCTTCACCTGCATAAAATCTGTTGATGCAGGGGAAAATAAATGCTACAAAAATGTCCTAATCTAAGAAATAATAAATGCTCTCATAAAATATATGTTCATAAAGATTCTCAGAGCCTTCTCCTTAATAAATCACAATCCCTACTTTGGCCTTCCTTACTTGCTCTTGGTTTTTGATTCATCGTCGCTCTCGTAATCCGCAATGATAAGCTCCTCCTCCTCTGGGTCTCCTGTCGCCTCCGCCGGATCCTGTTTGCTGAGCTGGAGCAACTTGAACGCCTCATCCTCTTCACAGTTCTACACACCGATGCATACACACAAACATGTAGACAACCACATCGAGTGCTGATATGTAGTGTTGTTTGTAGGACAGGCCTACAAAATAAAGCAGCAGTGTGCGGGACACCTCACCTTTCTTTTCCCTGCATACTTCAGTTGAACATTGTTCCGGATCAGTTGTAAGCGTTCCTCCCGCTTCCGCCTTTTAATTTCATCCTCCTAATGTGTACACACACACACACAATGTCTAGGCTATAAATAATACAGTGACGTATAACTGGCAGGGATACAAATGGGTGTCACATCACACCTGAAACTCCCCGTACTAAAACGCTCACTCTACCTTTAGTTTGGACACCATGTCCCGTTCCTCCTTCTTCTGCACAAAGTCTGTGATCCAGTCGGGCTCTGTCGAGGAGGTCTGAGAGGAAACTGTGGAAGAGGAATGTGAGGAAGTGGGGAGGGCCGCTTCTTCCCTCTGTAGCAGAGCGGCTGTCTCCTGTCTCCTCTTCTCTTCATAATCTCTCAGCCAGCTCAGTGCTCCACATATAAGACTCAGAGACTTGCCCTGGAATTGCACACAGGTTATACAGTACAGGGGATTAATGTGTGTTATTGAATCATTGTAACTGGATTACGTCTATCAAAAAAAAAATAAAATAAAAAAAAAAAAAAAAAAATCCCCCATGGGTCATGGGCATTAATAACAATGTTATTATTATGTGAGTGACTATTATTATTACACATACACACCGTTCCAGTAGGACTCTCAAAGATGCCAACCTTGCCCTGTTCAAGTGTGTCATACAGAGCTTTCATAAACTCTTCCTGGATGGCATACGGTTGGTAGGGAAATGGAAACTGAGGGCTGCCATTACCATCCTCCATCCCAATGAATGGAAGTCTACCTAAAGTGGAGATTAGACAACACTTTGGTGAATCATGGAGCGCAATCGTAAACTATACTTAATATTACTTAATATTCGGTTATTGTACAGTAATACGCTATTATTATGCAACAACACATGATTGTTATAAGCTTACAAGGTGAGCTATAATCTATCTTGGGCCCTTGAGGACGTTGCAGTGGGTCCCCAGCTAAATGACAGTTTAGTTTAGGAAAAATACGGTACGTAACTCTGATCATCTATAGCTGTCATCTCAATGCTAATGCTAAACCATTCAAATCTAACGGTATCCCAAACTGGTGATGACAGTTCTAACCAGTTCACTGTTCAACGAAAGCAATGTGTTAACGGCATATATATCTATAATAATACTCACTCAAAGATGTTAGACAATGTCTTTATTTTTATTTTTTTTTAATAAACACCGATCGTGGCGATATAGTTCAGTTCAGTGACTGTGTGTTCAACAAGCGCGCCAACACATATCAACAAAGCCAGAAACTGTCCAATGAGAAGCCACACAGCACATGGAGCTGTTTGTTTTATGCACTCTGAGCGAGCCGCCCTTCGACCCGATAACATAGTATTATACAGTGCCATCCATTTAGTCATTATATTTAGCCCGTGGACCCCAATTTGAAAATACCGGTATTTGCCAACTCTCTTGTGTTGTGTGGAACCAGACTCTTAACTAGATGGCTCTGCTCCTGCAATGTTGTATCGTGTATGAAACCTGCACCGCCCGCCCGGGGTATGTGAGTCGGCGTAAGCAGCACACCCCACCGTGGATCCTCCCCCCATGTTGTCTGGAAAGTTCTGTACCCTTCCTTCCTCTCTCCAAGCAGCAGCAGCAGGCGGATGGATTTAGAAGTCCCTTAATCAGCAGCAAGCACAGACTAGAGCTGCTGTAGAGCAACGTGGATCTCGCTCTCTTGTCAGAAGACACTGGAAAGAAGCCTGTGACTGACTGGACCATGTGCTGAGATCAGTGATTTATAAACGACGCTAGCGGCAACCGAACTAGTCTGTGTCTGCGTTCATCACGTCCATCTACAACATAACAGTGGACTATTAAACTAACTGTTGATACTACTAGGCAGCTAACACCAGTTAGCCACTATACTATACTGAGGATTGCGTTACCAAGTGGAACGTTTAACGAGCATTAATTGTCCTAATTTATTTTATATTTGCGACGAGTCAGTCATTCTCACAGATCTGAAAGAGATAGACTGAGAGAGAGAGGAGAGGGGTTTGTGTTCCACAATAATCCGAACGGGCAATGACTGCAGAGGAAGCACAGACAAGTGAAGGACAACACAGCACCAGCATCCCCATGGAGGGAGAGGATATCACGCCGAAGAAAGATGGGGGCGTTTTGAAGGTAAATTTAACTCGGGATATTGCATGGAAGCTCTTTGATCGCTATGCTATCGCAGCAGGAATGCCTTTCATGTTGAATGGGCTGGCTCCGTTTGTCACTCACACTAGACTCACTGGCCTAAGCTAACGCTACACGGGTTGGGGGGGCTAAAACAGTCTCGGAGCCTAGACAATTACGCAAACTCCGTTCACTTCATGGGGCCAGTTCAATGGTGGTTCTTTTACACTTCTGTCGAGAATGAGGACAACAAATAGGGACAAGCCCTAACCGGAAGTAGGCAGAAATGCATGGGACCCAGGCAACAGCCCTGCTTTAATGATCTTAAATTCATGTCTTTTAGTAATCGATTAATAAGACCACACAAACATTAAAAAATATATATATATTTTATCCGCGCCACGTGCCTTGTTGAAAACAATGTATTTCCAACTCCGGTTTGTCCCTATTCAGCGCTGCATTCAACAGCGTTCAGTTTATGACCCGGCAATGTCGCAACTCTTCTGCTAGGTGGCTCTGGACTAAACGAGCTTTACACATGCATGCAGTGCATGCAACCCTTCCCCTGTTCACCAGCTATAGGTTAGAACGGTGTGGTTCCAAAACTTCTATATGGACCACAAAAATAAAAGGACAGTCATTACCCCACGGACCCCCTTTGAAAACGTATGCAAAGGACCTCCATAAAGTCACAACAGAAGCTATACGATTTTTCCAGCAGTAGTTCTCAACTCTCTAATAACACTTCTATTTCTGGGACCCCAGACCAGATTCCTGTTGTAAAATCAGTCTTGATATAAACTGAGAGTTTTAAAAATGGAATTGGTCCATAACTATCGTTTTGAGGACCACCTGGGTGGGACTGCCTCAAGAGGGGGGACCCCCAAAGTGGGGGTGCCCTGACCCCCACTTTGGGAACCAGCTCACACAGCTGCTTGTACATATGCACCCCCCTCCTTCCCCAGATAGGTTAGCACCACTCGCTAGAGGCCATCATGAAAACACGTGTTCATTCATATTTTCACCACGTTATTTTCAATAGAAGTCATGTTGGGGGTATGATTTTACATTAGGGGCTCTATTTTCGTTACATGCTAAACCCCTTATGCCATATCCCTGGCCTTATTTCATTTTCACTATTTTGAAAAACTTTTTTGGACTATTTCAACATGTCAATCTATTAACACGTTGTGAGCTAGTAGACTGGCCATTTGAACTACTGAGAAATGTTTTTTTTAATAGTTTAAAAAGGCAAAGAAGTTAAGGGATAAGGGGTATAGCGGTAACGAAAATCTCACCCTAGATGTATTTGCCTAGGACACTATCCAATGCCTATCTGAACACTGAGTTACCGTACCCATTCTAGAAAGTAAGTGTGTGTGTGTGTGTGTGTGTGTGTGTGTGTGTGTGTGTGCGCGCACACACAAAGATGCGCGCGCGCGCGCATCTTTAAATTGCTTTTGGGGTTTCACTCAAGAGTTATCAGTGTTGCCTGTGATCGCCTAACCTTCCAAAATCACATCCCACTATAACAAAATATTTTGTTTTGGGTCTGAGATGCTAAATGTCATCTAATGCTGGTCCTTGGATCAAGTGCCAAATAAATAATGAGCCTTGAACAGTAAAATGAGTTGAAAACCACTGTTCTAGAACAGGCTGAGGAATCAGTCAGTCGTACTCGTCCAACACACGCACTCCCCTCACCTGTCTCCATCTTGGCCAACAAGAATGGAGCAAATACACAACTGAAATAACAAGCAATAGGGACGTTTAAGATGTTTATATCAATTATTTCCACACATATCCTCTTTCTGTCTTTTCTCCAGCTGGTGAAAAGGGAAGGAACGGGCACAGAGCTGCCTATGACAGGTGACAAAGTGTTTGTACACTATGTGGGCACACTTCTCGACGGAACTCCGTTCGACTCCAGCAGGGACAGGGGGGAAAAGTTCTCTTTTGAGTTGGGCAAAGGTTAGTTCATGCCATTGACACAAACACACAACACTTCTCTATTATCTGATTGTATATGGATTGTGTGTTCACGCCTGCCTATATATTCTTCTTTGTTTTTGCACTGCAGGCCAAGTAATAAAAGCATGGGATATTGGTGTAGCCACGATGAAAGTGGGAGAGCTGAGCCAACTCATTTGTAAGCCAGAGTATGCTTATGGATCTGCAGGCAGTCCGCCTAAGATACCTCCCAACGCCACACTTGTGTTCCAGGTAAGACCGATCGGTTTACTATGCTACATTACGGGGGAGGGGACACGGCGGTCGAATTGGTAGCAATGTCGCCTCACAGCAGGGTTCGACTCGCGCTAGGGATGCTCATACTGTGGGTGCCGTCAGTGCAGGGTGGGCAAAAGAGTCTTTCTGATTGGAATTTGCATGTGTCTCTCAGCTTAGATCAGCCTCATAAAATACATACCGGTAATCCTGGTCTCTATGCTGTCTCCCCCTGGTCAGCCGGGGCGCCTGATGGAGGGGAAAGGAACTGGTTGGAACAACTGTTCACTGATTCCATCTGATTCATACAGAGGGAGTGTAGCATCCAGGATTGCATTTTAAACTGGGTGAAAAAAATAAGTTGCAAAAACACATGAACCCCTCTGCCTTTTTATTGGCCTGGTCATTGCATAGGTGGAAAATTTATCGGACATGCAAGCTCACAACATGTAGATGTGCTATTTTCATTGTGGCTTAAGTGGTTGGTGTATGGGTTCACTTTAATTCTCCCCATGGTGATACGCATGACAGGTAGAGCTGTTCGAGTTCCATGGAGAAGATATTACAGAGGAAGAGGATGGTGGAATCATACGTCGTATCGTCACCAAAGGCGAGGGCTACACCAAGCCCAATGAAGGAGCTTCTGTTGAAGGTAGCCACCCACTAGAGTACTAATAATAGTAATAATTAATATCTCAATTTTATATAGTGAGGAAAAATGCTTTTATTATGGGGAAAAAACACTAAGACTATAAAGAATCAAATACATTAAAGCGGAAATGAGATGGCTGGGTAAAGCGACATTGAAGTGGTGGGTTTGAACTTAAGTTTGGTGGCATGTCTCTGAGAGTTTTGAGAAATGCATTCCACAGGTTTGGGGCAACAAGCACGTTTCAGAACAGTTGGACACCCTGGCAAACACAAAGATACAGCCTACCATTCATTATTTATCGAAGCCAGCAACATGACGATGCAAAGATGCAA
Source organism: Benthosema pterotum (assembly GCA_039105355.1). Taxonomy (NCBI): domain Eukaryota; kingdom Metazoa; phylum Chordata; class Actinopteri; order Myctophiformes; family Myctophidae; genus Benthosema; species Benthosema pterotum. Next base: position 42,908,307 of record CM076969.1, read on the forward strand.
TGATGCATGTAGCTGCTCCAAATGATAGCCTACTCCCATTAGTCCCTCCATGTGTGAAGTGATTAAGGAAAGGATCAAATATACCATAATGTTTTCTGTACACTACAGAAAAGCTAAACAACTCTATGCTATTGACCGGACAGGGAGGGAGCAGGACGAGTGCTCAGCATTGTTAGCTCCAATGCTATCTGATATTAAGGATGCATGACGTGCTGTGGATCCGTGGTGACATAAGAATTCTGTATGGCATGCACACAACTGTGCTATTATCCATGGTTCTATTGGATAGCAATTTAAACTTATTTAACATCCATGGGGTCCTGCAAAGTGATATAAATGGCTTTCGCCCGTTTTGTTTTTTCTGTCCGTCTGTCTGATTACAAACACTGCACTGCTGCTGGGTAGTAGTGCACGGGCATAACCAGTCCCCTGAAACCCGTCCATTGAGAATGTTTCTGGGGAAAAATGTGTGATTATTGTAATTTATTGGGTTAGGGTTGCAGTGCTTGTTTTTTATTTTCCTCAGCATTTTCTTAAAAAACATATGTTATGTCACATCAGTGTTGTGCAAAAAGAATGACGATGGCACATACCGGTAAACACACAGTAGCTCATGTGGTGTTGACGTGACATGTGAGGCTATATGGCTGTTTCCTTTTAAAGCCGTTTTGCAATAGTAGGAGGCTGTGGCTATTTAGGGGTCCTTAGCATGGAAAGGTTTGGGAACCCCTTCCATGGCTGTCCTTGAAACAAATTAATTTATGTAAGACTAGACATAAATGTGAAGCAGCTTTTTACGTATTCCCAGACATGGAGACTAGAACCATATTTGAAATCAGGTCCTAGTGACCTAGTGACTGGTGGCCAGAATCAAGACCTCAGAAAGGAGGACAATTGTGCGCGTGCATGTGCGTGTGCAAGTGATGTAATTACAATACCGTAGGCTACCCTTGGGGGATGAAAAACGGCAACACAGCCCCTTACTCGTGTTTACAACACTGCACAGGGAATGTATTTGTATATTTAAATGACCTTTTATTCTAAGGAACCAGATGGGCCATTACATTTTATAATCCATTTCTTTCCCTTTCACGTATACAGTTTCATGACATGTCTTTTTTGTGACATGTCTTGTTTTAACAGTATTAAAAGCACATCCAGCATGAAAAGAGACAGTGAGAGAACTTTAGAACAGAAATAGTCCCGTAACTATAGGGGACTATTAGGATAATTGACAACTGTAGTCTCTCAATCACAATGTGGGACAGGGTCTCAATTTGAGGCATGACTGAAAAGTTTTTGAAATCATGGACTGTCCCACGCAAAGAGGGACACCTGGTCATCCTGGGACTGTCCCAAATCTGGTCACCCTTCAAACAACACCCGACACACACACACACACGCGCGGTTTGTCGGTAGCCTCTGACTGTCAGAGCTCAACCTAGTCGGTACAATCAATATAGATAGATAATGCCACCTGTAAAACAACCCTGCAAGATATACTGTATGTACTGTATATAAAACTTTGTACTGTTATAATTCAGTATGTTTGTCATTTCTGTCCGGACAATTATCCTTGAGTCACCCTGCTACAGATACACAGACAAACTTTTATTTTTTTTTATTCATAAACATGACTCTTTTCAACCATACAGTGCATGTTGTTCTGTCTTAGTCCCTAACTTCCATTGCTTTTCTAATTTCCTTTTGTAGTGTCACTTCAGGGGACATACGAGGGCCGGGTGTTTGATGAGAGAGAGATGAAGTTTGATATTGGAGATGGAGAGGGCCTGGGTCTGCCAACTGGAGTTGAGAAAGCCATCATGGCCATGGAGCAGGGAGAAGAGTCAATATTCACTATAAAGCCCAAGTATGCTCTGTGTACTATTCTATTTACTAGAAATAGCCACTTTCCCCTAACCTTGGGTATCTGATGGCCCCAAGATATGTACTTTTCACAAAATCATGTACTTTAACGTTTAGTAGTTGTAGCACTATGATATAGAGCAGTGGTTCCCAAACTATGGTGCGTTGAACGCCCTCTAGCTTTTCATGCATATGCCAATATATGGCAAGTACTGTATATGCACAAAAGATAGGATATTTCTGCAAATTATATTTCTGTGTGTGAATGTAACTGGTTGCATGACCAAAAGTTTTGGCGACTGCTGGACCTACTGAAAAGCAATTCAATTCATTTTTCCCATAGATATTTACAAGATATTCCATTATTAATTCATTCATAATAATGAATTCCTAATTAATCAATTATTTAGAGGCAAGCCGTCCTGGACCTGGTGACCATAACACCTGGATATAGTTGCTGATTTATTATTTTTCTATATTTTCTTCAGTAAATAAACCAATGCTACTGGAACTTTTGTGTGTTCTATCTACAGTATATTCTATAACATGTCATCACTGTCATAGAATTATTTTAGCTGCTACACCCATGTTTAAGAGACATGTTTAAAAAGAATATCTTGTTATTACTGCTAGCAATTATTGTTTTGCCTTTTTTAATTAATTTATTTATTTAAACTATTTTCTATTTCGTTATTCAAGGTATGGCTTTGGAAAAGCAGGACATGCAGGTTACAAAATTCCTGGTGAAGCTATGTTGGAGTACAGAATCCAGCTCACTACATTTGAAAAGGTGTGTTCCAATTACATTTTACCTTCAGTGAACTGATGAACTGTTAAACTGTGTGAAAAATAAGAAATAAATCTGTCCTTTAGGCCAAGGAAGCATGGGAGATGAGCACGCTAGAGAAACTGCAACAGAGTGCCATTGTCAAAGAGAAGGGCACACAATACTTTAAGGTATGTGGTTGTATGTATATAAGATGCAGACTGTAACCGTTACTGAGCAATTTCAAGACCACATGTATTTTGTGTGTGTGTTTAGGATGGAAAGTACAAGCAGGCATCGGTGGCATACAAGAGGATTGTGTCATGGCTGGAACACGAGTCTGCTTTCTTGCCAGAGGATGAGCCGAAAGCCAAAGCACTGCGACTGGCCGCACATCTGAACCTGGCCATGTGCTACCTCAAAATGCAGGAGCCAAGTCAAGCTCTGGAGAACTGCGACAAGGTATCACCTGAAAGCTAAATACAGGGAAATATTGTAAAGGGTTCTGAAAATGCATTTATACTTGAGGTTAATAGTGTACCAAACTTCCATCGTTCAACCTTCTTGCACAGATGCATTTCAGGACATATTTACTAACACAAATGGTTTACTGAGATTTAAAACAAATTCTGCAGGTGTGGAGTCTTACTCCAAACCTGCGCATCAATTAACCACATTCTACTTCCCCCAAAATGGTGGTTTCACTCCGTGCTAAATCACAGCAGCAGAGTGCCAATCACTGCAGGTGTGATCAGGCGTGTAGCGTGCGTCAGACATCAGACTGGGCCAGTATAAAATATATAAAGAGATAAAGCCATTGTAACATACTAATAAGTAATGCAAGAAAGAGAAACGTAAATAAAACATGAATAAAATACACAATGCAAGTATTCAATGTATTTTCTTGGGACATCTTTTATCCCCTAGCCTCTCCAGGCAAGTAAAACAGGCTTTAGTGGGAATAGTGACGGGCCATTACCACAGATTCTATTGTTTTGGCAACCATCATGACACCTCCAGTCGCCAGGCCCAGTTAAACGGGTTTTGGTCCATTTGATAACGGAAGGCTGAATTGATGAATGGCGGGGTGTTAAGCAGTCTATAACACCTTGGAAACATCCTACTTGATGCCATTGTAATGTATAGTTTCCTGACTCCCCCAACACTACTGATTGAGTGTCAGTTATCATGCACGGGCGATCCCCCCCCCCCCCCTTCCTTGGATTCCTGGCCCAGGCTAAATTAATTTGGGGCCATGGCCCAGGCGGGATGCTACACCTCTGGGTGTGATGCAATCGCATTAAACATATACCAGGTAAAGAAGTTGTTTTTTGGCACACAAGAAGAAAGGAGAAGGCAGTATTACATACTACGCAACAACGTGTAAAGTAACCCAGGATAATGAAGGGATCATAGAAGCCCTCATTGCAATATGCCCAGAGCATCATAGGCTTAGGCTATAGGTTACACGAACAATGGAGGCGATTAGATTCCATATTACCCCCTTTGTCCCTCTTGCTCCTTGTTTTCCCAGTGTCTCTCTTCTCTGTACTGTCAACAAAGGCAAAAATGTGAGGTTTTCATGCTTTCTACCTAACTGTAGGCTCTGGAGCTGGACGGATCCAACGAGAAAGCTCTATTCCGAAGGGGAGAGTCACGGTTTGCCATGAAAGAGTTTGAACGAGCAAGAGCTGACTTCCAGCAAGTCGTTCAGCTGTATCCGGCCAACAAAGCAGCCAAGACTCAGGTGAAACACGCAAGCCTTTCCATACGATGTGGGATCAATTCTTCTAGGACGGTGGTTTTCAACTCTTTTCATATCAAGGCCCATTATTCATTGCGCATTTGGGCCACGGACGCCCATTTGATGACATTTAGGCTTGTCAGACTCAAAAGCTAAAATATTTTGTCATCATCCGATACAGTTTTGTTCACAACTGGCACAGTGCTAAAGTTAACAATCATTCACTTACTATGTAAACTTCTTGGAAATTATGTAATGCAGATTTGAAACAATAATTTCAAAACCTGAGACAGAGCGTAAACTGATAAACTGGATCAGTATGCGTCCATTTGGTTTCATGGTACGGTCCGGAGTTAAAGACTTATATGGTCAATTTTGTTGCCAACTCCAACATTTAGCTGGGGACCACCTGGAAACCCCTCAAGGATCTCTGGTGGTCCCTGGACAGCTCTGGTTGAAAAATAAATCTTAATGACATGTCATAACGTATACCTGTAGATGAACGGCACAACCCATGACATGCCATGTATTCCTTGTTCCGTCAGGTTGCTGTTTGTCAGAAACAGATCAAGGAGCAGCATGAGAAGGACAAGCGCCTCTATGCCAACATGTTCCAGAAGTTTGCTGAGGCCGATGCCAAGGTAAGACTTGACTGTCCTTTTGCCTTCTCTACAACCACAAGGGGGCAGCAATAACCATCATGTTGGCAAGGCAGACAAAAAGAACTGCAAGGTGACAACAGCTGCTAAGTGTGACTGTAACTTCTTTTCTTCTTCCCCTTCTCTTTTGCTGAACAGAAACAGGAAGGCAAGGATGAAGTGAAAGACAACAGTGGCAGCATGGACGTTGAGAATGGCGGAGCACAGGCGTAGAGGTTTCAGATGCTGATCTGACTGTGTTACAGTCTGTATTTACTTCAGACTTTATAACTTCAGCCATTTTGTGTTTTTAAGGTGTGATTGTCTGTGTGAGAATGAGTGTACCAATGAGAGCACTGACTATGTTCGTGTCTTCGCTGGCTTTCTACGTCTCTGCTTTCGCCATAGCAGCTGGCTGGCCGGGCGGGACTTCTCTAACTGATGGCTACCCTTAAAAACGGGTTGGGGGTGGTGGCGCAAGTGTGCTATAGCCAACTCTGTATCCATCCAATCCACAGCTTGGATCTGTACATGTGGTTTCACTGCTTGTTTGTAAGAAGATGTGTGTTTTTTTTTGTTTGTTTTTTTAAAGCTAAATTTGACCCTGACCCGTCAAGAGCTAGATTCACCTTGCACTCCCCCCTGCCCCCCATATGTCTGTGTTCTCTCTCCTCCACAGTCACTGTTTTGTGGACAGGCTGATAAACCTGTTCAGCACCAAATAAGATGGCTTTATGTGTGTTATCTATGTGTTGAGTTTTGAATGATGGGTTGGCTCCTTGTGTCTTAAAAGTATGTAAGTAGCAGCACTGCAGACATGAGATGTTGGCCTGGTTAAACCCTTCAGAGTTCAAGCTTCTTTCTTCAGCCTACGTGGAGTTGCACCACTATAGCAGCCAGGATAACAAGACTGTTCCTCTTCACTTTTATAATTACCTTGTTTGTTGTTTGTTTTTTGTTTTGTTTTTTCATATTTTTGTGCTTGTAATTTCTGCATTAATTGTTAATGTTATGAATACAACAATGAATTAACTGGAAAATGTGTGTGAAGCAAGTAAGATTGTTGCTTCTCCTGGACATACTCAAAAAGTAACTAAAGTAAATGGTTCACTTTTAGTCTTTGCTGTAAAGAATATACTGTATAATAATGACGTGCACATAAAGACTATCGGCCCCACCACTCAGAAGGAAAGCAGAGCTCTGATTCATTTGTTGACACAATTTACATAAATGAGCATTATTGGAGCTTTTTGGCAAAGGTTCAGGAGCAGGACTACACCTCCAATCAAGTCACTTCCAGTCACCAATACAGTACATGCTAACCGAACCCTCTTTGAAATCATGTTAATTCATTTTGCTTTTATTATTTCACTGGTCTGTTGACCACATTGAAGGTGTGATCTTTGCTAGTGAATTTGTAGTTGTAGCTAAAAACTTAAAATTTGATTATGTTGGCTTTAGGCAGGAAGTATTTGGGGACTGATTTGAAACAGGCCAAGTAGTGGGTGCATTTGTAGTGAATACTAGTTCTTTGTTGGAATGGTCACTCCTTGCCCTAACTGAAGGATCCAAAATCTAACTAATAAAATGCGTCAATTTGACTTGATTTGTTTGTTTTGGGTCTTTTCTTCATTTCGGTCGTGTGTGTGTGTGTCACTAATTTGAAAATCTAAAGTATTTTTTGTAAACATATCTCATCTTTTACAGAAATGCCTCTGTTTAGGTGTTTGTTTGATGGTCATATCCTCTGGTTGCCTGGCAACCAGAGGCCTGTTGTGGACCTATTCCTCCTGGATAGTTGTGTGTGACTAGTTTATACCAGGGCAGGGAATGCTCTCTAGAAACTAGAACACTGCTTGGCTGCCTTGTCTTGATCTGATTCTTAATGAATGAGAAATAACCAACTTGAATCAAATGATCTACAATCTGCACAAACTGTGTATGGAATCAACTAACCTTGTTTTATCCTGATAAACTAATGAACTGTCTAAACCTGAACTACAGAGCTACTTTGTAGCCCTGTCGATTCTGTCCTTTCCTGAGGTGCAGAATCCAATTGAACATTTACATCCGAAGACAAATTTGTTCTTCTCCCACTGGTCTGTATCATGCTGACTCCATCAAGACTCCTTTCTTCATCCAATCCCAACAGTGATCGATTTATTTTGTGATGTGGCTTCTCCCAGCAGAACAGTATATCTAACTTGGAAGCTGAGTGACTTCAAATTATAACAATGTGACAAAACCTGTACAGGGGCATTAGGTATCTCGGCTGGAGAAATGTGGAACACTGTGTTATGTTGTGCTGGCTGCGTATGCTAAACAGTAATGAGGGCTCCGAACATAAAATGATAGTGTTGCGTGACAGTATATCCACTAGGTGGCGGTGATGTATTACTCAACACAGTATAAACACTATACCACAACACACTGCAGGTACATGTGTCACGTATATTGAAACTATGGTGTGTGTGCTAACCATGTGCTTTTTAATTTAACAATGGGAACGTTTGTCTGAAGTTGTTCAAGAATGAGAAGGTTCTCACAATTGAGTGCTATAGTACAACTGACGGGTGAGTTCCATGAGGTGCTGTCATATCCCAAGTTGGTGGCTTGTTCTCTACTTCAGCCATACTGCTTTGCCAAGAGGTTGTTATTGTACAGTACATGTCAGCTGTGGAGACTGGAGAAGCCACTTGCCGTTCAATTTGCATTGGTATTTTCTTCGGCCAAGAGTAATTGGGGAACAAATATGAAAACAATGTTATTCCAAGACAGCTGCTCTACCTCGCTTCTGAGCCAAGCTGCTACCCTGGTTGATGATGGAGAGATACTTAATCATAATGATGATTACTCTTTATATTTCTTACAGCTTATCATGCTAGATTAATCTATTAGAACTTTCATGTTATTTTGACTAAATATCTAACCTAGGAATCTGTTATGTTTACAAAGATGTAATATGTACAGTACCTTCAAGAAATTTTATGTCTCTAAATTATATGATTTCAAGGACAAAACTAATTTGTTATTATTGTGCAATATTTTGAGTTGAGTACTTCAACATGTGTTTACCTTGTGGATTTTCTAAAATGTAAGTACCCCTACCTACAGTATATCCATGGAGACTACATCTTCCACCAGATTATCTTGGAATGCAACCATTCTGTGACCTTTCAAAGGTTTCTGTCCTCTGCTCTGTTTTGCTCCATTTTTGTGCCCATAAAAATGTCAGTGTCTCCTAGTTGTGGATTCTATCACCACACACAGCAACTGTGAATAGTATATCCATGTTTGAAATTCACACATTTAGCTTGAAATAATTGGTCATCATCTGTATCGGTCCTATAGGGCTGATAATATTATTTAGTCATGGTCTTATCTCTTTGTGCCCCAGGGTAAATCATTACCCGGGTATGTGCCAAAATTCATTATACATAGATTTGTTATAACATAGGTATAACATGAGATAGTTGTCTGCTTACAGACTAAAATTTCCATCTGATGACATTAATGCATACAGAAGGATTCATCGATAATGTTGTTGACTGATGGCTATACCTATGCTGTGAAGCTATGGGTATAAAAACAGGTAACCTAGTACAACCTGAGTTATTGAATATGTGAAATTATAGCTTAATATCTACAGTATGTCATACCCCATGGCATTGACAGGTGAATTTAAGCTATTTTGATTTAATCCAAAGGATGAAAATGTACACCAAAGATTTTGTGTAAAAAGTATCAACAGACAAGATACAAATCTTTTTTTTTTTGTACAGTGAGTCGTAGGCCAAAGTATACAAATCTCTTTATTATTGTATAGCGAGTCATAGGCCTATAGCCTATAAAATGACTCACAAATTGACGCTTTGCAAGCAACATCACGTTGCTTGTGACCGAAATCTTGGCCTTACTATACTAACTGCATACAGTAAACATTCAGACTTCCTCAACCTACACGCTCCCACATCACCACCACAGCACCACATCTTCTCTGTATGACTCATTTCCATACTGTCATACAGTGTATGACACTGTCTGTGATGAACCTTTATTGGCAGGAGACATTTACATTGCCAAAAGTGTCACAATATATAACCGTTGAAAATGGGGAAACTATAGGCCTACGGTTGGTGGAGTTACAGCATTTTATAAACAAAGCTACAGTATATGTCACACTTTGGGGTCATAAGATGTGTTTAAGTCAGTGGATTTTCAACAGAACCACCATAATAAAAACACCTGATTTAAGACCCCACTGCCAACTGGTACAGGTGATGTAGTAAGGTGGGACGCTGCATGTTCAATAATGTTGAATAGCAATGAACCAGATGGCTCGGCCTGGATTGGAAGACCAAGGTCTCTCTCACGGACAGTTAAAACAATTACCCTAATGTAGCCTATTTATTATTTAAAAATTGATATTAGACAATAGGAAACAGAGCTGTGTTGGGCCTACAGCAGTAGGGTAATACAATACAATATCATGGGAGTATGATTTTGTAAGGTGCTTGTATCCCATTTGACGTCAGCAGCTCACACATCTCTTGTTTGCACGTTGTAGGCCTACTTCACCCAACAGGTAACCTAGGATATGAGTTTTTTTGTTTTGTTTTTTTTGTCATCAGTCATTTTCCAACTTTCTTTGGGTCATTGTAACTTAAGGCGTGTATGTACTGTATATGTCTCTGATGTCTTGGCACAGTGGACAGTCACAGGAGGTTAGGAAGCGTAGTCTCCAGTACTCTACAAGTGTGTGCAGTGGGTAGCCTAGTACAGTACTAGGCTTTAGTCTGGGTTCCTTTGGGAGCCAGGTCTGCCAATCTCTCAACCGCTGAGTCTATCTTTGTCAAGTTAATGTTTTCGAGTTAGTTTTGGATCAGTTACCGGTGTGCTACTTTGCGTATGTTTGTAGGTAAATAGCATTTCCATTTTTGCTCTGGTTTTGAGTAGATCTTGACTTTCCAGTATATCTCGTATACCTGATAAGGTAAATCCACTCCATTGTAAAGGCTGGTGGTTGGTAGGGTAGGTAGGTACATGTAGGTAATGGGCGCGGCCATGATGTCTAACCCCTCCTCTCTAAAGCCTACAGCTCCTCAGCTCAGTCCCTCCACAGAGAGAGGGGGAGAGAGAAGTGTGAGTGATTCCTCTGGGCACTGCTACAGCGGCTTTATTCACTTGTTTGTGCCTGCCTGTGTGTGTGCTGAGGCGAGACGAGCTGTGCATGGGTCATTGCGGTGCGGTGGGGTGGCAGCAGGACGACCAAACAACAAGGCTCCTTCTCTTCAAAGTTTTGGATGATCGGAGTTGGATTTACCACTTTCCTCTCGAACTTCTTGGATTTACTTGTGCAGCAGCGATGATAAGACTGAGAGCTACAGGTTTTGCGCCCACATAGTCACCCAGAGAAGCGTATAGCGGGGGATCATACGGGTTCCACTAGTCGGTCCTGTCCAGTGACAAAGCAGCCCACCGGCCAGCCACCCGAATGAGTGCGCCCGCCGGCGGAGATCATCATCTCGCTGCTGCAAAAGAAGAACAACGGCGACGAACATGATCACCTCGTTTTTCCCACTGAAGAAACTACGACGCAGTGGCAAATGGCTCCTCTTTGTGGCAGTTCTGGTGTTCGGGGCTTTCGCCGTGTACCAGGAGTTTGCACGGACTACTACTGCTACTACACACACCCGTAAGTTAAGAGTTGTGGTTGTGGTGGTGGAGTCAGCAGCCGCTCACCAGCAAGCAAGCAACAGCTTTGTCTTTTGTTGTTGTCCTTTACCTATATCTAATTAACGGATACACAGCATGCGTTACATGCTTTATAATCGCAATGGTCACAAAGAATATTTGAGTGAATACGAATCGCGCTGTTACATGATATCAGCCTTGCAGGCAGGCAGTGGAAAACATGATAGCCCCTCAACAGGTGAAGCAACAGGTTGGTTGGCTGCTTATCCGGAAGCCTTGGGGATAGAGAGAGAGAGCGTGTGTGTGTGTGTGTGTGTGTGTGCGCGTGTGCGTGTTAGTTACGGGGGGGGGGGTCAGATAAGAGAGTCAGAGAGATACTTTGAAGGGGAAAGTGGCCATCATGGCACCATGGGGTCAGATCACAAGTTCTGACACTCAGAAGGATGCTGTGTGTAGATTCACACTGTCCTCCAAACTTCCTGTCCTCTGTCACCCCCAGTCACTGTTTCTGCCACATCCACACCTCCTCTCACACCCCCAGTAGGACAGCAAAATGACACCACACTGCCATTAAAGGGGAATTCCACCCATTTTCAACATTCTAATATGTCATTAGTATACCCTAGAGGTGCTGGGTGGACATGATAAAAAAGTTCCCCCATTCTGTGTTCCCAATAAATGGAGGTCTGAAGAAAACCATTAACATGGTGAAACATCAAGATGTATTTTCACCATGTTAATGGATTTATTTAGACACTTCTTTTTTTCTGGGAGTGTACACTCTCAGAAAAAAGTGTACAAATGCAACCAACATTTTTTCTGAGAAAAAATGTTGAAAATGGGTGGAATTCCCCTTTAAGCGAAGGGACAACAAATTGCCTATGGGGGGGATGTACATCATGTTTTTGTTGCTCTCTCTCTGTCACACACACACACACACACACACACACACACACACACACACACACACACACACACACACACTGCATTACATTGAGAACAAAGCCTGACGTGTAAACACATGCCATGGTTAAGGACCTACATTACAGGCCTAGCTAGCCTATTTACACACAATACACACACACACACACACACACACACACACACACACACACACACACACACACACACACACACACACACACACACACACACACACACACATTCCTGGCCTATAGCCCCTCATCACAATGAGGCTTTTCTCAAGACTCTACATACCCCCAGAAAAGGAAAGAGGTGAGAGAGAGAGTGTGTGTGTGTAGCTGAGTTTGTAAAAGTGTGTCAAATCTGGCCATTTTCCAAGAATGCCTCCAAATCTGTGGACCTACTAATAATACATGTGATGTTAGTAGTAGTTGTAATAATAACAATTATTATATTTTAATGTTTTCTCAGTAAACAATAAGCTATTAAAATGTGTGTACACACAGACCAAGGGGAACGTGTAGTATTTACTTAACCCAGTCACCCTGATGAAGGCATTTTGGTGAAACGCTTATAGGCCTAGGTGCAGTTTTTATTCTGCAGATGCATTAACCATTTTATTGAAGTCTTTTCACTATACCCACAAGACTGGCTATGGTCTCATCCTTTTATGTATTTACTTAGATGTTACATCATCATCTTTAGAGCAAGTTCAGTCCCCACACATGGCATAGTGCCAACACATTTCTACGGTAGTGACACTTGAAGAACTGGTTTAATCAGCATCCATCCATATAGTGTTGTCCTGTAATTATATAATTATAATATAGGCCTAATTACATCATTTTTCGATTTATTGTATACAGGGTATGCCAAAAAGAGAACATTACATTGCATCCTGTTGTGAACTAGTGGAATGGATTCTTTTGTGTGTAATTTTCCTATTTTGGCTGAATTATTGCCTCCTGTGCCCAGGATAGGGACGCTAGGATTCATCCACGTGGTTAAGGCCAGTGTAAAAATGCCTGTTGATTTAGCAGTGCACACATTTTGAAGTAAACTCCCAGAGTCCCAGGGTTTTGGCTGTGTGAGCCAATAAGCTGCATTCACTGTCTGTCAGCACCACGCCGCACAGTGCTGCATGGCGCGGGAGAGGAATGAAGCAGTGTGTGTTGAGTGGGAGATGAATCTCTCCTCTCACAGTTAAAAATATCTCTGTTTTTCCTTTTCTCAACCACCACTCTAGAATTACTGTGTGGTTCCAAAATTGGCCCCGTGTCACAAGGGATATACATTTGTGGATCTCCACCCTTCTGATAATGACAGACTTCCAGACCACCAGTACTTTGGTGTTTTAACCCTAGAGCGCGCACACTGTCTCATATGCAGCACACATGTGCGCGTACATGCACACAAGGCTGTGCTATTGCCTGAAATGGCATTGCAGTGTGCAATTAAAAAAATGACAGAAGGGAATTGAAGAAAAACAAAAAACAAAAAAAAATATATCTCTTGACAGACAGTGTGTCTGTGTGGTGTAGGAGCTGCCACTCTTATGTCTGCCAATACCATTGCAAGAAGGGCAGAAACTTTCCAGCCATACAGCAGACTAAGCTAAGCCCAGGCTAGGTAGCCGTGGCTGGGTGAGTTGGGTTACATCTCGCTGACAGCAGCACAGAGGCTTAGTTATTAGTACAGTAAGGGCTGATGACATTGCAACACTGCAAAGTTAATATTCGATTATCATCATGAATTTAATTTGAATGAAAGTATTTAGAATTATTGCACATTTTCCTGTCACCTTTCCTCTGGACTAGTTGTTTCGAGGGGGTAATGGATAGGAAAAATCTTCATTTAATTTCTGTCTCACAAAACACATTTTGCATATATATGAGTACTTCTATAGCTTTACTGTCAAAGCTCTACATGTGAACATGTAGAGCTTGAACATGATGACCACATTCATAATAATGAAGTAGGTCTTAGTATAGTACTATAGACACATGAAAGAAATTGAATTCAGTGGGATTAACATTGTTTGTATTGTATAAATCTGTATCACTGTATTTACCATTCACTAGACATCTAGCAGAAGCGTGGCCAACCTTTCTTTGGTAGCATTTTGAGGCTCCAGTTTGTCTCATTACCAGGCTATACTATGTCATATGTTTGTGCAACCCTATGCCTCTCCCTTTTCTAAACCCTTTATTTTACTATGTTCACCTTACATGCAAATAACACATTAGAAAGAAAGAGAAAGAAACACATTAGAATGCAAAGGCAAAAATGAGACTAGAATACACAGGAACAGTGATTCACAGAACATACTGCAGGTAAAGTCTATGTAAATAAGATTACATTTTATTTTGATAGTTCACTAGAAGAGCTTCAGTCCCTTGAGTTGCAGCAACCTGTTTCAGGGTGAGGAGGGAGGTCCTCAAAATATTAGTCATGCATTCGTGATCTTGACCATCGGAGGGCAACGGTGAATACTTATATATGCATAACCATATTGTCGTACTCGTTCACAACATTTTAAGGTAACAGATTAACATTACTGTCAATGAGAAACTATGGTTTCTCATTGACAGGACTGTTGGATCACATTCACAACACAAAAGGTGTGTGTGTGTGCGTGTGCGTGTGCGTGTGCGTGTGCGTGTGTTGCGGTCAGCAAAACACACACCTATTAACTAGGCACATCAGCAATTTGCTGATAGGCCTTGTTCGTACACAGCAAACTGAACTGTTGAATGTTGCCTTTTGTGGCGACCTGCAGGACCCAGTCTGTGGAACGCCACTGATTGGTACATTGGTGGTTTTCAAAATCAAATTCTTCACGAAAGTTTACTACATGTTTTTCTCTTTTATGGCCTATATTTGGATGTGCTGCATATATTTATAAATTATGTTTTATTTGAGCTTATTGTTTTTCATATTTTAGATTTCCTCTGTGTAATGATGTCAAAGTGTGACATCTCCAAGGCCACTAGAAATCTCCATAAAAACCTTTAGAATTTTGGGTGAAGACCCACAAAGGTTTATATGGAGATTCCCATTTGATGTTGTCAAAGTCAACCGATGGCTTATTAGGTCTCAATACCCTCTGTTTAAAATTTATTCCTCTTTTCTTGCCTGTCTGCATGTTATTTGTTTTGTGGAGCACTTTGTTTCGACCTTGGTTGGGAAAGTGCTATACAAATATAGTTTGATTTTGGTTTGACAAATCAGCACAAGCACCATATCGCTATCTCTCTCGTTTTATCGCTCCACTCTACCATTGCAAATACAGACTGACTTATCTCAGGCTCAGCACCAGCACTGCATTTGTGAATTTCACATTCATTTCAGACTGTTTTCTGTTTTTAGGTGGGAATTCTGCACGTGAAGGCAGCATCTGGAGGAGGCCTGCATCAGAAGTGGTAAGGATCGATGGAGAAATAAGTAGATCACATTAGATGGTTCTCAACTGGAGGGTCAAATTTGAGGGGGTTCACTTAAAGGTCAAAAATGACGGGGCTTGTTAATGTCTCAAAAATGTAAATGAACAAACTATACTCGGAAGGAATATACCACACTGCACCTATCTTCTGCCACACTGTCCGAAAACACCTCTTCAGACTCCATCTCAGCCCATAGCACTTGTATTACACACCAACCCATAGTACTTGCAGCAGTGACTTATATAGGATGTCTAATTTATTACCATGTTTTGGTGCTTACATTGTACTGTATATTGTAATGTGTATTGTAAGTTCTGCTTAAACTGTAAACTTTAATCTGTATTCTGTATAATGCATCACAGCAGACATACAGCATGCCCACATAGCACAAACAAAAGTCACACAAAAGTGTAAACCATACATTTATATTTATTGTTTACTGTCATATGCATTGAAAAGTTGTGCATTCCAATGCAATGAAATACTGAGTTGTGCTTGCATGTCTTCCAGGCTGGAGGGGACTACCAACCTGATTCCGGGGAGGACTCGGCTTCTTGGCGTTCCAGCTATACTCCACAAGCTTGGAAACCAGAGGTGGGTGGGTGGGTGTGTGTGTGTTACACGCTAAATGTGCCATAAAAGGCTCAGCTCGTCTCACCTCTGCTGAACTCTAAATAACCTGTTTGGGCTTGCCCAGTTCCCTTCTGTGTCAGTGTGTATCCTTAGCATGTGCTGGAGCAGCATTTATCTCTCTGCATTGGAGTCATCGTGTTTCCACTATATTAAGAGAGCCCGCTCAGGGCTCATGTTAGTTGCCATCTCCTCTTGTTTCATGTTTAGAGTGGTTGTCGTGTCACAAGTGTCCTTAAAGAGCCAGTCTAGCTAATCCTCCTTCCAACATTATTCAGAAATTGTGATGCAAGAAGCCTAGTAAAAGACATCCCATCCTCTGCTCAGAGATCCAGCTTATATTTCCCCTTGCCTGCATATAGTAAAAGATTCAATACTAAGGAGTCAGTACAAGACCTGGCACCAAACGGTGTTCCTCATCTTGTTACACAAGCGCCCTTTGAGCTATCCTCCGAAAGCTTCGGATGCATAGTGAGGCGAAAGGCTTGTTAAATAATTACAGCTGCACTCTTCAGTGCCTGTGAAGAAGTCATCCTCTTCACCCCCCCCCCAGTTTTGGACTGGGGCCACGGTTTACCTAATGGTTTGACTGGCTTGTGATGACACCAGTTAATTGGAGATACTCTACAACTCTGGTTATACAAAACTTTGGCTCTGACCTACTCCGGGTCTCTCCTACAATCAACATGCGCACGTACGCATGCATGCGTGCACACAAGCGCACTCGCACACAGCCAAGTCACTGAGGTGTAGATTTACAGAGCTGCATCTGGGCTTCTCCTGAAATTCAAGTGTGTGTTTGTTTTTGGTCTGTATGCATGGTCCAGTGTTTCCCTGAGACCTTTTAAGAGAATGGTGTGGATGGCAACAGGATTATGGGGTCCAGTTTCACTCCAGATTCAGTTTCTGTCAATTTATTGGTGACCTTAAAGTACCCTTTTATTCTGGTGCTAATTATTTAGAATATTTTGAAATTTGTGTGCGAAATTATGAACCTTACTTTGCTATCATAGTCCCTTTTTATTTCCCAAAACATCTAATTTCTTTCATTTCTAAGCTCTTTGAAAGTATTCAATATTTGGTGCCATTCAGAACGTGAAAGCTTTTAGAGTACAAGACGTCTCCTGAAGGATAGAAGATTTGATGAACAGAGAAGGACACAGACAACGATAAAAATCTTTGAATTTATAGATAGCTAAATAGCCTTGGCACAGTGTATTAATACCTTTTCTCTCGCAGTTCAAGGGACAGGCCAACCTGCATGTGTTTGAGGACTGGTGTGGCAGCTCTACGGCTCAACTTCGCAACAATCTTCACTACCCGCTGTACCCCCACGTGAGTCAAACCAAACACAGACACGCCACAGTTTGCATTAGAAGACATTTCCCCACATTTCAACATGGTATCAAAGCCATATGCCTGACGTTTGTCTCTGTCATGAACACGCACTGCTCAGAGATAAGACTACTGTTTGTTGGGAGTGGAAATGCATGCAATTGGTTTCTGCTGCGGAATATACAGTAGCTTGCTTGTGAACTCTGACCAGCCCCACCTCTCGCACACGCTCACGCTCGCACAAACAGACTGTTGTGCTGGCCGGGACCTGCATTCTGCACCCACCCGCTAGATCCTGATGTCCCCTGAGATACATTTTCACTCAGAGCGGCAAACTTCATGTATAAAAACGCTGTCTGTTTTCCTCGTCCATCCTCCAGTCCAGAACAACGGTCCAGAAGTTGGCGGTCTCTCCTCGGTGGACTAACTATGGCTTGAGGATCTTTGGCTACCTGCATCCGTACACCGATGGTACTTCAGTTCCATGATTCTTTTGTTAGCTTTTTTCCTTGTTTCTCCCATCATAGTATTGCACCAACAAATTTCATTCCCAGTCTGTTTCTTTCAAGTTCAATGCATTGTTTAATACTGAAAGTGGAAACATTACAGAGAAGCTAGTTCCTCAAATCTCTCTGCCAGAAGAGGCAGATATACCGGTATTCATTGTGTTGAAACAAACAGTGGTTTCTGTCAACACAACTGAAGTCCCATAAACATCTGCCCTGTTATTGCTTCAGTCGCTCAAACCACCCCTTTGCTATCTCTCTAACAATCTCTCACTGTGTCTGTAGGAGAGTTCGTTTTCGCTGTGAGCTCGGATGACAACTCAGAGTTCTGGCTCAGCCGTGATGATTCCCCCCTCAACTTACAACTCTTGTCCTGGGTGGGGAAGGTATGTGCATGTCATATGTATATCCTCCAAGTTTAATCATATACTGCTATGCTGGTACATTACCAGACAGCATCTGATTATACTATGTGTATTTGGATCAACACTTTTATCTGCAGGATGTCATTAACTGTGTGTGCGTGTGCGCATGCACGTGCGTCTATATCTTCCTAGGCTGGCACTGAATGGACAGCCCCTGGCGAGTTTGAGAAGTATGCCAGTCAAACCTCTACACCAATTTGGTGAGTTTGTTTAACTATGTACATAGTAAATCTTTCAAGACTGATTTTCTATTTGGAGTGAACATTTGTCAGCAGGATTGTTCAATCTTGTTGGATATTAAGCGCTTTTCTTTACAAAAATGGTTTAGCAGATTGGTAGAGTAATATATAGGGCAGTGAGAGGAAATATGATGAATCCATGTACTGTTGTGTGGTTGTGTGGTTGTGTGTTCTGGTCAAAAATGTACTTTGAAATGTACGACAAGTGGCAACATGAATGGGGTAAATTGTCATACCTTCCTGAAGTTCTGATTTTGGCACTGAGCCATCTCACACACATGCGCACACACACACGCACACACACGCACACACACACACACACACACACACACACACACACACACACACACACACACACACACACACACACACACACACTAACGCCACAGACACTGTTTTGCTAATTTGATATAGAGAATGCTTGTACGAGATGTTGATGAGCTTGAGTCTGATGAAGGAATCCTGTCAAAGCTACTAGCATGATCAAACATAAGCCAGTGACCATATTAAAAGACAAACAGAGAGAGGGGGGTTGGGTTAGTAGAAAGAGAAAGTAAAAATAGAAACGAAGGGAGACGAGAAGGAGAGGTGAGTTGAAACCAGGCAACAGTGACAAGAAAGTTAGGCTAAGTGTTGGAGAGAAAGTGTTAGAGAGGGAAGGCAATGTTTCAGGAGAGGTTTGTGGCAGATTGGTGACACAGCCAGAAGGGGATCATGTGTTAGTAGTGCATGAGAAGATTGATAAATAGTTGATTAATATAGTTCAATTAACACAGGGCTTTTGTTTACTGTGATCAATGTTTTGAATACCTTGTATACAAAAAATAAGGTGTTTAATTTGAGAACTTATGTTGTGCTGTTGGCAGTTCAGTAGATTGTCAGAAACAGAACAACGTTGGGAGAAAGGAGAACATTTGCCAAGATCTTATATGTTAATTCTATTCAGATTCCCTGACAAGATAGAGTTCCTCTGCTGGTGTTTCTTTTCACTAGCAAAAGAGTAGAATTAGCAAGGCTAATCGACTCGCACATTTTCAGAAAATCTGTAGGAAAGCATGAATAGTTGGAATGGCACACCTATAGTTGGAAATACCTTGTCTATCTGCAGGGAATTGCAACTGTTGTAATATTATTTGTCAGTTTGTGTGTGTGCATTTGTGTCATGTACAACTGGGAAGAAGGAATACAACCTTAGGGATGGTTTTACTGTACATACTTATTTTGTCTACATGATAAACATTTTGAAATGAAATCCTTGAAACAAATCCCATGGCCTAGCATTTGGGAACTGTGATCAACACTGGTAGGAGTTGAGGACACAAATGGCTCATGTCAACATGCATTACTCAAAAATGTAGCAAGTACATGATTACACAGAGAGTGAGTGGTCAGAGACAGGGCGCTAGGGGCTCTATTTTTATCCATGCCTATTGCTTAAACTACGTTTTCTACTACTTTGAAAAACATTCTGCAACAATTTGGTCAGAATTTAGACATTTTATATCATTTGTTTTAACCAAATAAAGCTGCATCTTACCTTCAACAGTGTCACAAATACAATCTATTCCACAGTATGTTGTTTTATTGAGGTTGAATGCTTGAGTTGAAGCGTTGAGGAGGTACGGGTAGAGGATTGTTCTGTCGCATCAAATAGGGAGATGATTCTTATGAATATTATGGCAGGTAGGCCGACTGACTGATGATGATTAACTAGAACTGCACTCTGTTAAGTGCTAACTTGTGAGAGAGCCCCAAACACCTCTGGGATGCATAACATAATGATAATACTTACTTATCTAATAAAGATATCTTAATTACATGATTATCTAATCAGAACAATCAATGGGCAGGTTTCCAACCCACTCATTCCGCCAACAACCAACCGACCAATCTCATTAGATTTGGCACGCATTTGCTTTTATCATCATACATACCATATGTACATATAATACAGTACTGTATATACACACACAGGTACATACTGCACACCCGTTACCTCAATTACGTACATCACAACTATATCATCAACTAATCGAAGTTACTTCCCGTCGCCATTAAAAGTAATAATGTGCAGGCAGGGAGCAGCTTTTTTTCTATAGTTTTTACTTTGCCTCCTACCTACTTTTTTTCCATTTCTTTTCTGGGGTGAATGTTTTCTGTGCTCTGGTGCGACAGTGTTGGGAGAAGAGAGAGGGGAGGGGGGGGGGGGGGGGGGGGGGGGGCTACCATCTCAGCCCCTGGCATGTGATTCTTGTCAATAGTCGTAAAGTTGAGCGTGGGCCTGTTGAGTGCAGCAGAAGTAAACCTTTGTGCCTACGCCTTCTGTCTGCCAACCGGGATGTGTTGACTGGTTTAAACAGGCTTGGAATCAGAATTGTAATTGCACGATTGCACGTACCGGTACAAGATGCAACTGCAAGATGCATGCACGCACACACGCACGTAAGACACAGTTAAGACATGCGTAAGAAAATGTAGTACATTAATAATATACTTGCACATTGCACACAAAAAGCCCATGGCCTACTTGTGCACGAGCAGAGCAAGCAAGTAGAAGGCAAGTACCCCTTACACCTCCCAGGAGAAATGAGATGACTGTGAACTGATCGCAGTAAAATTGTATATTCCATTTTCACCCTTCTATTTTCTATAATTACGCAACATCAGTGCCTCCATTCCATTCCCCCTCTATTATAATGTTAGCCTGCCTAAAGCCAGCTGTGAATCAACCGTTGGCAAAAAGAAAATTGCCTGTCAGGATATTAGTCTGACTTATTGTCCAGGCTGTTATAATGTAACACCAACACCACTATTCCATTTTCACCCTTCTAGTATGTAACATCAGCGCTATCATTCCATTTTCACCCTTGTATTTATGTAGCATCAGTGCCACTACTCCAGTATTCAGCAAAGGCATAACATTTTTTTTCTTGATGGTATGTTTTGTTTAGCTTGGTATTTATTTTGTCATCATCATGATATAAAGGAACCTCTCACTTCACACAAGTGTAATTCTATTTTTTGTATTTGTGTAGATGAAACGTTTAAGCCAAAGGGTAAGGTTATAGCAGAAACTAGTAGCATTCATCCTCTGGGGGGCAAGAAAGTGGCTCTGAACACTCTGCTTTTCAGTCCAGTTATCTGTTTGCGTAGGGTGGAGGGACCCATTGACTGTCAGTCCATCCTGACCCATCTGACAAGCAGGGACTAACAAAGGAGAGGCATTACATTTCAATAATTGAGAAAAGTAGAAAACAAAAGCTATGCTGTCATGGCAACCACTTCTTAGTCCAGTTCATAACTGCTACAGTTTGCTAAAGCGAGATGCCATGCTTTAAGTTTTACGTATCATGAACTTTAGTGTAGATTAGAACAGTGATTAAGCTGGTGGCCAGCATCATGTTTGAGGTACGCTGATAATGATATCAGACTTTATCAGACACCTGCCAGCCAATGAGTACTTTCAGTTTCAGTGGCTGGATGTTTATTGTTATAGAAAAACATCATCAATCATCTGTCATTTACAGAGCTCATATTAACATTACTAATAATTCCCACCAACAGGTTGTCTGCCCAGAAGATGTACTTCTTTGAAGTCATTCTGAAACAGAATGACAGAGGGACAGACCACGTGGCAGTAGCTGTGAGTACTTCAGACACCTATATCATGCTCATCTCTTACCCTCATCATGCAATTACTGTTGTAATGACTGTACTGTATTCCTTGGTGTTGATTTGACTGCAAGAGTGTAAGCGTCATATATTTTTTTTTTTACACAGTGGCATCTCAAAGATGATGGTCTGAAGTTTATGGTTATTGAATCCAAGCACATCTCTCTCTACACCAGTAAGTAAACAGGCATGCAAGGTTCAAGTGCCGGATTATACTGAGCCCAGTGCGTCAAGTTGTCAACATATTGTGATTTCCGACCATATATCAGTTATTACTACACTATTTACTACATTTTCTACACTTGACCCGCAGCACAGCGGGTTTACTGTACATCAGGGGTTTTCAACAGGTGGTCCGGGGACCACCAGTGGTCCCTGAGAAGGTTCCAGGGGGTCCCCAGCTAAGCTGTTAACCAGATGTCACTTTTTTTTTTTTTTTTTTTTTTTTTTTATATAAATTTGTTTATTGGATTTTCACAGAAGCATTGATTACGATCTTGTTAATAAAATAATAATAATAATAATAATAATAATAAAAACAATGGCTTCTCTTCATTAACCCAAGCAGTATAAAGAAGATTAAAAAATTACATTTTCGCACCCCCCACCCACCACCGAAAAAAATAATGATAAAGAAAGAAAAACAAATAGCTAAATAAATAAATAAAATAAATTAAACCAGATGTAACTCTTGAGAACGTAAAAATGAAACCAAATGGACCCGCAAGGGTCCATTTGGTTTCATTTTTACACTCTCAAGAGTTAAAATGTTCATCATGTCAATTAGCCCAAGTCTACACAACTAGAGAATGTAGAAGATTAATGGTCATTTTGATTTGTATGTTGGGCTGTTTGGTTTCCCAAATACAGCCTGGTATTGTGGTCAAAAAGCAAAATAAATCTTTACTTTTAGCGTCTGTGGAGCTAAAATGTTGTCAAATGGTGGTCCGTGGCTCAAATTCTGAATAAATGGTGGTCCCTGGGATGAAAAAGGTTGAAAACCCCTGCTGTACATAATCCACCTTTGATAGCCAGACGTTGCCGGTAAAGGCTCCAGGTTTATAGCTTTACAGGTATACTTTGCATAAAAATTGACTGGCAGAAGTCAAGCACGTGCCTCTACTACACCCAGTTTGTTAGGCAATCTTTCAGTGTGGCTCTAGGCACAAGGAGAAATGCTTACACACGCCATTAGAAATCACTCTTTATAATATGTTTCCTGGCTGGAAAAATAACTAATGTCTGTCTTTTTGTGAAAACCATGGCGTTCAGATGTGTAATATTCAGATGTGTAATATTTTCTAATCACATCATGGCTGAAATATTACAGTTTCTGGCAAAAGATAAACAACACCGCCAACTGCTACACTACAATGTGTTTTCGGTTGACAGCTTTTTGCTGTGACGTGTGCTAAGTCCCTCCCCAATCCATCCTTGTCCAATAGGCACGAAAGCTGGGAAGCTTAACCTGCATATCAACAGTTGCCAAAATATTTGCATTGACATTGGACAGTGACTAAATCCCACCCCAGAGGGTGGGGTTTTGAGAAGGGATAATTAATGTCAAGCACTGCGCTGTAGTACCTAGACCTGAACAGCAGTTGGCGGCAAGTGTTTTAGTAGTAAAATGAAAAATATGTTTTACACTTTTAGATATACAGTATGGCTGTACGCACCAATGCATGTCAAAAAGAATGAGAACATTTTCACTTTTGTATATTTTTATATCAAAAGTCCATAAAGCATTTTAATTACTTCCTGAATGTGTGCTGAATGAGGATGTATCCACTATCACAGCACCAAAAGCCAATGGAAATTAAGCTCACCGTTTGAGACCCATCACTGTTTTTGAAACCCTCTTCAATATATGGCACCCAGAAGTGTATTACTCGGTTTAAATGTAATCATCATGCTACAATATGTATATACTGTAGGTTGTGTACAGGTTAAAAACAGTCACCTGGCGTCGTTCGTCTCTGTAACTATAAAAAAAATGGACATGGGTCTCATAGCCTGGAGCGTCATGATGCTCTGAAACTAAGATTCTTCTGTTTGAGGTTGAAACTTAAAAAAAACCTTTTCACTGGGGCTACTGACGAAAACGGTTACATTGACACAACAAGAGAAGCCACATTAACCACACAATTAGTGAGTGATTTTTCACATTCCAACACACCCAGTGTTGGTTAGGAATGTGGTCATCCGTGTTTCCTAGAACTCCAGAGCATTTGTTCCTCGCACAGCTATTCAAAATCACGTAAACTATGCGTATCTTGGAACCTAGGTGGTTGATACCTACTATAAGTAATCAGATCACTGATGCATATTTCCCTTGAACCCTATATCGATGTTTATCCTTTATTGTTGTGCATGAATGTATAACAGGAAATACTAGTATATTAGTGCTAGCAGAGTTCCAAAATATCTGAAGTACCTTAAAGGTATATGCAGTGATTTCACTTAATTAAAATATTGCGATTTTGTTTTCTTCAGTCCTCACTACTATAGAGTGTGCTGACTAAATAAGGAGTTACTCCCTGTCCCCAGTGAGTCAAAAAGCCCTAGTGTCGGCCTTCATCTCTCTCATGATGACCCTCTCGCTTCTTCCCACAGATGAGACTGCCTTGCTAATGAGTGACGTGGCACACATACCTCAGACAGCTGCCAGTCACACATCTACTCTGAGCGGACCTCTCGGCACCGAGGCCGACATGCTGAGAGATGACCCTCGAGATACCTTCTACCACGGTAAGACCAAGTCCTAAAGTACTGTACCTTCTACTACGGTAAGACAAAGTCCTAAAGTACTGTACCTTCTACTACGGTAAGACCAAGTCCTAAAGTACTGTACCTTCTACCACGGTAAGACCATGTTCTAAGGTACCTTCTACCATGGTGAGACCATGTTCTAAGGTACCTTCTACCATTGTAAGACCATGTTCTAAGGTACTTTCTGCCATGGTAAGACCAAGTCATAAGGTACCTTCTACCATGGTGAGACCATGTTCTAAGGTACCTTCTGCCATGGTAAGACCAAGTCCTAAGGTACCTACCACGGTAAGACCATGTCCTAAAGCAGGAGATTTCAACCTTTTTCATATCAAGGCCCATTATTTATTCAGCATTTGATGACATTTAGCCTCTAAGACCACAACCTTTGTAATATTTTGTTGTCCACAATTTCCATGCTGTATTTATGTTGGTACCATAGATAAGAGACCACACTTTACAGGGACACATTGGCTGGCATTGAGTTATATGAATGCAAAAGACAAATACAGGTACAACTACAGAGCTCCATTAAAAGGTGTAGAAACCAACTCAGTCAAATGTGATTAGGTTTGGCCCGGGGCGGCTGGCGTAGCCGTCTGGGTTCCCAACAACGAGGCAAGATTTTATTTGAGACCCCTTGTAGTTATATTGTACTATAAACAAATAAAACTGAAACTAGTACAGTACCACCACAGGCTAACTACAAGAAACCCAGTCAAGAAAGTGTCTGTCTGTCTCTCGGACAGCCAGGCAGGCAGGCAGGCAGGCAGGCAGGCAGGCAGGCAGGCAGGCAGGCAGGCAGGCAGGCAGGCAGGCAGGCAGGCAGGCAGGCAGGCAGGCAGGCAGGCAGACAGACAGACAGACAGACAGACAGACAGACAGACAGACAGACAGACAGACAGACAGACAGACAGACAGACAGACAGACAGGAAGAGAAAATGAACCACAGCAACAGCAGAGTGAGAGAGGCATCCACACAGACACCATGTGGTTAAAGCACACAACTTGCGACTTGCTCGCTTAATTGCATGCAATCATTTCTTCTCTGTTTGTGTTTTGTGTGTGTGCAGTTCCCTTCATCAAAAACAAGTACCTACAAGGCGTGTTGCCTGACTGCTCCTACAATCCCAGTTACATCATCAAAGGCTTCCCTCTTATGCGGTACCAGGGATTGCAGTTTGTAAGTACTTCTTTCTGTAACCACTGTTCAACCTTACTCCCCCTGGGTCTGGCCTTTAAAGGAGAGTCCCATACAATCCTGTGTTTTGTTTTGTTTTGTTTTTCTTACTGAATTCCGAGGATAATATATGTACAGTATATGCACCCCTGTTAGTGTCAAAAGAATATATATATATATATATATATATATATATATATATATATATATATATATATATATATATATATATATATATATATATATATATATATATATATATATATATATATATATATATATATATATATATATATATATATATATATATATATATATATACAGTATACCTAAACCGCTCAAACAACATAGCAGGAAGCGACAGAGCTTCCCTACTACAGAGATACAAATTATTCCCTACTACAGAGATATGACCAAAAAGGAAGCATGCACATCTCAAAGAATTGTACAGATTCTATTTTTTGCATGATTGAAGGCACGATCTAGTGTTTGATAGGGCGTCATGATTAAAATGTTGAGGTACGCTCTAGATGGAGTTGTTATTCAGTAATTCATCAGAATTACAGTAAGAAAATGACCTATACGGAATTCACCTTTTAACGAGCTGAGACTAAACTAATCCCTAATCTTAGCCACTCGCCCTAAACCTGAATTTGTTTTAACTGTAAAAAATGACATCAGAACAAGTTCAATTATTTCTGGTTTCGATAACCTCATGAGGATACCACACCTTGCTGCCTTGTATTTTATACATTTACCTGTACATTACAGTGAATCAATGATATGCTGGGCCCTTTGTTCCCTTTGTTGTCACAGGCTAATCCTTGTGAGAAACACCTAGCTCATATTACACAGCCACTTAGAGGCTCATCGCTTTGCAGTATCTGATAGTGTCAATGATGTGATGTAGTGTGTTGATTATATTCTATTTTTCTTTGTTTGTTTGTTGTTTGTTTTTTCACTCAGATACACATGTCCTACATTTACCCAAATGACTATACCCGACTCACACACATGGAGACGGACAACAGCTGCTTCTACCACGAGAGCCCTTACTACCTGGAAAGGTGATTCCTCGAACGGGAGGAGGGGGGAGGGGTGTGGTGCAAGATACAAATGTTGTGAGACTTATTATGATAAACATTTGTATGTTTGAGAGCACACGTACAGTCGCTGTTATAATGGCCACGGCTGTGAGTGAGTCAGTAGGTGCTGTCGAGGTAGTTCATACTCTGGGGCATATATTCTGGGGCAGAGGAATAGTCTGTGATTCACTGTAATAGTTTGGTGGGAAATTTGAGTCCTGGCTGAGAGCCAGTTGAGAGCACTGATAGCCTATATGGCTATGCAGTTATTCCCAGCATTGCCAATAGAGGGTGCTGCTTGAGCACATTTACAGCAATCTGGGAATTTTAGTGAAGATTTCTTAAGATCTCCTCACCAGGATTATCTAGCTTATGTTCACTTATGAATAACTAATAAGCATGCCAATATTGATTTTCTGTTGAATGATGTATGTTTTCTAACCTTGAGCCTATAGAACTGCTCCAATCATGTGGGGTATGTATTTTTTACAAAGTCAAACCAGATTACTGTTGTTTTTCTCCAGATATGGATTTTCTAGATACATGAGACTGGACCATCCAGAAAAGCCAGAGAGAGAGGAAAGAGCTATTGGTAGGTCGCAGTCATTAAGTTGTGAACCAACATTTATTTAAAATTTGTTTAATCGGTAATTATTGTTACATTTAGGGGTGGCTCAGGGGTAAAGTGGCTGGATGGTAAGCACAAGGTTGCCAGTTCAAACCCGGGCTCCCCCAGAGTTACTGTTGTTGTGTCCATAAGCAAGATTGCATGGTTTCCGCCACCGTTGGTGTGTGAATGGGATCCACAGTCTTCGATACACAGTCTTCGATACAGGAGCTATATAAATGCACCATTTACATAATTTCTGTGACATAGAAACATAGAAACGTCTCCTTTTTTAAATGTCCAAAAAATGTAGTTTGCATACAGCAGGTATTTAGAAACTCATATGTAGTAGTTAGTAGTTAGGTTGACTACAATAACCAGAGTCCTCTCTCTCTCTGTCGGGCACTCTTGTCAAATATGTTGAAATTTAGATTTTGGTCTCCAACACAACGACTTGCTGGACGAAGAGGAAGAGGGGGAAGTGGTCCCCCGCGGAGACTCAGCCAAACTGCGGCCGGCATTGGACGACGTCAATCTGCAAGACTACGGCGATGACTATGATGACTACATCCGGAATCGCAAGCGCAAGCTCTTCTCTTTAGGCGAACAGGGAGCCGGCGGTGCACTTGAGAACAATCCTAATTTGCGCTCACGTAAGAGCAAGAAGGGAAGAGGCATAAGCCTGAAGAGAGGGGATGTCTCAGATCTCCGACTAGAGAGAAAGGCATCCGCAGTGTTAACCTCACTACCCAACAGACTCCGGGAACAGAATGGAGTAGAGCTGGCACTAGAGAAGCAGGTGTTGCCAGCAGTGCAGAGCAAAAAAACAGCAGCACGTAGACCAGTCAAAAGAAAGGTCAGGCAAGCAGTGACGGATGTCAGGCCAAAACAGAGGAACTCGGGTCCTCTGGTAGAGAAGGAGCGACCCAGACCAGAAGTACCAGGCCCAGCCCAGGCAGAAGAAAGCCCCACAGAGCCCTCACAGCAGCCCCAGGTGCATTCTGAACAGAATCCCACCCAAAAGCCTGTTAAAGGTAGTAAAGACAAACAAGTGCCGAAATACGTACAATCCCAAGTGCCAAATCAGGTTGATTCTTTCCCCAACAAGGACACAGTCAACCAGCGACGGAGCTACATGAACCGGACTGTAAAACTCCGGCCAGCCACCACCAGGACCACCACCTCTCCTCCAAAACTGCAGCCAAAGCAGCGGGAGGAAGTGAACCGGATGAGCCTCAGGGAGCTGGAGATGCAGCTAAACGTGCCTTTACCGCTGGAGAGGGACAATGCCATACACAAAGCCAGAGTGACCACTAAGGACAGAGTCGAGGCCAGAGAATGGCTGGACACCGGAGGAGAAGAGGAAGAGGAGGAGGAGTCAGACAGGAAGGGAGTGGCGAGAAAGGAGAATGGCAAGGAGGGCGAGAAAGACCAGTCGTGGGACACAGCAAGAGAGACGGAGGCAGGCAATGAGGAGGAGTTGGAGAACTACGAGGTTTCACCCGCTCCGGTGTTTGACCCCGCGGTCAACTGGAGGCAGACCTTTCAGGCCAACCACCTGGACCTACAGACAATGCGTTCCGACTGGATAGATCTCCGCTGTAATGTCTCGGGAAACCTCATCCTTCCTTCCAGCGAAGTTCAAACACTCGTCAACGCATTCATGGAGAGACTTAACCTCAAGCACTATGGGTATGTGATTGTTCCCATCACTGAGTATTTCAGTCTTTAAAGATGCAATGCGTGTTTTTTTTTTCACCCTAAAACATAATCATCGGTTCTTATTGTTAAAATACGTGTTCCTCTCTCCTTCCAGGCGCTTCTCTCTCGTTCGGATCATTAATGTGGAGAAGAGAGCCGACGCGGTCCAGGGCAACCGCTACCTCCTGGAACTGGAGCTGAAGGACCTGGATGGCCGGCTGCTCCGCCTGTCGCGCTACGTCTACGTTCTGGTTCGCCGCAAAAGGCAGCGCTCCAGGGAGTTCATGATGAAGCACTCTGTCCCCGAAACGGTACTCTGTAACCCGGTGGGCCTTCACTGGAATCCTGTTGCTACTGTGCATTTCATAGTGCCAGGTAATTTTCCCATTTCCCAAAGTGGAGACTTTGCTTTTTAGAATTAATAATGACTTAAATTTATAAAAACAACAAAAACAGTATTCTGTATCACAATAAAAGAAACGTGCCTACAAAGTAAGGCTCAACCTTTGGCCTCACATATTCATTGAACTATACTACCGAGTTCTGCATCTCTGTGAAGATTCCGATATATCTTCCCCTTTACTCCATCTTCACTGTGTTAAAATCAGGTTTTAGTAAGATTTTTTTAAGATTATTAAAATACATTTTTTACCATATATTTATATTTATTTTCCCCCAGTGAAGAACCAGGCCCGCTGGGTGAAGCAGCTGATCGTAGACATGGAGACTTTGTACAGAGAGACAGGAGATGCCAACTTCAACCTCATTATCACCGACTACAACAGCACAGACATGGATGTGGAGAAAGCTCTGCAAGCCTCCACACTCCCTAGGTACTATTTGTTGGATTTGTCTTCGAATCAGTTTAGCTCAACATATGCATTATTATTATAGGGATTATATTTAATGACTAAGAGACTGTGTGTGTACACTAGGCACCAGTATGTGAAGCTGAGTGGGAACTTTGAGCGCTCTGCTGGGCTACAGGCAGGCATCAACCTCATCACTGTGAGTGTCACGTCATTCATTACAGGCATCGTACCTTCTGCCTTTTTATCAAGCACTGACACCAGAGACATTGCGTTTTGTCCCTGCATACCTATACTCTCCGTCTCTCTCTCCTTCTTGTCTTGTAGGAAGACCACAGCATTGTGTTTCTGTGTGACCTGCACATCCATTTTCCTCCCTCGATCATAGACACCATCAGGAAACACTGTGTGGAGGGTCGCATGGCCTTTGCCCCCATAGTGATGAGACTGGACTGTGGCGCTACACCGAGGCAGCCCCGAGGTACTGACAGACAGACGCTATGACAATACTGCAGACGTACTGCGTGAACATCTCACTATTCAGTGGTTCTCAAAGTGTGTTCCTCCCTTGAGCGTGCTCTCAGGGCATCCACAGTTATACACTTTAATTACTTTTATTGTGTATAGACGTGCTACTTTTTAAAAAAAAAAAACAAGCAAAATGTGAAGATTATCAACACCCAGGGAGAACCATTGAGAACCATTGGGAACTACATACCTGCGAGTGCACACAGACTTCATGTTCTCCATCGCATTTCAGGTTACTGGGAGGTCAACGGCTTTGGCCTGCTGGGGCTCTACAAGACCGATTTGGATGCTGCTGGAGGCATGAACACCAGGGAGTTCACAGACCGCTGGGGAGGAGAGGACTGGGAGCTACTGGACAGGTAAAGGGCCTGGCCGTTTGAATGGAATTGCAATACACATTGCAGTGTTTGAATACAACATAGGGGAGGCACGGGACAGAAAGCTCTGGGTGTGATACAGCCATTTAATAGCAGCAGGCATGCATGTGAAACACAAAAAAATGATGACGTGGATTGAAACCATTGGCTTGTCACAGCGGTTACATAAATAAACTGATCGTAACTAGTGTTGATGATGGTCTAAGGATCGAAACTTCCACTGTCTTGGGTGACTTTATTTCACCATGTAATTAAAACACGATATTCTTGCACCCAAATAAATCATGTGCACACATTTTCAAACATTTTAGGGGGCTCTCCTATGTCCAGATTTCCAGGTTTGTGTACGCATAAACTTTGGCTTATGATTTGGCTGATCACCCCATAGTGATTATTTGATAGACTGAACAAAGTACATATTGAAGATAAAAGTCGGAAAAGTAAGGAGTGATTGGCCAGAATGAGTTGATGTATGATGATCACCCAATCCACGCAGGTGTGATTTTGTTGTTCCACACAATTCATTTATTACTCGCCATTATTTGTATGACGATGATGATGATATTAATCCTTCAAGTAAAATGCCATGGTTGGAAGCAGCTGATCATAAGTCTCTCTCTCACTCTAGGCTCCTCCAGTCGGGTTTGGAGGTAGAGAGGATCTTCCTAAGGAACTTCTTTCACCACTACCACTCCAAGCGTGGAATGTGGAACCGGCGCACACAGTCCGACTCCTCCGACTCCAGGTAACCCTGCACTCGTGTCTGCCATGACCATCGCTATGGCCACGGTGAACAGAGCACTTTAAAAAAGGAAAAATGGAAACCCTACCATTAGAACTAATGGTAACGTCTCTGGGCCGACTGAGAATGTGGGGCCAGATGTTGACTCCAGGCTGTTGAGCTATCCGAGATGGCGGCTCCGCTCTCAAGTGGAAAACATAGTGTTGAACGCATTGAAGATACTACTGACTGTAACTGCTTGTGCAAGACGTTGCCGATGCAACTCTGGATGTACTACTACTACTGAGTACTATTAAAGTAATGGCAGATATTTGCCATCGACTACACAGTCCTGTGTCTGATGATACTACTGCGAAGTGCGAACTCTTGCTGACTATAGGAGGATGAGCACTAAATGCTGCTGTATCCAAGGAAAGATACTCTTCCAAGTCGCCAGATATGAACAGTACTCCTACAGTTCTTGCTTGCACATGTGTGCACGCGCGCGCACACACACACACACACACACACACACACACACACACACACACACAAGCATACATACAAGCACAATACTGTAGATAGACATATACACTCCGACCAACCCCTGCTTAAGCCAGTTGAACGAGTTCCTCGAAGTGAAACAGGAGAGCTGAGATTCGCAGTTCTTGTTGACATTATTACCATTATGTCGACATAATTACTGTCTGTCTCGTTGTTATATATGAATTGTGTCATAACATGATGGAAGCCTTATATTTATTTATTTTATCTTATTTTTCATGTAAAATGTACTGTAGACATACCTCGGGTCCTTACATCACAGGTCAAAGTTGATGTGCCTTCTGCAAAACATATTTCGGAATCGAATAAAGTTTTGCCTGCTTAGACTGGAAGAACAGCATCACACTGCACAGCGAGATATTATGGACACCTTCAGGTGTTGACAATGGTGGCTGTTGGATTAAGACAGATTAGGACATATAGACCTTAATCAGCTAAAAAATAAGAAGACACATTTAAGTTGTTATTTTAACAAATTTCTCTCCTTAACCCATTCTGTATGGGGGTTTTAAGTTTTATTGAAAAATAAATGGCATATGTACACGCCACAGAGTGGTGCACTATGAGGCATGTACATCTGCTTTTTCTTGGGGGAAATCGTGAAAACACAGCGCAAATGTTTGAATATTATGTTCTTTCAGAGTGAATGTTTTGTAGAGTGTTTGAGAATACAGTGTCAAAATGGGCTAAGGGGAAGTGGTCCCTAGACTTGTTCTCTAACTCTTCCTAAAACCTCATTCTTGACCATAACATTGACCATTTCTCTGATCAGTGCATTTGACCACTGTCCAAAAAATAATGAATTTGACTTACTCTCTTATTGACTTCCTCCTGAGGCAATTAACAACAATGAAAGCCTATGAAAGCTCATCTAAGCCATTCCAGTTCATTCATTAAGCCATTATTTTTTATTTTTTCCCCACTATCCAGGTCTGTGGCACCACCAGCCCCAAATAATCATACTGTTCAGACCTTTTTGAATTTGTAGATTTGCCATCAATCTTTTTGGTGCCCTTTCACCACAATAGGAAATGCTGTTCTGAATGTTGAAATTTTATAAAAGAGGATAGAAATGGCGTTGTGTTGCTAGTTGTGAAGAAAATTAGATCTTGTGTATTTATCATATTGTTTTTTGTTTTGTTTTTTGTTATTTAAGATAAGACTCATGGCAGCTTTCTCTGAATATTCACATTCCTCGTATTTGCTTTCTCAGATTTATGGGTAATCATAATTAAAGTCAAATAATTTTAGTTGACATAACACTACATCGTTTTGGCTTGTCTCAAGTTGTGTCTACAGCTGAACAGTCTGATTGAAGTTAACCTGAAAGTGGTATCACCTCATTAAGCTCTATACAAACAAACCTAACAAACAACCACAATTCAAATGCTACAGTATGTCTGGACTGTAGCATGCCAGAGCTGTCCATTAGGGCTTGGAGATCTGGTCTCAGACTGTGTGTACCACATGCAATGCTAGCCCCGATACGTTCCCTCAGTCAATACTCTCCGCTCACTCTGTAGCTCCGTGATGAGGTCAGATTAGAATCTGACCAGAGGGGGCAGTGATGTGCGGCAACATGGCGACGAAAACATAAAACTGTCTGACAAAAGCAGAGATATAAGTGCTCTGTTCAAGTTTCTGGTTGGATTTTCTCGGCCGTACATAATGTTAACCTAGTTATACGTGCGTAGGGTCCTTCACTGTTTGCATTACATGTGCATAAACAGGTAAGAATCGTGTATTGTGGAAACCATGCGCCGTGTCTGAACGGCGATTTCGAAGCTCGACTCGTGACCTCATCTCGGAGCTACAGAGTGAGCGTAGAGTATTGAGGGAACGTATCGGGGCTAATGCAATGCCTGACATGTGGTTATGCGCTGGTGCAGTGCATTGAGAATAGCTGATCTGCAAGATCACAAAGCTTGTAGAGCTTCTATTTTCAGTGCACAACATCAGCGTGCAACCAAATATAAATCATCATGGTATTACAATGCATTTGCCTTTAGATTCAGGGGGTTAGATTTTTAGGGGCTTTTTGAAAGCTCATGCTGCTATGAACATTCTCTAGTGTGTGTGTGTGTGTGTGTGTGTGTTTTTGTCCTCTCTACAATTGCCTTCATATATACCAAAGTATTCGGGCTTCTGCAATCTAAGATTTATAATATCTCAAAGGACTTTTTTTGTATTTATTTTGTTCACAGGCTCATCACTGTATGATCCGTGTGTATTCCTTAGCCTCATCTCTGTCAACACTTAAAGCTCCTCTCTTCTCCTTTCTATACAGTATATATGTTTTCTGTTACAGTTGTGCTTTGATTTCAATACATCTTAAATCTCTCAGTCACCCATTGCCTTTCATAAGATGTACTGTATGTCATCCCTCTCTTTGTGCAAGGGGGAGAATCTCTTAACATGTAGCCTCTGCCTACATGTTATGGTTTAGGTGTCTTTCTTCTCTCAGGGAAAGCTATTTCACTCTGCTGCCTTGATGAATCTGAGAAATAAATGACTCTTAAAAAAAACTGTAGTCTTTTTAGTGACATCTACTGGTAGCTGCATGTCATTATTCATTATCTTGAAACATTTGCTATAATTTATTATCCTTAAAGGGACATTTCACCATTTTTGCACACGCACACACACGTATATATTTGTGTGTCGGTGAGAGAAATTTAGAGCACTTTCCTGATGATCTTTATGTGTGTAATGTGTGGTTTTATATCTTTTAGACTAGAGGTTAGCAGTGAGTCCAGTGTGGCTGATGTCATCAACACTACATGTTGTCTCAGTAAGTAGCCTACTGTAAGAGAAAAAATGTTGTCAGTAAGAGACCCTCCCCCTAGCCACAACAAGGTGTTGCTACCAAAGAACTGTTGTAGTCCAGAAGTAGTGTCCATGACAGGGACACTGGGCTCACCGCTAACATCTAAAATATCTAAAAAAAAAAAAACACCCACACATAAAGACCACCTGGAAAGTGTTCTAAATCTTCTAAATGTCATTAACATATTTTTTTGTGAAAACTGTGAAATGTCCATTAAGATGTTCCTTTACCGTATCAGTGGCAGACACTCCACGCAATCTTTTTTATTATTATTATTGTTAAATTATTTTAAATTAAAGGCCTATACAGTCTCACCATTACACCATATTGCCATTCAGAATTGATTATCATTCTGTTTTAATCATTAATAGGAGCTCAGCTCATCACACAAAAAAGAAAACAATAAAACAACACTACTATGATTGTGCATCAAAGAAAGAAAGGAGGACTACTGTAGTTGACAAAACTACAGTTTGATCAAGACAGTTACTGCCATTTGAATGACCCCAATGAGACAACACAACACAACTCTTTTCATGGTCTGAGACTTTGAGTCACAAGTCATTGATCAGCTCTTCCATCTCAACATGTTTAATGAGGCTGGTCAAGTCCTGGGTCACTCTCCTCAGCTTCATATTGCTGTCTGCAGGTTGCAGCATGGCCTTAAGGCTGCTCCAGAACACCCTGCGCTTCTGCTCCTCCGCCGGCCACTCCAGATAGGTCTGCAGCCTCAGGAGTCTCTGCAGACGCAGAAACCTTCTGGGCAGGGAGTTGACCGGGATGGGCTCCAGCAGCACGAACACCATAGAGTCTCGTCGCTCGCTCAGGGCCCGGTGCTGAGAGAAGAACAGCTCGTATTTGCACCATTCACTTTGCACAAAGTTCTGAGACAGCACAAAGATGGTCTTGTAGCTCGCCTCCACGCTGTTGACGATGTTCTCAATGATCCAGTGGCCGGGAACAAAGTCACGCTCATGGATGCAGAGGCTGAAGTGCTCTCTTTCCAGCTGGGGTATCAGCTGGGACTCCACCCAGTAACTGTCCTTCTGACTGTAGGAGATGAAGGCATGGTATTTTATGTTGGCTTGGAGGAGACGCTCTGTCTCGTTCCGCCCCCTGCGCTTAACATTCAACCACATCCACAGCATGCGCAGGTACCATGCTCCACCCACAGAGCGGAATAGCAATATTAGAGCAGCACAAACACACACAACCACGGGCAGAAACACAGCCACCTGCATCAGGGGGTCACAGGACAACCTGCCTGGATGGAAGTCTCTCAGTGGTGTTCCATACAAACTGGCTGGAGAAGCGCACATGTAGTCCGAAGGCCAGTCCAACAACATTGACTTATTGAAACTGCTCAAAAACCAGTAAAGCCTACAGTCACAAATGAAAGGGTTTTTTCCGGCTTTGAGTTTCTTCAGTTTGGGCAGTCCTGTGAATGATTCTTTGTGGAGAGAGTTTATGCTGTTGTTATCTAAGTGCAGTTCTTCCAGGTTTAAATTTAGTTCTAGAGGCAAATGGGTGATTTTGTTAAAGCTCAGAAAGAGGGCTTTCAGATTCTTCAGAGACCCAAGTCTTTGGTTGAGACTGTCAATGCTATTCATTGACAGGTTGAGACACTGGAAGTGTGGAGAGAGTTGATTAAACACAGCATTGCCTAACTGATTCTCACTCAGAGAAATGTGTGTGATACTTGAGGGCCAAGCTGGTTTCTCTATGATATCATTGGATTTCAGTATGATCGTGTTGGCACTGAGGTCTAGACACTCTAAATGCTTCATCCGATGTGTGTTATTGGCAATAACGTGCAAATTATTGAAGCTGTTCTTTCTTAGGATTAGTTTTCTGAGAGCTGGGAATATGGGGCCTGGCCCGCCTGGGACGGGGAACTCTAGGCTCTCCAAGTTTTGATTAGAGAGATCCAATTCCTGGAGGGAAGGGAGGTTGGATACCATACTGCAGACAATACAGAATCGCTGTCGACTGTCAGAATACTTTAAATAAGACAGGGAAGACATTAAACTTACGTTGAGAGAAAACTTTGGCAAACCTACATCATAGGAAACAAAACCTTCCAAATGTAAGGCCCTTATATTTGGAGTCTTAAATCCTGGAATGTATTTGATTTCAACAGGGCTATCCTCCTTGTACACAATGTCTTTAAAGAACACTGAATCAATTGAAGAATTTAAAATGCCAGGAATAAGCTTTGAAAAGGATGTGCTTCTCAAATTGGAATTAGTGAGAGTAAATTTCCTTAGGTCACTCATGTATTTCAGCTCCTGAAATGGATCCACACCAGAAAGGTTACAGAGGTTTTGATGAACTATGGTCAAGTTAACCACTTTGCTGCCATGTAGATCCCGCAGGATGTCTTGCAACACTGTGGGGTTTTCAGAGAAAGACATGTTCAAGGTGAGCTCTTGAAGAGAAGTCAGCTGAGATAAGGAGCCGGCCTGATACTCCTCCATCTCAGCTCCAGAACCTAGATACAGCATTTTCAGTGGAGATGCTCTCACGGCAGAGAAGTCTTTCTTCTTTATAGACACGACGATCTGACTTCCCAGAAACAGAGAGGATAGCATGTGAAGGCTGCTGTAGCTGGTCCCAAGGCTGTACGATGCAAAGTAATTTCCTGATAGGTCCAAGATGCTCAGTGAGGGCAGTACACCCAGATCAGGCAGAACATTGAGCACATTGGAGGACAGGTGTAGTATCTGGAGCCTGGGATTGTCCAGAAAGGTCTGGGCTTGGATGGAGTTCAGATGGTTGTTGCTGAGGCTGAGGAAGTAGAGGTCATGCAGGTTGTGCAGGTCTCCTCTGTTTAGGGAGGTGATGTTGTTGAAGGAGAGATCCAAGGAACCTGTTTCTTCCGGCAGGTTTCTGGGAACTCTAGTGAGGTTGCAATGGGAGAGGTTAACACGGGTCTCTCTGACGGCACCACACGGCACCTCCAGAAGTCTTGGCATCTCCTCTGATCTTAAAGCAACAAGCAGCAGCAGGAGAGCGGTGAACACAGAAGTGGCAAAGCAGCCTCCCATGCTGATCAATAAACCGTAGCGCAGTGTACTGTGGTATACGTGCCTGTTTCTATTTATATTGCAACAACTTCCTCTGTTCATAAATCATCCATACCCATAAAGCAGCTATAAAATGATTTAAACCACTTGACATGTCCACCTCTATGCTGACTGAGAATGCAGAATGTTTATCTTAGATTCACATTTATGGCACAGTATTCGCTTATTTCTTAGTTTTCCTCACAATAAACTGCTTCTTTACACCTTATTACCGGCCATGCCCATCTTTTACGATACATTTTACATACATTGTTGATCCGATCCAGTACTGCCACTGGTCTAGCAAGCAGATGCATGCATACAGCCTCACCCTTTATTAATATTTGAGTACAGCTTTGTCCTGCCACTGTGACACAAGCATGTTCCTCTCCTATCTTTGTAAATCAGAAGTGTGACTGTCTCTAGAGGAAGTCTGTGTCTCTAATGGACTTCCCCTTATGGAATACAATAAATATTCACTTAAAAATATTACTCAAGTTCCTCCTTACAGTTTGAGATTAGAGCAAACTGTTCAAAAGGCTTCATGGGACACATGCATACATGTACATACAATACTTGCACAGATGTATGGAACACATGTGCATTCTTCAAAGGTTTTCTGACACTGTCCTGACTCAACTTTCTCCAATTGGTCATTGATGTCCATCCAAGTAAAAACAGCTTGTGTCTTTGTCTTATGTGCTTGAGTGTGCAGTCATCAATGTTATTTCAAGGACAATAACGTGTGTGTGTGTGTGTGTGTGTGTGTGTGTGTGTGTGTGTGTGTGTGTGTGTGTGTGTGTGTGTGTGTGTGTGTGTGTGTGTAGGTGTGCGTTTGTGTGTGTGTGTGTGTGTGTGGGTGGGTGTGTGTGTGCGCGTGCGCATGCATGCGGGTGGTTTGAGTGGCTGGTGGGTGCTCACTGTTATTCTTGGAGTGGAATTTGTTCCAGTGAATAATAAAGGCCAAACATAACTTGGCTCCTGCAGTAATACCTCTAAGTAAAAAGACAAAGGCATTGAAATATTATACACAAATAACCACATGATATTGTGTCTCTTGTATGTAAATGTGATATACTGTATTGTTGATTTCCCCCAATAATTGCTGGGTGTTATTTGCCATGTATAGCCTAGCCGGTATTTATTCTCACCCTTTTGAGTAGAAATGCTGTTTATCTACATGTCCCACCACCATGGAAATATGTAATTCAGTCAACAAACTCAGTCACTCATGGTATCTGGTGAAAAAACATTGATGCATCATACAGGTACAGTCTCTGTGGTGCGAGAAAAGAGTGAATGGAAGGAAAATAAAACATACACGTTTTATTGCATTTTTATACATGAGAGCACCTAAATATTCATGTAAAAAACAAAAAAACTCAAAATATAAGCATTCTCCTGTGAAAAGAGAGATCAGCTGCAATATGCAGCAACAGGTTGACTGCAAAACACGGACACATCAATTCTAACACAATGACATCTGCAAAAAAACATCCTGACTGTAAGTTCCTTTGACTGGCCACCTCATATTCCAGCTCTAATTTCCCATCAAGCGACATGTTTTTTCTCTATTCATAGATATTTTTTCCCTCTGTCACACCCACCTCTTCTGTACATGTTGACAGGTGCATTGGCGAGTCTCGTTAACCAGACAGTTTTTTGTTTCGTTTTGTTGTTTTGTCTATTGGCCACCACTGGCATCAAACATCTTCTTCCTGCCCTCCATGCCGGACATGGCCTCCACATTCTTACGCCAGTCAGTCACCTCCATGGTCAGCTCCTGAACATCAGAAAAGACCACATTAAATTCAATAACAACAAAAACACGTCTATGGCAGCGTTTGTAGTTAGCTAGCTGTGTTTTTGCTCATGTGGGCATACAGTAGCCTACCTCATGTTTGATGTCCTCCTTCTTGACAGACTTGAGGTTAGCCTTGAGGTCCATGACGCCCTTGTGTTTGGATCCCAGCAGAGCTCTCATCATCTCATCTGCAGACACCCTCACCTTCCTCAGGGCAGGCTTCTTGAACTTCCCTCCAAGGTCCTGTACTTTCAGGTTCAACTCACGGATCTATGCATGGATAAGACAAAATACAATATTTCAAACTTCACTGCGGGAATAGAAAGTTGGTTCATTTTGGTGCCAAGGTATATGCCAATGACAAATATGTTCAAAGGTATATTACGGGCATACATCTTTGTTGTTCTTCAGAACTTTCGCCTCACAGTCATAGCGCTCCTCATCCACCACGTCTATCTGTGCATGGAGCTGCTTACACAGTTTCTATGAGAGAAACAACCACCAATGCATAACCAATCCACAATGTTGGTAAATGTCTGTGATTGATAGCCGTGAGAGAGTACTAGAGGGATTTTGGCAGGTTATATGAGGTTTTATCTCTTTATCTCTCAGCTTCACTTCCTCTCAATATTGTA
Organism: Benthosema pterotum; assembly: GCA_039105355.1. Lineage (NCBI taxonomy): Eukaryota > Metazoa > Chordata > Actinopteri > Myctophiformes > Myctophidae > Benthosema > Benthosema pterotum. Next base: position 42,948,862 of record CM076969.1, read on the forward strand.
TAATGGTTGTTGTCGCTCACTTGCAGCTCCTCCAATTTCAGCCCAGACAGCTGCAGAGGTGCAACCTTTTCTCCCAGGTAACGAACTTTCTCATCTTCTCTCGATGCTTTCTCTGCCTCCAGTTCTTCCACTGCGCGGGTGAGAAGGAGTATCTGGGAAATGAAAAGTAGGCATGGAGAGATTGAAGGCTGCTTTAGTGCTACTTGTTTTGTTTCTCACCCCCAAAGGGGAAAGGATGGAGTAATGCACTGACTGCTTGTAGCCTAGATGTAGCAGTCAACACTTTGTGTTGGGCGTTGCTCCAAGTGACATGGAATATAGTGCAGTATTTATCACATTTGGCCGTTGTCATACCCTGTCATGTTTACCAAATATACTTGTTATAAGGGTTATGTTAACAGTGCCCACATTATTGTCACCAAGTTAAAAGTTCAGGGTCATTTATTGTTACGTCTGGTGTACAAGTTACATGCAAATAAAACTTATTTTGGTTTGGCTCTGTTCAAACCCCCCAAAAAGAAAAATGTGAAATTTCCCTGTGTCCATTCTTGTTCTTGCAATGTCTATTGTACTAATAGAATGATTCTTTACATTGCAGACTACGTCTTAGTTTGTAAATGCACACTTTAAACAGAAGCCATAAACAGTTACAGGCTACTTTAAACATCATTGTGTCTTTACCTTCAATGAGAGCTTGCGGGAGGCTGAAATCTTGGATTTTGCCTAAAATGTTACAGAAAAAATGGATGAAACCAAAACCACACTGTTTGGGGTTGATGTCATTTAAAAATTGAGTACAATTTGTTCTAATAGTTTACAATTGATTTTGTATGAACTATATACCGTATTGTCCCGAATATAAGACAACCCTAGTTATAAGACGAGACCCATTTTTCAAGGCTCATTTGTGAAACAAGTACATTGAATGTCAAATAATCCTCAAATATAAGACGACTCCACTATTTAGGATATTTCCATTGAAAAAAAAAACACTGTCTTATATTCAGGCCAATAGGGTAAAACACGTTTTTAAGAAATAAATTACCACAGATCTACACAGTGTTATATATATATTCAGTATGGCTGTGATCATTCATATGGGATAGCCAACAAAATCCATATGAAGCCAATGAGAGGAAAGCGCTACACCAGTTGTAATATTAGAATGAAAATATGATTCAAAGCGATTACACCTTGGGCTCCATGGGCTTTGGTCTATCCTGAGAGGGAAGGAATAAAGAGAGAGGAAATGTAAGGTATAAAAACAGCCTAGGACAGTTGTTTGTTGTTTTCAGTCAAAATCAGTCGGCCTACTAATCGATAATAGAAGAGGAACTCAAAACATGCATGTTAAAACTCACATCATCACTGTAGAATCATGAAGAAAAATAAAAATAAAGAGGCAAGCACAAAACATCATCTTTAGAGATCAAAATCAAAACAGTTGAATCAATGATTGAATTTGTAATCGATAAAACAACACTTACTCTGCCATTGTTGAATCTTTGAGAAAATTGTTAACTAATGTGGGAAACAAAAAACAGGCACAAAACACAAGAGAGATCCCAATGAATGTTTGCTGCCAGGGAATAAATCAATCGAAAAAAGTGCTGCAGTAAATCGTTAAATTGATGCATTGAACGATGATAACAAATATAATAACTGACCTGGGTTGTTCTTCAGATGTCTTTATTACTTCAGCAGACCTTTTAACTGCAGTGTGTTTTTATATGGTTCATCTGACACCACCAGTCATGAATCATGCCGGTCACATGATTCTTATTGCCAAGGTTCAGATCAATACTGAGAAGAACATCCCATTAAAGGCCACAGAACGAAACAGGTTGCAGATGAATAAAGAAAACATGTCTATTGTTCAGACAAATCAACCCCTGGTTAAAAAAATCCAAACACAAATAATATAGTGTGTGTGTGTGTGTGTGTGTGTGTGTGTGTGTGTGTGTGTGTGTGTGTGTGTGTGTGTGTGTGTGTGTGTGTGTGTGTGTGTGTGTGTGTGTGTGTGTGTGTGTGTGTGTGTGTGTGTGTGTGTGTGTGTGAGTTGCCAAGTTTTGGGGTGTAGCAGATGTCATTGTGCTATTTATTGAGTAACCTTTGTGGTGCTATGTCTGTCTTCCACACAATGCTCAAGTGCTGCCATTGTTAAACAAAGCTACGGCAGTGTTGTCTTTGCACTTTGAGTTTGGGTGAGGTTTTTGCAATAATATAAATTAAATGCAACAAATTGACGCCAAATTCACAATCAGTTATTTCAAATACAAAGCATCAAGAATATCACATGAGCTTGATGTTAACTTTTATTGTTGTTTAATTTAATAGCATAGCCATTGCCTATTACTACCAGCATAGAATAAAACCTAAACATCTATTGAGATATGAATGACATGGTCAAGAGTTCCAAATCCAAAGACATTTTTTGCAACCTATATCATGAATATTATACATATACATATTACGGTATTGATTGATTGATTTTGACTGAAATATTTATTAATAGTTTGCAGAATTATAGTAATGTACATATCAATTACAGTTCAATACTGTGAGTGAAGACCACAAATGCATTTAGGCCCACCATGTTCAATTCATGAAGACATATGATGACTGATGAGATAAGAAGAGACATACAAATAGATAGGTATTTGCTTAGGGATGTGTATGATATGTTTTTGCATTTAATGTGTTTATACAAACATAAACAACAAACAACAAAATATGATGATGGCATCCTTAGATCAGACTGGACTCTGGACACTTTCAAAAAGCAGTATTCACTCTTTTTTGCCATGACATGACAATTCATTGTGAACTTTGAAGGTGTGAAGCTCCTTTGACCTGCAGCATTGCTCATCAGAGTGATGACACTTTGAGTAGGCTCGCTTCCATAAACGAAATGTAGTTTCAGAGTTACACTTGGCTCCAGACAGGATGCAACTGATCTTCTTTCATTGGTCTATGAATATTTTAGGATCAACCCATCCCCCTGTCCTTCTATATGGGTAGGCAACCTTAGCCATGGGTGCCAGCATTGGCACACTGAAGGGTGATCACTGGCACACTGGCATGAATGTGCGAGTTTTTTCCTTTTAAAAAACATCTCAATTCTCTCAAATACTGTTTGCAAATCATGCACACAATAACACTGTACTTACATTCAAACTTAACTGTGACTGGGGTGGGAGTCTGGGAGAGAGATGCATTAATAATGATCATTACAATATCCTGATATCAGAGACAAATAGTCCAGAAGAAGAAATAAATGTTGTATTTATGGACAATGAAACAACATATGTGTTTTGTTTGGAGGCGGCTGTGGCTCAGGATCGAGGTAGAGCAGGTCGGCCAATGATCCAGTGGTCGGCGTTTTGAAACCCAGCTCCTCCTGTCTACATGTCGAAGTGTCCTTGGGCAAGACACTGAACCCCACCTTGCCTCCAGTGGTTGCCACCACTGGTGTGTGAATGCGCGGAGTGGGGACGCTGGCGTTGACTGTTTGCCACTCTACTTCCCAATGTATGAATGAATGGACCATTGTAAGCGCTATACACGTAGTGCATAGGAAAGCGCTATAAAAATGCAATAGGCTACATTTTGATAATCAGTCTCCCTGTTGGAGACTGATTATCAAGAAAATACAAACACGGCACTTTCCTTCAGCATTACTGAATTCCTTCAGAAATACTAGAACAGGGAAGGGATCATTTAAAGTAGGTAAAAGTATAGTCAGATGAAGACAATATTTTTTCCTCAATGGGAAATTACAAAACAATAAGTAGTGTTGTAGTTATGTTCCAACCTTCAGACAGAATGGAACATTGTTATGCACACTCAAACGTGGAGCCCTAACCTTGACTGATACCAGTGCAGGGAGTCTATGATTAGCCTATATTTGTGTTCATAGGTATGCACTCCCCAAAATACCAGCCTATCGTCTCACTTTCTCCCCTAGGACAAAGCAGCAGGTGACAATCTCTGGACTCAGTCATTTAATTTACACAAATTCACTTGGCAGAAGAGAGACTCAGGCAGGGCACAGGCCAAGGGGTAGAGGAGAAATGTCTTTCTCACTTTTCTCATGTTCACTTCATACCACACTTTCGTGCACTGTGTGACTGCAAATACTTTACTTTTTGGTTCAAGGGACGATTAATTTGTAGATTAGCCTACATGTTCTATATATACAGTATATTCTGTATACGTGCCTTTATTTTATCTCACCCACAGGCCACAAAACAAGGCCCCTAAACAACAATAAGTAGAACTGCTTCAAGCAATCTCTTGAGTATATCTCTTGAAATGGAGGTCTGTAAGCAAATAGGTGACAATTTTGGAGTCCTTGATAATAAGAAATAGTTTGGGATCCTGGTCTATGATCAAACTCATGTGGCATTGCACAGGTCACGAGGCGCATGTCCGTCGTTGATATCTATGGCCCGTCAAATCAACACCGAGGGGCGAGCCTATGGGGCGAGTTGTCAGTGGAGTGTTGTGTTTTGGACCGCACACAAAAGTGGTTATAAACCTTTAACCTAACCCAAACCAGAAACCTAACCAGCTTGTACCTCCCTCTGACATTGAAGAACCCCCAGAAACCTAAACCTAAGTTCAGTAAAGTATGCCTAAACCTAACCCTCACCTAACAAAACTAAGTTTAAACTTGTAAGAAGCGTTCCTTCCCTCTGTTTTCCAAGGGCGAAAATGCCAACGAACGGCAGAGCGGAGACTGAGCGGAGACCGGAGAGAGGAGAGGAGGCTAGTCAAGATCCCATCACTTGGGGGAATTCCCGCACTGTGATTGGCCAACAACAGTTTGCCATGGACGGACTCCAATGTTAAATGTAAAAGATCAGATCATGTATCTTCTATCCTGTTTGACTTTTCTATGCGACATCTATGAAGAATAGCATATCTACCTCTATGAATATTAAGAGATATTTCAAACGCTGAAACTGGTTCTTTTGAGAAAGTTGACACTAGCCAATTACGTCGCCCGACTGAATTCGGGTTATGGGATCTAACCCCTGGCTTGCATCACGAGAATCAACAGAGCCTTTTAGTACAGACAGAGTTCTGACAACACGCCTATTTCACAGCCAGCGCGTGCTGCCCTTATAGTGGGGATAATGGGGGGACACCGACACTGGGGGGGACCCGACCAAGATTGTCATTGCACAAACGGCCATTGTTTTGTGCAATGACAGTCAGTGGTCGGGTCCCCCCCAGTGACGGTGTCCCCCCATTATCCCCACTAGAGGGCAGCACGCGCTGGCTGTGAAATAGGTCTACTCTGTTCACTTCCATGAGTCAGGTCTAATGGCGGCTCTTTTACATAGACTTATTGAGAATGGGGACAACAAATACAAGTCCTGGACCGGAAGTACAATACACAATACATAAATACATTTTAGTCGTTACTGTACAATACCTGACAGTTGACATCTTCCACACATACTTAGGGTATCTCTTATTTGCGCCGCGTTAGTTGAAAACAATTTATTTCAAGATCCAGTTTGTCCCTATTCAGGCCGTTCGAGGGCTCAATTCCCAACCTCTCAATGTCGCATCTCTTCTACTAAAATGGCTGTTGTTGTCAAGCTAACAACTTAGCAAGTCGTTGGTTGGTCTGTGGTGTGATGTGTGCCAACTGAAAGAGGCACCCATGTTATGACCTAAACAACGTGCCATAATAAATTAGCTATAATCAGTGTAATGCTAGCTTTTAGCTGTACAACATCATTTAAAGATAGTGGAGGAGGACATTGGCTGTAAATAAAAGGCCGTTTTATTTATGTATTTGTTTTAATTTTAATAATTTCGGGGCACATCTCCTAGTGTTCCGACGTCTTGTGTTATGGGGAGAGCTGACTCGGAGGAGGACAGACAGGCGCGCTGTCAGCAGCAATGTCTGCCTGGAATGAAAGCACCCTGCTGACGGATATGACTTGTTCTGGTTGTGAACGACTACTGCAGCGGTAAGAAGGATGAATGGAAGTATAATACAGTGGTTTGCAACCATTTTGATACCAGGGCTCACTCATTTATCCTGGATTTTAGCCACGGACCACCATTTTTCTGAGTAGATTCCTGAAAAATAAGGAATTCAGACGTTTAATAGCAATGTAATTCACGGGAGCGTCACATGCACCCACTCTCAAGAGTTAAAGATCGAAATAAGGGTCCATTTGGTTACCAACTCTCCATCATTTAGCTACATGGGGACCACCTGGAACTCCCTCAAGACCACCGGTGGTCCCCGGACCACTGGGTTGAAAACCACTGCTGGTAATGGATGTAGCAATCAGTGACACATTGAGCATGTTATAGGTGCGCCAACAACACCAGTTGTTAACTATTAGCTATAATGGCTACTATGTTACAGTATTTAGAAATATGAAAACATGGCCGTTCAGGGTAATGATGATGAGACCCACTGACCGACTGCAATGCAGTGTAGTGTCATGTAATGAGCTTTCCCTGCTGCAGAGAGCCATGTGTTGCAGTTGCTAACATTAGCCTTTTTAGTAAATGCTGACTGACAGCCTCTTGATGTTTACTAGGCTATAGAGCTGGCATGTCAATTCTGCTGTACTAGAGCCGATTAGCTATTTTCAGTTGCACACCTACAGTGTAGCTAAAGTACTGTAATAGCTAGTTGTTGTGTGTGTGCGCGCGTGTGTGTGTGTGTGTTGATTGGATCACAGCCCTCCATTCTGTCAGCAGCATATGTTGTAAACCTAACCAAGTCAAGTGCCCCCCGCTCCCCCGGCTGCTGTCGATGTTGTGTTGTTTCTGATGAATTGTAAATGGTGGACCCTGTCTGTTGTAAACAAGTGTATTGCTTTATCAGTGTGTCATCCACAGCATTAAACAGTCTTTGTATTGAGTTGTGTATTCTTGTGAAACGTACCCATTCTGAAAACTGTTCAATCAATCAATCAATCAATCAATCAATCAATCAATCAATCAATCAATCAATCACACTCTGGATAAACAGCAGCAATAATTTGCTGTAATTTAACATAAACATCTTGATGCATTAGCGTGATGGCATTTATTTACTCACCTTTCCCCACTATGTTATTGTTACAGGTTCATCTAATAAAATTCAATCAATGAATCAATATATCTTTACAGATCAACTTAAAATTGAATCATGCCGGGAAAATTGAAGGCGAAAATTGTGGCTGGGCGCCACTTGCCTGTAATGGACAGAGCCAGTGACCTCACTGATGCTTTTGTAGAGGTAGGTGGGTTAATAACAAGCGTATTACTAGAAAGAAATGCTTACTTTGAATAATTGTAACCATAACATAACCATAACAGTGTGTTGTTTCTGTTGCTACTAATGGGATTATGTCTTCCAGGTCAAGTTTGGAAATGTAACGTTCAAAACAGACGTTTATCCCAAATCCCTCAACCCACAGTGGAACTCCGAGTGGTTTAAATTTGAGGTAAATGTCTTGAGTTGATGCTCTGTCTACATACAAGGTGCTTGTTGTCATATAACATGATTTCAGTTTTGGTTGGTTTATTCGATATCAGATTACACCCTGAGGGAATAAAGTGCACGTGTAACGCCCAGAATTTGAAGTCGCGTGCCCCCCGTCAAAGATCAGTATCTGAACCACTCCACCAAAGGCATATACAGTACCTATAGATCGGGGCAGATACAGTATTAAACTTTTTAAGTCAGCAGGCTGAGGTTGTGAGGCACTTTGCTCACAAACCCCATCCGACTGAAGCCGAGATTCAAACTCGGGGCTTCTGTGTGAATGTCCAATGTGTTTACTGCTAAATCAATGGGATATCCCTAAGGAACGGGGGAGATATTAGACCTTTTGTTCATCAGTCACCTCTCCCTGCACCTGTTATGTTCTTTTATTCCTCTTTATGTAATCATTATAGTTCACAGCACCCATCTGCACTGCCTTCCTCCCTACAGGTTGACGATGAAGACCTGCAGGACGAGCCGTTGCAGATCACTGTGTTGGACCATGACACCTACAGTGCCAACGATGCCATAGGGAAGGTGTACATCGACATCGACCCTCTGCTGTGCAGCGAGGCTGCCTCTGTCATCTCGGGCTGGTTCCCCATCTATGACACCATACACGGTACACGAGCAAACCAGTGATATGATCATTGTTATGGGTCTGTGTATCTGTCGATCCCTGATTGTGAACGCGACTCTCGCCTGTCTCGTTTGCTGCCAGGTATCCGAGGGGAGATCAACGTGCTGGTGAAAGTGGACCTCTTCAATGACTTGAACCGTTTCCGCCAGTCCTCCTGTGGGGTCAAATTCTTTTGCAGTGAGTCAGACACTGCGTTCCGTACACATACTGTAACTACTCCTACGGTAATGTTTGAGGAATGAACACATGTGACGTTGATTATAAATGTATTGTTTTGGAATGAAACCCTTACATATGGTATTATTTAGTATTTACAGATCAAAGTTTGAACTGAACCATGGCACCCTACAATGCAATCATAATAGCATACACATAACCTGAGCTAACCTGAAAGCATTTTGGCCTAGAGAGGCGTGGACCGACTTAGGTAGGTGGTTGCCCTGGTTGGATCCCACCGATCTGTCGGTCAACCCCAGCTGCTCTCTTCTAAGGCAAAGTGGCAATGATTTAGTCCTGGCGTTCACTTTTTCCACAGCGCTGACGAAAATGAAAGCCTGGGTATCGAGGCTAGCATGCGCATAACACAAAGCATAGTCCATGTCCATAGTCCATGGAAACAACCCAGAGCACATTGATTAGTATGACATTCACTGGGGATAATGCTAATGCATTGCGCTTATAAACAGAGTGGAAATTAACCCGAATTAGGCTTTTATTATGTTGTGTTTTTGATGATGTTCATGACATCTGTGTCCACTTGTTTTGTATTAGCTACATGTGTCCCACGCTGCTACCGTGCTGCACTGGTCCACGGGTTTGTGGAGGAGCTAGTGGTAAATGAGGATCCAGAGTACCAGTGGATCGACCGCATCAGAACGCCCCGAGCTTCCAACGAGGCCCGCCAAAGACTCATCTCTCTCATGTCTGGTAGGAGCTCTGAGCACGTCACAGAAAAATGTGACATTCGGCACTGCTCCAGCATCCGAAAAGGTCACAGGGATCAGAACTTAACCCTAAAACATTAAACCTTCATTTTGTCACAGCATCCCCAGACTCCTGGTAGGTTGTCGAGTTAACTGTTTGTTTCCATTAGTTTATGGCAGGTGTCTGCTAGACAGAAAGGTATTAATTGTTGAGTAAATGGGTATTGATTGGAGTACCTTAAGATGCATGAACTTGGATGGGTACATTGGGTAGGCTAGCTTTGGTCAGTGGCCTGATGCAGGCAAAGTGCACTATAAATGCGCTGTATTAATGCCATGGGTGGGACGATAATTCATTTACCCCACGATAGAATATTATGTTATCGATATTTAGGATCTTAAGCATGTTGTAATTCCATTCGATATATCGATATATTGTGATATTTTCCGCAAATGACTTTGCTTTTATCAAACTATAACATTTCTAAACAATATGGAGCATGGAGCATGAAAATATCAAACAACTACAACATTTTAATGCAATTCAAAACGATATATAGCATGAAAAGTTCAATTATACACCTGAATGTCGCCAGATAGCCATCAGTCAGTCTTTCTGACATGAACAAATTAATAAATGCGTACTGTAAATATTAAATATAAATATATAATATTAATAATAAATATATATATTGGTATATTGATATATATTTTTTGCCCACCCCTAATAATAAATGCCCCAATTTACCATTGATCATTAGGGGAGCTGCAGAGGAAGATCGGTGTGAAGGTGTTGGAGATGGGCGGCAATGCTGTGGTGGGCTACCTGCAGTGCTTCGACCTGGAGGGAGAGTCAGGCATTGTGGTCCGGGCCATAGGCACCGCCTGCACACTGGACAAACTCAGCTCTGGGACGGCCCCCAACAGTGCCCCCAACAGCAACACACACATGCATCCTAACACAGCACCCGCATCCAACGCCTGTAATTCCCCCTCTAAGGACGGCAAGGAGTGAGTATGACGCAACCAACACCAAGGCATGGGCCACGGCATATCGTGTGTTTGAGTAGCATTTATGTGTGTGAGTGTATATATTATGTGAATCTATTCCTTGCATTAAGGTCCTGTGTGTCTCAGTATCTTTGGATCTGCATGACCACTGTGTTACATTACGCAACTAACCTTACGCACACAGCCTTATCCTGAGACACATTCGTACACACAAAGACATTATCCTGCCCTCCCCACCTCTTTCCCTTCCCTTCTGCCTCCCTCGCTCTGATTGCTCTTGCATGGCTCTCTGCTCTTGCATGATCAAACACTGTGTTGTTTTAGTTGTGGTTTGCTTTGGAGCCTTTTACCATCTGTGAGACTCTTTCTAGTCACAGTGTGATTAATCAATACCGCTGGGTTAGTATTTGTGAACTTAGACCAGCTGACGTAGGTCAAACTAGAGGTGTCCAGGGCATGTGCACCTCAGCAGTGCTTAGTTTGAATATTTGTGCATCGTCAGAGTGTTTGAGATGTCATGGATGAATCTGAGACGGGAGTTGTTTTTCATCCGAGAGCTGCCGTTGTGCATGAGTTTGTTGTTGCAATGTAAATGAATGGCTTTAGTTCAACTAACAGCCGAGGCAGTTCAAAAAGACAAGCTATATCTTTTCGTCTTCTTCTCTATACTTTGTTGCAAAGTGCAGTGTGTTGTGTTGTGATGTGATGTGTGTCTGTGTGTGTGTTTCTCTCTCTCTCTTCCTCCTCTCTGGCTACTGCTGCGTTTGGATTGGTTCGTTTCTTGCTACCCGTGTCCCAATTTGGTGCTCTCTCTCTTCCCCCTCGGCGTGCTGATTGGCCCAGGTCCCCCCTGGCCCACGGATGTCGCTCCACCCACAACAGCCCTGTGCACTCAGCCTGCAGCGCCCAGAGGCTGTCCCAGAACTTCTCTGTCTCTGTTCCCACTCTCATCTTCACTGGTATGCAGAGACAGGGAAGGCTAAATGGTTTAGCCAGCCAAGGATGTTACTGTTAGTCAGAGAAAGAACCAGGAGAGCAATCTTAAAAACACTGGCTGTTGACAGACACAGGCATCATGCAGTAGAAACAGAAGATCTCGTGGGAATGTTTTCGTGACAAAGAAGAGAAATGGACTCTTGTCCAAACTTAATAACGGCACGCAAGTGTGAGTTGGTAAAAAAAAGGCATAGATCACCCCCCCCCCCCCTCACCCACCACTAACTCCCACCCAGAGTGATGATACAACCCCCAGCCTCTATTATTTCAGCGGTCCTCCTGTACTTTAGACACTTAACTCTGACGCATTTTCTGTTGGTTGCTTAAAGGATAGGAGAGGGATCTTTTTGCCCTAAAAAAGGGTCTGCGATATCCATATGGCCACAGTGGCCTGGTCTGGCTTCACCCTACTGGGACACATGCTTCTGTTCATCCTCCCTCTTGTGTTTGCTGTTTACCCCTTCTTAAAGTTGTGCACTGTTTTTTTGTGTGTGTTTGTGTGCTTTCTTTCTTTCATTTATTTGCCACAATGCTTCTTTGGTCTAGTGTTTTTGATTTGTGTTACCCTGGTTATGTCTGTGTTTGTGTTACTGTGTACAGTACATTTTAATTTTTGTTTTATTTCATAAAGTTGTCTTTTTGTTCTGCAGCCCAGCCAACTGTAGCACCTCAAACAAATCAGATACAAAGTCACACATACCTTAAAACGAAAGTTACTACAGTTCTATGAATCCTGATTGTCACTCGGAATCCTTGTGTTCGAGTGAGAAAATTCTGTAAACTCTGAACCCTTGATGACCTCCGGAATACATGGACTCTTCCGGGCTGGGTCATGACGGGGTAAAAAGTGACATTGTTGATATAAAATACTCGACTACGCATGTGTGCAAAGGACACATTCAGTGCATTAAGCTCCGCCCTCTGTCGATCAGCAGGGGTGAAATAAACCTATATACCTCACCTCATGACTACGCATACTGATACACACACATACACAGGGCGAGGCGGTGGTGACTGACGTGTGCATGTGTGTATATGTATATATGTGTGTGTGTTCTCCCCCCGGCAGGCCGGTGTTCAGTGAGGACCTCCCCTCATCCTCTGGTCCCCCCACCCCTTTCAAAGCCCTCCCCACCTCCTCCTCCCCACCCCCCTTCTCTCCCTCCAAGCCATGCAGCCGCCAGTCCTCCTCATCAGACACTGAACTCAGTCTGACGCCCAAGACGGGTAAGATGCCCACCCCCCACAAGCCCCTCCCTCTTCATCATCCCTCCCAACCACGCACACACACACCCACACCCACACCCACACGCACACACGCACACACACACACACACACACACACACACACACACACACACACACACACACACACACACACACACACACACACACACACACACACACATATACCTTGTTTACTGAACGTCACAGTGGTGCTGCTCCCTGGTTGTGGTTGTCCAACTTATGATTTTCAGCCTCATACATTTTTCACAATTTGATGATGTGCACATATTTTCTTTTACGTGGTGTGTATTCTTGGTTTGCTCCCTCCCATTTCATCAGTGGCCTTGTGTGTCTTCATCAGAGCTATATTGGCTTTTGTTTGTCCCAACAGCATTGCATACAAATGCTTATGTATTACTAGACCGTCGCTACGGCTGTTCGTGTTAAAAGTGCATGCTGATAGGGATGTGTTCATTCCAGGGAGTCTGACTCCTGATGCTGATAACTTAAGGAGGTTCTTGCAACCCCCAGTCTAAGCGTAACTGCTTTCATATTCTAATTGGTCCATGAGGGAGGCAAAAACATTAAACACAACAGGGATGGCACATCATGGCAGTGAATTAGGAGAAATGCTTCTGCTGCTACCAGGCAACGCAATGTGATATTCTTATTATATTATCAAACCGTACCCTGCGCCTCTTAATAAAAATCTAGCAATTTCTGTACAGTCGCTGTAGCAAGAAGACACACTGGGTCTCTAATGGTTTATTCCCCTCCACACCTCAGTTGGCCGTTATTTAGAAGCACTGTGTCTCAAGAGGGCCCATTGTCAATCTGCCACTTCATCATTAGCAGCACTTAGGGTTAATGATTGGAGAAAGGGACGCTTGCACATGCTCTGTCCCCAAGGACAACCTGTCAACATATTAACCCTGTTCAGCCTCAAACACCAATACAGTGCCTGCAGACTAAGGAAAGGACCCCCGTACACAACATGCGCACAAACTTTATCTGCTGCCATCATTTCCAGAAAGCGTTTAGCAGCCCCCCAGACTGTTCTGCTACCGTAATGTTTCTCACCCCTGTGAACTTTTGACTGTTTTCCCCTCTCCTCTGTTTCTTCCTTCCTTCATCACTTCTTTCCATTCTATTCTATAATTTCCTCTGCTACCTCACAACATTTCTTAACTCTGTCTGCATATCTCTATTATCGCCTGTGTCTTTTCTCATCTTCTCACCCCCCTGTCTTTTGACCCCCCCCCCTCCCTTTTTTGTTCTATTCCCTCCTCACAATTCCGTTTCTCTCCTCTGCTCACTTTCCATCAGTCTCTTTGCTGAGAAAGAGCGTGTCCTTCAGTGAGGACCTGCAGCTGGCATCCTCTGGTACAGTAGGACCGCTGTGTGCGTCAAGCCATCACAACCCAATTGCACATTGTGAAAACAGTTCCTGGTTGCAGTGCAATAATCAAAAACCTAACAAGCAGGGTGGCTGAAAGAGAGGATTAATTATGTGATGATTCGCAACTTTATTGGTGTGTCCTCTATTGTTGGCGTGTAGCGCCACTAACCCACTCCAACTGCCCTGTTGCCCGGACCGTGATGTGAATCTCTATGCTACAGACAATCTGACCTACTTACATGTCTCTACTCCAGGCATGATGTTTTTGGGTGCATTTTGTTAGGCACGTCCAGATAGCAGTATTTATATATATCTGTAGACAGTGTAGTGAAGAATGCAGGAAAGGTAGACTTGTCGTAGACAGAGATATTTATTGGCACAAGCATAGGAACACTAACATCGGAGATCTTACGTGCATAAATATTATGTAAGAGTTCCTGTAAGCAGTGCCATAGTCAGATGCGCTTTGTGTGCGAGGAGATTGAAGTGGCTCTCTTGTGTGATCAGGAATGGGAAGTGGGGGCAGTGCTGGGAAGGAGGCGGGGCCTCTGAAGACGCTCCTCAGACAACAAACGCAGACGGCTCTGGAACAGAGGGTATGACTGACACACACACACACACACACACACACACACACACACACACACACACACACACACACAGGAAGGCTCGGCCACAATCAAACTCGGACCATGAGTATAGACAGAGTTATGCCGTCGCAAACTCATTTCACTCCATGGTCAGTCCAATGGCAGGTCTTCTTGGCAGCATAGACTTCTTATCATTATTTTAGATCGTTTTGTAGTAGCAATTAATAGTACAGCATAAACATCAGTCAACAGCCCAGCTTTAATGATTATCAATCCCTTTATTTTAGATTATTTTGTATTAATAGTAGTCTACAGCATAAACATTAGAGACTTTAGTTCATTAGTTAGAAAAACACGTTTCAATATCCAGTTTGTCCCTCTTTCAGGCTGCATGAACAGCCGCTTGAGCACTCAGTTTTCTGATGGCTCCATGTCGAACATTTCCGCTGGTCCGAGTTTGATCCGGGCCGTGCTTTCTGGTATTCACAAGGGAGTGATGATTCTGCCCATGCCATGGCCTTAATTGTATAAGATTACCATATGATGCACAGCTACTTAAGATGACACAACTCAACTGCTGTGTTCAACTGCAAAGTCACAATAGTTCTGAAATGCTTACAGTATATGGATACTGATTGTGCGAGTGTGCGTGGGCGAATGTGCGTGTGTCTAAGAGCGAATAATCCCTATTTTTCTGTCCTCTCAATCATTCGTGCTACTCAGGGAGCGTCCTCCTCTGGTTTGTTATTAAACACTGCGGTATGTCTCAGCAGACACACACTGCTGTGAAGATTCTCCGATTCTCTCCCTGCCTCTCTCTTGCCACTTCTCCCCCTTACATCTTCACCGGCTGACAGCCACACACAGTCACGGCCAACTCCTCAGCCCTCCCTCCTTCCCCGGGTGTTTGTAGATCCAAGATGGGATTGGGGGGTTGAGCAACATGGCAACATGTAACCTTTTACTTCCCGGTTGCTTTTCACCCCACCTCACTCCAAAAGATCCACAAACCTTTTACATCGGATGGTTGGGAGTTAGAAGTTGGTCCCCTCAGCTTGGGAGGGGTGTTCAGTGTGTGTTGTGTATGCCTTCGTTGAATGCCTTCCTCAAAAATAATTTTAACACTCTGATTTGGGTGCCTCCCTGCCCTGTCAACAATGCTTACCAGCACGCTTATCATTTCACCATTGTCTTCTTCTCAAGCCTAACAAAGAGACTAGCGATAGGCTTCCTAACACAAATGTCTCAACCTGCTTGATCAGTTCTGCAGTTCATACTGTATACATACATCCTTAGACTTGCATGGCTGAGAAAACACAAACAAGTTATTCCTCAGACACCTCTGGTACTTTGCAGTCTGAGAGAAGCATCTCAGACTGCAAAGTACCAGAGGTGTCTGAGGAACTTAGAGTACATTAACATCGAGTGCATAGAAATTAGTCCTGGTCTGGATTTTTTTTTACTTGGAGTGCGTAGAAACGCATCTCGGGCCTCATTCATAAAACGTTTATGCTTAAACCTAATGTTAAGATGATTCCCCATGATATGCCTGACTCATACAAAATACTTGAGAGTTAGTGCCATGATTTTGTTATTTTTTGGGGTTTGAATGTGCCAATGGAGTTTCATGTATATGAAGTTGTCATTGCACCCAGTGTGGATAATATGCGCAAAGGAGTTCTCCTCCTTGTGTATTTATGTTTGCATTTTGTATGCTTCAAGTTTCTCTTGTCAAATGGACAAACAAAAAAGAAAATATGGACTTGTGATGCAGCCAAGGTCAACCACAGTCTCATTAATATTAACAAAAACCAGTAAATGTCTTGATTGTATGTGTAATCAAAACATGCAGAGCACTTTGTTGCATCTGTATTAACAGTATTTAAATCATAAGCAATCTATTGCTTGCAAAAACAGATTCTGAATTTTTATTTTGCCATATCGACGTGTACACTGCCAACTTCACCAGGCTGTACAGTGTACACCTATACAAATGAGATGGGAAATAGAAGGTACTTCCAAACCACCCACATAGAAAGATTTAATGGCAATTTTATGAATGAGACCCCTGGACCTGGTTTATGTATTCCCAACTCTCCTTGTTTTCTGTGTGAATGCATGGACTTGTCTTGCACATCTCTTGATCGGAGATGTTGGAACCAGCTGCCCCATTAGCATGAAAGTCTGAATTCTGGAGCTCAGCCAGGACCAGGAGCCAGTTGCATCACCCCTTTACGTTCAAACTTAACCTACTTATAGTTTAAAATACTTTTAAGTCAAGCCATTTTTGCTATAAATTGGCCAAGTTTGAACTTAGTGTGGCATGGTGCAATTAGCTCAGGACCCTGTGGATGTGTGACTTGTACTCCTTTTTCACATTTAAAAACCTGCTGGAATCAGAAGTACTTAAGAAGGATTGGACAAATCAATATATTGCAAGACTTAGAATGGAATTGTCTCTCTTCTTTTATTTCTACCCATACCCTTCAGATCTCTGTTGAATGCTCTAGTTTCTTTAGTTCCAGGTTACACTTTTCTCTTTTGATAAACTTAGGCTGCAGTTATGCAGTTAAGCCTTGGCTGCATGGGAATGTTCAGCACCATTCCATGGAACCCTTGGTGCACGTGGGCCTTTTTTTCCTTATTTAGGGATATTTTTTTTTAAATCAGAGATAATGACTGTTTTTTTAATGTTTTTTTCCTTTCTTTTTTCAGTTTGATAGATAAATGACTTGACATTTGTATATTTGACATATGCTTGTACTTCCAATACAGTAGTGCTCAAGTGAATAGACACTTTGTTTTTCAATTAGACAAATGAAATTGGCTGGAGATTACTAATATCATAACAACCTTTGAGCTTTAGAAACAAAAACCTCTTTTTTTTTTTTTTTTTTTTTTTTTTACATTTTCCACACCTACAAAACTCTTTTTCTTCGATTAGTTAGATGTTTAGCCAAAACCTAGGCTTGTGAATTGCACTAGTAAATTAGCACACAAATATGAAAACAGATGTGGTATTCTGTCAATTTGTCATGAAATATGCTGGAAAATCAGCTGAACCTGGTGCATATTGAAACGACAGAGTAGATCTATGCTAAAGCACAGTTGTTGACCTCTTACGGCAATATTCTCTGTTATTGGACATTTCTGTCTGCAGGAATTCCCCTTCTTCACCTTGACATCTTTTCCACCTGGCTTCCTTGTTCATGTCGGGGGAGTGGTCAGTGCTCGCTCCGTCAAACTGCTGGACCGCATACACAACCCCGGTGAGTCAACGCAAACAACACGCCTCACTAAAATGGTCAATTTCCCTAGGAGGTCTGGAGCAGGTGAAAGTTGTTCCTAGTTCCACATTGAATGTGGCACAAATATTACCTGTTTGGAACAGTTGAAAGTTGTTCCTAGTTCCACATTTAGTGTAGCACATAAATGATCTGTCTGGCCAAAAAATAACTAAAATAACAGTTTAAGCAAAGCAAACTATATAAACTTGGGGACAGTATAGTTTGGAAGTAGACATGTGCATTGGGCAACTTCCACCGCATGTGACCGACTAGCATTTATTTTTGTCGTCACTCAACTGTATGTGCCATTGTGTGGTAGCTGTCCTTTGTGTCCAACATGTGTGTTCTGTGGCGCTGCCCTCTGGAGGTCAGGCGTGGTGGTAGTAGTGCATGGCTCTGGTTCGCTGCTGCTTCTGCTGTGTTGTGTCCTTGGCTGCAGGTGGTGCTTTGGTGAGGTCCTACTACCAGATGTATAAATGCCTTTTCCAGTGGAATGCCATAAGATTACTGGATAATAAATCTACCTAAATTGCAGATAGCATAGGGCCATTTCCACATTTCCCCTTTATGTCTAAATGCCATTATGTCACTGTATCCACCTTAGATGAATGTTTAAATGGCAACAAGTATAGTACTTAATGCTTGGCATTTTGGGATGATAAAACTTGTATTTGGGATGAACAGAAAATCTGCAGGATCGCAGACTGACACTACGTTTTAACAGCCGGCAACGATGGACTCTCATCCTGAACTCCATTATTGGTCTATGGGAGCCGGTGATTCTGGTGATAGCAGGCGAACGGGCGATGTTCGAAAAGTGGGCGGAGCAACCTCGGCCGAAAATATATATTTAATGTGCCCTTCTCAAAACCCTTTGGGGTGGGGTTTGTTCACTGTCCAATGCCAGTCCAAATACGTTAGCAACTGTTGCTAACTTGCTATCCAGGTCAAGCTTTCCTCTTCTAACGTGCCTATTGGACAAGGCTGAGTTTGAGAGAGACATAGTGAAGGGGTTAGGCAACAGCCAATGAAATTCAAGTGTTAATGATGCTAATATTGCCCGGTTTTCGTCGCCTGCTGTTAAAACGTGGGACTAATTTACATTGTATCTTTCTGCTCCAGTTGCCAGTCTCTCTCTCTCTCTCTTTCTCTCTCTCTATGCACACAAAGTACAGCGTGCTACTCTTATAACATCTGGAAACTTGCATCTTACACCATGAAAGAAAAATCTTAAAGATCGGTACACAGGAGAACTTTAGTCAAATCTCATCAACAGTGTGCTCACAAAACTACTGTAATGTCTCCTCATGATGCTACTGGTAAAAGCAAGTTTTTCATTCCCAATCCAGCTGCAAAAGAACATTTTTTTGACATTATTACATCATGGTAGAATGTTTGGCACTGTGAAATGTGTTGGAATTTGAGCAAGAGTAACATTTGCAAGATAATAGACTAAACGCTGAACAACAATCCACCATACCTGGAAAACAGACAAAAGTTCATGAGACCATAATGTATGGTGAATGCCATGAAGTTAGTGTTGATTGTTGGGCTGGGTTCAAATGAGCAGGGTTTTTTTCAGGGATGAACAGTGATGGCCACTGAAAATCAGTTCATCATTCTGTCCTCGTTCTTCTCCATTCATGCTTTGGACCAAAAATAGGGACTTTGCTACATTCGTTTTAACAACATGCTCCTGTTTTTCTTGCATAGTTGCCACTCCCTAATCCCAAATAGCAAGTGGCTTAGGTTTGGCTTAGTTACCACTCCCTGCCCTGATGTGTATATACAATCTATAACAGTGTTAGGATAACTTATGATGTCAACTTATGATGTATCAGTACATGACTCGGACAGAGTCGCCTCTAGCGGACTTTGCACTATTCGGCACCACAGCTCGCTTGGCCTGGGGGCTCGTGGATCGCTCCGTGGGCCTTTCTCGATGTTGCTCAAGTCCACTCGAGACGGCGCATCTCCATCATCGGCCTGTTTTCTGCCAATCAGAGATAGGTGGGGTGTTACTAAGGGCGTGACTTTACGTAGCACTGTCGTAGAATGTGTAGTACACCTCCAAATGGCTGGTTGGGCTCACGGACCCCCCCACCCTCACAATCTGAGAACAGCCCTGCTCCTCCTCGTTGATGTCTTGCATTGATTGTGTCAGCCATAGAACAACATGAGTGTAGACTCATGCATGCTCCTTCTACCCCCTTAGTAGTATATAGCTTTTTTTTTTAATTCGCTTGCTCAGTTTTTCTTAAAGCCTGTATATTTTATTTTAGTTGTTCTCATCTCTTTTTTCCTCTCTTTCCCTATCCTTTCTGTTTTATATTTGTTTTCTTAGATTCAGTCAGTAGGGCGTGACTGTCTTCGCTTACTTTATGAGTGCTGTCGTCCTGTCGCGTTGTGTTAGTCTGTCTGTTCTTTTCTTTGCTCTTCTTCTCTTTTCTCTGTACTAACGGTGTGTTCTGGCCCAGCCTTGGGTAACACGCGCTCATACAAACTGCTAGACTGGAATAGTGTCACCGCAGGTATTTCCCTCCCCCTTCCCAGATTATTTTAATTTGTTATTCTTTTTATTATTATTTTTTACTGCTCATCCTCACAGAAGAGACGGCAGCTCAGTGAAATCGGTGGTTTGGGGGAGGGGTGCTATACACAGTCAGAAAACAGATATCGTGCGAACAAGTGAGCGGGGCTGTCTCTTTGTCACGCCCTAACCACACGAGATGGCGGCCGCATGCGACTCCTTGCAACATGCAACTACTTGCAACCATTGTTCCCAATGGCAGTTGCAAGGAGTTGCATTGGTGTGTTTTTTTTGCTTTAAGGAATTCTGAGTACCGGTAGTTGCCGCTGGTGTGGTTTGGGCCTCAGCCCTCGTGGCAGTACATCCACTAAGAAACCTCAAAGAAACGGCGCGGCGGACGCTTGGCTTAATCGCTGAACATTATTCGATTCAGTGAGCTGCCATTCTCTGCTTGCTGATCCGTGCGTGTGTGTGCGTGAGCGATGTGCTGAGCTGAAGTGGAGCATGCGCTGCTGTGTACCCTTCTCCTCTCTCCCCCTCCACACGCCGTGTCCTGCTTGCAGACGCCTCTAAACTCTACACCCCCCTTGCACCGCAGCTCTCACCTGACCCAACAGCTGACCACAAAATGCTTTCACCCTCCAAACATCTGCATCGTGATTTAAAAAAAAAACCTGCCTGGACCAGAGAATGTTCAGGAGGTTTTACGCTCTTACACGAAGAGCCACACTGACACCAGGATGTACATCCCTGACTCACCAGCCCATTTTTATATTGGAGGGAGAGAGACAGAGAGAATGTTGTACATTGGAATTGAGCGGTTTTCTTTTCCTTTTTTTGACCTACCGAAAAGTCCCTCAAAATTATGGTTTAATTGTGTGATTAAAGGAATACTTCCAACACCCAGTGAAGTATTCCTTTAAAACAAAAACACATGCATGTGGCTGGACACAGTACCATACTGCACTGCAAAATCAAACTGCATTTGTAGGGGCCTAATTGACATCTTGAGTCTTAATTCCTTGAAAGGTAGCATAGAACATTACATTATTGAACAGCAGGTTGGACAATACCTGTTACAACAGACGGTGATGTGTTGATGTTCTCCTTCCGAAGGTTTTCTGCAGTCTTGATTTCATAGAAGAAAGCAGTAGATGTATATTGTGTATGTGAATGTTTCCTTCAACCAGACACGCTGTATTTAACATGATGGATACTGCTACAGGTAGAACCACGTCTCTGATCAAAGATAAAAATGTAATCCAGAGTAGAAACAAGATTGTCCTTTGAAATCAAACTTGACAGAGGAATATGTATCACAGTTTAATCCATCTGTCAGAAATGCTAACATTGTTAATCATAGATGCTCTGCTGTTGTCATAGTGAAGCCCAAGCATGGCTCTAGTCTAGACGTAACCTTGCATCACCAGATCTTCCATCTCAGAGGAAAGCCTGGTATTTGTTCCATACTGGCTGTGTGATCCAGACTCGGCCACGGAACCCCCGATAATGGGAAAATTAGCTGGTTCTGTTTTTTTTGGCCACTGCTGTTTTGGTTATCCCAATCCCCATTTAAGCGCTGAATCGAGTATAACTACTAGTTTAGTCTCGACAGTCGCTACAAGTTGAAATACACCATCTTCAATTTTTGTGTGGCCCCGGCCTGATGACTATAAACCAGTGACCACAACATGATGCACGATGTTATTTCTGCTCCTGTCCAGATCAGAAATCCGCAAATGTTATTGATCCCAGGCTAGACTTGCTGTAGATTCTACCTCAAAGAGCCCTAACAGGGTTGTATGAAATAATGACGCTTTTGTAAGTAGCCTTTTGATAAATGGAAACAAGCAAGCACTCAATTCAGTAGTTCACAGTTGACAGGTGCATGGTTCTGGAAGGTACAGACAGTATGAAAGAATACCAGCACTCACGTTCTATCTTTTTAGTATTCTTGTTTTACTGAGATTCACCCCCAGCAGCAAGCATAAGCAGCAGCCGCAGCAGCAGACATTTGGAAATGTCTGCTGCTGCTGCTTATGCTTGCTGTTGAGGGAGAACCTTAATACAAGTGGTGGTATTCATTCATACTTTGAAACTAAACTGTTGCAACTTGCAAGCAAACAAACAAGATACAGTATATGGTTTTACGGTCAGATCCCTAGTGTACATGCAGGGGTAGACATTAAGGGAAATTTGCCACTGGCCCTTCGGGCCAGTGGCTTTTAAGAATCACTGGCCCCACAACTGTAACCACTGGCCCAGGTAATCGATCCCCATAGTCTGCAAAAAAGACCACCATTTATTAATGCATTAAATGCATTCAAGTTAACAGCACTCTATTCATGGGGGTCAAAACCAGTAGACCGTTCAGCAAGCTGACCCATATACAATGCAGAATGCCTAAAATATTTTTTGTGCTAATAAACAAAATATAAATAAAACTTAAACAATTACAAAACACCAACATATTGTGAAATAAAAATAATAATACAATATGTATATCAGGGGTGCCCAACCTTTTTTGACCCAAGATCAAAGACTAATACAGGTTGTCATGGCGACCATACAACAAAAGTTTGTACAGCAAAGGTGCGGGCACACCAATGGTTTGTACAACAAATGTGCAGGCGTTTTACCACTGGCCCCATCGGGCCAGTATAGGGCGCCATCTGGTGGTCCGCACGTGTTTTCAAACCTGTTTCGGGCCATCGGGCCAATTATAATGTCGATCCCTTACATGACAAGTGCAGTCAATGGCTGACTCACCAGGCTATTCATAATGGGGGGAGAGAGAGACAGGTAGATCAGTGTGGAGGGAATGTGTGATTTAAGTGTATATTACCTTATCACAGTGGCTGCAAATTAATTAAAACGATAAACAGAGCCCCAATGGACCGCGGGGTGAATGAGATGCGGCCCTTCTCTGCCAATTAGCATGTGCGTAGTAGACATATGTGCACGTCTGTGTGCCTGGCCTGTGTGACATGCAGCTTCTGTTTTCCTAAAGGAGCCCAAGCAAGACCATGGTGGATCTTTAATACGCCTGACTGTTATTACTCACGTTTAGGGCTGCATTTTCGTTAACGCTCAACCCCTTATCCCTTAACTTCTTCGAGTTTTTAACTATTAAAAAACATTTTTCAATAGTTTAAATGACCAGTCTACAAACACACAATATGTCAATAGATTGGCACGTTGAACTATTCCAAAAAGTTTTTCAAAATAGTAAAACAATGAAAAGGGGTTTAGGACAAGGGGTTTAGATGGTAACGAAAATGGAGCCCTTAGTTTTTATCTATATCCCCCTCTCCTTATCCACTCACTCTCTCACAAACAGCTCAATTTGTCTTTCTGTCTGTCTTTCTTTCTCTCTCACTATCTTTGTCTGTCTGTAGCTCTGCCAGCATGCGGCAAACTTGGAGAAACATGGGGCACAGCTCAATACTCTAATTTAGCTTCCTCACAATCTACTCTATGCACTGACACAGCACGACACAAGTGGGTGAATGTACAAAAGTTTGCAAGATCCTGGTTGTGGGAAAAACCCTTACAACCAGTGTAAAATCAGCCAGACGATATTTTGGAAGCCTTGTTGGAATATTGAGATACGCCCATGTTTTAGCTTTCACGAGTATGTCCATGACTATGATGAAGGCTGAAATGCCAACAAACTATGAAACAGCCTCTTAGTTCCTTGTCTCTTACCTCATTGAACCAGGCTGAAGACATACCTACAATTTGTCTGTCACAATACCAGATTTTCAAAATAGGACATTAATGTTGTCATTAGAATAGCCTAGTATCCTTCCTTCCAGCCACTGTTGTATTCGTCACCATTTGTCTGTTTGGCTGACATGCATTTTACACCCTGATTATTACATGCCTGTTAGGGGGCTACAATGATGAAAGGAGACAAGGACAGGAGATGAGGAGGACAGGAGACTTTTAGTAATGCGTGAGAATCCATTTGGGCTGGTGATTAACATGCACATGCGGAATGCCAATAAAAACAAATGCACACTAACCTAACCACTGACTTTGCCTTCATCATTACCATTGTTTTAAGTCAACTGTTTCACCATTATCATGTTGTTTTATTTACAAGCTGATAATTGGTTAAGTGGTTTTGGCTTGCTATGATGCACCATTTAATCGCTTGCAAAAGTTTTGTGTATTTGCTGGTTTAAGTCAAGGAAGATAGATGTCCACCCCACTATTGTGTAGAAGAGTTTTCACAGTCTGAGTCAGTCTGTGCACTAGTTAGTTTAGTACAACGCTCTCAGTTTATTACAACAGTTTAGTCAGCTTACTTCCAGTCAGATGTCGATGTTTATCAGAAAGATGACGCCTTTGACACAGTATTGTGTGTGTTTCAGACGAGCCAGAGACCCGCGATGCATGGTGGGAGGAAATTCGCCAGGAGATCAAATCTCATGCCAAAGCTCTGGGATGCCATGCTGTGGTGGGTTACAGTGAGAACACCAGCATCTGGTATGTACACACATGCAGTTGCCATATAATTGCCATATAAAATTTAAGATGGATTTTTGGATAGATGTTACTGACACTCGTCTTCTATTTTATATGCATTTACTTTTTACACATTTATTTATTTATTTATTTATTTATTTATTTATTTATTTATTTATTTATTTATTTATTTATTTATTTATTTATTTATTTATTTATTTATTTATTTATTTATTTATTTATTTATTTATTTATTTATTTATTTATTTTTTTATTTTTGTTTTATTTTTTGTGTGCTTTTTTGTACCACCTTTCCCCAAACTGCTATGGTCCAATCACAGTTCACCAATAGTTTTCCTACATGATTAAAAATATAGATTTAAAAAAAATACATCAGCATTCAGTAGAGTGCAAACTTCTGTGTCGTGCACAAGTAGGCCATGGCCTACTCATAACACTCATGACTTCAGTTATAAAGATCTTTTACTTACGTCACCATTACTTCATCACCTAAACCGGGCAATCGGAGTACCCCGTCCGCACCCCCAGCTCCGCTGCATGCGGCAGGTCTTGTTGATGGATGGAAGAGTCTTTGAGCTTCTGGTTCCAAAAATGGGACAATAGTTAATGTGTAATACCATGATATTCTCATTGGGATGAATGAGCTGGTCTGGAAAGTGTCCAACCATGGGTTGGACACTTTCCAGACCTGCTCATTCATTTGGGTGAGGGTGGGGCTAACTGCAAGGTCTATTGATTCCAAGCAAAACATATGTGTTGTTACTGATGTTGTGACTTTACTCACACCTGCCAATGATGTAGTAGTATGCTTGGCTTCCCTATCCAGAACGTAGGCCAGTTAGCCTTTTCATTCTTCACTAAACCCTACCCCAAAACCAAATGTTGCTAAGAATGATAACATTGAGAAGCAACTTCATGGCTGTCAGGCTGTGTTTAAACTCATACACAGATGGCTTAACATTGGGAAAGTAAACACGACTGACATTTATCTAGTGCTCAGCCTAGATTTCTGAACGCCTTGGATTTATATGGAGGAATCCAATTATTTTACATGATTTTACAACTTCACTGCTAGTAGAGTAGACCTTCTCTCCTCCTCCTCTCATCATTTTCTCTCTGTTGCTTCTCTTCTCATCCTCTACACAGCGAGGAAGTGTGCATCCTGTCGGCAGCAGGCACAGCGGCCATCTTGAATCCTCGGTACATGCGTGAAGGTTGTCTGGATATTGGGAGCAGCGATCATAGGTGTGTGTGCGCATGTAGATGAATACATTTTGAACACCATCCTATAGTCAGTGGTTGTATGTGTGTGGCTGATACGGTGCAACAAGGGCCCGTACAATGTCTCTGTGTTCTTCCAGGTTTGAGGACCCGTCTCCTCCCTCCTGTGGGTTTTGTCACATTCCATACGACGAGCTCAACATGCCCTTCCCTGCCCAGCTGACCTACTGCTACCATTGCAGACGACAGAAGGTTGCGTGGACACACACATACACACGCACACGCCGATGTTGCCACATGGGCTATGGAAACTACTGTGAAAGTGTGGATTATACATTTGACACATTGATTTCGGGTGAATAAAGTGTGGATTGTTTTATGCAAAGGTTCCCGATGTGCTGTTCACAACCATCGACTTGCCACAAGAAGCAGCGGTCACAGGGAAAGGCTGCCTCATCCAGGCCAGGTGAGATATTCAGGACAAGACAGGTGTAAAGACTTAATTTCAGTTTTGTGAGCGATAACTAATATATATGAACAATATATACATAATTTATGATTATGCTTATTCTCTCCCAGCAAGGATGGTCAAATATGGCCCAGAATATTGTGTTGGTTAGTTTAATTTCATTTAATTTCAATCAACACAAATCCTATCCACTAAAGACGGGCGTCCCTGGGTGAATCAGAGCGTGTCAGATTGAGGCCAGATGAACGCAAATCAATCATAACTAGTCGGATCTGGTTCAGAATAGCTTAGCTAGGAGCTAAGATCATCCCCATATGGGCTGTGATCAGGCCTTCACCAGTTGAACTAATAGAGCTTATTCTGGCAAAAATCAGACTAGACTCGGATTGCCTTGATCTGGCCACAATCGAGACATCACTAATTCGTCCCTGTCCTGACGTGCTTTCTGGGCTAGAATATTTCCTCTAAATGAGGACATTTAATATTTAACATAATAACATTGGTATGAAAGGTTTAAAGAGAAACCAAATGCTGTGTGTGTTGTCTCCCAGGCTGTGCCGTTTAAAGAAGAAGGCCCAGGGGGAGGTTAATGCCACAGCCATCTCCAACCTGTTGCCCTTTATGGAATACGAGCTGCACACACAGCTGATGAACAAACTGAAACTGCGGTGCATGAACGCTCTGTTTGGACTCCGCATCCAGATCAGCATCGGAGAGAACATGCTGCTGGGCCTCGCTGTGAGTTAACAGGCTTGATAATAAAGGTCTTAGGTCAGAGGAGGTAGGATTTAAGAAGAGTGGGGCATGGCAAATGACTTGTGATCTTGTAGATCTACTGTTTTCAAAAATATTCTTGAAAAAAGTGACAATTCTAGGATTTTTTGAAGCATTTTATTGAATTAAAATTAAATTTTATTGAATTAAAAACAAATCCTTAGTTGGGAAAATCCATTTTTGTGGAGGTCCTTCCTTACACGGTATTGTCACTGTGTGATAATCACCAGTTTAAACCAGTGGTTTTCCTGTCCCCCAAATTGGTACTAATTATCTTGTGGACCCCCATCTGTAAACATATGCCCCCCTAAAAGAAGATGTTTATGGCTTTTGCAGTGAATTTGATTCTCAAGCATTTTCTATTCGGGGACCCCCAGTAATTGTTGGCATTCTGCTAACACTTTGCTAACACTGAACTTTGTGCAAATGTTTGGTGAAGGTAAATGGTAAATGTTGCATTTATGTATCACTGTACTTACAGTACATAGATTGTGCATTACATGCAAGGCACCAAATAGCTCATCAGGAGCAATTAGGGTTCGATATCTTGCTCAAGGACACTTCGACTCTGGTGCAGCCCAGGTGTGAACTGGGAGACTCGGATTTTCCCAGCCTGATGTTCTACCATTGCGCCACTGCCGCAAATATCTTGCTTAAGGTCATTTCAACAGTTCACACTGTGTCTGTGTGTGTGTGTCTGTGTGTGTGTTCATTCAGTCTGCTACAGGTGTGTATCTGACAGCCCTGCCTGCACCCGGAGGGATCCAGATTGCAGGCAAAGCCCCTGGTGACTTGGCCAATGAGCAGCACATCTCCACCATCCAGAAACGTATTAATGACACCATCGCCAAGAACAAAGAGCTTTACCACATCAACCCACCGGTGAGAGTCTGGCTGCCATTCAGACATACCACATACACATGTCTTCCTTCTCCTGGAATTTTAACTGAGAAGGATGATGTTATTTTTAACAATGGGTGAATGGGCTTTATGCATACACACTATTTTGAAAAGAACTTCCCTACTACCTTCACAGGCGTTAATGAAGGCTACTAATGCAGGCTCTGTTCCATTCTGGTCAAACAGAGCCTGGGTGCTGCTATTGCGCACGTTGACTCACTGGAAACACCAGTGGGTCCCAAAGTGACCTTGGGTTTGTTAAAATGGGCCATACAGGGCTGCAACAATTGAGTGTACAAATGGGTCCATACATTCTCAAAGTTATGGAACAGTATCATTGGTAACACCTGTGAAGGAAGTGGGGAGGCAGCCTGGAAGTAAGAAGAGTTGTTCTGTGTTCTCTGTGCATAAAGCCCATTGAGCCGTCAGTAATCTGTTGAAGTGTTCTTTTATACACTCCAAAGGAACCCTTGCTGTATTCACGCCGTGCTGAATCTCTCCCTCTTCTCCCTCCTTCCATTAAAGAAAATATTTGCCTTGGACCCCGACGTGTTCCGCGACATAAACATGGTACTGAGCATGACTGGGTTCGGCTGTGAGGCACAGCCACGCATGACTCCTTCGTCCACTCTTATTAATCACATTTCTACACTGACTACACTGTTCATAGTCTCGCGTGGCCAGACTGTTTCCTATCGCAATTTTCAAACACTTCCGTCATACAGCCTGGAGAACGGAAGCTCTCTCCATGTAAGTAAGCGATAAAACAGATGGGATTGATCTTTCACTAGCATTGTCGGTGTCAATTCCACAATGCTTGTCTGTGTTAAACTAATAACATGAATCGTGTTCTCAACATGAATCGTGTTTGCGTTTCCAATACAGCATTGCGGTGGTTGTGGTTTTCTGGACACACTGAAAAATCTTCTGTTATGTTTTCCCGTAGAGATTTACACAAATATTTAAAACAGCAATCCACCCACACTGGCCTATATACTGTAGCTCTACTGTCCTGTAAGCACTGCACCATGATCATTTGAATATCTTTCCGGTCTGAGAAGTAGAGACAGCTTTCGTTACTCGGCTCATTTGAGCTGTAGTTCCAGACTGTACAGTATATAGCATTCAGAGATTGTAGAATAGTTGTCTGGCTACGTGAGACTACACTGTTCATAACAAAGCTCAATGTGGGGTGAACAAGGGAAAATGAGACAATGACTGCAACCCACCACAGATTCACCTGTCGACAGCCAACCCACCACCACCACACAATCCTAATTGAAAGCCTTTCGTCTCTGTTCTAATCCCTGTGATACAACCATCTCACCTTCACATGTGTAAATTGCCATGATGTGTGTGTTCTCTCTGCTGTTTATCCATTACAGATCCTTCTTCAAATTAACAATTGGTTTGTGGCCATCAGTGGTATCACCTGTGTTTTTAGTGGAAGTTTGGTCCGGCCAGACAGAGGATGCAGATGTGCACGTTAGAGATGCGTGGATTGCGTTTTTATCTGTGGTTTTCATGGGTAACCACAGTTTGGTATATGAAGGCAACTGTAGGAGCAATAAACTAAAAAGGGGAGATTAAAAGTTTGGCTTGTTGAGTGCCTTTACTTAAACATACTTACATTGCAGACGTGCTGACAGGCTATTCTTTATGGAAGGTTTGATGTGCACCAAATATAGCAACGCTTCCAATACTTTTTCATGTCAAGGACCCCCAAATTGACACTAAATAACCAAAGGACCGTGACGTTTGGATCCATTTTTACAGAACTATTAGGGACCCATTGATTCTAATGTATCATTTAGTTTGGGATTCCCTCAAACTCCCTCAAGAATATTTCAGGGGTTCCCAAAGTGGGGTCTGGGGACCCCCTTATTCACAGCCAGTGCTTTACGGTACATAGGCCTATACGTAACACCAAAAAGGTGTAGCCTAGGCTGAATCTGTGGCTTTATTATGCCTGTCTATTTGAAGAGTAACCTTTTTAGTTACAAAACATGAGATAACATGAGATAACCAAGAATACAGAAATATACACATACAGTACATACTGTACACCCATGATCTGCATATTTTCTGTATAAGTAGGCCTTTATGTAGACCTACATCATTTCATGGGATTCTTTATATTGCAGTATATAGAATCTCATGTGCATCACTTCGGTGCAGTTGGTGCGAATAATAAAGACAGTATGACATGGTTGGATTCGGATGACAAAAAAATCCATCCATGCATCTCTAGTGTGCGTGAAAAAGAGGGGTAGTGCTGTGGACTTTTGCATTTATCCAGTCCTCAGCTGCCTGTGTCGCTCACTAACCTGCAGGAGCCGTCGGAAGAGGCGGTGGGCTCTCCCATCCCCGAGCCCAGACAGCGCAACAGACTGTTCCGCTCCCACTCAGAGAGCTCAGATGAGCTGTCAGAACTGGACCTCTCCCACGGCAAGAAGGATGCCTTCGTGCTGGAGGTACAGTATACTGTGTGTGGGTGCATGCTGTTTCTGTGAAAGATTAGAATGAAGTTCCTTTCAAACGAGCAGCAATTACATTGTCGCCTGGATCAACAGGTCTGCTATTGGTTTACTCAAGCGGGCTGCAAGATTGCAAGCATAAAAAAGCTAGAATTCAGGTCTGCCGAGTCTGTCTGTGCATGCAACGATTTTACAGATCCACTGTCACATAAATCCACTTGCGTTGTTGCCCTCAACTTCTCTATGCATTCAGAAAACAAAGCAAAAAGGTACTTCTCTTTGAGAATGAACTATAGGCGCATTAAATCACTGCCCATTTGAAAGGACCTTCAACACAATATCCACATTCCAGGTGTAGTGTTATGGTTAGGATCAGAGTTTTTGTTTGTTTGCTTTTTATTTTACCGTTATTTCCTGTTGGAGTTCAAGTGACAAGTCTACATCAAAAGTGTCTGTGGCATTACAATAATACTACCACGTACAAGCACACCACATTACCAATCGCTTTGCATTTCTTATGAATAGATTGACGACACGGACGCTGTGGAGGATATTCACTCTCTACTGATGGACGCTCCCGCACCCTCTGGTACAGCTGCCCTGCACTCAAAACAATCGTCTCTCCTGAATCGGAGCAGCTGGCTAATTAATGTCATTATTTCATCTGCTCTTCTCTCCACGCCCCTGCAGGGTTCTACAGCTGTAACACTGAAATCATGCCTGGGATTTATAACTGGACCACAGGATTACAGGTCACTGCAAAGAATATGAATACACGTACCGACCATTGTCCCATAATTCCACCCAGTAGTGTTTTTTACACCCCTCTCCATCAGTGCTACCCTTTATTGTCATTGTTGTGATCTCTGGTAACTGAACTGGTATTGTCACTGTATTTCAGATGTTTACGTCAGTGCGGGTGTTTAGACTGAGTAATGCCAGTCTTACCAATCAAGGCTTGAACAAGATCTTTACTGACCTGTGTGAGAACCTGCTGAAGGTGAGACACATGACATGACGCAACCAGAGTTACTGTTGTATGTGATTGATTGATATATTTATTAGTCAATAGAATGTGAGAACAGTACAAAGCACAGTCAAAACATAGTATTGATCCAAAAGGAAAAACACAGAATAAAGACCTTGGGGTCTTATTTCCGTTTGGGTACCATGTATATAATACCAGAAAAGAAAAAGTGAGGACAATGATGAAAGGACAATGATGAAATCGACACATAATGCGACACGTATAAAGACAAAATGTACAAAGATAAAAACAAGATGTACAGGTTAGAATATACAGTATATACAATGATGGAACAAGTTAAAAGCAACTATGAAAAGATTGTAAAAGAGGTGAAAGGGGGGGGGGGTACTAGGTTTCATGTGGTCGTTGGAGGTAGGGGACATATACAGTAACAAAGGCTACAATAAAGGCTACAATATTAGGGATAGAATAAGACATAACTGTGCATAATTGTGTATTACAACTGCCCAACAACTTGAACTATTGAACATGGTAGAATTTCATGAGGTATATTTGCTTTTACTCAGCGTGAATATTTAGTGTGTGTGCGCGCGCGTGTGTGTGTGTGTGTGTGTGTGTGTGTGTGTGTGTGTGTGCGCGCGCGCGCATGCGTGTGTGCACGCGCGTGTGTGCGTGTGTGCGTCTCCACACTACGGTAGTTTGTTGTGGGCAAAGACACAAGGCTTGTATTAGAATCTGCCTTTGGATGAATCAGACTGCAGTGCCATGTGCTTTGTCTGTTTCAGAGTTTGTACTTCAAGCTGCGCTCCATGGTCCCATGCTGTCTCTGTCATCTCAACTTTGCAGTAGCAGTGCCAGAAGATGAACTCATACAGGTTGTATGAAGAGGAACTGCATTGGAAACAAGGGCACTCCTTGAAGTCCACTCCCCCTACCCTGTCACGAATCTCACTCTTTGTGTCTTTCTCTCTCTCCCAGGTCGCAGTGACTGCCGTAGCAATGAGTTATGATAAAGAGCAGTTTCCGGAGAAGCTGGTAGACAGGATAGCAAACAAAGGTTAGTATTATTATTATTATTTTTTTTTAAATCAAAGGTAGGGTCGTATTCATACTACCTCTTTATGTCTTAGGCACTGCCTTATACAATTCAAAATAGTACACCGTTTGCATTTCTCGAGAGAAAAACTATCCAAAATTTATCCTGGCACTGACGCAACTTGTATAAGGTGTCACCTGGAGCCAGCCTCTGTGGGCCATATGTTTTGGGGATGCAGTTCCTTGACCCCTTTTTGGAATAATATCTTTGATGCCTTCTCAACCATCTGCCACGTAACAATTACACCCAATCCGTTAACTGCCATATTTGGAGTTCCCAATGATGATGCACCAGTTACTTCTCCCCAAGCTAACTTCATAGCTTTTTCCACACTTGTAGCTAGGAGGCTTATTCTCCGGAATTGGAAATCCGATAAACCTCCAACATTCTCGAGTTGGGTCAAAGATGTTCTATCCTTGATACCATTAGAGAAGCTCAGGTACAACAGATATAAATCTCGACAGAAATTTATAAAGGCGTGGTCTCCTTTCATCGAATTCACCCTTTCTCTATCTTTGGATACTGAATGATTTGTCATTTCACCTTTCCTCTTGAGTTTCCTTTTTTTTATTTATATATATATATATATATATATATATATATATATATATATATATATATATATATATATATATATATATATATATATATATATATATATATATATATATATATATATATATATATATATATATATATATATATATATATATATATATATATATATATAAACATGTATTGTCAGTGTGTAACCGATCATGCAAATGGTTTTCTTTTTGTGTTTTGCTTTCCTTATTTATGGCATTGTTTGTATGTACGACAACCCACTTTTCTTTTTTCCCCTTGAATAATTGTTCATCTGATTAGAGTCTGGTTTGTTAGCCGTGTATTCCCTCAATCCATCATAAGACAAGCAACTGCAGGTATTATACTATCCCACTGTTGTTGATTTTTTTTTTCTTTTCTTTTCTTTTCTTTCGGAAGGAACCGGGGGGGTGGGGGGGTTCTTTGGGGTTGTATACCTTTGTGAAAATTCTATAAATAAAGTTTAAAAAAAAAAAAATTAAAGGTAGGGTAAGTGATTTGAAATTCATTGTATAGTACCAGCCTGGTGCACTAGGGGCCCCCAAGAGTAGCTACACTATGTGAACCTGCTGCTCGATCCTGATTGGAGGAGAATTCACCCTCCACCCAAGGAGAATTGATCCAGGAGATGATGCCAAGGCACCTACGGGGGAGTCCACATTGGTTCATGGGAGGAAACAGACATGCGCAGTACATTCCAGGAAGTTTGACGCTTGCAAACCATGCATGCCATTGGTCTCTTGGATGGTTTCACTTCCTGATCTGTACCAAGGACTATCTAATAAGGACAGGAAGCCAAGACACCTATGGGGGAGTCCACATTGGTTCACGGAAGGAAACAGACATGCTCAGTACATTCCAGGAAGTTTGACACTTGCAAACCATGCATTTCATTGGTCTCTTGGATGGTTTGACTTCCTGGCCTGTACTGCACATGTCTGTTTCCTCCCATGAACCAATGTGGACTCCCCCGTAGGTGTCTTGGCTTCCTGTCCTTATTAGATAGTCTTTGATCTGTACTGCGCATGTCTGTTTCCTCCCATGAACCAATGTGGACTCCCCCGTGGGTGCCTTCGCGTCATCTCCTGGATCAATTCTCCTTGCCTCCACCTGGGAAACTTTTATTAGCTCCTCTGCTAACGTGGGGGAGGGGGAAACGTCATATATGGTCTGCACACCTTATAATAATACCTATAATATATTTTTTTTTGGGGGGGGGGGGTGATATCTGACAAAAGTGAAATCACTTCCCCTACCTTTAAACCCTTCCCCATGCTTTAAGTTATATCCATTATTTGCATTACTTTAAATCATTGTTTTATTTGATGGCCTTCCTGCCATGTTATTTGGCCTTTGTGCCCTCATAAAATGAACATCACTGGGATATACTGTATCTTGATGTACACATTGAAACCATGTTTCAGGAGGCGGTGAAACGGAGGACCAGCTGCAGTTTCCCATGGAGCTTTGTGCCGATTCATTATCTGCCAACAACCAACAGTCAGCCAAAATCTCAGGTACCCTTTTCAGATCTTCTCTGATCTTCCCCCTCACTCCCCCTCTCCCTTCAGTTTTACTCTATATGTCCCGTCGTTTATCAACAGGACGTGTTACTAACACCTCAGGTACAGTCTCTTTACTCACACCCGCTGCAAAACTCTGCCATAACCGCCTCCTAATGGTACAGCGAACAGGTAAAGAGATGGCCATTGCCTTGTAGCACTGTGTATTATATACAGTAGCTGTAGTACTAGTCAATGTATTGTGAGTTTCTGACTCTGAAATGCAGAGACCACCAGATGTTCTCCAACAATGGCATGACATTGTCTCAACAATTTAATTTATTTTCTTTTATTGTGGACAGCAGTACAAAACACCATATAAATCAATTACAACATACAACATATTCTGGTATCCTAGATATCCCCAAAATCCAAGATCTATATCTTTGGTGTAGATAGCTCATAGAATATTGGATATTGATGATATTAGATCCATAGCATGTGAGCAGATAGAATAGTGTTATTAATAACAGCTGTACTCTTATGTAGATGTTAATAGTAGTATAGTATTAAAACAGTGGATAATGCTATGGTGTGCGTGCGTGCATGCATGTGTGTGTGTGTGTGTGTGTGTGTGTGTGTGTGTGTGCGTGTGTGTGTGTGTGCGCGTTGGCAGGTATTCCGGAGAGTGCCAACATTTCTTCCAGAGGTAAGCACCTTCTCACCCTCGTCTCACATCCCCTACTCCCCTCGTCCCTCCACCTCCCTGCCACCATGACAACACTGCCCTGTTGTTTTGATTTCTCATCCTTTTTCGTCTCGGAGTGACAGTGAGTTTTATCACTCCCTTACCTCATCCTCTTATGTTTTTTCTTTCTTTCTGTTCTTCTTGTGTTTGTTTGTTTGTTTGTCGTCGTTCGTCGTCTTTTGTTCTTGTGTGTGTGCGCGTATGTTTC
Organism: Benthosema pterotum; assembly: GCA_039105355.1. NCBI lineage: Eukaryota > Metazoa > Chordata > Actinopteri > Myctophiformes > Myctophidae > Benthosema > Benthosema pterotum. The sequence continues at coordinate 42,984,437 of CM076969.1, forward strand.
TTTCCACTTGTCTTGTTTGTTTGTGTGTGTGTGTGTGTGTGGCGTGTGTGGTGGATGGGTGTGCGTATGCCTGTGTTTTGTTGTGTGTGTGTGTGTGTATGTGTTCTCTCCAGCTCCTTCCGTTGATTACGGTTCCTTTGCAGACAGATGCAGCACCTGGCTAGAGCTACTTAGGCTGAAAGCTCACACCATAAGACGGGGATCAGTTAAGACAAGTAGGAGGACACTAGCGCACATCGGTGAACTTCCTCACTGACATGGCAACAACACACCCGCACGCACGCGTGCACACACACACGCACACAACCCTCCCCTGCATGCCGCTGGGGGGCGGAGCATCCTTCATAAAAAACAAGCACTGGCTTATTGGCTAGAGTGTGAACGTTGAAGCCCCGCCCCTCAGAGGGATCTCCAATCGGCAGCTTGGCTCTGAAATCTCCATAGCTGGGTAATTGTGATGATGGATGAGGTGGATAGAATTTGATTTCTCAGGCCGTCGTCTGATCTCCTAGTTTTTCCCTTTGATCCCTTTCCAACCGTAAGTGTTAGCTTGGTTTCCGTAAAATAGCAACAGTGTCTTAAGTGTCCTTGTTCTTTATCTCTGCATTAGTTGTTTATTAACGCTAAATGTAGATTCATTTACTGAAGGTGTTGTTGGTTTAGAAATAAGAGTACATATCCCATAGCCTCCCGATATTCCCAGTGGCCTGTCTAGTGTAGAGCATACAACTCCCCCAACATTTAAAATCCAAATTAATTGTAATCCTGACAAAGAGAATCTGGGTGAAAACTGTAAGAGGACACTGTCAGATCGTTTTACTATTCCTAATGCTTACTCTTTGACAAACTGTGAGTCAAGTCACCAATCTAATATGTCTGTAGAAGGGGCACTGGAGGTTTCCTCGAAGCGTCAGCCTCTTTTTGCAGCAGGACAGATCATCTTTCACACTCTTTGCTATTGTATGTGTGCCTAGCTCTCACACAGCTGTCTCTGTCCTTCCACGTTTTACCTCAAAAAACGTCACTCGGGAACTCACTGTACGGTACACACTTTGCCCACACATACACTTCTTCATCAACAGACCAGCAGGTATACGCACACACACACACACACACACACACACACACACACACACACACACACACACACACACACACACACACACACACACACACACTACATACGTACACGTCAGCCTATGCACAGCTGTGCCCAGGTCTGTCCGTCTGTCTGCAGACACTATGTGGCTGTCTCTCTGTCCGCCTTCATCGCATGGGATGCATGGCTGCATGCCAAGTGATTGCGCCGCCAATGTGGCCAACCATGCTGCACGCAAACTCACTGCTGTATCTACAGTAACACAAAGTATTTCGTGACTTACACATGGCAAAAAAACGCAAAAAAGCATCGACCGACACGTGCAGTGTGCACTGACGCTTTTGCAAAAGACCCCTGCAATCCACACACATGATGCATTTCTGCTTGTACTGGATTTTATACAATTGTGAAACTTGTCCAATATCTCCATTCCCTCTTGTCTTCCTTCCCCCTTGTATTCTTTCGTCATCCCCAATGCCATAACCCCCCCTCCTTCCCATCCCACAACGATTTCTCTGCAGCATCGTCATCGGAACGCTGCAGTCCATTACCTGAAGGCCGTTCTCGCTCCCTGCGCTCCAACCGCTCGTTTGGGGGAAGCTCTGTCGCTGTGGTGAAGATGACGCCTCTGTCCTTCCTGCCGGGCACACGCATCATTAAATACCTGGGAATCATCAACATGTTCTTCATCCGAGAGACAACCTCGCTGCGTGAGGTAGGAACAACATGACCACAGAATCACACGCAGAGGTTATGGACATCACATTCTGTCTATACTATTCCCTTTATTCTCTGATGAAGATATACACTGTATAGAGAACATGTGCTATTTTCTCTAAACAAGCCATGTTGATTATTGTCATGTTTGGCTAGATGTAGTCTAGCCAAACCAATATCATGGAGTACCATAAATAAAAATATACAAATACATTGTCACTATACTGTTACAATATTACAGTCCACTATCTTCAGTCTGGCTCTGTCATTGTCAACACGCTTGTTCACCCTGCCGCTCTGGTCACACTAACATCTCTGACGTCCGTGTGGAAACATGAAGCCTACTCATCATATTGTTATCCCTCACGTGCACACACGTACATTCCCCGCAAATGCACATGCATTTCATATGTGGGGGTGGCCGATGGCAATCTCGCCTGGGGTGGCACATAGCGGCAGGCCAGCACTGGTCATACCCAGCTCAGCTCAGCTCAGCTCAGCTCAGCGTATCCAAGGTGCTCATACATGTGCTTGTGGCGTGTGTCTGTGTTTTCTGCAGGAAGGGGGTGTGAGTGGTTTCCTCCACACGTTCATAGCGGAGGTGTTTGCGATGGTGCGTGCACACGTAGCAGCCCTGGGTGGCAACGCCGTAGTTTCTTACAGCATGAAGGAATGTGTGTTCATGGAAAACCCAAACAAAAACCAGGTACCCAACAAACAAATATACATGCAGCATTTAGAAAATGTTTTAGGAAATACAAAAGTAAAGAAAATAACATGTCTACTATTTCGTGGAAGCTTACAATAATTAACCTGACTAACGTCCACTTAGGATATCAGAGATGTGGCAATTTTGAACATTCTGATTTTTATTTATTGTATTTTTTGTAATGATTCAACAGGCACTTGACTTATGTGTACACATTGCATTTTCAGGCTCAGTGTCTCATCAATGTGAGCGGAGACCCTGTCATCTTTGTCAGGGATAACGACCAGGACATTATCCCCCCTCTCTCCAACAGCGGACAGGCAAGCAGCAGTGGATTAGATGGGACCACATGAAACTGAAGCACACACACTTGCAGGACACACTTTTCTTTACTTAAACTCTTCTTCTAGCTGCCCAAATAAAAGTGACAGAATAAAGCCCTTTACAGACGGGGAGTCCGAAGCGCACGCATTATCACAGCGATTCCACCGTGCCACTCAGTGCTGACAGACGAGAATCGCATAGCGAGAAAAAAAAAGCTCACAGGATTGAAGTCCAAAATACATGCGAGCGTGTGCATGAAACAAGCACACGCGCAATAGACAACCCTGGATGCCACGCAATAACGCCCGGCGTCACACGCTTGCTTTATCGCACGCCGTTTTATGAGCCCAAACACCGGTCCCATTGAAAATGAACTAGAAGGCGCGATTTGCTGCTGCTCGTCTGTAAAGCCCTTAAGACTGGCAAGTCCTCCATATAATACTTCCAAAGGTTGGGGCATTTTGAACAATTAGACACTGCTTAAAACCGTATGTCATACGCCCACAGAAAAGAGAAATTCAACTAGTCACACTTATGTGTGACATTTTCTGTGACCATTTCTCTTTTGAACCTGAAGCAGCTGTGGTACTAACATGTAAGTGTTGCAATTCAGTCATTTTAGTATTAACACGATTTGGTTAGAGCCACCTCAGCCAAACTATCCCTGGTCCATACTGTATCTAAATGTCTTCCTATGTCATTTTCCCGTCCACGCGGGGTCTCGCACAGAGCTGTGTTGCCATCCTTTTGTCTGCAGGTTGTGTTGTATATTGTCATTCCATTAATGAAGCTTTAGGGCAGCTATGAATAATCTCAGTCCATCCTTAGGCCACAGAGTCACCCTGAAGAGGACACGGTGGTGATCTGTTCTTCCTAACTTCACTTGAAGATAATTTCATCTAATGGATAGAGACTTCCTCAGTCCTTTTAACCTTGCCTCATAGATGACTGAGTCTATCAAGTGTTTTCTGTTTGTTTTGGTCAAAACAACTTAAATTGAGCTGAATTTAAATTTAGTGAATATCTACTATGTGACATATTTTGTAGTGAAACTGGATAAGATCTGTGCATGTCTCAGCCATTCACTGATTGGATGTTTCCAGACACTACAGCATACAGATGATGCGAGCTGTCCTCTGGAGCCTGTAACATAATCAAACTTAATTCTGTGTCTGAGGTTGATTGCCCCGGCAATGACGTTACGATATTGGATATTGTTGACATAAGCATAACGTGTGTCATATATTGTTTTACTGCTAAAAGAGTCATAATTGGATCTCAATAAAAAACATACAAAGGGATTTTTGATGTGGCATCTATAGGGGGATTTGTGTCAAATTTGGCCATGGATATGAATCCCCAGATATTTTTCACACATTGTGAATATTTTTGATGAATATTATTCACATGTGCATTCATAGTCTCAGATCCAGTGCAGCGTCCTGTCATCCGTCCATATATTTGGCAGGAAAGACATAGTCATTACGATTTGAGAAATCCCCAGTGTTCGACGTTATTATTGTACTCCCATCGTTTTGCCATTTTTAAATCAAAGCACAATATGACCAAGGATGTGATCGTCCTTTCAGCTCGACCTTAGGGGTGAATTTACATTATCTAATGCTATTCTTTAAAGGTAGGGGAAGTGATTTCACTTTTGTCAGATATCACCCAAAAAATATATATTTTTTTCTGTTAAAATGCTCTATTATAAGGTGTGGAAACCACATATGGAGTTTCCCCCTCCCCCACGTTAGCAGAGGAGCTAATAAAAGTTCCCCAGGTCACCACAATTCTCCTCCAATCAGGAGAGAGCAGCAGGTTCACATAGTGTAGCTACTTTTGGGGGCCCCTAGTGCACCAGGCTGGTACTACACCATGAATTTCAAATCACTTCCCCTACCTTTAAATGTCAAGATTTCTATATTAGCACTGATCAGTTTGTATAAGACGTCCAAAAAGTATATTGAATGGCTTCAGTGTGATGTTTTCTGGTGAAATAGCACACATGACACCTTGTATTGTTTTTTTTTTTGTTTGTTTTTTTTTTTTGTTTTTTTAAATTCAATTATTTCTTTAGCTTTTATAATTTTCCATCTGTTTGTAGATAGACAGGAAACCATGGGCAGAGAGGAGAGGCATGAGAAAATATTTTCATTTACTTCAGTAGTAACACTCATCAGTAACATAACAAAATGGCTATTGTCTGCCTGTGTTCACTCATGCAGTGAATGGGGGAGTGTTGCATGAAAATAAGACAGAACAGTTAACTATGTCTACTGTTGCCTTTTGGGGTCTAGTACCAGTGTCCCTTATATATGAAATAAGAGGATCAATCGTTCATTGATTCTATACATAAGGGAGAAACGTAAAAACAAATGCAAAAGAGAGCATAGATTAGTATGTATTCCCCCTGCCAGCCAGAACTGTCAACTTTGACACTATATGCTGGCATACCCACCTCTTACTACTGAAACATTCATTTCTAATATCTTTGTCCAATGCTGGAAAGAAGTGACATCTCCTAGTGTAGGTGCCACAAGAAAAAAAATATTTGTGTAAATGTTCTCCAGAATCATATTTTAGTATTTTTGTAACATGAAATTATACTGGCAAACCTAACTGCTTGGTTTTGCATGTGCAATGAAATCCTGAAATGTTGACTCATATTGTGTCGGAGGAGTCAAGGTACTCTTATGTTTGTGATCAGTTTCCTATCTTTGTGTACAAAACTTGAATGTATATAATGAACTTAGTCCCAGTTGCTTTGTGACTAGCAGGAGCATGCAGACCCACTTGATTGCCATGACTCTGTATGGTTGCCTAATGAGGCTTGCTAAGTAAACTACATTTAGAATAATTGTTCCTGTTGTCTTGTGTTTTCTACATTTTGTTTATCTAATGATTTTATGCCATGCAACACAGTGAATAACATTAAAGGGATAGTCCAGATTTTTTTTAAGTTAAGCTGTATGAAATACTTGCCATTAATACAGTGGTGTCAACTCTATTAATTGATTTCCAGAATCCCACGGTAGGAGTTCTGCTCTGGTTTTGGTGAAAGTAGTCAGTCAAAGTAATCAAGTAGTTCCGGTTATTTTTGGGGGGGATCACGCAGTGAAAGTAAATGAATCCAAAAACTAACTTGCTTTATGTTGTTGACCAATTTCTAAAATATGGAACTATGTATTTTGGGTCCATATCACTAGTCCCAAAAGGTAGTTCCATGTGTTAAGGGGGTCATAAATGAATGAAGGAGGTCCTAATATTAATGAATATTAATGAGCAGTATTTCAAGCAATAACTTCAAAAAGATCTGAACTATCCCTTTAATGCAAAACTAAGTATGCTAAGCATAAGCACACAACCAGCAGACAGTAGATAATCTTAAATTAGAATCACAAATCAGATGAAAATCTGTAAAATGAGCAGTGGTCTTGTCTTATTGAACGTGCTTAGAGCACATTCAACTTGGGGGAGGAAGAATAAGACAAGGGTTTTCTTTTTATTTTTACTGTGAAATAAACAGCCTATAATATTATAGTCTATAGGTTGTGTTTATTGTAAAAAGACCGTTTTAGGAATGTTGCGAGAAAAAGGTTTGGTTTGTATTTTAAATTCTGTTGATGAAGTCTCTTCAACTTGTTGCAAAGAAGACAGTCAAGACACATTATCAATAACTGCACAACTTTATGTATAAACCAAATGGTTCATCCCTGCTTTGGTTGACATCTGCAGTAATAATGCAATACAAAGCAAAGCCTAAATCGTCAATCTTCATCTTTAACAAATGAAATATCAAAACAAACCTTGTCAATTTTCATCTTAAATTAAGTATCTCAGAAAAATCAAAAAAGCCTTGACAAATCTTGTCATCTTCATCTTTAACAAGTCAAATATCTCAAAACGACCACAGTGTATCAAAAACACTTAGAAACAGAAGTTTAGCTAAATTTTTCGTTATTTGACTTGAAAAGGTGCAATTATATTGTACATTAATACAATTATGTCGCTGAGCAACAGCGCCATCGAGTGGTAATGTTGAGGTCATATACATATTATACTCTTAAGAAGCAGAGCCATCTAGTAGGAGTTGCGACATTAAGGGGCAGAAAACGGAATGGTCACGTGGTTCACATGTAGTCGCGCGAGCCTTTACATTCGTTCAATATAATAGAAGAACCGCCATTGCTTGTGGAGTGAACGGAGTTGTCGTATCTATGGTCCACTTTATGGCTCTGGTGGCAGGAAGGAAAAGCACCACATGACACACGTCCCAGTGGATGAGTGGAAGTCAATGCTGGAAGAAGTAGTCCTGCAGGAACAACAGACTGAGTGAGCACTGATAATCACGCCTCTCCACATCCACAAGACATTTCATATTGAGGACCCAATTTCAGACACCATGGGCTACATACTGCCGCAGCGCATGTTTCTGTGGTGCATGGCGGTCATCTACATGTTCGCTTTTGTGTCCCTCTTCGTGCAGATACCAGGTGAGAGACGGTATGTTCTATCCAGGCCGAATTGGAGGGAGTTGTACCCCCGCTTGGTTGGTTGGATGTTAGCTTTTAGCCTGCTTGCCCTGTCTGTGTGGGCGTCCTCCCTTTTCGGTGCTTCCAAAATGCCTGGAACATTTTCTGAAGTTTTATATGGATGACTTGGACTTAGATCAGTGGTTCCCAAACGGTTTCATGCCGAGGACGATTGACGAATGATCCCAAAATAGCACGTGAGCCCCCAAATGAAAAGATAATGACAGGCCAGAGATAGGAGAAGTTCTTTACATTTCTCAAACATTTTAGTTTCAAGGACGTCAAGTTTGAGATGCATTAGCATACGGACCCCCATTTATTGGTATTTCAAACTCTGGGACCCACAATATAATAATTATTTGATCCCTGAGACTGATTGCACAGATATAGATTTCTACACTCTCAGAGTTACAGACCCATAAAGGTCCATTTGAAATTTTGGACCCTACTTTGGGAACCACTGGAGTAGTTAACCAGCTGCTGCTTGCCAAGTAACCAACACAACAGATCCCCTCTCTGTCTGACAGGTTTTACACTAACAGGATCCTCGGGTCCTGTTTCCTTCTTTCTTTCTTTTTGCTTGCAGATAAGCTGTAGCCTGGAGCTAAAATATTTGGTGAGAAAGACATAGTTGATTGTTTTTGTATTACCTGGTACTTAAGATGGTACCTGGTACTTAAACGATGCAACTATTCCACTTGATAAATACCGTAAAAAAGAACAGTCGGCTTTCATAAAGCCAATTCAACGTTTCCCTCATTCATCAGGGGACAGTTTGCTCTCTACCACACAAGTGGTAGGGCAAGTACTAGTTTGCCCTAGCCATATCAGCCCATAGTATGTGCAGTACTACTTGCCCTAGTCATCTCAGCCTATAGTATGTGCAGTACTACTTGCCCTAGCCATCTCAGCCCATAGCATGTGCAGTACTACTTGCCCTAGCCATCTCAGCCTACAGCACTTGTAGTACTACTTGCCATAGTCTCCTGTAGGCTTGTGTTAAGTACCAACCTAGGTATCCTAGATAGCATTTTGTATGTAGATTTGTAAATGTTGCACTATAGTGTGTATACTGTATATGCACAGGTTAATTAGCTTATAGGTTTCCTACTTTCTAAGCTTATTATTATCCACATTGACTACTACTACGATCTATTGCCATGTTTTATTTGTTGTTCATGATTAATGTAAACTGCTATTATATGGATTAAGAGCGTCTGCTAAATGCCTAAATTGCTGGAATTTATAACATTATTTTCCAATATCGTACTATATATGTATGTATGTATGTATGTATGTATGTATGTATGTGTGTATGTGTGTATGTATGTGTGTATATATATGTGTGTACTGTGTATAGTGTGTATATATATATATATATATATATATATATATATATATATATATATATATATATATATATATATATATATATATATATATATATATATATATATATATATATATATATATATAATTTACACTTACTGTACACATGTTCATTTGTAGGGCTGTATGGAAATGAGGGACTGCTACCTGCACGGAGGCAGCTGCGATACAGCGGCAAGCCTCTGTGGGACCAGCTACTGTCCTCTCCCACTCTGCTGTGGCTTGGACCACATCTGGGCCTCGACACGCAAACCACCATGGAGTTTCTATGCCTTGTCGGGGCAGCTCTGAGTCTGGCTGCAACGCTGGTGGACAGACTCCGAGACAGCCTGGTCTTTCTGTGTCTGTGGGTGTTGTACCTGTCCCTGCACCAGGTGAGGTGGCAGCAGAGTGTGTGGCTGTGCGCGGCAATACAGTTATTGTTATATATCAGTTATTGTTATTGGCCGTATTTGTCACAAATGGTAGAACACATTTATGTTGGGAATGAATGCTAGTGACCACTAGAGAGAGAACATGTTGGAGGGGCAAGAGAAAATGGTATGGGTGCGACTTCATCGATGAAGCCGCGCGACCATTTGTCTGACAATTTTAAATTATAGGCACTTTCATTTGAAATATGTTGGGTTGTTTTGCAAGCCATCATGTTTGGTGGGGCAGACTGGGCATTTAGAGGGGCATTGCCCCTCCATGCCCATGCCTAGATTCGCCCCTGCCACTAAGTTGCAGTCAAAAAGCGTTTTGAGTTCAAACCATTCGTTCTGAAAGAATATATATTCAATGATTTGCACCACATTTTCACGATTTCCCACAAAATCGCAGATCTACAAGCTTGGAGTGCAGCACTTGGAGCCCGCTATGAGTTTGTTTGTGTGCTATACCAAAAGCACTTCCTGTCCTGAATGGGCATCAATAAACTGTCTTATCACACCAGCAGCAACAGTAATCACACCCTTTCTATGTGTTTCAGGTGGGCCAGGTCTTCCTCTACTTCCAGTGGTGAGTGAGTGCAGTGGACATACAGTACTGCCTTACATGACAAGGCAGGAGGATTGAGAGAGTTTTGAATGATGCTTATTAATTAACAGGCTGTCATGAATAATTGAATGAGCCCAAGATGATGTTGGCCAGGGTTATGTCATTCCCAGACCCAGTAGCTCTGTATTATTATCACTGCCATGTTTGTTTGCGTTGCCATGCAATGCGCCAGTGTATCGACAAATAAACAAAACCAGTGCATGAAATGACGTGGTCACGTTTAGATGTAACTTTCTCTATCCGTCACCTTCTCCTCGACCTCCTTTCTGTCTATTCAGGGACAGCCTGCTGCTGGAGACTGGGTTCATCTGTGTCCTTGTTGCTCCATTAACGATAGTGAGGGGGGCGCGCGGCGTGAGAGAACACGATCAGGTGACCTTCTGGCTGGTCCGCTGGCTGCTGTTCAGACTCATGTTTGCTTCAGGAGTGGTAAAACTCACCTCGCGCTGTCCTACCTGGTGGGGGCTTACAGGTGTGTTTGTGCATTCTATGCTAGGAGGAATCCACTACCTTATTTCTGGTGTTGCTATTTACCGTACTTTCATTTTATGTGTGCTCTTTCTTGAGTTAAATGATGGGTATTGGGATGGATGAGAGAGGGTTGCAGTTAGGACCTATGGAGTCACTGTCATGCAAAGCATGTTGCAGGGGGAAAAAAAGAGTCCACACTCCACATATTTGTTTCCTCGGGGCTGGATTATAGCAATTCCTCATTATCAGATCAGTCTGCCCCAACACGTCTCTAAAGACTCTTCCAGTTGACTCAGAATAATGCTGTGCATGTTCTGACAGGAAATGATATGAACTTCTCTGAGCTGACTACTATATAACATACATTTTATAGACTACATATATATATTTTTTTTTTATACATTTACAATTCAAAAAATGTAAATGTTGGGTATTATCAAGGGTTAGGCACCATCAAGATGATTCCACAGTTTTGATATGAGAAGCAGACCTCACACAAGGTACTTGCAGCCCCATCTTTAGCTTTAAATTACTAGTTGTTATATTACCTGTAACTTACCAAGTCCCATACTGCCAAAATGGAGTTTTGGAGGATACTAAAAAAAATAAATTCAATTTACCATTTTCTCTTCCTTTGCAGCTCTGACATATCACTATGAGACCCAGTGCATCCCCACGCCTTTGGCGTGGTTTGCCCAGCAGCTGCCAGTGTGGTGGCAGAAGCTGAGTGTTGTGGGGACCTTTGTCATAGAAATTGCTATTCCCTTCCTCTTCTTCAGCCCCCTGCGCCGTCTCCGACTTGGGGCTTTCTACACGCAGGTGTGTCTATTGTTTTCAATCTACCCTTTGTTTACCAGATGATTCCTTCCATTTCATGTCTTAAATGGTGTATATTTTAACTTTTCAGAAAATCTGTTATCTGTAATCTTTATATAACAGATGTCTGTGTTTGGATGGTGCAGGTGCTACTGCAGGTGCTCATCCTCTTGTCTGGCAACTACAACTTTTTCAACCTAATGACTCTGGCCCTCTGTCTGTCTCTACTGGATGACGAGCATGTTCACTTCTGGCTACGCAGAAAGACACAGAAAAACAACGACAATGGTATGAAACCACATACACACTCACTAACCTTGATTTAGAGCTGAACACATCTTGCCTTTAAACCTTCTTGACCAGTTTTTGAAACACTGGCTCACAGGTTAATGCTACTGTATGCTGTGCTTAAAACAAGCACAACCAAAACTGTATTTGCATTTTTGCACCAGTGCTATGTCTTAATTAGAGCACTATAACACAGAGAGTACTGCCACAATTTGATCTTCGCGCCCGCACTGGAGCTCTGCAAGTGGATGGGTTTGTTTGGAACTATGTTATTACTATGTTTGGAACTATGTTATTTGCGAATTTGCGGCTATTGGCACAAACATGTGCTTGTTAGCCAATAGCCGTCGTCACATGTGCTTTTCAGCCAATAGGCGTCTCTCATTGGGAGCCAACGGGAGTGGCAGTACTCTCCTTTGTAGTGCTCTAGTCTTAATAAGCACATGTGGGCTACGATTGGTCCTGCAACGTGAATGAAATGCCATTGGATTGTTCTACTTTTAGTTGCTAATTTGGTTTCAACTCAACCATCTTGCTTAGAAAGGGTAGGATTGGGTTTGTAAATTGTCCAGAACTCCTGTCTTGGCTCCAATCAGGTTCAAGGCTGTGGGCATGGCTATGTTACATGGTGGAGTTGGCTGTGTGGGCTCTGATCATCTTTGGAACTATCGTTTGCTTCGACCTGCAGCTGGACTGGGGGAAGAAGGTCATCACCTCCCGGACAGGTTTGATCATACCTATTAGTTGATTATGGATGCATGCATGGAGGAAAGGTCTCCCAACACCATGACACGCTATATGAGATTAAATTGTCTGTGTCTGACATGACATGACATTTGAGCTGATGGTAGTTGGGACGCTCAACCTATTCAATCCATCTCCCAGGGATATAGCTCATTGTCTAACACGGATAGACTCCTGCATATTACTAGCTGTTAACAACAATAAGCCTCTCCTGACCTACTTGTGAAACCTAGGCATTTTTACTAGCGATCTTGTGGCTTATAATATCAAGCCCTACCAATATTTGTAATAATAGTAAACTAATAATGCCTCAATCATGAGTTTGTATCGCTTTGTGTAAGCATATACCGAATTTGCAATTCACTGTAGCTTTGTATGTTGACAATATGCTTATAAATAATTGCATGATGACACTGTGTGTCGGTGTATACAGTATTGACACGTTGTTGAATATATTTTGTGCATCTTTTTTACATGGTATTCTGTGTGACAGCGTTCACATACCACCAATTTAATAATTTCCTGAAGATCGTCACCATTCCTTCTGTTTGGATGGGTGTCCTCTCTCTCACCTGGGAGATGGTGTCTGCTATGTTCAGGTACGGGCCTTTGTGTGCAAGTGCATGTTCATTCATTTGTCTTATCATTAGGGGTGAATCAACTGGTTACATTAACCAGAGGATATTGGTCTGCCTTTTAGGTGTGCGTGCTTCTCTGGCTTCTGGCGGCGGTTCTGGGTTACTCTCCAATGGACTGTGTTGGGAGCTGCCACAGTCACCATGTTCACTGTCAGTCTGGTGGGTTACTGTTGACAGACACCAAAATGCAGTAAATGGATTTCCTAAAACATTTGGCTGATCAGGGGCACTCAGATCAGCCAATCTGCCAATTCACTAATAAAAACGCTGTCCTCTGCAGGTTCCATACACCTATATAGAATATGACTCCAATGCAAGTCTGTGGCCAGGGGTACGGCGGTTCTATGAGAAAGTTGATCGCTACCAGCTGGTCAATTCATATGGTCTGTTCAGGAGGATGACAGGTGTGGGTGGACGGCCAGAGGTGGTCATCGAGGGAAGCAACGACAGGGACACATGGACGGTGAGTCACTAATAAATTGCACAAGAGAAGGAGACAAATTGCTGAAGCTTTTTTTTTAATCTTGGTCAAATTTGTTAATGTCTCTCTCACCCACAGTGCAGTTAAGTATCTAATGTATCGTTTTGCTTCTCCAAACTTGTAGGAGATAGAGTTCATGTATAAGCCAGGCAACAGGAGTGCTTCTCCTGCTGTGGTGACACCCCACCAGCCTAGGTTGGACTGGCAGATGTGGTTCGCTGCTCTGGGGCCCCATACTCAGGCCCCGTGGTTCACAAGCCTCGTCTACAGACTGCTGCAGGGCAAAACAGATGGTATCTATCTATACCTACATTACAAACGTGTGCAATGCAACGTTAGTGTAATCACCTGTGTGTCGGTCAGAAACCTTGTCTGTAATAAAGTGGATTTAATGTAAATATTATTTACTCACAGACTCTTAAATGAGTTTCGTTAAATATTTTATCAAGCTAAGAGACAGAATAAATGACTAACTTTAGAAATCTGTAAAAGTAGTGGAAAATGGTGTACGTCACTGCTGTACTTAAATAATTAATTTATGAAAACAAAGTTGAAATATGGAGATACAAGGTTTGTGCCAGACAGTGACGACCCATACTGTACATCCATTTCCACTCGTAGGGCTTGAGAAAACATCGGAGACAGGGATGGGATTTGTGTTCAAAGAGAGAGAATGAACTGGAGTCTCTCTGTTAATAATGTCTCTGCAGTGATAGAGCTCATTCAGACGGACGTCTCTCAATATCCGTTCCAGCAGCAGCCCCCTGCCTACATCAGAGCACATCGCTACAAGTACTGGTTCACTGAGCCCAAGGATGACGGGTCAGTACTGTCCTCCTGTCCCAGTTATGACAGAATAATCACAGTTACTTTAGATAATCGCAATTATTTTGTCAAAAGGATCATGAATTTGAGCAGGAGTTTGATTAAGAAAAGACAAGCAGTGAATTTTATGTTTCAATGGTTAATGCCAAATACACAATTGAAATTATTAGTGTGATTGTCCGTCTTGATTCTCTCTGATCTGTCTTAATCTGTCTGTCTCATCTCTATCTCTTCTCCTCTACCCATACCTTCATTTTTTTATTGGATGATGTAGCTCTCTCTTTACTTTTCTTTCGCTTTCAGTTTATCCTCCCTTTCTCTTTCCCCACATCCATATTTACAGAGGAGAATGTTGACCCTGTGGTTTGTTTGTGTGTTATCAGTTCATACCCCGAGCAATGGTGGAGGAGAGTCTATGTGGAGGAGTTCTATCCCATGGTGCACCTGGGTGACTCCTTCTTGAACAGCATGCTCAATCAGTACGGACTCAAGGTTTGTACTGATTCCAGACACTCACTCCAAGGACCTTATTGTATATTACTCTAAGGACATATTGTATATTACTATTGTAGAAAAAGTGCAGCAAAGTGATGCGTTTTGACCTTCTAGAGCAGCGATTTCAAATGTCCTTCAAATGTAATTTAACTATTTATTTAACTAAATACAATGTTCAAGATATAGTAAGTAATTAAAGTGGTTATTGCGTTAACTAATTAAAGTGAGTCATGTTTTTCAAATCAATAATATATCAGTATTTGATATTACCTGAAGGCCCCCGGGCACCCATGTATAGATCGGGGAGAGGGATACCATTGATTTTCTTTTTTTTTCCACTGCAAAGCTTGCATGAGAAATGTTATGGGAATTGGAAAACAATGCTGATAGACACCTCTTTCATCGGCAGGACAATTCAGCACCACGGCGTGTGTCCAACGCAACCATTGCCCGTGGCGTAAGGTGGGTACGTTCTCATGTGAGGGGCGTTCCTGCTCCTGTGCTTATCTGGAGCCTGTTCATCTGCAGCGCCACCCTGTGTCTGCTCAGAGGATTGAGAAACACTGGCAAACGCGTAGGCATCGAAGAAAAAAACACGTCACACAATCCTGCTACAGCTGCCGACGACCATGTGGAGGAAGACCTCACCTCTGACGTAAATGGAATGTCTGATAAGCAGGATTTGGGGAGCACAGAGGAGGCAGAGACACTGTTAGACGAGGTAAAGGAGGAGGCATGCACAGACGATGAACAGGACGATGCAGGAAAGGAAAAGTGCAACGCTAGCGAGGGCGAGGATGCTAGTGAGGGAGAGGATGCTAGTGAGGGAGAGGATGAGCCAGAGGAAGAGCAGGGAAAGGATGACGACGATGGCCTCAGGATAAGGAAGTGACAGGTTGACCTTTTCTTAGGAAGGTTATATGAACAGTCCAATGCCAACTGCGATTTCTACTGCCTTTTCAGATGGTTACCAAAGTTCACTTTTATTTCCTATTTAGAGCCCAGTCATGGAAAATATGAAATCCTTATTTGCCCCAAACATTCCTCTTACAATCCTCTTTTTAAAGGTAATAGAGGCAACTTTAGTTTGTACAAACACTGTGTTTAACAGAATCTAACTCCACCTCACCTCCGCTCTATTGGCTCATAATGAATCTGCTGGAGACTGCTGTGCTGCAGGATGAAGCAAGTGTCTGTCTGCAAAAATACAGGTAATATCTGTTTTGATTTTTTTTGGTTAAAAAGTTGCCTCTTACCTTTAATTTATAGAGTTAAATTAATGTGCCCCATAGCCTGACTAAAATCACCTGTCTCCATGACAGCTAAAGGCCTGTTTGATCTTTCTCTAACTTGAGGTTTGTCACCATTGTGCCTCAATCAGTTCATAGTCAGGCCAAAACCAGACCCAATCAACTGCCTGTCAGCAGATAAGTCTGGAATTGCTCAATTGTACACCCACTTCCTACTCCAGAGAATTGGGGTTGCATACCGTGTACTGATTCGGCCTGGCTTTGGCCAAACTAACCACATTTCTGTCTGTCTGTCTGTCTGTCTGTCTGTCTGTCTGTCTGTCTGTCTGTCTGTCTGTCTGTCTGTCTGTGTGTGTGTGTGTGTGTGTGTGTGTGTGTGTGTGTGTGTGTGTGTGTGTGTGTGTGTGTGGGGGGGGGTACATGTGAGTGTATGTCCACACAAGCTACTTATCACACAATCACTTATTGTTCACTTAATGTCTGTTTGGATCTGAATCTTTTAAGAAAAATGGAATACAAAAAAGGTTGCTGTTGAGTATTGTGATCACCAGTGAAATTGTACGCTATATTGTTCATGTTTATGATGTCCATACTGGTCTTTGGATTTTGTGAATGTGTGCGTATATTTTTAGCAAGGTTTAATGTGCCCCACATAAATATTTACCAACAACGACGCACTTTCCCCTGTTACATTTCTTGCCTGTGTTTGCAATGTCACATCATGCACAAAATAATGTTGATTTGAAAATGTTTTTTATATATATTTTGTA
Source organism: Benthosema pterotum (assembly GCA_039105355.1). Classification (NCBI taxonomy): domain Eukaryota; kingdom Metazoa; phylum Chordata; class Actinopteri; order Myctophiformes; family Myctophidae; genus Benthosema; species Benthosema pterotum. Next base: position 43,001,026 of record CM076969.1, read on the forward strand.
ATATTCATAATAAAATAGATAAAATATACAATTGACAATCATTTTGGTCCCTGATTTGAAAACTCAGTAGTGGTGCACTCGATGTACAATCAAGGCAATAATCTTATACTTATGGATACTGTATTAGTGATTATGTGTGACCTTCAGAAAATATACAGTGTGTCAAGCATCCAGCCATCCAGTCTTAGTTTCTCAGTCGTTATGCAATGATTATTATTATTGTATATATTTTTTACTTCTGTTCTGTCACCACTTGAGTATTCCAGGACAGTATTTGTTGATCAGCGACTGGTAATAAGGTTTCAGCTGTTCCACGTCAGGCAGGTCAGTGGTCTTGGTGTACAGGTCAAATTTACTGTGGAGAGGACAAAGGTTGAGTCATCAGACAAGAAGAGGTTGAACTGTTATGTATATTTTCTTGCAGGAAGGAGAGAAGAAACATACTTGAACTCGCGCACCCAGGGCAGCATTTCCAGATCTTTCTCATTGCACAAATGCATGTAGTCTTCATTGGAATGCCAGGGGTAGAAGGAATGGAATCTGATCATGTATAACCCCTGAAGCGAGAAAGAGGGGAGACACCAAAGACTGTAAGTTCCATAAAGCTGGATTTCAACTGCAGTGTTGGCACCACCTACAGTAAGGGTGCCAGATACCAAAGTTATTCTTAGCCTGTCTTTCCTTACCTCATGATGTGATCATCTATTATGTTATGATGGTACATGTGGCTAATTACCAATCACTCACCTCTTCTGGGATGGAGGATTTGTTGAACTTCATGACCCGGTAGAGATACTCTACAGAGAATAAAACAGGACAAGATGCACAGTAAAACACCAATAGTATCAGGTTAATTGTATTGATTTAGAAACATGACATAATCAGTGTATTATGGCATCCTGCAGGCCTTCAGAGGATGCTCTCACCATCATGGCCCCAGGACATGAGGATGTTATCCAGTCCACAGTTTGCTTCATAGATTCCACAATCGGTGCTGTAGAAAAAAGATAAACCAAAGAAATCGATCATGAATTAATTGACCTGTATCCTCGATAGTGCTGCTGAACTACACAATTATTCAATAAGTTATGTAGGCCTACTTGTATGCAGGGTTTTTCTCATCCGGGTTATTCAGGAAGGTGTTCTCTCTGAACACAATGCCATTCTGGAACTTACAGCCCACAGGGAACGTATCACCCACCACAGCCCACTGTGGGAGAGATGCAATGGAAGCTTTTAAAAATACAGTACAAAACCTGTCCTGATACAATATGAAACTGAAATCCGTGAACATGTTTTCAATTCAATTGCCCCCAATCATTTCTAATGTTGTTCAGGTTCAACCTCTCGTGAAAAGAACAAAATTACGGAGTTACAGTATGTTGGATAATTTGTAGTACCCAAGCAAGCCCTTCATTATGCAATATGTTATAGCTGTCTCTCACCTGAGGTTCTCCCCAAAGAGCCATGATCTTTCCAATGTCATGGATCAGACCCACCAGTTGGAACCAGTCTGGAAAACCACAACGCATGCTGTAGATGTTTTCTGGACATTGTGTGTCGGTATTTACTGTACTTTCTTGATTGTCCATGAGTGCTATCTGTCTCTGTCATCTAAATCCTTGTTCGTACCTTTATCACCTTTCTACTGTATTTACAGTATGTATGCCTTTGTCAGGCTGTAGTCTACATACAGTATGTACAGTATGCATGTACTGGTAAGTAAGCTACTGTTCTGCCTTGTCAGTACTTTTTGTTTTTTTTTCTTCATGTATGAATACCCTCCTTACTACATTGTCACACTACAGTGTCATGGAGAAGAAATGCCACTCTACAAGCTCTACATGTACTGAACTGTATGTATTAGTGTGTGTTTGTTGGGCACAGATTGTACAAGTGCCTACACACCTTTGTCTGGATGTTCTTTCCGGATCCCCTCTGCCGTCTGGAAGGCGTGAAACGAGTTGGGGAAATCCACATCCGGATCAGATTCGTCCACCAGTTGGTCCAGCGACATGACGGCATCCATCACACTCATCTCAGCGTGGCTACAGCCTGACCACTCAGAGTGCTGCATCCAGGGGCCAGAAGCATCAAGGAGGTATGATCCAATATGTGCAATATGTACATTTGCAAATGTGGCCATGCTATTACACTAGGGTGTTTTTTTTATCATTAATGCATGATTAGAAAAAAAAAAACATTGATGCATGACCTGAAAAAATATTAGGGGTCCATTATGAAATCATGTCCAATATCCGATTGGTTATATCCACCGATACTGATCAATTCCGATTTTGGTGTGCTATAGCGTGCACCACAAAAAATATATATACTTCACCAAAATGCCAGTGAGGCATTGGGGCTATAACAATTGGTGTTTTAAAATCATATGGACCTCTAGAAAAGAGCCGAATGAACAGTAATCTTTATTGATGACTGAAACCCAAGCTACGGTAATTCCCAGAGTAGGTAAGGTGACCATGGCTGCCTTTTCCCCTTCAATGACCCTGATAGTGTCCCTGTATAACCTCAATCAGTAGTCTGTTACGTTTCATTTATTGATTGTCCTGTAGACTCTTTTGGCTTGTATGTCAGGTTACCCAGTTCTGGTTCATTGAGAACAGAAGGTGAAATTGTTATGCAATAGCGTGATTAGACTCAGTAAAACTATTTGTTGAGGACCATACCTACATTATTCTTTTTATTAATTTGAACACAGAATGTAGTACATTTTCAGTACTGTGATGTCTTCCTGGCACTTACCTTTTGTTTTACAAAGTCCAGTGTTTGGTTCGTGTGCATCAGCCTGTATGTGTTGAATACGCGGTCAATGAGACTTCCACTCTGAAACACACACACACACACACACACACACACACACACACACACACACACACACACACACACACACACACACACACACACACACACACACACACATTTACAATTTAGGCATATGCACATCATATACATACAAAGTAGTTAATGTAAATCATACATAACCATCTAGCTTAAAGGAGGGTTAGACGGTGAAGAGAAGTGTGTACCTCGTAGTTTCGGTAGTCTTTTTTGTCCTTGCATTCCTGTTTCTCCAAGTTTGGCCGATACGCCAAAGATGGATCTGGACCCTAGAGATAGACATGTTTTAAATACTGATGCAGATTATAAAATGTAGGCCTCCCTATGTTGTACAATTAAGGTAATTATAATTTGATCATTTACACAACGGAGTAGAAATCTAGTTGTTAAGGCAGGATACACAAAGGTAGCCATCATGGCTAGATTAACTTAATAAATATAAACTCACAAGGTTGACGACCCTCATGTTGCTGTGCTCAAGTGTAGTTTGTATTAACACTGCTGTCTCTGCCTGTATATACCTGTGTTCTTTAAAGGCTAAAGGTTAAAGACCACACACACACACACACACACACACACACACACACACACACACACACACACACACACAGAAAGTCACTTTTTAACCAAAGCCCCAACCAATGGGGTGCACCATACTGTACTTCTGGTGTGATCATGACCCGTGGTTTGTGTACGTGCCGACGTGCGTGTTGTGTTTTCACGTTTTTCAAGGGCATCAGCAGGATTCTGGTTTGGACTGGCGTAGAATGACTCAGTAAATAATACAATGCTGTGCACAATTATGTTTATTAATGGAATAGCATGATGAGAAATGCACTTGTGTTTACATGAGTAAAAAAACAAATGTATTTTCTTTTAAGGAATGGGGATACCACTCTCCTCCTACAATTGACTCTTCCACTCATCTGTGTTCACAAATGGCTGTGAAGTGAACAAAAACCTGTCCTCCAGAGACATCATCATTAAAAAATATTTATATTATTATCATTTCGAAAACTATGGCTTAGATTTTCGCATTATAAACTTTTCAGGAATAGAAAGCCTGCTGTTTCTATTAGCTTGGATTCTCTATCGATGATGTCACTGGAAGACAGGTGTCTGAACTGCTCACAGCCCTCCTGTGAGACACAGCCTGAGTAAAAAATAGTGGTATTTTATCTTGTACATTAGTGAGGACTTATTATACGAAGATGAAATGTGAGAAGTGGTCCTTTAGATGCACAATCATAACTTGGTGATTGGTGGCCTACTTGTTCAACTAAACCACTTATGACATAGGTCAGTTCAGTCACCGGTAAGCAGCTGTCATTTTAGATTTTAGCTATACATAAAATGCACTTCAGTTGGCTATTCAAAAATAACAGATCTAAAACCTTCATAATAATAATAATAATAATAATAATAATAATAATAAAATGTGTTTGTTTGTTTTTTTGCAATATAAACAAATATATATTTCTAATACACATACTGTATAGAAGTCGAAAATGGATTCCTGGTCCGAAGTGTGTTTTCAGAAAACTCATTTTGTAGAATCGCCACCAAATCTTAGATCTTAATGGGTCAGTTGCTAATAGACTTCACTGCTCATCTTGTATTAAGTCCAAAAACACACAAGCACAATCACACACCTACTTCATGCGTCATGAAGTAGGCAGGGCCCCAGGTATGGCCCAACAAGCCTATGGCCTCTCCATATACTGTATGTTCAACACACTGTAAAGCTGAACTGAAGTGAACTGAACTACTTTCAAAATGAGTTTGACAAACACAAAGAGACAAAATATTTGCACACTCTCAGAAGTCCCCTGTCTCCCACATCTGTCTCGTCAAAAACTTGAATGCTCACCTCCGGTTTAAATCGAGAACAAATCAACATATTGTTTAGTTATAAAGTTCTCCCAATTACATCACAATTACGTCAACACCTAAACCGGCCAATTGGAGTAGCACGCACCAATCGTTACCTCGCGCCCCACTCCGCTCATGCAAGTAATTAGTTGTTCTCAAAGTGGGGTCTGGCCCCTGAGGGGTTATTGATAGCGTTCCAGGGGGTCCCCACTCTCCAGCCAAATGAGAAACAGTTCAACAACTTTAATGCTGTCACTGTAGCTCACAAAGCTTACCATTGATTACCCTTTATAATATTTGATTACCTTTGATAATATTTAAGAATCTTTCATGGTGGCACCTGACACCTTGATGGATCTTGACGGAATTGGGATTCTAAGCAGCTCATCCTCCTATATGGCAGAGGGTTCTTGACATGAAGATGTTTTGAGAGCCACAGTAGATTTGACTGTGTGGTTCAGGCAGCACAACACTAGAGGTCCCTCTAATCTGGCATGTGCAGTACTTGTGACTGACTGCATACTGTAGGTCTTAATGGAAACTAGTTTTACAGTTCTGTCTAATAAGCTATTTAATCAATCAAACTTTATTATGCCTTACCTGTGCTGTACCAAACTGTACCACTACCAAATATATTGTAATAATATATCCTGATTGGGCTGAACACTAATCTTTGAGGTATTATTTCACTTTATTTAAAATGTTAAAGGTATGGTAAGTGATTTCACTTAAATCAAATATTGTTATTTTTTGGCTAATCCTCCCTAATTTAACCCATTCAGGCCGCTAATCCATTTTTGGATTCTATACAGCAGGGGAGCCCAACCAGTAGATCGGGATCTACCGGTAGATCTCGGCCCGATCACGAGTAGATCTCGGGAGATGTGGGGGGAAAGAAAAAAAAATGGGGTGGAAAAGAAAAAAAAGAGCGATATTCGTGTGTGTGTGTGCGCGCGTGTGTGTCTGTCTGTCTGTCTACGAAGCGGCTCATTTGGAGGATTGGTGTTTGTGATTGTCTGTGAATTATGCCAACAGTATTGTTCTGCAACGTGTAATGGACTGATTTTATTACGATTGCATTTGCAATGGCAGTGTTTGTACAAGTCTGTTGTACTTATGTTGTACTGTTGTAGGCCTATTTATGACAAGTCTGTTGTACTTTATGCTTACAGTATATGGACATAAAGTAAAGTGGTAAAACAAAGTGTGTTGTTGTGTTGTTGTGAAGTTACTGTAGGCTGGCAACGATGCGTGTGGTTTTAAATGTTGATATTGGACTGGTAGATCCCGGAGGGGTTGGCTGCTGAAAATTAGATCTTGGGTCAAAAGAGGTTGGTCACCCCTGCTATACAGTATGTACAGTATTCAAACATTCAAATTTTTGATGTTTTTCAGAAAACGTAGGTTAGGCCTAAATGGGCTAGAGTGTGGTAACCATATAAGGAGTTCCTCCCTGTCCCCAGTGAGCCCCTGGGGTCAATAAACCCTAGTTTCAGTTTGGGCTTTGGGATAAAAGCCTTTCGTCCAATCAGGCTGAGAGGCGCCTTTCTCCAATCAGGATCGAGTGGGGCTGGTGATGTGTTGTTGACATGTTGTACTTCCCCTCACTGTAGAATCAAATCATCATATTCCAAATCACCCAAATCACTTGCTATACCTTTAAATGGGCTCCAACATGAAATTAAAATAAAATGTATCATAAAAAGGATTGGCCTTAATACCTTTTAGACACTCTGTAGCCTACAACCATTCCGATAATTGCATACCAATGAATAAAAAGGGTGGAAGCAAAGTTAAAGTGAAGGACTATTGAAATTGGTATTTTTGTGACAACACTAAATGGGAGAATCTGAGAGTGCCCATTTTTGCGCTCCTATTTAGGCATAGACAGAAAATCACAGATTTCTCAATAGACTATAGGTCTGACTGTTTAAAAATATTTCTTGGGGTGTAAAGATACCCTGGGGATGGGTAAAATTCATGGTGCAGTCCCTTTAATGTGTATCAATGTGTACTTTGTGAGACCAGTTTAGAGCCTGCACTTACCAAGAGTGTACTCGGCCCATGCACATGAGCACACGCATGCATGTGCGTGTGATACCGAAGGCCACATTACATCATCATGTAGTGTTTGTAGGTGGAACTGTTTCCAATGTGTGAAACAAATATCACAGATAATGATGTCATGTAGTAAACTGAAGAAATGTGCGCGCGCATGCGTGCGTGTGTCTTGTAGTAATATTATGCTTGCCTCATTCAAATGTTCCAATCATAAACTAAACAGTATAGATTATAAATGACTCGGTGACCCTTAATAACACTCATCTCAGAGTAGCATGAGATAGACACACAAGGACATTTTGCTTTCAAGTTTTAATATATGCTGTTTGGCTATTGTAAAAACAAAAGCTTGTTCAACAGAAGCAACAGAGATGGTTCATCTAATAAAACAGATAATACAGACTTTAATATCACCATAGCCAAATTGCTCACACTGACACACATGGGTTTTGTGCAGTCACCATGGAATATATACAATGACACAGACCAATTCATTTAAAGTTAAATAACATGTCTTTACAATTCAAGTCATAGTAAAAAGTAATGCCAGATAAAGTGCTTTGAAGAATATGCTTCCTAATAACTCTTGATCATCTACAAGTGCCGACAGATGATTTGGCTATGTTTAAATCACAGTGAATAACACAGGATTACACAAGCTCAAAAAGCAATACTTATATGTACACAAAGGCTGTGTGGCTATAGGTGATATTAAAAGATACATAATGATCATCTTATCAACATCTAAGCATATACTGTATGGTGTGGCTGTCCCCTGCGGCTTAATTGGATTCGAATTAACTAAAAGTATTCGTTAAGAAGCACCCGGCTCGAAAACAAATTGGGAGAGTGGTCATTTTGTGATGATTACATGCGCCCCAAAGGTTTTCGGGTTACGGGTTAAATGGTCTGATCTGGAGTCTTTCATGTATCGTCCCGTACTCAAGTAAAGCTGCTTGTTTGTTCAGAGAGGAGACAGAGGGATTGTGCTGAGCCACATGGGTAGGATTAAAGCTCAGCTGGTTTAAGTTCAGATCACTGGGGACAATAGCTAATGACCTTCACTTAAAGGGACACTTTGCCCCTTGCAAACCTTTTGCAACATTTTATTTGAATGATGTTTAAGGCACAAGAAGCACTTTTGTTTAATAGATGGAGGCTTATTTTAGTCATCACACCATGTTTGTGGCCGAGAACCTGTGCTCCAAAGACTACAAAGTCACACATTCCCCCATTTGAAACTAGCTCCTCGTCACTTTCCCTACACACTTCCACTCTGTATTTATACATCAATGCTCAAACCGAGTGGAAGTGTGTAGGGCGAGTGGAAAGGAGCTAGTTTCAAAAAGGGCCCTCCCAGCATCCCCTTTCCATAAGGAGGCAAATTGCCCTAAAGAATTATGGGCATTGTATGAATTTAACAATCCAGACCAACTCTAGTCAAACACACAGACTTCTGGCCAGAGGGCACATTTAAAATTGTGCTACTGTTATCTACTACATGGACTATTGGCATTGACTGACTGCAGTTTCTTCCAGCGGTTAAATGTTTCCTTTTAGACAACGTGCTCTCTCTTCCTCTGTGGTATATATGCTTCCTCTAGAAAGGCACGTTTCCTCGCACGGAGGAGAGTGGCAAATGCAGACATGTACAACGTAAATTGGTTAAGCAGCTGTAATGAGGGGGACATTATATCAAATATTGAAACCAAAGTATATCTGTTATCTGTTTACTGCCCGTCCTTACAGCTAGACTGGCACAACAGTGGACACCGGTGAGGCTGCTGAAAAAGTGCACAGTTCACGCTTAATTGCTGATGAAGTCGCACACTCGCACAGTCAATAATGCGCAACCTCAGCCGGCCTTATAGACCTTAGCCGTAGCTGTGAGGACTACGGGGGTTGATGGGGGAGGAGTCTTCTCTCCCGCTCTGTCCAATCAGCTGATAGAGACGGTGGCTGAGGTTCTGAACCTGGCAGGTGCCCAGCACACAGCCCACTCTCATCAGCTGGCCGTGGCCCCGCCCCATGCCGCCGTGGTGGTGGTGGTGGGCATGGCGACGCTCCCGTGACCCTCTGTGCCAGCCGGTCAGCCCCTCCAACGTGGTGTGGTAGCTTTGTTCAGGCAGTGGGCCGGACGACCTCGGCGGGGTGTCTTTGTGCACAAGGGCCTTCCAGGTGACGTGTCGGTCTCCCGGAGCGACGTCGCCAAGGGCAACGGTGAGGTCAGAGGCAGTAGGAATGATGGGAAACGTGGAGGACTTGAGCAGTCTGGGAGATCAACGTGAGCTCAACCGGAGATGCAAAGACAGAACAAAAATAGGAGAGAGAGAGATACAGTAAGACGAACTGCCCAGGAGAGATAACACAAATACATGCTGTTCATACTCCTTTACTACATGTGCAGGTCTGCAGTAAAGTGCACAAATGTTTTTGAGACATGATTGCACTGACTTGCATTCTTTTTTACATATACTGTATATCTATACTCCCATGAGCAGTACAGATGCCTAACCCGACGTGCGAAACAGCAATCCAATTTAATTTGGTAAATGTGTCACTCTTGACTGACATTTCTCCCAAAATGTGCATGGTATATATAGCACTGCACATGTGCACGCACACACACATGCATGCATGTACGCATGTGCACACACATACACACAGGCACAGTTCAGTCTGCGATCGTGCCAGTGTTCCTCCTGAGTGCCAGTCAATCTCCTTGGGTTTCTACGTGGAATTTAATCACTCAGACAAGGTGAAATGCCTCACGAGAAGTCAGGCTTATACTGGAGGAGCGTGCGCTGGCCTCATTCTCCTCTGTCTCTCATGCCAAGTAGACTAGCTGCACAGGCCAGAGAAACAGAAAGAGAGGATTGAAATGGAAAGGGAGAAGGAAGGCTAGATGGAGTCTGTGATACGAGAGATATAGACAAGTAGGGGTTGGTGGACAGACGGGCTTTATCCAATCACTCCATCTCGGTTTGCTGTGTGTGTGTGTGTGTGTGTGTGTGTGTGTGTGTGTGTGTGTGTGTGTGTGTGTGTGTGTGTGTGTGTGTGTGTGTGTGTGTGTGTGTGTGTGTGTGTGTGTGTGTGTGTGTGTGTGTGTGTGTGTGTGTGTGCGTGTGCGCGCGCGCGCGTGCGACTGTGCATGTGCCTTTGCATCTATTATAATGAAGCATTAGTGTCATTTGTATCAATGTGTCATTTTATGTCTGCCAAGACAGGGGCATGGATTCCGTTTCAACACCCCTTGATTTTACTCACCTAGGATGCACTTCTACATGTACATAATGACGACAAGATCATTTTGCAATGACCTGTGTCGTTATGAGCCTTAAGTTGTTACTGTACATACGCATTATTGGTCGCAGGATATGCACGACAAATAATGCTTTTTACATCTCCATGCATGCTTTCAAATATATGCGATCCTCGTTGGGAACAATGTATCATTGAAACAACGATCTTCCAGAATGTTTAGTTATCTAACAGGTGAAACTGTTAGCTTAGTGTTAGATTAATTATTTTTTATACAATTTCAGAATATACAGTGCAATGTGCATGAATCTCATTGGAGATGAAACTGACCTAGTCATGATGATTGTTCATGTTTTTCCACTGCAAAAAACTATATTGGTTAAAGATTCAACAACTGTTTCAGTTCATTGACTGGGCCAATCATCAATGGACTGGGTCAATCATTGAAATGTTACTTTTAGCAATAACAACTAATTCTTCCAGTCAAATACAAAAAGAGGGAGTGGCTCACCACGGAGATTCTTTAGGAGATTCTTTCGAATCAGTGAATGTAGTCTGTTTCATCGCCAGAGATGTGTGAAAATACATCATAAAGTCATTTGATACAAATTACAAATAGGCCTACCAGGCCTTTACCACTGCCTATGTGAGAGTGCAGGCCGGAGTTACATCTTTGTTATGACCACTAAACAAGAACTATGGCATAAGACAGACTGTGCACGCGGCACGCGTGCGTGCGTAGCGTGTGCCTGTGTGCGCGCGTGTGTGTGTACAAGTGAGGGGGCCCTCCATCACCACCAGGAAGGAGGGTTTAAGAGGCGTTTTGATGATGTTTGTTTACTTGTTTTGTTTTTCCATGCTGTAATCCTCACTACTATTCTGACCAATCCTCTGGACGTTTTGACTCACACAGCCAGTGACAACCAAACACTGCTGGACACTTGGACAATGTTAGACTGATGTTAGTAATGCAAACACGTGCTCAAGACACCTCACCTCCTGGGTGGGCATTGCTGTGTATTTGTGTGTAAACGTTAATTTGCCACTTGCGCACGCACACACACACACACACACACACACACATGAATGGACCACCTGTGGATTGGATTAGAACATTGCCGTGGAAAAGGCACTTGGCACTGAGGTCCTTTCCAATACTGTGAGATGTAGGCCACTGAACAGCCACAAATCTACCTCTGTCTAACACAATCAATAGACATATAGCGGAATGTGCCACACGTAAACCAATAACCTGTGTGTGTGTGTGTGTGTGTGTGTGTGTGTGTGTGTGTGTGTGTGTGTGTGTGTGTGTGTGTGTGTGTGTGTGTGTGTGTGTGTGTGTGTGTGTGTGTGTGTGTGTGTGTGTGTGTGTGTGTGTGTGTGTGTGTGTGTGTGTGTGTGTGTGTGTGTGTGTGTGTGTGAGAGAGAGAAAAAGAGAGTTTGTGAGGAGTGGCTCTTTGCTGCTTTAGTGAGTTGAGAAGTACACATACTTTTAGTTATACAGCAAGTAACACATTTGTCCATTTTTTTCACCACTGCAGACAAGATGGCACACAATACTGTTATTGTTTGGAAAGCTATTGCCAGAGATCTCAAAGCTATTGCCAGAGATCTCAAGTGGTATTTCTAGTGTGATCAGTAGAGATGTTTTTTTCTGACACCTGGATATAAGGTGTGTTATTGTGACATGTCATACCACTGTCATGATGGCCTGATAAGAACTGAAGTCGCAGATGAGGACATTATGAAAGAGAGATGGAATAAATAGATGATACACTGAGGGATAGTATAAAGAGAAGGGGGTGAAGACCGACATGGCGTGATGGATGGGATGGAGAGGAAGAAGGAGGAATGGAGATAGAGAAATGTATGAATAGGAAAAAGAAAATACAAGGTTGAAGATATAAAGATGGGGTGAGAGGGGGCATGGGATAAGGTGCAACACCAATTGATTTGAACATCACTTGCACAGACTTACATGATAAACATACAAGTTTTGAATGAGTATCAAGTACTGAGGATTTTACTGTGAAAATACCATGGAACTGTTGAGAGTCCAAGCATCATAATGAAGATTCTCCAACATTCCTCCAATGTTAGAGCCCAGCATGAGGTGTTCTACATAGGAACTGGATTCACACACACACACATGCACACACACGTGCGCACGCATGCGGGCGGTCTTGGGCGAGCAGTCATGGGCACACACATGGATGTACACGCACACACACACGCACAGGCACACACACAAACACCCTTTTTTCCTATCGTCACTCTTCACAACTACTTGAGACGAAGAAAACTTTCGTCCCCCTACCAGAGCCCCATTACTCTCTCTGGCAATAACAGCTCTATTTGTTAGCCTGTCTGACTCTTTCCTAAATGAACTATAGGCTCCTTTAAGTCTTCATTAGAAGGGTATAGGAATGGGCCACCAGCAGTGTTTCATTTATCTTTATTATGTAAAGCCCCACAGATAACCATTCAAAGCCTCTCTTCCCTCCACCACTCACCAGTCAATGATAGCCTACAGTACATGATATCAGCTCAGCTGTATCCTCTTTCCCACTGACGGAGGACAATGCACTCTGTGTATACTAAAGGGAACGCACAAGACATGACATGCCGCAATATGGAGAACATGTCTGTTTGCTAAAGATAGTACGCTATGTTGATGAACTCCATGAGCATAAGTGATATCCGGAAAGACACCACAACGCTGTGCACTTCAGATAGTAATGCCACTTAGACCACACAAATGAGTCATGTGTATGAAGACACACACTACACTCTATACTGCATACACACTGCTACAGAGTATGTGAATCCTGTCACTCAATTATGACACTCATCGATTAGACTATGTTATGTAGCACCTCCAATGCATGTGGGGGGGATTATGCTTATTGATATCTCTTGGTGTGCAACACTAGAATAGCCTATAAAGCAAGTATTTTCAGTGCCAAATGGCCAATGTGCGGGTTGTGTTTAGCTCTGTGCACAATTCTCTCTTTGGATTTAATATACTGTAGGCGTTACATATCAAAGATATCAGATTTGCAATTTCTGTGAATGACACGCCATGGAGTATAAAGCATTACTGAGTCACTGCCACCTTGCTTGTTCTTGCACATCACTTGGTTTTGCTCTTCTGACCTTTCTCACATAAACCCATGCCAATAAGGAGGGAGAGAGAGAGAGAGAAAGAGAGAGATTTGAAAGGCTATAGGCTCTCCTCTCATATTGTTGTACACTGAAATAAAAATATATAGGTTTGTTCTTGAAGAAACAGTAACCCCCTCTTGATGGAGGTCATCTATAGTTGTAATGAATTTAGTGTAGCGTAGCCTACCTTTGTCTGTGAGCCGGCAAAGCCTCTGTCTGGATCTCAAGAGGCAAGAGGCAGATGATGATCCACAGCCACACCGAGAGGAGTGGACCCATGGTGGGGCAGCGAGACTCACAGCCACCCCGGGAACAATCTGAATTCAGAGGGGCAAAACCCAAGCAAAAGGGGAAAAAAGAAAACATCAGGAAAACAACAAAGTTGCAGATAAAATAAAACAAATGAAAGATAAATAAAATGTGTTTAATAAAACACGTGTGAAACCTACAAAATGGTTCTTTGGGCTCTCTTAATTGGAGCAACTAAAGTCCCCAGCTTTTATTTATAAAGCATGATGGGAGAGTGGGGAGTGAGGACAGAAGGAGGGAGAGGACTGGGGCCACGGAGTCGCTACGCACAACACACACACACACACACACACACACACACACACACACACACACACACACACACACACACACACACACACACACACACACACACACACACAATGGCATTATTAATCCTGTGCGACGCAATCTAAGGTTCTACTTTATCAGAATCAGTTTTATGAGCTATGGACTAGGTTTGCCAGATAATAATAATAATAAATAATAGGCTACTACTAGTCCTAATAGGTTGAATCACATGCGGTCAATACTATTCACTGCTAGAGGAATGGGGCGGAGCTGGAGATTATGTGAAGTTTGTTGAACCTTGAGGTGTGAAATGATTTGGCTACATGGCATGTTGAAGTTGATAGCCTGATAATAGTAATAATAATGAATCATCTATGAATAATTAAGACATTGCTTTTCTGATAACGGTGGTTTAACATTGAACCCTGGTAGCACTATCACTAGGCTAGTAACGCTACACAATGCTATACATGGATTGATGTTTATATTGTAGTGCAGATTTTAAGCCACAACACAAACGTCATCTTTTTTCTCACACTAGTAAATCCATTGTCGATATAAATGCATGACTGTGTGGCCTTTTTAAATCATTGGCTTTAACTTAAAGTCTGGCACATGGGCTAGCCTACTGTGTATGTTGGCAATGACATCTATAAAACAACCTACAAAAACTGGCATTTGTATTTACACAGTGACCATGTTTGAATGTCCCTTCAAAGAGAGCAATGCAAAAAAATCAACAATGTACACCAAATGATAAGATCATCACTGAATGCTTTTTCCAATAGTCTATTTCAGTTACATTTAGTTTATGGGTGAAGCTGTAGGTTGTGTGCACTCTCTGCTGTATGATATATACGGAATTACATATTTAGCTGCACTGTAGATCACAGTCATCTCATTTTGGTGGTGGTTGTGTGGTAGCTCTGGTCCATAGCTCCATTGCTTCTATGATTCTGCCCTGCAGTAGAGGCAGCATCACAGAAGTTGTGTGCTATGACAGGAAGGCGGGTTAGGTTTAGGTGTAGCATGTCAATCTAAGATATGTGTTTAATCCATGCAGACGCAGTAAAAATGGAGATGAAGAAGAGCTCTGTTGCTTTAATGGGCATGTTCCCAGATCATTGGGAATGTGTTGTGATTTGCTGCTTGTAACCATGGGTGGAGTCAGGGGGCTATATAAATGAGAAATTGTTCAGTTTGTGTGTGTGTGGCTGCCATGTGGGGAGGTTAAATTTGAGCCCTATGTGTTTAATTTGTTTTTCTTCATTTGGTTTTCACTTTTGTTTAACCAGGCATGGTAGTATTAAAAAGTCTCACCTGCATGTCTGCCTCCAGTCCATCCTTGAAAGGTTTTACATGCTGAAAAATACTTTCCCTCTCGTCAACGGGCCTGTAACAAAGTCAAAGCCAGAGCTACTGTACATTCATTCATGCATTGCAGAGTACTCTATTAGGCCTACATTCTATGATGTGAATATGTGGATGTTGGATCTGGTTGAGACTTAACTGCTGAAGCTGTCACTGGTGAGTGGTGCCACTATACATTGTTATCCCGGTAGCCGTGACACCCAGGCTTTCATTTTCGTCCACCCTGCACAAAAACGGAAAGCCTGGACTAATTTGTTACCCACATTGGCGTAGAGGGGGGAGTCAACCTTTTGCCCCTTTTGCCCCCCCCCCCCCCCCCCCCCAGTACACTGTACTGTATGTGACTCAGCAATTTGCTGTATTAACGTGTGGATATTAACACATCTCTGGTCTGTCTAATATTTTATTACCTGTCTAAAGAGCAGGCCACCTTTTGTCTCTGTGAGAGTGTCTGTCTGTCTGTCCGTCCGTCCGTCCGTGCGTGCGCGCGCAGCTGCAGGGTAGGCTACATGAGACTTATCCATCCCTGTGATCTTGCAGGTAGGAAAGCTTTGGCTCTCTGGAGGAGCTGAGTTTCAGTCTGCCAGACATGATGAAAGCAGAGAGGGCCATTCACACTCCACAGGTCAATCAGGACAACCAGCACACAGCATCCACATTCCAAACCATTATTTCTCAACCTTTATTGGGGCCAATTGGCAGGTCCCTTGATAGCCTACTGACCATTATACTTATCACTTACATGCCACCGCGTGTACGCACACACACAAAATGCAGTCCAGGTCTACTATGGCAGCCTCACTACCAGATCAACTTGAACTAATTTCTTAATATAGCTCATCTATGAGGTATATTGTATTTGGGAGAAGTTTTGGCCTGATTTTGGCTGCTATGCCACTGTTTGTAAATTTCAGTGTTGTGCATCATACAACATGCCCAATCTTTGTCTGCTGAATTAAAATGAAAGATTCAAACCAGTTTACCAGCACCTACCAATAATAGAAAAGGATACATAGGGAAATCCATAAAATCGCGATTAGCTTTGGACAGATAACTGATGGACGGACAAACAGATGTGTATGCATGTCTGTATCTGCCTGTTTATTTGTGTATCTATCAGCAATCATACAGACATGGCTATCTCTGTCAGTGACAACTAAGGCATTTAACCACCCCAGGGACTTTGTCCAGAGGTCCATACATGTTCAAATGTGTCCATACTAGCAAAGCCTTGGTCTTGTCCGTGGCAAATGTATGATTAAGCTCCAGGTACAGAATGTCAATTCTCCAGGTTTTTGTCAGAATAACCATATGACACCACATGGCATATTTGGATTACAACGAGTACTAGTGATTCGCAAATGTCTTATTTGCCAAGACCCTTTAACTCTGCAAGTTTAAAAATGGAACCTAATGGACCTGTCCAATCCATTTGGTTCCATTTGTACAGTCTCAGAGTTCAGAACTTTTGGCCATTTGGGTATCTCTTCATGGATGTCATTGTCTGCCCATTTTGTATGTCCGTGGAAAAAATGGCATTTTGGAAAATATGTCCACCACAAGCCTTTGTCCACTTAATTTATAACTATAAATTAAAAATCTCTTTGCCAAAGCTATCCATTCTACAAGCTCACAAAGCCTAGTGAAATGCATTGTGTGTTCGTAGATCTGCTCTTTTCACTTAATGTTCAGCGCCAATGGGTACGTTATAGGGTTCCAGTTCTTAACACAGGCCAAATTGAACGCACAATTTGTGCAATGTGTCCGGCCATTCAGAGTATCATCATGTCAAGTAGCACACTAATAAAGACCTCCTATGAGTGAGAAAGAGCTTTGTTTGAAGTTGAAGTAGGTCCAAACTCACTTTGTGACTGGCCTGTATTGCTTTCATTTAGCCCAGGGCTCACAAGCTTACATTCCTCATTTTGCAGATCACTTATTACTGGCAAAAAACCCACCTTTAATTACAGTCATAAGCTGATCCGACTGGTTATTATTAGTAAATTAAAGGGACTAGACATGTACCCATCGGCGACCAGTCAACATGGGAACGATGCAACTTGGGAACCTAATAATACCCGTTGTCATAGCACCCGTTTTAACTATCTGACTGTCAGTGCCCTTTTGTGCTCATACTGTATATCACATGTGTCAAACTCAAGGCCCGGGGTCCAAATCAGTTCCGCAAATGAATTATCTTCGGCCCCCGGGATGATATTTAATTACTCTGGTATATTGCACACACCATGGATGTAACTAAATGTTTTACTTTCTCAACTCAATTTATTTATTTTCTCATTTTACTCTGAAAGCAGTGCTTGGTGAAGATCATAGAACAGGAAACTGAACTTTAATATCAATCAGTTTTTAATGCATGCAGTTTCTTTGCATTTATCTTGCTACTAAACTTCACCACTTTTCAACATATCTTCATATACAGAAATAGGTCCTCACTAATGTACTCAGTCTGTGTCTCACAGGAGAGCTGTGGGCAGTTCAAAAACTTCCTATGACCTCATCATTCTGCAGGAATTCGACCACTGATGATGTCGTCATTGGAAGAAGTTTCTGAACTGTCCACAGCCCTCCTGTGAGACACAGACTGAGTAGGAAAAAAAATAGTAGTATTTACTATTTTATCATATACATTAGTGAGAACCTATTATATGAATAAACATTGAAAAGTGGTGAAGTGGTCTTTTAAGGGTCATTCATTTTTTTTAAAGGAAAATTACTGTTGCTGCTTTCCTGGAACATCCTCATTAACCTGTGCCCTGTGTGTTGAAACACGGTCCTGCTGCTCTGGCCCTTGACTTGTACTTTGTTCTATTTTGGCTTGCCTTGTACTTGAGTTTGACATCGCTGCTGTATA
Source organism: Benthosema pterotum (assembly GCA_039105355.1). NCBI lineage: Eukaryota > Metazoa > Chordata > Actinopteri > Myctophiformes > Myctophidae > Benthosema > Benthosema pterotum. Next base: position 43,019,069 of record CM076969.1, read on the forward strand.
TGGAGGTCGGTCTCTGTACCTACCTGTCTGCCTGTGTCTGAAGAGAGGTGCAAACTGACTGAAGTGTAGTAATCAAATGGCAGGTGTGGTGTTGCCATGGTAATCAATTTGCTGAGGCAGAACCCCACCCTTTGGGGTGAGGTTTAATCACTGTCCAATGCCAATCCAAATAGTTTAGCAACTGTTGCCATGCAGGTCAAGCTTTCCTCTGGTAAGGACAGATTGTAGGCTGCAAGTAAGGGGACTTTGGCCCATCAGATCCAGGCTTACCTCATCTGCACTGTGATAGGATAGCCTGAGCAATTAATTTCACATTTCAAAAATGTTCACTTCAAACTGAGTAATTCATAAATTAATCAACTTGTGTTTTTTCCCCAAATGCATTAACCTATTGCTGTTTTCCCATAATAAATGACTGTAGTTTTCAGCACGCCTGTTTCAGCTTTTGTGAAAAGGGTCTATGCTGCCTCTGTGTGGTAATAGTTGGGACTGCATGGTCTGCCTTGTATTAACAACATGCGTTCATGTTTTTACTTTCGTGAGCGGGAGCGAGAGTGAGAGTGAAATGACTGCGTGCACGACGTCTATACTGTAGGAGCCGTTAGTCCATAGCTCGATATAGATATCCAGACTAGAGCCTAGCCATTATAGTGTGACATTATTATAAGACTATTTTCAGTTTTGAACACCTGGTGGCGAACTTGAGTAGGACAGCACTTTTAGACCATAGTATTTAGACTAGATACACTGGGTGACACAGTTGCACTGAGTAGATGGCATAGACTAGAACTAGAGGCAGGGACCACTGGACCACTCCAGGCCTGTGAAGGAATGAGCCAAGAGATAGCCTAGTACGTACTACGTACTATAGCCTAAGGTGGAGATTAATATAAATACAAATATAATATAAATATATAGACAATGTTCTATTTGGGGTGTCACACAACACCAAATCCATCTTTGTATGAGACTACACTATTAACTGTTTACCAAAGATGTTTGAAAGTGATACTGAATTACTGTGTTACTTCATGCTCTTCTAGATTTCTATCGTTTTATTTCAAGCCATATCTAGTCTGGGAATATCCAAATTAACGGCTTCCTTCCTAAAACGTGTTAATATTATCCAATATAAATGTGCATACCTGGCTGGTTGGCTGTGTATGTTTGTCTGCTATTGCTAGTACTTAGTTGTGACTTGTGCAGACTGCAGTATGTGACTCTTGGTCAGCTCACTTTCTTTTTTGTAGACCTACCTTATCTACTCAAAGCTCATGGTGTCTCTCAACCTACTTCACAGGTACAGGATCCAGGGTGATGACCCCAGAGTAGACTTCTTCTCTGAAGCCCTGAGTCCATTCTCCTGTAACATGCTGTGAATACTGGAACCTAGAGCCTGCCCTAAATATGTGCAGTACTAAACATCCAAGGCTGAGTGAGAAGACTGCAGCCAGGACAGCTGAGGCTGGTCAGTGGTCAGTGTGATTGATATTGGGGCGGAACGTACTGGCCACCTATAGCCAGATGTATGGAGGATGTAGATGAGACAACGATGGAGGTGGAGGTCAAGTACAAGTCAGCTCAAGGTAGGAACTTTTTTGTTGGTTTTCTGCTGCTGCTCCTATGTTGTATGGGAACTGATCTAAGATCAGAAGTCCCATAGATCAGATGTCCCATTACTCTGAACATGTGCTGGAAATCCACTATCAGTGTGGTCGGTTGGCTGCCTTCTTTTAAGCCCTGTTCCAACGGCGTGCTCACGGTTATGGTGAAGGATATTTCTTTCTTAACTTGCTTGAGCGGAGCAGGCGCAAGTATGGCGATCGGTGCGCAGTGTTCTGTTCTCGGTGTTCGTGTTTGTTTGGCGGTGGTCGGTTCCTCAGGTTTACTCTGATTGGCCGGTTTAGGTGATGTCGTAATGATGATGTGAGTAAGACACCTTTATAACAAATGGCATGAGTATTGGCTCGCTCCGCTCACGCACAAGTAGGCCATGGCCTATTTGTGCGCAACACACAAGTTTGCACTCTACCGAGTGCTGATCTAGTTCTTTCTTTCTTGTCAATAATAATTACCATAAAATTAAACAAACTTGCAAAACATATTTAAGTGTTTTTTTTATTTTAATCTAATATAAGGGACCTTAGGACCTCAACATGCTTGTAGCACATCCTTTTTAAATTACACTAACATGTACACTTAATATGGCATATTACACAAGATATACATTAAAAAGCAGAAGGGCTGAATCTCTAAACCACAGTGGATGTGCTTATGTAGCAGGTGGCTACAGCCTCCAAAGTCTAGTATCTGCCCCCGGACCAAGGGGACGTTCCTTTGGTCTAGTGGTTAAAATGTTGGACGTTCACGCAAGAGTCCCAGGTTCGAATCGCGGGTGTTACACTCACACTCTTAACAATATACAGAAACCGTGTTGGCACAATTTATGTCAGTCTGTCAGTCCCTTTTCTTTGAAGTCCAAGCATGAAGGGTAAACAACTGAGCGTTTGGGACATTGTGAAGGAGGGAATAGTTTGAATTCTTTGGAAATGCCAGGAAGGGTTGTTGTGTCGGACATAGCTGGGTGAATGAAGGAAAAGCTCCATAGAAGTCATGCATACTGTATGAGTGTGTCGTGCAGACAGTACTGTAGAATCCTCAGTGTGTGTTTGTGCTCTTCAGCTGTAGTTGTGCTGTCCCAGGGCTGCGATCAGGTCCTGCAGCGGTTCAGTGTCCTCTGGATCCAGCAGTGCATGCTGGCGGCAGAAGAGTGTGAGGTGCATGAAGAGTGAGTTGAGGTGTGCGTGCAACCCCAGTGCCAGCGTGTCTCTGTAGTGAGACCAGTAGATGTGAGCCAAGCTCCTGAACAGCAGCTGAAACACTTTCTGCACCAGAAGCACAAAACCTGTGGGGAACACTGCACCTGGGGAGAGTATGGGATGGGGAGTCAATAACGCATCCACATATTGTATTATTACTGATATGATATAGTACTATATTGCAAGTGGTCTGAGCAGTAGTGAGGTGTTGTTTTTAACTAGATTAATGTTTGTTTGTTTTGACCGTTAAAACGATGGCTTCCACTTTGGCATTGCATCATTTCAGGAATAGAAAGCATGCAGATTCAATTAGCCTGTGATAAAATCTGAAAACAAAAAACAACAAAAACAACAAAAAAACATCTATGAGAGCATTAGTGATTCACCTGTTCTGGTGGGGAAGACGACCTCGTCTGTCACCAACTCTTGGATGTATGACATGGCGTAGTCAAAGTACAGAGGAGCAGAGCACTTCAACTTCTTGCCCTGCTCATCAGTCCAAACATAAACCCTTTGTATGTGTGTACACACACACACGCACGCACGCACGCACAGATACACACGCACGCGCACCAAGAGATTACAGTCATTTCATTGCATTACAAAAGTGATTACCATACGTAATACAAAGACTGCAGTAATTGTGTGTATGCATGTTGGTGCGGCTGTGTTGCTGTTACGTACGTGTTGCCAGGGCCACAAGCAGCCGGGCAGGTGCTGGAGGTGCAGAACTCCGACAAAGCACTGGAAAACAGGTTGATGTTCTTGAAGAACGCTATTGCTACGGAGATAAAAAATAAAATTACTTAATTACCGAAATATATTGACCAAAAATAGACAATCCATAAAGCTCACAACACATTGAAAAACAGGTCCATGCTGTGGGCCTGTACAGTATATGCATTGCAGTTTTTGGTTCATGTTCCGCCCAGAATACGAATGCTGTGCCTTTATCGATAGTTGAGTAGATTGACAGGAAAGAGGGAGAGGATAGGGAGTGGAAAACACATGGAAAAGGCTGTTGGGCTTGGGAGTCGAACCCGCGGCACCCCACCAGGCTGGCTTGGAAGCCTAGGTGCCCAAACGGTTGAGCTACTGGGCATGAATTAGACATGCCCAGTAGTTTATTAAAGGTGTGTTTGCATATACGCACACTTGCACAGATGGACATCTTACAATTTACAACTAAGCAAAGTTTAGAGGCAGAAATGAGAGGAGGAGAAGGAGGAGGGTGGAGGAAGTAGTATAGAAGAGCTTCCTTGGGTTAGATTAGATGCCGCTTACTTCACAGGGTGTGATGTTTCAGATACAGACACATTGAGAGACAGACTGCAGATAGGAAGTTGGAACTAGGAACTAGCAGGACAGAAAAGAAGGTGCAAGCATTGTTTGAGTCAAGAGACCCATGCAGCCACACATCTTCGTTTCAAAATCAGGATCATCACGTAGTACAGGTCTACAGGAGAGGCTCTCTAACGGATGTTGGAAGAGAGTAGATACCTGCAAAATACAGCAGACTCCAGTGTAGTGAAAGCAATGGGCTGGTTTACTTACTGTTAGTGGCCAGCCACTCTGCCTGGTCAATGCCAGGCGGCAGGGCAACAAGGGCAGCCATGTCTGTGTGAGTGATTTGCAGGCACACATACTGCTGCTGCAGGTACGGACGCTCCTCCAGATTATTGTTGTTAATTCCCCTAGAGAGTACAGTACAGATTTAATGAGCCGGAGAGAGACCCGGGGGGTTGGGGGGCAGTTGGGAGAGAGTGCTAGTGAAGGCAAGAAGAGAGAAAATGAGACACTCAGCAGGAACAGGGAGAGAAGTTGTTGAAGGCAGAGAGAGAAAGAAGATATTGCCGTGTAGAGCAATCGATGGGTCACTGGATACTGGAACTACTCCTGCTGCAGTCAGTAGATAACACACTTTTATGGCCTCTGCCTATCTGGTTCTTTTTCCACACGCACGCACACGAATACACAGGCACTCTCTTATTGTCCAGTAAATCCAAATGGACCACTGGTTCTGTAGTTAATGCAATGAATCCAATCAATTCTAAGCTGTTGTAATTAGCGTTAATAGGGTAAAATCCTGCAATGGTCAGCTTAATTAAGGGACCTGAGTCTGACTTGGTGCAAAATCTAACACAATAAGCTAAGAAGGGCCTGGTCTGCTGAACATCTTTGGGTTTGTAGTGGGATTTGTAATGTTCCAACTCGTTTCCCTAACTCTTGGTATATCTGGTTGGTGTGATGATGCATGCAGAATGGAGATCTCTGAGTGGAAGCCAGGGCAGTGTCTACAGTGTATAGGGTTTGTTTGAGGTAAGGCCAGGCCTGCATTTTCAGGCCTGTTGAGAAATCTTTTTGCCGGCTGCCAAGAGTGGATTTGTGCAGCCACACGTGGGGCATTTTACCTTTCCATTTAAATGGAAAGGTAAAAGTCAAAAGCAGGGCCGGATCTAGGCAATGCCCCCCTACACACCCTGACTGCCCCACCAAACATGATGGCATACAAACAACAAAAAATATCGTTTTATTTGTTTGGCTCCACCCAGTGTGATGCCGAGGCTGCTACATTTTCCAAAACAATATTTAAAAAAATAAGTTAAAACTGTAAATGAAATTCCAAGGCCCCCTCATATATTGGGAGGATACCATCTGTCACCAGAAAATAAGATTGTGTGTTTTCCATGAATCTATTATGGTTAAAATGGAGTTTTAAGATATACAGGTTTGTATGGGAACTAAGGGAGTGGGGGAGATAAAATAAATATTAAATATGTAATCACAATTCAATTCAATTCCTTTATTGTCTCCGAGGAGAAATTCATCTTGGGCCTCAAGAGACAGCGTTATATTACTGGGGTATCGTATAAGCTGTCTGGGCCTGGTAAAGTGAAATATATCCCTTTAATTGTGACAACAGGTGGCATTTACGGTGACAGGGATCAGGGATCTCCATCCCTAACGATGTTGTGTGATGTCACAAGACCTGGTTTTCCCCATGTATGGAGATTTTGATTGATACACTGACAGGAAATGCACAAGTCCAACTGCAAGTCTGTGACCTTCGGTCACAACAATGGCCAATAGGTTAATATTATTAAATACTTGTCCATCATGACTGTGGATGCTTTATTCGTTGTTCATGCTGAACCACTTTTACCATGGACACATGGTGATGAATTATTCTGAGATGATAATGACCTAACCTACCTCTGGCAGTTTGAAAATGTGTCGTTTGAGAAGTAGTATGTACTGGAAAGTCAAACGCACATGACCGACCCGGACAAAGGGATTTGAATTTATGCAAACAAGGACACTGGGTAGCCACTCATGACAACGGTGGCATTGTGCCTGTGTGTGATGGTGAGAAGAAAAGTCTATAGTCAGTGCAAAAGTCGAACTTTATGTTTGAAATTGAAATTGTTATGTTTGAAATCTTTACATATTCTTCTGAAAATAGGCTTAATGCTGCACAGTGCACACATAGCAACACAGAAGTATGGAGCGTTTACTCAGCGTGACCTTGCCTCCTTCCTGTGAAAATAGAAACATTGTGCCCTCTATGAATTTCACTACCGTGTGTGTGTGTGTGTGTGTGTGCGTGTGCGCGTGTGTGTGTGTGTGTGTGTGTGTGTGTGTGTGTGTGTGTGTGTGTGTGTGTGTGTGTGTGTGTGTGTGTGTGTGTGTGTGTGTGTGTGTGTGTGTGTGTGTGTGTGTGTGTGTGTGTGTGTGTGTGTGTGTGTGTGTGTGTGTGTGTGTGTGCGCGTGTGCGCGGCTGCACGTGTGTGCGGGCATTCGTGTGCTCGTGAGGAGAGATGGTACTAGGCAATGTATAGTAGCTTTTTGAATGAAACAACTTTATCTTTGTCCAAAGGACGGGTAGAGTGACAGCCAGGTTATGAAGAGAGAGAGACAGGGGAAAGAGAGAGACAGCACAATGTGGTTTATGTACAAAGGTGGTACAGTACTGTGTGTGTGTGTGTGTGTGTGTGTGTGTGTGTGTGTGTGTGTGTGTGTGTGTGTGTGTGTGTGTGTGTGTGTGTGTGTGTGTGTGTGTGTGTGTGTGTGTGTGTGTGTGTGTGTGTGTGTGTGTGTGTGTGTGTTGAATCTAATGAGATTAGAGAGTAATGACAGATGCTGAACCCTGCCATGACAGACTACCCAGTGTACAGAGGAACTTGCTTTGTTGACTTCCTACAAGCTATTCTGTGCCAACTTCTGTAGCTCAATTAGAACTGCCAGCCCTCGGCTACCAGTTATACCTGTACGTACATACAGGTACACGCACACATGTACACACGCGCACAGTGCCCACATGGTGTTTGCATGTAAACACGGTGTCCTTGTGAACCTGCTCTCTCACTTTCCGTGTTTGCTCTTGCCTCTGCTGTGCTGTGTGGGTCAAATAAACATTGTTCCCAGCAGCGCTGTCGGCACAAACCCCAGAAGCTCAGCCCTAAAACACACACAACCAGGCGGTACAATACTCTATCCAGATGGACCTGTTAAGTATATGTATGTATGTCTGTATGTCTGTCTGTACTGTATGTATGTATGTATGTATGTATGTCTGTATGTCTGTATGTCTGTATGTCTGTATGTATGTATGTCTGTATGTCTGTACTGTATGTACTGTATGTACTGTATGTACTGTATGTATGTATGTACTGTATGTATGTATGTAAGTAGATGTTTACATTCTCAGTTTTAAATTGACATGAGGTGTTTTGATAGGCAGGAAAATATGAACATTAATTATACACTGTTCTCAGTCCAATAATGCATCTGTTCTCAGTCCAGTCCAAATAGTTTTCAAACACATGTTCCCTAGTGCTAAAGGAATCCACCCCCAATGATTATATCAGACAAATATGTGAGACACGCATGCGCACACACACACACACACACACACACACACACACACACACACACACATGCATGCGTACACGCACACACATGCGTGCGTACGCACACACACATGCATACGCACACACATGCTCGCGTACGCACGCACACACACACACACACACACACACGTACGCACACACACACGCGCGCGTATGACACTTTCTTATCTAGAAAACATTCCTCAGTTAAACATGTGCAGCTCAACTCCTCCTAGTCCCGTTCTTCGTCCCTATTCGTGAACATCAGTTTTCTTTTTCTCTCTGCTTCTGCTGCTCTATTTCTTACACTGCACTGTTTGTCTCTCCAATAAAAAAGCAGAAATAGCGATAATGGGATACGGCATTGGCATAGGAGATAAATTCCCCACAACCCATAAAAGCAACTCATCGTGGAAAGGCAAAACAAAAAATCCAAACGAGATGTATGGTCGACGGCAAGACAGATGGCACAGGTGAAGGACAAAAAAAAAGAAAGCGGAATAAATAAATGACAGAGCCCAGTGACTGGATGGCAGATGTCAGTGAACGGGTCAGAGAAGGACACAGGAGACACGCGTAGAGAATGACAGAGAAAGAGAGAATATGGGTCAGGAGGAGGGGACGAGACTCACTGTTTTTCATTGCTGATGTCTGAGGGCTGAAGACTCACAGCGTCCGTCTCCGAAGCCGAGGGGTAACTATGGCAACCCCCCATGGCGTTGAGCTAAGAGCAGAGCTGTAGGTACCGCCGCCTCCCCCTTTCCATCCCCCAAAAACACAAACACACACACACACTACAGATAACACATGGTAAACAGCTAGGGCTCTCTCACACTCTGCTCCGACTTAGATTCCATAGTGGATAAATACAGAGGCGATCGTTCCAGAAGAAAAAAAAAAACTCCTCACCAAAACTTTAAAACTAACAAAAGTCTCCCAGAGGAATTGTGCGGATCAGATGGCAGCGCCAGCTGTGTAGACAAAAACCCAAGCCCTCCCCCTCGTATACAGTGTGTGTGTCTCTCTACTCTACTACTGCGTTCTCGTAGTGTCAGTGTGTGTGTGGGTGTGCTGTACATGTCTCCTTTGTTTGAGAAGCGACACCCCTAATGCTCCTCCTCTCCAGGACTCCAAGCGGACAGGCAGGTTCCTCCACAACTTCCACTGTCCTCCAACCCCTCCCCTTCCCGCTACTCTGTGTGTGTGTGTGTGTGTGTGTGCACTCCCCTGGAGCTTGGGCGGGCAGGTGCAGGCCGGGTGCAGCAGCAGCAGCAGCAGCAAGGCACACTTCCATTGTCTGATGGGGGAGAGGGAGGGAGAAGTGGAAGGAGAGAGATGGGAGGCAAGGTGGGAGATCAGCAGAGGGAGAGGAGAGATAGAGAGTGAACAAAAGGAGGTTATACTTGGTGTGAGACAGGGGGTTGTTTGTGGAGACCGCTCGGTGTATTCATCATCTTGCGGGCCCCCTCGTAAAAAAAACTCTGGAGGAATGTGATGAGAGAACTGCGGTGTGTGTCGGTGCCAACAAAACGCACGCACACACACATAGACACGCTTGCAGCCAGGGAGCAGCAGCAATAAACAACTTCCTGACAGAGTTTTAGTTTTTAGAGGGGTCTGTCTCTCTCCTCATCTTCCAGTAAGTTCTTCCCCCTCAGCAGCCCCAGGTCACAGCAGATAGTATGTGCTAAGCAAGCAGGTCTGTTTGTATTGTAGGGAGAAGGGGGGGTGGAATGGCATTCTGGTGTATGACTATAACAGTAATTGTAAGAAACCTAATCTTCCAGCGGCTCCCTCACCTGCCCTCAAGGTAAACATATTATTTGTGCATCTGCTCGAGCAAGGAGCGTCTGTTTGCGTGCTGTTGATATCCGTGAAAAGCAAAAGACTCCCAACAACGCCCTTGTCATGGTTTGACGTGTTTATTAGGGTTCTTATCTGAATGTACAAGCAAAATTTGACGACAGGTAACAGACACGTTACTCTCTATATGCAAAGAACCACCAGCATCAGTCCACTTTACAAAAAAAGAAGAAAGGCATATCACAACCACGCTGTGAATGCGCGCGTACACACACACACACACACACACACACACACACACACACACACACACACACACACACACAGTGCCCCCCTTAGTCAGTCGTGGTAAGCCGGCATCCATGGCAAAATCAAACGTTGCCTTCACTTTAGTGTAAACGTTACGGGGGATTTGAAACAATAATTCGTACTACAAATCCACCAATCCATTCGAGGACATATGGGTGTACTGTATGCACATATATTGCACAGGTCACATAGGACAGTGAGTTGGACTGGGGCTGAATGTACAAGATGAATGGCACTTCAAGAAGCCATTATTATGCATACCACCTTACCATAGCTGCAGGTGTACTGTACACAGTAACACAATCAAGTGGCGGACACGTGCGTGTGTGCCTACACACACACACACACACACACACACACACACACACACACACACACACACACACACACACACACACAGTACAGTGCGGGTCAGTTGCAGAGTGCAAGGGGTTTGGGAAGAGTTGGATGACACATTCTGACCCAACCGCGGTTTCCATGCCCTGATTGAAACAAACCCTGACATGCGTCCCAGTTCCGAAAAAATACAACATAAATAAGAAAAAAAGGAAGCTCCTATTATGCTCTGGGGTGAACTGTTGTCAAATGGAAAGTCTTTCTCCCATACCTCCCGTCCTCTCCTCCCAACTCCACGGGCGGCAGGTGGAATTAGGCATTAGATAAAGGAATACACTGCTGTCATATTGGAGAATAATTGAGCCATTAAAACCAATTGTGATGTGGAGATGAACAATGCCATTTTAAATGTATCACCATCCCAATCTAGTCTACTGCCTTACTATCAGTTCTGTAGTGTTTATTTGAAGCAGTGGTAACCAGCTGGACAATATAAAACTGACCAGGATTCTTTATTCCTACTTCATCTTTGTCATGGCATATTTTGCGCTCCTACTGGTTACACAAATTTATAATAGTATACAGTATCTTCATCCATTTCATGTGGTGGTTGGGTTTCCACTGCGAAGGCTTGGTTATCAAACTCAAAGCCACTAACCTATTTTATGTTTGCACAGTCAACCCTGCATCACATTAATGTGACGATGATGATGTGATAAGGACATGGTGATGAGCTTAATGAGTGGTGTATTCCTTTACAACCAGATATGTTATCATTCTCGTCCAGCCTTGTGGGCATGGGTGAAGGGAGGGAGGCTAGCCCACAGACATTCTGCAAGATCCAGCTATAGACTGGTGGGAAGACACTTTGGCAAAACAAACAACAAAATAAAATAAAACAACAACAAAGTATTTTACAAAAGTCACTCATTCAAGTCAAACATTTCTGCCTCTCTGTAATACATAACCATCCCTGAACACAAACTGAAAAGTGCGTTCTCGAAAAGTGCTATTGAGAATTAAAAACAAAATGAGCTAAGTCAATCATATAATAATAGGCATATGCGCTGAAACTCAACTCCTGCCCTGAGAAAGATAGAGACAAGAAGAAAGGTCCTATAATAAAGCATGATGTCTCACACACAGTAAGTAACCCTTAAAGCTGCACCATGTAACTGTTGTCTTTTACCCCAGATTTGAACCTGATTTCCTGCACCAGGACCTATCTACCTTTGAGCTAATAGAGCTTTCCTGCTTACTAAGGGGTTTACATTGAATCCTGGCCCTCAGTTCAAGATTCACTCAGGAATAAAGCCAAATTCTATTGAATTTAGAAATGTATTCTTGAAAAGGTTTACATCGTGCTCCTTTAAGGATGAGTTTTACTACGGCTACTGTGCCGGCATTACGATTTAAAAATAGCAGATCTACAAGCCCACAGTGCATTGCACTGCAACACACTGTTAGCTTATAGATCTGCCATTTTCAATGCGTGACACAGCAAGCAGCCACCTGTAACTCAGACAATACTCGACTAAATCAGTGGTTCTCAACCTCTTTCTGGAATAGGGCCCAGACAGGTGGTTCAGGTGCATGTTCACCTTTATTCATTTTTATACAGGGACAGACAGTAGGCTGACAGAAAATGGGGAGATTGGGGGGGATGACATGCAGTAAAGGCCGTCAGGTTCGAGGGTCGAACCCACGGACACTGCCAGTGCTGGTTTATCAGCACTGGACTGCTGAGCCACGGCCCAGGTGGATCTTCAATGAACTCACGTAGTACACTTTCAAGTTCTTATTTAGCAGTATACCTTTTTCTTTTAAGTATATTGTAACGTTTAGTACCCAGAGGTGGAGTCAAACCCCAATCTCCAAACCAGTAGGCCAGGCAGGCAACAAGCTATGAAGAGAGCTAAGCTCCCATAGGTTCAAGTTAGTCCTGTGCAGGGTTGTTACCAATACCATTGACATTTTGCGTTTACATACGTAATATATTTTTATTACATGATTATAAAACAAATGTTTGACTTTTTTTTTTTTAAATACCACTAGGTAGTAGGTACCCAGTGAGCCCCAGCTCCACGGGTTGAGAACCACTGCTCTGAATGCACACACGCCCCAAACACAAACCCACATGCAGGAAGCATATGGAGCAGAGGAAACAGGAACTGATGCTGGGGTATTTCAAACCAAAACACAGACATTATTATTGCCTCATTTCAACAGTAAACACAACACACACGCACGCACACACATCCATACTGCACACATTAACACACGTTTGCCACCCGCAGAACAACTGCTTTGCCATACATCTAGATTTGTTCCAAAAATAGATAGAATGTTTATATATACTGTTTACATTTATATTACGTTAATAACATGGTACCAAGAAGAAAAAGCCACAACCTAATACAGATTCAAATGTCACAATATTACATTTAAACAGCTCTGTGGGTGATATGATATGGTATGCGCATGTCATCGTATAGGAGTTTGATATGTGCGTGCTCATGTGCGTGTGTGTGTGTGTATGTATGTATGGACATGGTTGTGTGTACACACACACACACACACGTATTGAATGTGTGCATGTGTGTGTGTTTGTGTGTTACACAGGTGTGCTTTTCTATCTTTGTATCCACAGTCCACATATACCTCTCTTTAGACCTGAGAAAACACTCTGCACCTCAAGACAGAGCTCAGACACACATGCACACAGGCGCACATGTCTACACATACTACATGACAACAGCACACACTTCTAAACTACCTGAAGATCATCGAGGCTGGGGGTGGATGGGTATGAGTAGAGACACAGCATGGTAAGCCCAGGGGGGGTACGTAATTCAAATTCTAAAACCTATGTGTGCTCTGAAGGTCTGATAAAATGGACTGCTTCTGACGTTCAACGAGGATTTACAAATGGTTCTCGTACTGTAGCATGGTATGGCAAAGGGAGCTATGAAAAATGTCTCAGATTACCATCAATTCAAATGTTTACTCTACGAAAATCCCTCGGGTCAGAACGCTTGGGTAGAAGAAATTCCATGCCTGCCATGGAAGCTCGTAAGCTTAGCCACGTTGTGCCTGTTGCCATCTGTTCTGTAAAACAGTTCGAACCTGTACTGGGAAAAGTACCTCAGGGCTGCATTCTGGATGCAAATGAAATTCAGATAGTGTCCCGAATCCACAAATGTTTTCAGTTGTGGACCGTAGTGGCGCTCTGGCAACTGAAGTTTTACGAATGTCCCCCTCGCTGTGTCATCTCCCATCATCACCACAAATACGAGTATGATGTGATAGTGATAAGTTCCATGAAGAAAGGGTCTTTTTGGGCAATACTGATTTTTGTTTAAAAAAAACATGCCCAATGCTCTCTTCTACACTGACCTACAGTATAGCGATTATTATGCCACTGAGGCATGGAGCAACATGGATGCGGGGAAAAAAAAGCAGCAACACATCACGTTGTGTATTCAAAATGTATGTCGTTGAGGGCTTTTTCCTCTCCGGTGTGTCTGTAACTTCCCATTCCCCTGTAATTCTCTCTGTGAATGCAGACAAAAGGTGTGGGAGGACTGACTGCTAACAGGAAGAGAAGGCGGCGATGCGGTGACAGTGTGTTGAATGAAGACGAGGGTAATTTAAGTGCATGTCTGTCTCTGTACCGCAGCATTAGACCGGTCCGTTAGCAGAGGCTGGTGTACTCTCTCTGCAGGGAAATGAAATGGGAAAACTATTAGATTTAAAGTTTCCAGCACGTGCGCACACACACACATTGTATACATTGTTTTCAACAGGTGGTCCAGGGACCACCAGTGGTCCCTGAGAGGATTCCAGGTGGTCCCCAGGACCACCAGACCCTTATAGGTCTGTAACTCTACAGAGCGTAAAATGAAACCAAATGAACCCTTATGGGTCCCTTTGGTTTCATTTTACGTATGCAAGATTTAAATTATATTTAAACTTCTGAATTACTTGTCAAGAATCTACTAAATTAAAATGCAGATAAAATGTTATTTTGACCAATGTTTTGCCAGTTTGTGGATACAAACTTAAATCCTTAGAAAATCCTTAGTTTTGGGTCCAAGAGACTAAACTCAAGATCAAATCGTTGTCCGTGGCTAAAATGCAGAATAAATAGTGGGCCCTGATATGAAAAAAAGTTGAAAACTTTTTACAGAAATTTACAATAAAATATTTAAATGCAGAAATTTACAATAAAATATTTGAATGCATAAATTTACAAAATTTGCAGGGAAATAAATGCAAATGCACACACCCGCGCGCGCGCGCACACACACACACACACACTCACTCACACACACACTCACTCACTCACTCACTCACTCACTCACTCACTCACTCACTCACTCACTCACTCACTCACTCACTCACTCACTCACTCACTCACTCACTCACTCACTCACTGTGTGACTGCAGCTGGTTGAGCAGTTGATGTGGTGGTGGTGGTTTTGCTGGGAAGTCCTCCAGTCGTCTGTCCCTTCTCACTCTCTGTCTCGCTACTTTTGCCTTTGTCTTTGGCAGAGAGCCCATCAGGTAACACCTTGTCTGCGTCACTGCAAGAGGATAAGTATTATTAAAAACTAGAACAGGAGAAAACTCTTCAGAAATGTTGCCAATCCCAACTCAGGCCTCGGGAGTAAACCGCATGTGCTAAGTTGATGACACAGCTGGCTCTCATCCAAGACCACACCTTAATCATACACATGGTTAGCATGCCATGCACAGCACACACGCCCAATCACATATGTACACACACACACACACACACACACACACACACACACACACACACACACACACACACACACACACACACACACACACACACACACACACACACACACACACACACACACACACACACACACACACACACACACACACACACACACACACACACACACACACACACACACACACACACACACACACATTAATGGCTATTTTCCGCTTGTATCGTGTTAGACCCCAAGACATCCTCAAAGCATTCCACAGTCCAGAGCTGGAGCTCTACATACCCACTGACCGCAGGTGTGAATACTCTGGAGTCAAGAGACGGGGCGGAAAAATAGGAAAGGTGGGAGAGCAGAATTCAGGCAGTTTGGGGAGAAGAGAAGAGGAAGCCTTAAGATAGTCAAGATGTCAGAAACACTTTCTTGCCAGTATGTCGGACATACGTACAGGAATTGGTTCTGGTTTGGTTGCCACATGAAACGTGAGGACAAAAGGAGTCCCATTAAGGCACAAGGGGATTTGTTACAAAAACAAAACAAAGAAACAATCATACGCGGTTTATCCCCAAAGATAAAGGGTGACAAAAACGTATGTGGGTAATACCTGGTGAACAGTGCTCTCTCGTTTTTGGCATCCATGGTGAGCCGGATTGTCTCCTTGCCTGCACCCGTGGTGACTGTCTCTGTGGTGACCATCTCCAGAGAGACGGACTCGGTCTTGTTCTCCTCCTCATCGCTGTCCGAGCCGCCTGACGAAGAGCTGTCCGACGCCACTAAGGGAGCTTTCCTTGCCACGCACACGCTCCATACACACGCTATAGAAACAGAGAGACATAGGAGCAGTCAGTCTGCACTTTTGCATGTGAGCAGAAAGGAGATGAGAATCTCTAGTGTAGAGAATGACTTGTGACTTCTGAGTGTCCCATTTGTAGGACTCAACTTACGGTTGGGATTTGGTTTGGTTTTGTCTGAGCCACTGAGATCCGAGTCCACAGGAGAGCTGCACCTGGGCCCCGTCTCAGAGCTGGGGAATACATGTAAAAGTTACCGTATCTGACCCTGTGTATGTATCAATGGTTTTCATCTAGCAGAAGTGGACCTGCTGTTTGCTTTGTTGGTTGATAGATTGACTGAATACTTTCCTCGTACGTTTCCTTCGCACACTGGCCTCCATATTACAGAGAAATATTTCATATTCACTGGGTACAGGCTCCACATTCAGTATGGTTTTGGGATCGGTAACTACTTATTCTAGTGGTTCAGGTGAGGGATGTCCAGGGGCATGGTTGTGTAATTTGTGGGATGAAGAAGGAAGGTATCTTTGAACATTTAACATTTAGCACAAATGCACAGAAAAAAAGCCCTGTTACTACTAGTTCTGTGATTCATCACAGATTCTGGTGTAAGGCCAGATTGTCTATCAAATTCAACATGTAATATTACATTTTCTCAATGTCTTTCGCACACACTAACATCACACAGTGACACTGACAACACATTCAGATTTACCAGCAGAAAGGCTGGAAGTCTGTGAACTTGGCCCACCCTTTCTCCTCCGTCTCTGAGGCTGCAGGCTGGGGGGCTACACTGTCCCAGGCTGCAAAGCCCCCTCCTGCTGCAGGGGCCTTAGAGTTCACCTCCCCAAAGTCAGCTACCCAGCCAGAACCTGGGCACACACATGCAGAGAACCACACACATTATATGAGAGACACACAGCAGAGTACCATACAGTGAAATACAGGCATATCGTCCTTATATTTTGCATTTGTGTTTGCAAAAGTTCCTGTTTCTCTTGCTGTGTTGCCAGATTTGCAAGAGAAACAAGAGAAAAGTGCCCTACCAGGCACAGGTCTCCACCAGGCTGTGGCCTCCTGGTGGTGCTATAGGCCAGTGTGAAAAGGGTTCCATTCCTTCTTATGCCTTTGATGACAATTTGAGGATTTTTTTTCTTCCAAAAATGTGTTTTGCAAAAATCCACCTCTTGTTGCTAGGATTTGGGGATAGAATCCAGAGGAGCAATATGAAATGATGTGTTTTACACATAATTTGGGGTAGAGGTTCATCGTTGGCATCTATGGATTGTGTGTGCAAAGTTAGGCATCGACCGGGTTAAAACAAGTCAAAGGTTGATTATAATAAGAAGACAAACATTGCCTGAAGGAAGCACCGGTGTGTGCGCTTTGCCTCCGTACTAACATGCATACAAGTTAGTACGCCTGCATGCTCACACACAGCATGACAGTGTGTCACAGGTTCAACTACCACGTCCGCCCCTTATCTTTCTCCCCATTTCCCGTTTGCCTATTGTCCTGTCAAATAAATCTTTTTTTAAAAAAGTACACAGGATATAAGTGTATCTCACTGTCTGAGGCATCGGTCAGACTCTGGCTGGAGAAAGGATCCAGGAATTCTTTAGGCACCTCCACTTCCTCTGTGCCTGAGCACATCGTCTTAACAGTGCCTTCGGGGTTTGAGGCCGGTGTTCCTTCCTGGCCCTTGTTCCCTGTGTCACCCTGCGATAGCCGTGATCCACCAAACCTTCATACACAATCAAATACTTTTGTCAGGAAAAATGCATTCCCAAGAAATACCCAAACAAAACAAAAAAAGGTGTGTTTGTGTGTGTGCATCTGAGGTTGGTATTTGACCTGTTTCTGGACTTGGTTTGTGTTGCATAGTTGATTTCCTTCTCCTCCCAGATGTCCTCTTCATCATCATCGAAGGGCTGTATCTTCTCTTTAGAGCAGGCCTCAAATACAGCCGTGTTTGCCTGTACGCAGCACAGCATAACAGGCATAATATTTTAAATATCATTCACATTTCTACCTGAACAGAGACAGTCAGGCACTATTTGTTTGGATGGGAAGGGGTGACATGGCAGCAGTACCATTCAGTAAGGTTAGCTGGTTGCTCCAACAAACACAATATCATGACCCGAAAATATGATATCTGTTGCTCAACTATACACCCTCCCCAAGACCAACCAGAAGGGGGTAGCAGCTGTGATGCACGAAGGAAGTGACAATCATACATTTAGGGAGAACAAACGAACAAACATAACAAAACATTGTAAGGAAAAGCAGTGATGGTTATTGGCTGTACTCACATTGTCCTGGCCAGCATCAATGCTGATATTGATCTCTGCAATCCGGTCAAATGTTGCACTGCAAACAATATTATTATATTAATATAATAATATTAACACAATATTATTACACATAGCACACTATTATCGTAGTTTCTTATCATTTTACCCGATGCTGTCATCGTGCTCAGTAAACTCTTCATCATTGAAGCCAAACTGGTCCACGAAGTTCGCTGTCATCTGCTGGATCTGGTAGTCAGAGAAGACCTAGGGCAATCCGCACAATTAGGTTATATTAATAATAATACACATAAAAACAAATTATGTTTAATCCCTGCCATTACATCGGGATAAGACGATGAAAGGGCAAGTGCAGATAGGGGCCATGTGGTTGACAATATCTACATTTTAGAAGCAAAGTATTGAGTAAATGTTTGCTCTGAAATAGTACACTGTATATATTCACATCTGTGCACCACATTTTCAATTGCAAAAGTATAAAAACAAAGTAAGGGCTCGCAACTCACTTTAAAGGTAGGGTAAGTGATTCGAAATTCATCGTGTAGTACCAGCCTGGTGCACTAGGGGCCCCCAAGAGTAGCTACACTATGTGAACCTGCTGCTCGATCCTGATTGGAGGAGAATTCACCCTCCACCTGGGGAACTTTTATTAGCTCCTCTGCTAACGTGGGGGAGGGGGAAACTCCATATATGGTCTGCACACCTTATAATATAGCATTTTAACAGGAAAAAAATGTTTTTGGGTGATATCTGACAAAAGTGAAATCTCTTCCCCTACCTTTAAAGTGCTCCAAAAACATTTTATTCAGCGACAGGCTCGCAAAAGCGTCATTTCGTCTTGTTACGGTCTTCTTCAAGCAAAAGTTGCACAGGAGCACTTTAAAGTGATTTGCAAGCCCCTACTTTGTTTTTATGCTTACTGTTTCTACAGTTTTGGCTCAGCACCTTTGAAGGACGTGCGTTATCCCTCTTACCTCACAATAGCTAAAGTATAACATAATGTTTAAAACACCAAAGGGGGTTAATGTCATGGGGGTAATGACATGGTCATGAAACACCACAGAGCACTCCAAGTCATAGTATCGGTAATTATCCCGTTGCCTTTCAGGCACAAGTGCAATCATCAAGATGGCAGCTGTCAACAGTATGTGGGTTTGTGTACCTGCTGTAGTGTCAGTTCTTTTGGGAAAGGGCTCTCCATGTCATCCTCAGATGAGTGGCGCAGGCTACGTGTGCCGACCTTCAGCAGGGAAACCAAACAGTATTCGGTTTAAAGGCTCATGAGTATTATGGAAAAGCTTTACTTAGTAGCACTGCCGCTGACCAAAGCAGCAGTTTATTTCAGTGCAATGAAAATCAACTTGCACAAAATAGAAACTTTATTAATTGACAATCATGCCCATGACTTAAATTAACTACACGACAATGTCTGGCCAATACTGACACAATTATTTGTGCAGGTACAGTAAATTCTAATAATTTGGAAACAATTTTGAATGCCAAAGGTTCAACCATTTATTTCATTATTTATTACATGGTCAAAGCTTCATATATAAAGACAAATGACTTCTCCTGAAGATCACCTATTTGGAGGATGTGGAAAACTGTTTTATATTTTAAGTGTGTGTAGATTAAAGTTCCATTACGAACAAAGCATGCAGTATGGACTGCTCCAACTCTAAACAAAAAATAAATAAATGACTTGAGTGATTTATTTAGATGATAAACCAGTCCAGCAGCGGTGTATATTTTAGAACAAAAGAGAAGCTCAGAAATATATTACGATCTACTACCTCTTAATTAACCTGTAGCTCGTCCCTTGTGCATTGTGCGTGCTTTCAACCAATAGAAACTACTACACGGAAAGGAGCTTACATAAGGCATAATTACATTTTTGCTATTTCAACAAACAAAAATATATTTCAGTTTATATCAGATATGCTGTATATTTATATTGATGTATGTAAAGATATAAATGAGATTGAAAATGTATACCAGGTCTATAGTGTTTTTCCTGTTGGTTTCTGAAAGGGTCTGGTCCACAAAGCTCTCCCAGCGCCCTCTACAGTCACTTGGCAGTGCTGCAACCACACAACACAAAGCACTATTAGAACAGCTATGCCACAAACACACACTGACACACACACACACACACACTAGTCTTTTGACACACCATTAGCATTTCACACGCCATTAGTAAGGTTGGTTTTCTAAAACACCATTTTCTTAAAGCGGTGGTATTTGCTATTTGTGTGTGTCTCAACGGGTGGGCAGTTGACAGGAGCATGTGCTAATGTTGTGCTATGTGTGTGCTGGACCAGACTGGGCTAAAATGCACTGTGTACACACGCATGCATGTGTGTGCCTGGTTGCGCGCGCACACACACACACACACACACACACACACACACACACACACACACACACACACACACACACACACACACACACACACACACACACACCTGTGATGAGTCTACTGATCTCGGTGTGAACAGGGCCTTTGTCCAGGTTGTGCACCACCGTGTTGGCGATCCTTGTCAGGTGTCCCATGTATCCTCTCCTCATCCCGCCTCCCGTCCTGAACACAGCAACGTCAGCACATTCACAGGTTACACATGCAGAGTACATATGGCCGGGGAGGGGAATGTTAGAAAACACAAGCTCTACTCACTGCATCGTATCGTTCTCCTCCCAGGCATTCAGAATCCTCTGGACAAGTTGGCAGCGTTCAAACAGCTGTGAGAGAGGGAGAGAGAGAGAGAGATACAATGCGCGTTAGACACCCTGTTGTCACGATATTCCTGGCAAACACAACCGCGGTCATTGTCATGCGATGACAATGACAGCCAATGGATGCAATGCTCTGTCGATTTGTCTTCTGCTCTGTTGTATCTCTGGTCCTATTATACTATACCCCTCTCTGTGTTATGGCCTGTTTGTGGCGTTTGACTGTTTCCTGGTTCGTTGTTGATCCTTCGAGGATGTTTGTTCAAGTTTTAAGTTACAGTTTTGATCGGTCTGTGAAGCTGTAATTCTGCCATTCTCTTGTACCCTCGCTGTACCCTCCCTATGTGCCGAGGTGCAGCACTGATCCGACTCGAGGGACCAAAGCAAGGAAGAAACTTTTTTTTCAGTGCTTACTTTAAATTGATTGACCGGGGGGGACCATCATGTCTCTCGTTTGACGACATTGGGTCAGACGAGAAAATCCCCAGAGGGGATTTTTCGCCCAGAGTCACTTCGTACATTCATATGTCAAGGATGGATGTCAATTTGGGGTTGGCATCCTGTCAGTGCTGCATGCGCCCTCTGCAGTCCACACTATGCCAGAGCCTCAATGTATTTACTCGCGGCAACTCACAAAAAATGGACCGTGACACACAAACGGTTCTTCACTCACTGTTAAGGAAATGGTGATCTAATAAAACTGGCCAACAGTAACCATTATATGGTGCTTACGTGAGAAACCATGGCGTTGTGTGCAGAGTTTTCAGGGAGAGCTGAGGTGTCTGGAGCCGGAGGCTCTTGCTGGACATCCGGATGAGGGCTGGACTGGTCCTGGGATGCCAGCACGGGCTGGGATCTCATTTCGTGGGCAGCAGGCCTAAGAATGGCAGCGACACACAGCTCCACTTGGAGATGCAGAAAGTTATTCCAAGTGTACTTAAAGAACAAGTCCTGTGGGGAGAAATGTGCACATTTCAGCAAGCTCAATATCGTGTGGGTTACTTTTTTATAAAGAAGAATCAGCTGTATAGTGACAAGAAACAAGATGGATGAGGAAGGACGGCTGTCTTTGTGTTAAGTTAGAGTTATTTATCAATGTGTGTGTTGCCGGCCTCACCAGCAGCAGGTCCATAGTGTTGAGCTGGCAGAGCTCGTGTGCTACGGCAGCGTGGCTGGAAGAGCTGGTGTACAACAGGGAGGCCACCAGGCGGGCTACATGGAGACGTGTGTTACCCAGCGGTTCCTCCAGAACACCCAGCGTTGTGAGCATGGGGCTTTTCTGCACAACACAAGAAACATGTACGACACAATAGTGTTGCTTGATTGACTTTGGCAGATTTTTTTGTTTTAGTCACACACACAGTTTTAATTTTGTTTAGATGGGTTTGTTTGTAGATCTAGTATTTTCATCATGCAACCGCATGTAAAATGACTTCGATACTGTCACACAATTGATCTACTTGAGTACATGCTTCTCAAATATGAACAGCTGCCTTCATCATGATATGATACATCTGCGATACACATGTATCAAGGCTCTACACTCCCTTTGTGAATCGCTTTCATCATAATCGGATATTGAAATGTATGGTATGACTGAGAGAACATGTTTTGATCGTGAAAAATGCGATGAAGCTAATCTTGAGAAAACTATTAGAATTCTCACTTGTTTGCTATTTACCTTGGGTGGCTCCAGCAGCAGTTGGTGGAAGTGCTTGAGCTGGGGTTGGATGGCCAGTAGAATGCTGCTGTTGACAGTGTAACTTCTCTCGAACCCCTGAGCATCCATCAGGCCCTCAACTCTGTCACAGTGAAACATATATAACAATTATACCCATTAGCTAGCAGGTTGGTTTGATTAATCAACTATCTGTGAAGATGTTTCTATTCCACAATCTACAATTGCTATACAGAGTCTGGAACTACAGTATTGGAAATAGTATCTGCTGCTCAGACTGTAGAAGTAATTTGACCAACCACGATGCGGTGCTCACGGAAGCACAGTAGTGCTGTTGGAAACACAACCAAGACGATGCAAGGATGATACAAGCAAGCGGGAGATTCATGTTGTTTGCAAATAAAGATAAGCATAATGGAAAATATTCACAACAATGCATGATGCACAAGCATAATGGACAACAATTGCTGTAGCAAATACGGGCAATGGGCATGCATCACATCCGTTTTATTTTTTATTTTTTAAATGCATACTCATGAGCAGACTTCCTTTGTCCCAGACAAAAGCATTTGGAAAATCGTGAGTCAACAGTCTGGTAATGCAAGACTAGTCACTCACACAGGCCTCCGGATCTCCAGTAAGGTAAGAAGAACTTGAATGCCATTGATGATACAGCTATCAGTCCTCTGCCCCGAAAACATGTTCTGTAGCAACTGCCCCACACAAGCCTGTCTGTAGAAACAAAGACAACAGTAGACACAACATCCAGTTAAGTACTGGTATGTTTGTAAGTGTTGCTTGTGCACACTTACAAACTTACACTTGTGCAAGTGTTGCATGTATGTGCGTCTGTCTTACTTACGATTCCAGTACAGAGAGCAATGGGTCTGGTTCCGTGCTCTCTTGGAGCTGATTAGCCTGGTCTCTGCTCAAACGAATGATGTCACATAAAGTCTGAGCTGCGTTTGATTGCCGCTGAAAAGCACACGCACGCACGCGCACAGACACACACACACAAACACACACACACACACACACACACACACACACACACACACACACACACACACACACACACACACACACACACACACGCACAACACAGGTCCAGTCTAGAAAGTTGGTCCATTTAATGTTCTGTACAGTATGTGCAGAATGTAGATACTGTACATGTTTTCTACCTCTTCGTCTTTCTCAGGGTGAATGAGGTCTATGAGTCTCTGGGCCAGCTTCTCTTCATTCAACCACTGTGGAAAGAGATTCCATATTTCACACACCTATTTACCTAATGATGACAATGATTTATACCTAGCTATTTACCAGGTCTTAAAGGACCATTTCACCCATTTTCAAACTTTAATTATAACTAAAATACTTTAATTATAACTAAAGTTTAGTCATTTCAAGCAAGATTTCAAACATTCAGATTTTAAACGTTATTTTGTGGCTTTTTGCCTTTATTGGCAGATGAGCAGTAGCTTGACAGGAAAGGGGAAGGGAAATGGGGGGGGGGGGGGGGCGTGGCAAAGGCCATCAGGGTCGAGAGTTGAACGCGCGGCACGCCGTCAGGCTGGCTCGCCAGATGGTTGAGCTAACTGCCTGGGTCTGTCATCCCGTGTTTTCAGCCACTGACAAAAATCTTGTTCTTGTGCCTGAGGCTGGATAATGAGATCATGGATAATGTATATTGATTTATTACAGAGCAACATCCTAATAAATAACGACAAACACAACAAGCTCTGACAGTCTTACATTGAGAGTCTCCAGTCTGAGAGGAGCTGGTTCCACACAGCTGATGAGACGCAGCAGCAGATCCATCATGGCCGACGTGTCAATGTGCTTCAGCACCAAGGAGAGAAAGGCCTCCTTTCCTCGTAGGAAACTAATCACCTGAGAACCAATAATCAAACACCCATCATCTAAAGCGGCGGTTCACAAACTTTTTCGTGGAGCACCAATTTGACTTTACTAGCACTAAAGCAGTCATTATCAACACATTTAATTTGAATAACGCCTGGTTTTACGCAAATTTGCCTGTTTTATCACCCAATGCCAGCTTTTGCCCGATGCATCCTTATTTTGAAACTCCAAAGCAGGAAGTTGTGTCAGCTTAAATAGTCTGTGTTGTTGTCAGATTGGATGTCAACTTTGTATTTTTTAAATGGCATCAATGCTATTGATTGGCAACTGGGTCGCCCGGTTGTCCGGAGTGGGTTAAGTGTGATTCGACTACTCTAGTGCTGCCCCGCGTTGAATCAAGACCACTTGCACTTGCATTCCTTGTACAAAGATGATCTGAGACACTAGCTGAGCATCCTAAGTGCTGGCCTGTCTGGAGGAAGAGAACTTGGACAGCCAAGATAAAATTCCCCAGAGAAGCACTATACATTACGCAAATGTAGGTAAACAAATGCACCTGCCTTGGCTCAATTGGATGCACATTAACCTCACTATGCATTGAAGTATGCGTGCATTACCTGCTCAGTCTTGCGTGAGATAAGGTTCCCAATTGTCTTGCTGAAGAAAGATGCGAGCAAAGGGTTGAGTGGGGACGGCTGCTCCAGGAAGGCATACAGGGCTTCTAGTAAGGGCTCCTCGTTACCTAACTTATCGTTGATCATCGCCACATCACATGTCAACAGCTCACAGGCTATGTTTGCATACCTGTGATAAATGAATGAGAGATTATTCAGGATATGCACTATGCCCCCTTTTGAGCGAGGCGAACCCTGGATTAGTTTTGTGAAATATGCCCTGGGTCAGACAAATTATTTTTTAAGTTGATGTTTGAAAACAACTTCACTTACTTGAAGCGTTTTGTCTCCTCGTCACCAGCAGGGGGCTCTGTAGTGATGAGACGGAGCAACTCCTGCATGGAGGAATCCTGACACAAGAACAGGAGGAGCCTGCAGACCATGAAGACAAGTAAATGGTAAGGTCACAAATTAGCAATGGCACCACACTAGCTATCAACAGAGCCATAGAGTAAGACAGAGTTACGAAAACTATGTTGTTCACTTCATCAAGTAAGTCCAATGGCAGCTCTTCTACGCAGACTGAGAATGGGACAACGCAGACTATACTATACTTCATGGCTCTGGGTATCACTAGCACATTGTGTACAGTATTTTGCCATTCGTAACGCCAGACTTCAATCTGGCGACTTCAGTAAGGTCTGTAATGCCAAACTGACCTGCGGTTTTGGGCCTTGCACTCCTGCAGGACATCCTCTTCATCCATGAGCTCAGCGAGCGTGACATCCTCTTTCTCCAGCAGAGCCTCTAGGTGGGACGACGTGTGCAAGTCAAACTTCCAAAACATGGCTTATGTCACAGTGCCTCAAGCTGTAAGTGGAAAGACGGTAATGGTGGTGTTAGTGGCAGGGTATAAAACATTAACAGCAAATGTAGGCTAACTGTACACATGTGATCTTGTTCAATACGGTAATATGCACATAAATGTAAAAAAGAGCTGAGAAAGTGCTGTGTGATTAGCATAATACCGGTAATTATGCTAATCACAGGAGAAATGTCAGAATGTTACATTCAGAGTTAGAGATGTGATCCTAAGCTGTGCCTATCCAAATATATATTTACCTGCTGACAACATAATTCATGACAAGAGAGAAATAGCAAGTGTTGAGGTTTTATGTGGTGAGCAATGAATGACTCATTGACATAATAATGTTAAACGTTCATCATATTAGTATCGTCGATGGCAAAAAGTGCTCCTCGGAGCATAGGTCTCCACCATCAGGTCGCAAACTTTTGTGAAGTTTGGAAAAATGTGCCTCCTGGAGGCGCTATAATGAGGCAACGATAAGAGGATGGTATTTTTCCTCAATCTGGGAACCCATTGGCCAAAAAATGAGGGAGAAAGGAAAGGAAAGCCACCTGCTGTTTGATTCATTTTCTCCCATAGACATAAAAATGTGGATGTCTACTCCACCTCTGATGCCTGTGTATCATATGGCGTCTGACATTTTTGTTATATGGCAGAGGCACAGTGCGCCGCCACTCACGAGTAGGCCATGGCCTACTTGTGCGCAACACGCAAGTTTGCACTCTGCCGAGTGCTAATCTAGTTCCCATTGTAAACATGTACTTCTGAATGCTCCTGCCGACATTCAGGAGGGCAGCTCCTCTAGGGTGGATACAGTTAATGTCAATATTGTGCATTACTATAAGAGTTGTTATACTTACTGAATAAGGAGTAAAATCCTCAGTCGGTTGTTGTTGAACAGTCAGACATTTGCCTTGGCAGACGGGAAGACGTGGAGCAGCACAGTCATACCACACACACAACAACCGCTGTACACAAACTCACATACTCTTTCACACTATGGAATTCCTTCAAGAGATAAAGAACAGGAGAGGGGGAGATGAATATAAAGAGACTTCTTTCCATTAAACTGCGCTGTCATCTTGCAATGCTAATACAGGCAAAGGAAGGGAGAATCGGTATCCTACAGTGTATTGTAGATTTCCAATTTACTCAGAGAGCCGGAAGTGGTGCTCTCTTTATTCAGTTAGGACAGTGGTTCTCCACCACGTTCATTTCAGGACCCATTATTTATTCAGCATTTGGGCCTCGGGCCTGCACCACTGAAGCCTCTGTTAGAGAAAAAGAATCAATATTCTTTAGTCTAGGACTAAGACATATTGGGTTGTTGATAATGAATAATTTGTCCACACCATGCTATTGAAATGTTGATCAAAATAACAATTATTTTGCATTATAGACTTCTTGAAAATTAGGTATTGCAGATGTTTGACAATAATTTAACTCTTGGGAATGTAAATTGAAAGCTTTTATTAAGAGTAAATTTCTACAACGTAATAACGGTCCATTTGATCACCAACTCTATCATTTAGCTGGGAACCACCTTAAAGAATCTCCTTAAGGACCACTGGTTGAATTCCAAGGCCTATAACTGTGAGTAGTCTGTGAAAGTACCAGGCTACTCTGTGACTACGATCGTTACATGTGTGCACTCACAGACAACACATCAGAAAAGCAGGCGCTGTAAAAATAAACTAGGCTATAAAGAGCGCTGAATTCACTTCTGGAGTAGGCACTCTGATGTCACTGTGGAGCTCTGGCCGATAGAGCCCCCTATAGAGCTCCCCAGCTCTAGTAGAGCTTTGTATTCTCTTATATTGTCCCTGGTAAATCCTTTCAACTGGGGGCCGCAGGCCCTAGCCTCACTCCCAGGCTTACTCATCTGCTGCCCAGACCCCATCCCAAGGCTTAGTTTAGTTGTTATTAGAAGTTGCATGAGGAGATTGTATAATATGGTAATAAATAATGAACAGATCAAAGTAAAACACCTGATTAAACGATAGGAATACCTTGGAAATCATATGCAATGTGAGCACTCATGGCACTCGCGGATGAAATGAGCCTGATCGATGAGTTGAAAGGGGTATAGGAATGCGTATGTTGGCATCATATGACATAATGGTTACTACACAGACACTACACTACAATGATGTCATTAGTCTATAGGCCCTACATCATCAACAACAAAGAGAAGTCCCACCATCCATGACAATCCTGCCTTTCAAATAACTTTCAAGCATCCCACAAATTGAGAACCTGCCCCACATTGTGACTGGCAGGCATCAGTGTTCAAATAGTTAGTCCCCTAATAGTATAGCTTTCTGTTGTAAAAGGCCCTCTCATTGTCTCTTCCTGATAAATGTTTATAATCATGACTACAGCACTCATTTTGCTAACTGTTGAAAATACAAAGGTGCTTTTAAATATGTTAAAATGACACAAGGAATTGCTGAAATATTCCTCTATACGGGCTAAAGCAGTGGTGTGGGCAACTTTTAAGATGGGGGCACTGTATATTTCCACACTCACTCCAGGAGGCCACATTACATGCATTGTAATACATTATTCATATAAAGATATGAATAATGTTTCTGTCAAACACTGTTTCCTCCCGTTTCCGCACTTGTCCCGCCGCACATATAGACAGAACACAGAACGCAATAGTTGTGTATCTCAAATGAACAGTTTGGATCTGGCCACCCCATAGACCAAGACCTGTCACTGACCACTGCTACTTGCTGCCCACAGGGGTGTGACCTTGACCTCAACAGACCCTTAAAGGGGAACTCCAACCATTTTCAACATTTTAATATGTCATTAATATACCTTAGAGATGTTGTGTGGACATGATGAAAAAGTTCCCCCAATTCTGTATTTTCTAAAAATGGAGGTCTGAGAAAAAACATTAACATGGTGAAATACATCTGATGACATCAAGATGTATTTCACCATGTTAATGATTTTTCTTTCAGACCCCTTTTTCCTGAGAGGGTACAAATGAAAACAAATAAACAAATGTGAACCAAATGGACCATAGCGGGTCCATTTGGTTCACATTTGTATGATTGTATCCTCTCAGGAAAATTTTGAAAATGGGTGGAATTCCCCCTTTTAAAAAGCCTGAAGCGACAAAGGTTTATTACGAGTCCCATTGCCAAAATAAAGCGTCCGTCTCAGTGGATTTGACCTCATCAGCTAATCCTTCATTCTTGATCTTGTATGTAAAACAGAACCTTTGATCGCCCACTACTTATAACACGTCTCGCATTTAAATTGAAGATGCATTTAACATGGGGAGAAGCCTAGATCATATAACTCCCTTGTGCACAGGAACGGATGCGTAATAATGCATTCATAAACATGATCGTCATCGTTTATGTATGTGCTCATATGTTTCAAAGACAGGGGAAGCTTACTCCCTAATAATAGACGAGACGTTACATAATATCGTTTATTTTACGTAGTATCATGGCATATTGACAGCTGACTAGACAAACAGGTGTCTTTTAGCTGAAGAAGGTACGCACTTCAGGCATTTTTTTTTACCCTCCATCCACTACTACAACTAGTGCTACATCATGATGATGGCCAGCAGCAGACCAGGCCTCTATAATGTGCTAAAAACAAATCAGCACGTATTTGAGTCGTTAAATAAATATCGTTGCCGTCACAAATTAAGCTTAGCTCAAAACCAGGATTTTAAACGACGCTACAGCATTGTGCTAAGCAAATTAAAACGTAAACTGTATTGTCATCTCAGTTATGTTAGCCCTTATGTATTAACTTGCACCTACGGACGTCCTGACTCAGACCTACCTTGTTTTCTGGGCTGGCGTCGGTGCTGCTACTATAGCGAGCTGTCTGTCAAATGTATAACAAATATACATATGCTAAGTAGGAGAT
This sequence comes from Benthosema pterotum, assembly GCA_039105355.1. Lineage (NCBI taxonomy): Eukaryota > Metazoa > Chordata > Actinopteri > Myctophiformes > Myctophidae > Benthosema > Benthosema pterotum. The sequence goes on from CM076969.1 coordinate 43,048,750, forward strand.
TTGTTTAGCTAACAAACCAGTGCGCCAGTCTGCAGCCTCATATCATGTCGTTTATTCTCTCGTCATGATCCACCAAGGAAGGAACGAAGTAGCTTTCTACTGACAGGTCAACCGGAGGCCCGGTGTTACACCGATATTAGTGACCAGACGAATTCAGTCATCAAAAGAAAATTGGCAGATTGATCCAGAGCCATGGAGTATAGTCAGAGACACAGTTGCGATATTGAGGGGACAGGAAACATCCTAGTCACGTGGTTCGTGTACTAGCGCGAGTCCATAGACTCTAATGCAATCCGTAACATCAGGCTGCCACCATTCAATAGAGGTCTATGTAGAAGAACCGCCATTGGACTCACTTAACTAGAAGGCAAAACATGCAAAAATGCCATCATGCTTTATGTAGCATGTGATCTGTCTATATACTAGTTTTCATGATGTTGAATCCATCCCAAGCACCAGTTTTTCTCAGAAAACATTACTTTGCTTTGGCCAAAAACTAAAATAGGACTACTACCCGTTAGTCAGTACATATGGGCCACTTTTAGCCCAATGAGTGTGTTTCTTTCAAGTATAGTTTGTGTAGAGTTAGTTCCCAGATTTTCATAACTTGTCCTATCTGCACTTGCAGATTTGTCCGTCTGGTTGTTGCTGTGACTGTAGTGTAAAACCTTAGAGTATTTCAGGGGTTTTCAATGTTTTTCATCCCAGGGCCCACCATTTATTCAGCATTTGAGCCACGGACCACCATTTGAGGACATTTTAGCCCCATAGACCCCCCCCCCCCCCCCCCCCCCCAACTAAAGATTTCATTTGCTTCTGTCCATGACCATTGTCCATTTGGCTTCATTTTTAAGCTCTCAAGAGTTACACCTGGTTAAACATCTTAGCTGGGGACCACATGGAATCCTCTCAAGGACCACTGGTGGTCCCCGGACCACCTGTTGAAAACCCCTGCCTTAGAGTATACTCTGAGTGTAAAACACGCAATTGCAAAACAGCGGTGCCTGGACTCATATTTCTGTAGGCCCACAATGTGGGTGTAACACCAGCTTTAGCTACCACTTCTCAGCTGCCTGCAATGTCATTTACGCTGCAGGGCAGGCTGATCGAAGCTTGGACACTGACAACCATTAAAAGGTGTACTTGAGAAGGCGAACCAAAAATGTGTCAAATTATGAAATCAAAATGGCGACTGGGTGAAAACTAATGAAAGGTTTGATTGGTTGATCATTGACCAGCATCTCCAGTCCAGCACAATGATTTTTCTAACCGATGTCACAAGTGTCCAGCGAAAAGGTAGAGTAGTAGCAGCCCAAGGCTCTGGAGGAGTAGCCTATAGTTGTAGTGATGTGGGTCGCGCACTCGCTCTGTGATTGGCTAATGAGGTTGTCAAGTACTAGCTGTTGGTAATCACTAAAAACAGATCCGTTCAGGAGCCAGCATTGTTCTGTCCTTTTCAGGTGCCCCCAGTCCTAATTCATGTGCCCAGGCATGCAGTCTCCCTGATACAGCGCCCAGATTTCCCTAGTGCTCACTATCAGTCACTTTAGTGCTTCACTTGTCCAGGTGAAAAACAGTGAGTCAGGCTACTTTTTGACCAGACGGCATCAAATCATCAAGATCTACAGATGATGACCACCTGGCTTGAATGTGCACTACCATACTTAATATCCCTGGCCTTGGCCTGGCCCTAGTCCATGGGGTGTCCCTGGAAGCTCTTATTATGCTTCAGAGGTTCACTGATTATCAGTCCAATAAAACTGTCTGGTAGTACATGGCGGCCATGGCATGCCCTACTTGTGTGCAAGTAGGCTGTGCCATGGCCTTGTGTGCGAACTGCGAACAGAGCAAGCGAGTACCCCTGACACCTCCAGGAGATAATCATACTGTACATCATCATATAAATTAACTAATATATTTGATGAAGTAAAAAGGCTCAGAGATGGAGGGATTACAAGGACTCTCTCGCCTTGAACCGTTTCAGGATACCCCAGCATACCTGGGCAATAGGGCCCGGGGGCCAAATGTGGCCCTTTGGCTGACTCTGACCGGCCATGAAAGGGTACTGTGGTTTTCAACCAGTATTCCAGGGACCACCAGTGGTTCTTGAAAGAGTTCCAGTTAAATATGGAAAAGTGGCTTAACCAGATGTAACTCTTTGAGAGTAAAAATGAAACTTTAAATTTTAAAAATATTAAAAATTTATCACCAGCTATGTGGTTTGGAAATATTAGTGTGAGCTATCCTCAGCTTTTATGTGAGTTGTGTTATATGTCAGTTGTCTCGAGGATCGAGAGAACATATACCGTGAGTTGCCTTTCAATCGAGGTGCAGAAAAATAAATGTGTGAGTTGTCCGGTAAAAATGTGCCAGTTGTCCTGTATTCCTCCGCAAGGACCCGGTCCCCTGGGGTCCCCGGACCCCACTTTGTCAACCACCGCACTAGGCGGCATCTTGCAGCCTTAAAGTATAGACAGAGTTGCGCAAACTCCGTTCACTTCATGGGTCCGGTCCAATGGCGGCTCTTCTATAGACTTCTATTGAGAATAGAGACAACAAATAGGGACAAAACCTGGACCGGATGTTGGCAAATAAATATTCGACTCAGTCAACAGCCCATCTGTTAATTCATTTTTTAAAAATACCTTTAGCTTGGATCGTTTTGCAGTAATAGTACATTATAAACATGACAAAGACTTTAGTTATTACATAGTTGGCATGCAGCAGTTGCACATACATCTAAAATAGCACTTATTTGCGCTGCCCTCGTTGAAAACAATATAATTTCCTCCAACCATCCTTACTCCAGTCTGTCCCTATTCACTATTAAGGCTGCATGAACAGAGCTCGTCCCCCTCGATCACTCGGTTTCTGACCCCTCAATGTCGCAACTCTTCTATGGCTCTGACTGCAGCCAGACGGACAGCTCTGGGTTGAGTTGCGGAGCGCTCCGCTGCTCTCGTCTCGTTGAACCTCCGCAGAAGAAGAAGGTGGACTTCTTGTGGTAGCCGGGTGGAAGCTAGCATAATGGCGAACGTTGTGGATACCAAACTGTACGACATCCTCGGAGTTTCACCATCTGCCTCTGAAAACGAGCTGAAAAAGGTAACGTTGGGTTTGGAAACGAATACAATTGCTATGTCCGAGAAACATGGAAATACCAGAGGGAAGAGCCACAAAAGGTGGCCTACACGTTAGCTTGCTGAGTTAGCTAGCAAAAAAAGATGCTTAGGGATGGTTAGACCAGTTTTGAGCTAGCTAAGCTGGCTCATATGGCTGTTTCGTTTCGTAATATTATGTTTTAGCGATAACAGCCAAACGGCAGTCTCACATACATGTGCGTGACTTACATTTCTAAGACATCACATAACATCAATAACCATAATAACCTTAGTCATTTTGAAAATCAACATGGCTAGCCTGCGAACTTACTGTTACTGTATTATCTTTGGGCCCGGCTTGGTATATGATTATTAATGTACTGTGTACTGTACTCGAGTCGTGATATATTCAGCAAAAATAAACTACATCAGGAGACTTAACTGTTAATATGACCCTCGGCTAATATGCATACAGTCAGTGTGGAATAACCAGAGTCATCTACTAGAAGAGCTGCGACATTGAGGCGCTCGAGCTGCTGATCATGCAGCCGGAATGGGGACAAACTGGAGTTGGGAATGCATTGTTTACAACGAGGACGGCGCAAATGAGAGCTGTTTTAAGCATGTGTGCAACATACCAAGCCTTTAAAGTATTCTACCGTACTAACTAAAGTCTTTGTATGGCTTATGTTCTGCTATTATTTAAAAAAACGATCTAAAGTAATGGGATTTAAGATCATTAGCTGGCCTGTTGCCCGAGTCTAATGCATTCCTGCCCACTTCCGGTCCAGGTCCCTATTTGCGGTATATTGTCAAATCTCATCAGAAGTCTATGTAGAATAGCCGCCATTTGACTGGCCTCATGTAGTGAACGGAGTTTGCGTAACTCTATCTTTACCTCTGTTGCCATGCAGTGTACAGGTTAGCTCATGATCATGGAACACGGAGTATTTATGTATTTTCGTGTAGTTTATTTAATGCAAAGATGACCACACTGACACTGTATACTGCACTGTTTACAGCACGGCAACAGCAAGCATAAGCAAGCATAAGCTTGTTAGTACTTAGTTACCTACGGCAACCGATGCTGTCATAACGATGTGCTAGTAGAAGAGTTGGCGATATTGCGAGGGCAGAATACAGCCTGGTGCTGTGGTTCGTGCACTGTACTCGCTCTCAAGCCCATGTATTCCGTAGCCCCCTGTTGTCCCGATTCTGAATAGAAGTCCACGTAAAAGAGCAGCCATTGTACTGGCTCCATTAAGTGAATGGAGTTTGCGTAACTCAGTTACAGGCACAGCTCTTGCTGGCTAGCTGCTACGCACTTTATACGTGACTGTTGTTGTTCGGTATAGTGCTGATGTTGATGAGTGGTGTATTTATTATAGCGTTTTAGTGGTGTAGTGGTCAACGCGTTTCATTTCAAGCCCAATTATTTGTTTGACTTTTGAGCCACGGGTGAAATGAATGAATGATTTTTTATTAACAGTCTGGAGATTTACAGTACAATTCAAGCACAACAAAACTGATAATATAAGTGGACACTATAATAGTGGCCACCATGTACATTTTATCAAGGCATTTTAGAGACCTACAAGATATCCCCTTCTGCAAAGCCAGTAGCAGCAAATCATAGTCGGGTAAAAGGGAAAAGAAGAATACACAAGAGGAGAAAGGGAGGGTGAGGGAATCTTTTAATTATTATTTTAGGGAGGCCATTTTTGAATTGCAGACGGGAGTGGGTGCTCTTTGAGAATGATTTTGAAGGACTCAAGGGATTTGCATATTTTAATATCTGTTTGAAGTTATACAGATGTTTAACAATGTAACCCGAGAGAGTAAAATGTAATGAATTAATTATTTTGCTCTAAAGAGTTAAAAATCTATAAAGGGTTCATTTGCTTACCCCCATTTAGCTGGGGACCACCTGGAATCCTCTCAAGGACCAATGATGATCCCCGAACCACTGGTTGAAAACCACTACAATCTAGTTGTTTATTTGGCCTAATGAATCGGTTAATTTTTTTCAGGCCTACCGCAAATTAGCAAAGGAGTATCATCCCGACAAGAACCCTGATGCTGGAGATAAGGTATGACACACCAAAACATGACCTACACATCAGTTTACAATTAAAATTAGCAACACTCCTCTCAAAAATAAATTTAACGTTTAACTGTGAGCAGTGTGGCAACAAAGTATTTTGCAATAAATGATCATTATTATTCAGTTTCAGTTATTACTTGTATTCGCAAGCAAGCCTCTAAACCGGTACCCTTAAAGGGGAATTCCAAGTGAATGTCATGATTTGAATCACTGTGTTAATGATTTCTTTCATACCTCCAGTTCTAGGAAACACAGTATGTGAGAACCTTATTTATTTCCACATAAGGTATATTAATGAGAGAGTAAAATGATGAAAACGTGTGGAATTCCCCTTCACATCTGGCCGTTTCATGCACATGCACCATAGATGTAGGTAATGCACTGATGTATTAACTTGACACTCATCACGTCAGTGTTGAATTCAGATGTGCAGATGCATAGTGTGTAATGTTTTCTGATACCAAACTACTGGACAATTTGGTAGCCTAGTATATGTACTTGACGAGCAGAATATTTGAGTGTTTAAACTAGAGCCCGACCGATAGAATCGGTATTTTATATCGGCCGCCGATATAAGGGGTCCCCGTCTATCGGTGGTTCTATCGTATCGGCGAAAAATTTCGCAGATAGAATAAAAAAAAAAACAGCGAAAAAACGACGGACCTTCGATCATGATTTCCGCGATCAAAGCGTTGCTGCCCCGTTCCCATAGAAACCCGTAACAGGCACATTCAATGTGAGAACCACGTGGACTGAGGAGTCAACACGTGTTCAGTGTTGACACCTCAGTACGTGTTCCCATAGTAACCCATAATGGCCACGTGCATAGCTTTGTAGGTGCAATGATTTATTTTGCCCACAAGAGTGCGCTGTGACAGTGAGCGTGCTCCTATTCAATACATTCCTCAATGCTGGTTAGTACACAGAGAGAGCATAACAACAACACTCCTATTTGTGCATATTTGTGCGTATTTGTGCATCATTGGAACAAATATTGGCAACATTTCATTGCTCAGTTCAACTTAAAGCATGTTCCCCAACATCACCACAGCCGACCCATTGTCTAAATGAAGACGTTACAGACAGGTTGACTGAACAAGTATAAAAAACAGGTCTTAAATAAAGACATTGGTTTAAGGCAGCAGTTTGTCTACCATGTAGCCTACTACTGTCAATATGACTCTATCACTGCATAATCATATCGGCAGCAAATCTTTGCATAATTCACAAAGAAAAAAAGTCTATTTTCATTCCAGCAATATATATATATATATCGGTCGCAAATCGGTTATCGGTGGTTGTATTCCATATTGTATCGGCATATCGGATCGGCCCCAAAATTTTATATCGGTCGGGCTCTAGTTTAAACCCCCAACCACATCAGGGGGTCACCATGCAACCCCTGCAGCATGCAACTACTTGCAACCATTATTCCCAATGGCAGTTGCAAGTAGGTTCCATTGGTGTGGTTTGTTTCGTTGCGAGTAGTTGCAGCTTGTGAGATTCAGGACTCTGGATAAATAAATCTCTATAAAATCACGAACTGAACTATAGAAATAAGCCACCATTTCTTGGTGTTATATATCAACTTCAGTCTCTAATTTATTTCGTTCTCTACTTCCATTTCTAAAGTTTAAGGAGATCAGTTTTGCATACGAGGTTCTGACCAACCCAGAGAAGAAAGAGCTATACGATCGCTATGGAGAACAGGGGCTACGGGAGGGAGGAGGCGGAGGCCCAGGCATGGACGACATCTTCTCTCACATCTTTGGAGGAGGTCTTTTTGGATTTATGGGGGGACAGGGAAGAGGTGGACGCAATGGAGGCAGAAGGAGAGGAGAAGATATGGTGCACCCTTTGAAGTAAGTAGTCACATTTGAGAGTGACAGTGAGTGGGTGAGTGTTTGGCCTGTGCAGAAATTTTCCAGACTCCCAATGGGCCTTTGGGTTGTTACTATGCACCATAGCAAGCAGCATGATCTACTTTGCGACTATGCACATCATTAAAGTGACCATATTTGACCAAATTAATATATGTATATTACTGTTTCTGATCAATTTATTTCTATGAATTTATTTCTTGGCTTAAATGTAATTTTAAGCCAAGAAAAAACACCAGACTTTGTACAGGAGGTTGCTTATCAAGCCGGAAGCATTGTTTGGTGCAAGCGTTCACTGTCTCAAAAAGAGCAAGTATTAGTAGTACAGCAAGTTTCAGCAACTCCCCATTAACTGTTTCCCCATTTCTATTTACCTCTCTCTCTCTGTGTATGTGCACGTGTGCTGTATCTTGATGCAGCACAAAAATTGATTCTTGTAGTTATTTTGATCGGCTCTGACATGACTGGTGAGGCCATGCTTTGGTATTTGCGCTTAGGTCATGTCCATGTAAGCTGCATTGCAGCCTGGGGTTATTACAAAAAAATGACATTGCTTAAAACTAGCAATCACTGCCTCACTTGTACACAAGCACCCCCCATCCCTTTCTATATTGTGTTCAAGTGGTTGTGATTTTTGGGCCATGTCACAGGTTGCAGTTCTAAGATTTATGGGTGAATGAAGACTCATTGATACTCATATTCATAGTTTTAGGTGATAGGGTGACCACCAAAACATTTTTTCAGACCCTGCTAATAGGAGATAATCTGTGGCTCTTTTCTTTGATGCAGGGTTTCTCTTGAGGATCTCTACAATGGCAAAACCACCAAACTGCAGCTCAGTAAGAATGTTCTGTGTGGTTCCTGTAATGGGTGAGTGCAATTTAAATGAATAAAAACTCCAAACCAATCAATCTCTCTATTTTTCTGTAAACTCTCTTTGTAACTTTATCCAGGACTAACTAATTAATCCAAAACACACCTTTTTATCACGGCTTTAACGGGCAAATCCTTATTTTGAAGTGTCACATCTCTGACTCTGGATGTAAGATGGTAATTGTGTTTCTGGTGTCTTGATCATTCTACCATTTCTGCAAAAACATTGGTTTCGTGAGTTCCCTTGATATCGTCTTGATATCGTCAAATAAAACAGACTTTGAGGGGTAGAATCTGAAATAGTGCCATTTGAATGCATATGATAGAACGTGTTCGGGGAAAGGAACTAGTCAGAATCAGAGCCTTCTAGGGGAGAGTTGCGATATTCCCGTTCACTCCTGTGCGTCAGGCCAATGGCGGTGCTGGAGGAGCAGCAGCGCTGATGTAAAAGCCGTTTGAGTGCACTCGGAAAACCGGAAGTCGATGAATATGAATGGGACTCTATGGATTTAATCAGGGACCAGCAAAGAAGGCACGAAAACAACATGTATTGTTGGCGGTGACCTCGTAAACAAACTATCGATGCAGGCAAATTAAAGAATGCCTTCCGGAGGTTGATTTCGAATACTTTGTCACATGATTTGCAAATAGTATATAATTATATTGACGTCTTGAAAGTGTTAGTGCTGATTGAAACTGGTTTCAAAGCAGGCGATATCGCGAGAATTCACTGAAAAGTTAAGATTCTCGCGATAACAGCGGGGGTAGGAGTATGCAGAAAGTTATTTAATCCAGCTTTAATGACTTTATTTTAGTTGTTCTTTAATAATACTACAACATAAACATTACAGAGACTCTAGCCGTGACTGAACAATACTTTAAAACAGTTGTCTTTTTGCATACGTATCTAAAATAGCTCTTATTTGCGCAGTTTTCGTTTAAAACAATGTACTCCCATGAAAGTGAGGACTTGGACTGCACTCATAGAGGCTCTGTATAGTCACGTATAGTCACGTGCACGGTGCTCCGCTCTGGTTTCTGACCCCCTCAATATCGCAACTCTCCCCTAGATGGCTCTGGTCAGAATAAGGTCCCCCCCCCCCCAGGTTGGTGAAGGGTGTGTAGAGCCCAGTAACACAGTAAAAATTAAGATAAGATAATAAGCTAAGATAATTAGCTCAGGGTGAAAAAAAATGGTTCGCAAAATAAGATAACTAACACTTTCTAATTTTGCATTTTCTAGTCAGGGAGGTAAGGCCGGAGCAGTCCAGAAGTGTGTAGCATGCAGAGGACGCGGTATGAGGATCATGATTAGACAGTTGGCCCCTGGCATGGTTCAACAGATGCAGTCAGTCTGCACAGACTGCAACGGAGAGGGTATAAGTGACATCTCAACACCTACACACTGCCTTTAACGTAGAGTTGATAATGTAAATGATTCACATTCATGGTGCATTTTAACATTATTACATTGTACATGTTAATTTGCAGGCGAGGTGATAAATGAGAAGGACCGCTGTAAGAAGTGTGAAGGTCGTAAAGTATGTAAGGAGACCAAACTTCTGGAGGTGCATGTGGACAAAGGTATGAGACATGGCCAGAAGATCACTTTCTCCGGGGAGGCTGATCAAGCACCAGGCACTGAACCAGGAGACATAGTCCTGGTACTGCAGGAGAAAGAACATGAGGTACCCCACACATGCAGTCTCTCTCTCTGTGCTGAATGACAGGCTTTGTGCTTTTATCTTTAAAATGTGTCATTGTTGCTGTTAATCATACTTGCAGTAATTATTGCATAATTCATAAAAAATATTGTTGTAGTACCATTTAAGTTTACAATGTGAACTGGTTACATGACTTAAAAGGGCTTTGACACAGGCCAAATATTTAGTTATGATACTGATACTGTACAATACATCATGTGTTCTCAAGTGAAAACAGTCTGAAAGTCTTGCTGCTTCACCTCGCACTCACTACTTACTGGAAATGTTAGGTTAGCAGTTTGCATTTGCCAGCATACTTTTTTCTTTTTTTTCCCTTCATAGCATCATGGTTGTTGTTGTTGTTTTTTAAGGGTAACCGTTGCATGATTGCAAACGCATGCTCACAGACTGAGACCGAGGGTGTAGCAAGACTCTAGCAAGATATTTCATGGGGATAGCCAATACAATTGGAGTACATTATAAAGGGGTTATAGTATAATATAAAATGCACCCAGGGGTGCACATAAGTGGTGCTCAGGTGCTCAGGAGCACCAAAAATCCTACAATGAGCTGTCAATCCAGGGGTGGAAAGCTCCATTGAGCACCACACAGCTGGGGCTCATAATGACTGCCCGACTGGGCCAGTAAAAAAAAGCCTTGAAAATGAAATAATTCTGATTAAAGTCTAAATACTACTAGTATTTTTAATTGATGTATAATGCAGGTAGTAGTAATAGTACTAGGCTAGCCACTATTGCAACGCCCAAACTATCGCCATGTACTGTAATACTGTACATTGATCGGGCTGTATGGAGTGGAATAAAGGGGTACCAGGGTCCGGTGATGAGGGGTACCAGGGCCCGGCGATGGTCGCCGCATTTTGGGAGCACCAAGTAACATCCCCAGGTGCTCCTCTGAGTACTGGATCAAAATATTTATGTGCAGCCCGGGTTATAGTATAATATAAAATGCACCCAGGTGTACTGTGTGGCGTCGTCATAAAATGTGTTTAAAACATCTAAGCAGGAGGAATGTGATCTGAGCTTGCGCCATATCAATTTCGGGAAGCAACATCTTCATTAAATATAGTTGGCTATTCATGAGGAACAAATGACAACGTCATCATGGGTGTTTTTGTAACTAAACTACCGGTAATTTGAATTTAGGTAATCTTTCAGATTTGAATCGCAGCCTAATCAGCAGCTAATCAAAACATTTTTTTCCATCTGAACAAATTATCTATGGCCACTCAACAGTTGTTGACTGGATTCAACCCAATTTATCATTTCCTTTCCTGGCAAGTAGAACTTGGATGGGCAAAGGGCTTCCCCTGTCTGCAAGCAGGGGAATTAAAAAAATAGCAACTGCAATATTTCCCTTGCATTGTGAGATTCTGTTTTGCAAATTCACATTGCATCATTCATTATTCTATATAAGCATAAGGTGTATAGAAGCACACTACGTACAATACTCAATTACATGTACTTAATTACTGCCCACTACTGGATAGGATAACTCAACCTTTTTGGTTTATCAACTTAAGGACTTCCGTCGTGATGCCAATGACCTTCACATGACACAGCGCATCGGCCTGGTCGAAGCTCTCTGTGGATTCCAGATAACAGTCAACCACCTTGATGGACGCCAGCTCCTTGTCAAGTATCCTCCTGGAAAAGTCATAGAGCCAGGTAATTTCACCCCAGACTTTGTAGGGAAGCGGTGGGTGTAGGTCTTGGACTACAATTAGGATACTGCAATAATAGAGTTGTTTAGCTTGCAATATGAACCTGTTTTGTAGTGTCTGGTTGCAATAGTAATAAATGTGAATACCTGTTGTCACTAAAGAATTGAAAAACGCCACTTTCATAGGATATTTTATTGGGATATTGAATGAAATAAGTGAAGATTCAACCTTGTGTGTAACGTTGTTACAGGCTGTATTCGGGTGGTTAAGGGAGAAGGAATGCCTCAATATAGGAACCCCTTTGAGAAAGGAGACCTGTTCATCAAGTTTGACGTTCAGTTCCCTGACAACAACTGGATCAGCCCTGAAAAACTCACTGTGAGTAACAATGTCATGGCGTTCACAACATGAAGTTTCCAGAGAAATGGCTGACATTCACAAGGAAAGGGTAGCCCTATTGATTTGTCATTTTTGTTTTGTGCAGGAACTCGAGGATTTGCTGCCTGCTCGTGCTGAGGTTCCTGTAATCTCTGCAGATGCTGAGGAGGTTGACCTGAAGGATTATGACAGAGGTCAGGGCTCTGGTGGGGCCAGGAGAGAGGCCTACAATGATAGCTCTGATGAGGAGGGTGGTCACCATGGGCCAGGGGTGCAGTGTGCGCACCAGTAAAAAGACTCGTACATATGCGCACTTGCAAAATACCCATCCAACCCCATTGCATACTCCCACCAGTCAAGACTTGACACACATACATTTCTCTCCTTTCCCAGTTCCCAGGGTGAGGGGAAAGACACACATACGCACTCATACACATAAAGCCACTTTGTACAGTTCCAGTGTGTGTGCCCGTGAGTCAGCGAGCTGCTGGATGTGCGACCACCATTTTTTGTGTTATGGGCCGTACTAATCATCAGATCTTCCAGCAAGAAAGTAACTACGCTCTCAGATGGTTCGAGCTCTCCACCAGCTCCAACTTCCCAATACTCATCCCAAGCTTTTACCTTTCATTGTGGGAACATACCAGTCTAGTGTATAAAATGCAAATATTGTTGATTATCTTGTATAAGGTGTAGTTTAGTCTATCACACACAAGCGCATGCTGCTTCTTGCCGAAGAATCCGGCATCAAAAATCATAGATCCAGAGCAAGGCACCATGGAAAATGGTGCCTCCCAAACTGTGTGCGTACCTCAGCTGTTACTGCTATCAAAAGTGCCCTGCAGTCAATAAGAACTGACCTGAATACAGCCCTTAAAAGCATGCCCCTTTTACACAGCCTGCTGAGAGCTATACAGGGAGAAAACACATCACTTCTTGTAAGCTCAACTTTCTATCTCTAAATGGGGTCATCCTAGTTCCAATCAGTCCTCACCCATCGTTGTCACATTGCTAGAATATTAAAGCCCTAAGCAGCAGCATTTCTCAGTCATGTTTTTGTAGCTTGGAACTTAAGCTTTTGTGTTTGGTGGTTTGAATGTTTGTGTGTTTAAGACCACAGAACTTGAATCTAACTTTTGATTTTTACCTTTGAGCTGCGGGCACACTTCTGTAATGTAGTGTCTCTATGTGTGTACAGCAACAGTGGCTCAGTGTGTGGGAGCTTCTGTAGAATGTTTTGATTCAGTCAGCTGTTTGGTTTTCCTGCTCTTTGGCTGCAGTGTGGGTGAATGCTAGAAAAGGTCAATTAAAGGAGGAATTTTCTTTTTGAATGTGCTGATTTTGTTTTGACACCTAGTCAACCATTTTTCCCCTCTATTCACTAGGACCAAGAGTTATCCCTTCTGGGCAGGAAACTCTGAGCCGCATCTCTGTTCCTCTGTATTGTACATGTCTCCCTAATAGTAGACTTGTTAGCCAAACTTCTTTCCATGGACATGTTTCACTCAGTGCTCCCTATCCCCTTATAGACCTGTAAATAATACCAGCTGAATCCATCAGTGCATTCACAGTCTACAGTGGTGTCCTCCCTGTAGTTACAATATCGTATATATTCTATTCTGAGTGAATACTGGCCAACTGTGCCAATGGAGAAGAGACATTTATATGAAGGAGAGTATAGAGAGAACACCTGTTGACTGCTGAGATGCGCCCCTTATTGTATATGTCATTTTAGGCCACAGGAAATAATGCCTACGGACAACTAAAGGGGTCATTGATATTAAATGACATTATTGTTGATGCATATGTTTGTTGAGATGATAAACTGTATAATAAACAGTCACCATAAGAGTTATGTTATGTCTCATTTCATGTTTATTACATAAAGCTACTGAATGTCTGATAAATAGTTTAATCTTCCATAGTAATGACACATCAAAATGTAATATTGGACAAAACGACACACATGGTAAATGAATGGTCACCCTCCATGATTACCTCATTTAAAGTGTGATGTAAGGAAAAGTATTACGTTTCCCATTGTCTCTTTCCTTGAGACATTGGGATGGATGTGAAAATAGTTTTGTAACGATTAATGTACAATGTAATTGTGGGTCAGTCTGCACCATCATCACTTTCTGTGCTGTGGATAGCTACTGGTCCCAGGAGTTCCTTGAAACCAGCAGTATTCCTGTAAGATGAGACGTGGAAAGGTTAATACTAAGAGACTAGGGATGCAGGTTATATTTAATCGTTTGTAGCATTGTGACATAATGTACTCTACCTGTCCCTATTGGACTGCATGACTGAGGAGCGTTCCCTCCGTATCTGCTCCAGTCGCTCTTTGACGACAGCCTTCTGCTGGCTCTTATCCTCCTTAGACACACGCACACACCCATACAAATGGATGTTTATCATGCTGTACTGCTTATATAGACTCTGGGATGCTAAAATGTGCATTGTAGGGATGCAACTGTTAATTGAATAAATTGCAATGAAATTGCATTTTGAGCATTTTGAGGCCTTTTGCGTGTGTACTGTATGCCTGCTATTAGCTAGTTTTCAGATGCTGGTGGATAACAAATTATAATATACAGTTTACTTAATTAATTTTAGTTGATTATACAAAATAAGAATAGTTTTGAGGGGAAATATATTTACTTATATACTGTATGTTTACATATATATTGAAAACCATGCTTCTGGATAATTTGATTAATGGAAAATGTAAGGAATAAGTGTTTACCTGTAGTAAATTATGCGTGAGCTGCCATAGTCTGTCTTGCTGTAGGTCCTCCTGGACCTTCCTGTTCTGAGCGATTGATAGCCGCTCCTGAACCTGAAACACATCAGGATGTGCATTAGTGCAGTGTTTTGCTAACATTTTGGCGTTTCAATGCAATAAGTATTTATTTTTTACATCATTTCAAGACATACCATTATGTTCTACATTCAAAATAGACGCATGCATTGCACTCACAAAGTGAGTGGCAAATCATGTGGCAAAGTGAATTGCATCAATCTGATTCACTAATTCATTCAGTGCTGCATTACTTCACGGTGTTATCACACACCTACCCTCTATATTTTCGGAACATTTCTAAAAGGTGATGAGCGCATTGTGAGCTTGTAGATATGTACATTTCTAAAAATAAATAATTAAATAGGGCTTAAGTGTACGTTTAAACCTCAGAGAGACATTTCTTTCATGACACTGTGCTAATTCATAAACTTTCTCAATGCTTAATTTCTTTGAGCTTGTGTGCTATTCTGCCATTTCCTTGGTCCATCTCAGACTCACCCTGAGCAGTTGTCTCTCTCTGTCTCTCTGCTGCTTCTGTTCCACCTTTCTCTGCATGTCCACCAGGCTGCGCATTGTCCTCTCTCTCTCCATTATTGAGGCAGATTCCTGCCTCGACTCTGTTTCTGGGATGCTATAGTCTACCTGTAGACAGGAACCACCAGAATAATTACACTTTTGGAGAGGCATTGATTAATGAGGAGATGTGCATAGAAAGGGTTTACACAAGTGAATTCTACGTTGTAGAATGTCAAAATGTATCTATAGCCTACACCTATAGCATTTATCAAATTCTCATTTGTAATGCAAAAGCTGTGCGATAATAGTCTTACACTGGCCTCTGAGATGTATCCATTATCCTCAGTGTAAGGTGCTTCAGGCCCTTTGACATCCCACTGTTTTGTTTGTGTTTGTGTGGGGCATATTTCCAAGTCAACTTCTTCATTCATGAAACCCAAATCAGAGTGAAGGTTGGCATTGTTCAATCCAGTTGTAAGAGAGCTTTCTAAATGATGTGTTTGTTCAACCTCTGGAGTTTGCACTACCAAGTTAGTTTGCAGGTCACCATCAGAAGGGGCTTCAGTTTGACTATCTGGGGGCTCTGGAACTGGCCTTTCCATCAGGCTCTCAGAATCATTCTGAAATGCAGGACAAGACAAATCCGTTAGTGGCAGGCAGCAGGTACTCGGCAGTGATAATATCTTGCCTGGGAAATTAGTTCTTTACAATCTCACATACAGTAATAGTATGTAAAATACAGATAGAGAATCTACCCCCACCTGAAAAATTTATACTTTTACTCATATGAATCAGAAGCGCAGGTAAAAGGTGCACTCTAGATGTTTTGGAAACGCAAAAATAATAACAGCATCACAGAAATGCAAAGACTTGATGTTGTTCCTTAAGATGATAGTATGTTTCAGGATTGCTTTCAATAGCAATGTACATAGAAAAAACTGTAAATTGTACATTGCTATTAAACAATCTGGAAACTTGCTGGTGTTCTCGGCATCCAAGCACATTAATTTTAACTGTCCTTTAACAATAGTTAAAGCTGTGTCCCGCACAAGTGTTAATGCAAGCATTTCTATCTGTACCTGCAAAATGTTATTACATACTGTAACTGTTCTTCAGTATACAGTTACACAACAATGCTGTTGTTATAATGGCTTAGCAAATAATCTCATACAGTACTTGCAAAGTTAGAGAAGAGACAGAAACAGGATATTGTTGACATCTACAGTAGTCTGCAATAGGTTTACACCTGCTGATCTCCATCTTTGCCCTCTTGCTTGTCTGCAAACTGTGTGTATGGGTCACCTCCAAAACGGCACAGAAAAGAATCCATCTCCTCCGCGTGGCTCTCCACATATTGGAAGACTCCAGCTGTGCCGTGCAAGTCTGTACCAGTACCTTCCACTGCGCTGAATTCAGCAATTTGTTCGGCCGCTGTGCCTGCAACTGCATCCTCGTTGTCACTGTCATTCTCTGGTGCCCTGCTCCAAGCCAGTGTGATCAGGGATTCCTGTTTCTCATAGCTCTGTGGGGCTTTACTTGGACTGCTCTGCCCCTGTGCTTCCTCTAGCGTTCCCTTTTCTGTTGTGTGCCCGTCAGTGGCTGTTGTGGCACCAGGCATGCACAAGACCTCCAGGTATGGCACGTCCTCCATGGCTGCACCACAGCCTGGGGAACCAAATGTAAAGGCTCTGCATTTCTAAAAATGCACTGTGCTGGAGTTACATATACACTGTTGTCTCTCTCTGGTGTGTGTGTGTGCGTGTGCGTGTGTGTGTGTCTTTCATGGTATACAGTATACTGTATAGTATCTCTGAGTCTACAGTATGCTTGTGTTTACTTCAAATACCTGTGCAGATATCATGCATATCTGGGCCTTGCGTTGGATTTGGCCCTCCACGGGCATCTCCAACAACAGTGTTGTTTTGAGATATTGCGTTGCTATCCTGGGCTGTGGTTGGACCAGCAGAGGGTAGGGGGTCAGCTGGAAGAGGGTTCTCTGAGGTCAGTAGTTGGAATAGGCTGCTTACACGCTGCTCAGCAACAGCAGCTTCATAGTCTTCCCTCAGTGCTTGGAGATGCTGTGTGCTCTAACCTCAAGAGGAAAACACATAGGGCTCCTTTTTTCGTTACATGCTAAACCCCTTATCCCAAATCCCTTATTTCGTTTTCACTATTTTGAAAAATGTTTTGGAATATTTCAACATGTCAATCTATTAACACGTTGTGAGCTTGTAGACTGGCCATTTGAACTACTGAAAAATGTTTTTTACATAGTTTAAAAAGGCAAAGAAGTTAAGGGATGAGGGGTTTAGCGGTAACGAAAATGGAGCCCATAATGCGTAAAAACATGCACATGCAATGCATGGCCATTCCTTGGCAGTGTAGAGCAATATGTAAGCCTATATACAGTACTTTGTCGTATGACGAATAGCACAAACTCACAACGTATCGCAATGCAATGTGCTGTGAACTTAAAGTTCTGCTATTGTCACTGTTTCAGAAATGTTGTTTCGGTTAATGGAGTACCGGGATTTATTTATAACCCACCATATTCAATATCGCTGGCAGTACCGCTGAAGTCTGGGCTTCATGGTGCTCCATCAACTGCGTCAGCAAGACCAGGGCACAGGCACCCCACTGGGGGGTAGAAAACCCTGCTGTTGCCTGGGTATGGGCCTGAACAGCAATCTGCTCCTGTTGGGTAGGGATTTGAGAGTGTGTCTGCAGTGCAGCATGGATTTGCCTCAGCATTCTTACACAGCCATCCCTCAAGGCAGCGTGGATCTGTGGATGTTCTGAAAAGGAAACGTAACAGACATAAAACAATACCAAATCGATATTTTCTGACAGATAAGCGCAGAGCCATGGAAGCGCACAGAGTTACCCTCTCTCAGAGGCCGCTGGCACCCTGGACCCTGCAAGTCCTCGAGGGAGACCCCATGTAGCAACGTGAGCAGGTAGTTTCTCTCTTGCTCCTGACTCAGCACCAGCCACTGCAGTACTGCCTGTTGGGGGGTGCCAAGAGATGTACTGTATCGACAAATGAAACATACTGTATGTTTTTTTTTTTTTTTACATTGAAGACCACAACAACACCTTGTCTCATAAGTACATACAATGACACATTTAATTCAGTGGTTTTCAACCTTTTTGATACCAAGGCTCACTATTTATTCAGCATTTGAGCCACCATTTGATGAGAATTTAGCCAACAGACCCCAAAACTAAAGATTTCTTTTGCTTTTGTCCACAATTCCAGGTTGCATTGGGAAACAAAACAGTCAAACATACAGATCAAAATGACCATTAATCTTCAACATGCTCTAGTTGTGTAGATTTAGGCCAATTCAGATGATAAATATTTTGGGTGTAAAATGAAACCAAATGGAGTACCTGCCATGGTCCATTTGGTTTCATTTTTACACTCTCAAATAATTACTGTACATCTGGTAAACCAACTTTCTATCATTTAGCATGGGGACCAGCTCTCAGGGACCACTGGTGGTCCCCGGTCCACCTGTTGAAAAACCCTGGTTTAATTTATAGATGCATGAAAACTGTACTGTACATATCGTTTACAGTACCTGCTCTGGGGATACGGCGAGAGAGAACTTCTCATTCATGTCTTCATCTGTGTCCTCCTGTAGCCACGCCGTGGCCTGCTCTTTTCTGCACGGACCATTGACACGTGGCCTGAAAATACACATTGGACAGTGAAATGGATTGCATTTTTATAGTGCTTTTCTAAGCTTTCAAAGCGCATCACAATGGTCCATTAATTCATCCACTGATGCAAGCTTCCTCACTATATATATTCGCACTCCAATGTGTGCAGTGAGCAAGATAGCACTGAACTACTCATTGGTGGTGGCAATTTGAGATTCAGTGCCTTGACCTAGGATACTTCGACATGAGTTACTGTTGCTGGCACTACCCTGTTACTGGCACTGCATTTTAGTTTTTATCATCACTGTCCATAGCCCAGTGGTTCTCAAAGTCATTGAAAGGGTTCCAGGGCATCTCCAGCAATTTTAGTTCATGTCAACATCAATTGAATTGCTTTTAACATGCTTTATAATCAATCTCTATTGTATACTTAAAGCTCACAATATATTATTGGCTATTTGTTTTTCTATGGAACCTTAAAGTCTAACTAAATATACTACAATTCCAACTAAATGTTTATTGTGCTATGCCTCTAGTTCAAATAGGATAATTTCTGAGGATTATTTTATGGGTTCCTCAGTTCAAATAGGATTATTTGTTTAAAAATGCTTGATAACTGCATTGGCTTACCATGTCTCCCAGGTCTGTCTGGTTGCCAACAGAGCACCATAGGACCATTTCTCTCTATGAGCTTTGAGAGTGGCCAACCTGATGTACAGACATAACAGCCTCAGGGCCTCCCTGTCCAGCCTGTTGGCGAGATACAAGCAAATTAGGTCCCTAAAGTCAGGACTCTCCCAGCCAGAGATGTGTTTTTGAAAGTCGCTTTAGGGCCTTAGACATCAATCTGAGTTGTTTTGTAAAAAAAAAAAAAAAAAAAAAAAACAAGTGTTTGTTATAAGTTAAACTGATTCACAGTACCAAATGGGTGGAGTTTTAACATATTATATACATTATCTAAAACCACCCATTTGGTACTGTGAAGCAGTAGTTCTCAACCCGTGAGCCATGAGGGTGTTCCAAACTAATGGTCAAGATTTGTAATATACCGGTAAATGGATCCTGATGCATGTTTAACTCTTGAGAGGGTACAATGAAAAATTGTGCTGTGTAAAATGTATGCTGTCAGTAGTTAAATTGTTGTTAAACATCTGCATTTTTTTGTTTCACACTGTTAAAATGTTTAAAACCGGCGTCTAACACGGGTCTGAAACTCTCTACTGTATGTACCTCTTGCTCAGAGCTGTGAGTGCGTCCCTCTCTTGTTGACAAGAGGTTTGTAACTCAGTGAGGATTGTTATTGCAGACCATGATTTCTCTCTGGAACCAGAACCTTCTGGACAGCTCTTAAGAGACACTCCGTTGTGTGACCTGGGGCAGAGAACGCCACAAACATCAGTCATGTCATGTCATGTCATGTCATGTCATGTCATGGGCTTCCCCATTGCTTGTCAAGTAGTTCTACATGTAGTACTGCGGCGCATACGTGCATGTGAGAGTGTTCCTGTTACACGCATGCAGTACATTCATGCATGTCAGTGTCTGCGAGCAGGGGCGTTTTTGCCATTAGGCAGACTAGGCAGTTGCCTAGGGCGCCATGAGGGGGGGGGGGGGGGGGGGGGGGGGGGGGCACCAGACATGCTTTAACCCTTTCAGGCCGGGAATCCATATTTGGATTCTGTACAGTATGTACAGTATTCCATAATTAACTTTATTTGATGCTGAAATATGAATATTTCAGGTTTTTCAAAAACCTTAGGTCAGGCCTAAATGGGTTTTAAAAGGATACCAGGCTAATAAGCCTAATATGGATAAATACATTATACATGTCCTCTATGACTAGAATTGAACATTTAAAACACATATAATATGTTACTTAGTTTAAAAATAGTTAATTCATTTTATCCCTTGGGGGGCGCCATTTTACAGGAGATTTTCCCTGGAGACCCCCCTCCCTTCCAGAGAAAATCTTGCCTAGGGCCAAATTACTTAGAAACGCCACTCTCTGCGAATCTCTGGTTAGAAGAGTAGGAGTTAACACAAACCTTGCAACTGAATGTATGCGAGTTGTTGTGTTACCTGTACATTCTGAAAGCTCCTGGCAGCTCGGCCAGACGGAGCAGGTCACCGCGTTCCACTGCCTCTTCTGCTAGATCCCACAGACGCTCCTCTTCCTCGTCCTGTTGCCCTGGCAGCAGGCTCTCCCATGCAGTCAGACCTGTGGAGTTCCAAATTAAGAATGTCTCATGTCTCATGCCTTGTTTGACACAACTGCAAATAAAAGATTTTCAACAACACAAAAACAAAAAAGCATCATGCTGTTGGGATTTAACAGTGCCGTAAACAATATAAAATCCCTGTAAAGACAAAGCACATTTTCAGGTCAGGATATCAATTGTATCTGGAGAGAGAACTAATACAGGTTTATACAGTAGCATTCAAAGTGATGTAACAAAGAAATTAGCAGAAAAGAAGAAATAATAATAATAATATAATAATAATAATAATAATCTTTATTTGTATAGCACCTTTCATGACATAAAATGCAGCTCAAAGTGCTTTACATTGCAATAGAGAAGAAGACAAAAAATAGTGGAAATGAATTAAAGAGATCCTTAAAATACATCAAAGAAGCAGTACAGTAAGGACCTGAAATAAGGCATAAAATATAAAATCATAAAATATAAAATCACAGAGAATCAGTTAAAAGCAAGTGCATAGAAGTACGTCTTGAGCTGTGCTTTAAAAATGTCTACAGAGGCTGCCTGTCGAATGTATAATGAGAGTTTGTTCCACGCCGTCGGTCCATAGAAGCAAAAGGCTGCTTCACCGTGTTTTTTAGTTGCCATTTTGGGCACCGCAAGCAGGCCAGCAGTGGAAGACCTGAGGGGACGGCCTGGGACATACTCAGGCAGGCAGTCATGTAGGTAGGAAGGTGCAAGACCATTAAGCGCTTTATAGACAAGTAAAAGAATTTTAAAATCAATTCTAAACACAACCGGTAGCCAATGTAGTGAGGCTAGGACAGGAGTAATATGTTCTCTCATCTTAGTTTTAGTTAAAACTCTGGCTGCCGCGTTTTGGACTAGATGTAATCTGTCAGTTGTTTATCCACTCTAAACCAAATCTCTTTTACAAAACACTGAACTTATACAGGTGCTGGTCAACGAATTAGAATAATTTGAAATAGTGCAACCTTAAAATCTTTGAATGCATTTCTTGTGCAGAAAGCAAATCAGGTGTTCACCGCACCTGTCCTACTTGTTAGAGTAATCACAGAACTGTTACCTGTAAAAAAATTTGCTCAGCTGAGCTTTCCAAAAGGCCCATTTAGGCCATTTAACTGTGACACTGTTGTTTCATTGAATTAGAATAATGGAGAAACCGTTTCATTGAATTAGAATATTTTTTATTATAATTAGAATCATCACTTTCTCAGTATTTTGTGGCTGCCCCCTTGGCTTGTATGACTGCCTGAAGTCTCCGTGCAGGGGTTGACACTAAGGTCTCCGAGGCACTTGCCCATCGGGCAAGTGCAAATCAGATTCTACGTGCCCTCAGGTCATGGTCACTTGCCCCCCCAAAAATACATTGTAAATTTTGCTTTTAAGTTTACTTCCTACTTGGGTGCTTTCAACAGGTGGTCCGGGGACCACCAGTGGTCCCTGAGAGGGTTCCAGATGGTCCCCAGCTAAGTTGGTTAACCAGATGTAACTCTTGAGAGCGTAAAAATGAAACCAAATGGACCCTTGCGGGTCCATTTGGTTTCATTTTTACGCTCTCAAGAGTTAAAATTCATCATCTTAATTAGCCCATAGTGGTCACAGACCCAGTGGTCCCTGACCCCAGCAAAATGAGAGTTTGGAACCAAATGGACCTGGGAGAGAGATAGGTAGAGATAGCTAGAAAGCAGGGAAAGACACAGAGGCAGAGTGCAATGACTGCCTTCAAGACAAATTTATCTTGTGTTGTGTTATAGTGCACGAAGTTGCACACTTGCCCGATCGGGCAACCAGGTAGCAGTCTTCACTTGCCCCACCATTTTTTTTACTTGCCCCGGGCAAGCGGGCAAGTGTTAGTGTCAAGCCCTGTCCGTGGCATCGATTTGAAGAACTAGCTATCTCTACCTATCTCTCTCCCAGGTCCATTTGGTTCCAAACTCTCATTTTGCTGGGGTCAGGGACCACTGGGTCTGTGACCACTATGGGCTAATTAAGGTGATGAATTAAAAATGAAACCAAATGCACCCGCAAGGGTCCATTTGGTTTAATTTTTACGCTCTCAAGAGTTACATGTGGTTAACCAACTTAGCTGGGGACCACCTGGATCCCTCTCAGGGACCACTGGTGGTCCCTGGACCACCTGTTGAAAGCACCCAAGTAGGAAGTAAACTTAAAAGCAAAATTTACAATATATTTTTGGGGGGGCAAGTGACCATGACCTGAGGACAAGTAGAACCTGATTTGCACTTGCCTGATGGGCAAGTGCCTTGGAGACCTTAGTGTCAACCCCTGCACGGAGACTTCAGGCAGTCATACAAGCCAAGGGGGCAGCCACAAAATACTGAGAAAATGATGATTCTAATTATAATAAAAATTATTCTAATTCAATGAAACGGTTTCTCCATTATTCTAATTCAATGAAACAACAGTGTCACAGTTAAATGGCCTAAATGGGCCTTTTGGAAAGCTCAGCTGAGCAAATTTTTTTACAGGTAACAGTTCTGTGATTACTCTAACAAGTAGGACAGGTGCGGTGAACACCTGATTTGCTTTCTGCACAAGAAATGCATTCAAAGATTTTAAGGTTGCACTATTTCAAATTATTCTAATTCGTTGACCAGCACCTGTAGATCTGCTCATTTTGACATGCTACCATTTGTGCCTAAAGAGGTGAGGCAGTGTCATAAAGCTTTAAAGTAGTAAATCATATTTCATTTGGTGAAAAAAATGTGCCATTTTTTTCTTTTATTTTTGCATAACACAAAAAGTGTCAGTCCACACCTCTTTCAGTTGCAAATACAAACATCGGTGTTCAAATGCATGCTTGGGAAAAGGCTATGCGTCAAAGATAAAGTGTCAATAGTCTCATATTTGTGACAGGTAGCCTACAGTAACTACTCTTTCCTTACCGTAATGCTCCTGCAGCATTTCTGTGTAAAGCATGTGTCTGATGGCGTCATACTTCACTTCCACCAGCATGAGAAGGTCAGATGGGGAGACATAGCCCCAGGCCTGACCTCTGACCCTTAGCCCTTGCCCAAGCCACAGAGAGGGTACGATGCTATGTACACCCTCTGCTACCAGTCTGGGAAGACAGAACGGAGTTTATTGGAACATAACATAAACTACAAGCTCACAAGCCACGCGCTTGTAGAAAGGTCACATTTATAGGCTATTGTTTGTAACGACATCTTAATCCAAACCATTTATAATGTTTAGGTTAATGGTTACCTGGCCCAGTGCTGCCTGGCTTTCCTCCTCAGGCTTGACTTGTATGCGCCACTTCTATCTTGGTCCCACCTCCCTGTCAGCTGCATTCTCTACATTCAAAGCAAGAAAAGTGTCAGGCAATTATAAAATACCTCCGTCCAAGTGATCATCATACATACCTGTGAAAGGTCTGTGTCAAGGCCATATGAAGTTACAGGTTCAGAATCAGATCTGCTCTGAGTTTGTTTGGTGCTCTTTGTGTGTGACTGCATTCTATTCATGGTCTGGCGACAGATGCTGTGCTTTGTGTCCATCGTGTAGAGAGTGTTCAGTTTCCCCATATTTAGAAGCTGGAGGTCCCAGTAGAGCTACAGATGAATAGCACACACGTTAGATGACGACAGGAATGGTAGTGACACCATCATGTTCAAATATAGCAACTCATCATAAAACAGAACCCATTCAGCCAGACTTTAACCCATTTAGACCAGAAGCTGATATTAATTCCTGATCCAAGTTTTCTGAAAAAATCAAAAGATTTGATATTGCTACCTGTATACTGTACATAGCAACAACTACCCAAAAAAGTGCTCCAACCCTCGGTTTGGATAGTATTTAAAATGTTTGATTAAAAATATGTACATACAACTACCTCTTCTCTCTTTTGTCTCTCTCTCTCCATCTCAATGAGAACATCCAAAACCCTTTCTCCAATGCACAACCATCCCTTATTATCACCTGCAATCTGAACAAAAAACAGCTGAATGGCATTGTCTTTACAAACTATTTCCACACAGAGTAACAATGTTAATCTGCAATTGTGTTTTATGTGCGGTTCAGTGGAACGATATGTACCTTCTTTATAGCCATGTGCACATCCTCTTTTGTAGAAGGTAAGTGGAAAATTTTGTTAAAGAGAATGCACACATCTTCAGATGAAAATTCTCCTCCAACAGAGCTTCCCAGAGATCGGTACAGTCCGGCAACACAGTCCTAAGAAACGAGTTATGCAAATTGGAACAACAAACAATTTCGAACAACATAGAAAACAAATGGTTTCAATAAAACTCATCTTACCTGCTCCATGTTTTCACTCTCATAGCTGATCAATTATACAGTAACATACAGGCTACTGCTATGGTTACAACTGCCGTGTGGAAAACAACTGGATCGAGTTACCAAGTAACAACACAGTGACAATGTGGCTGTCATCAATATGTGTCTGTGCAACAGTGCCATTCCACCCGTTAATACATGATAAAGCAAATGAGATTTGTAATGTATAGTTCTCAAAATGTCAATAAAAAACAAAATGCATCTGCCACCCTGTAGATGGCGTAAATATCCCAGAACACTCGTCAACTGATTTTATGGTGTTCACTTTTGCATAAAAATCAGTGATACAGAACTGTCACAGAAATAAAATATGACATTCATGTGAAGTGAGGAGTGCAGTGCGAGTATCATTTAGATCAGCCAGATGATGTCTCACGTCATCATTTACTGCCTTAAACAAATATTAAATGGATTTGGCTGGCATATGAATTAATTTCTGAAATAAAAACACAGACAAACATATAAGTGGACTTTTTTTATGCAGTTTGGTTGCATTTCAAAAGGAAGCATTGTATGTTGTGCATTCATATATACAACAATGTAGGAGTACTATCTGATACTCTCTGCTCTGATTTGTGATTTTTCATGTTTTAACTATTCATAGTTTACATACTAATTTCCACATCAATATCTGATTTATAATAAATAAATAAACAACTAATTTGCATCACACAATATGAAACACATATTGTATAAATAGTTTTAAAAAGACAAGTTACAGTAATTTTATTCTTAAGCCAGTCAAACGCTGTCCTAATTTCTCTGGAGTAGTCCAATAAATTATAACATGTAAACTCAGTGGGATAGAAACTGGGGCCTACATTATATATTTGTAAAGTCAACTAAGGCGATATGTGAACTGGAAGGAGACACTCTTCCACAAGACACATGGCTGACACCTGCCTGAAATTTGGAACTTCGAAGTGAAATTGGTTGATTCACTGGGACGCTGCCAGAGCTATTGTCTAAGTAGCTTTATGAGTTCCTCCAACTTCATTGCAGTCTTCAGGTCTCCCTGGACCTTCAGTCTTCCACTGGTGTAGGCAGCATATGGTCTTAGGCTGCCCTCAAACATGGCCAGTAGATCCCTGTCAGTCATACTCAAGGTGACATCTGCCTGCTGGCATGGGGAACCTACATCAGCTGCACCGCTGCCTACAATGCACAGAGACACAGACAATACAGTAAAACAAATTTAATGGTTGCAACCATCCCAAGGACCCTCAATTAGCAACTATATGTCAATTATGTGACGATTAAGCATTATGGTGTTGTGTTGTAAGCACTGTCTTTAGTCAGTAGCCATAACTAATGTGATGGGATTTCAGTAAACCTCTAACTACTTCATGTAAAGATGTATAGTATTTTTTAGTCATTTAAAGTAAAATTTATTCTAAGCAGAAGTAATGCTGTTATGGTGTCATCCACTTTCGATTGAGTTGTTCTTGAAATGTACTGTAATTCTACAAGTAAAATTACTTAGATTCTTCTATGAAGATGATTCTGCCTAAGTTACATCAATTGGTATTTTTTTAGCGCAACCACCACTGCCTGTCTGAATTGTCACCTTGACTCAGATCCACGTAGTAGCTCTTGGATTGTGTGTCCTCTGAGCTGATGTGGAACTGGAAACAGGCCCCCACCCGTCTGACCAAGGTGTCCGACAGCAGCAGCTTGACCACCCCCAGCAGCTCCTCCACAGAGCCAGGCCTGGCCATGACAGGGCCGGGCAGAGCAGGAGCATCTCCAAGCTCATCTACAAAACTTACATTGTCCTCTAAGGACATGCAAGACATAATAAGACACAAGTTACTACACTGCAGTCATAAGAACAAAGCAGAAAAGAGATGGTGGCAACTGATGCAGTGTTTACATGGGCAGATGCAAAAATACAGTCTACCATTCACTGTCATTTGTCAATGGAAGCCAGGTGACGTGAAAATGCAAAGATGCATCTGCCATTTGTAGCTGCTGCAAAAGCTACAACGCTGGATTTAACTTCAGATACAAAGCTACAAACACACAGTGTAGTTTTGCTTCTTTATTATGCATCTGTCAGTGTGAACGAAGTGTTGAAGAGTGTGTTGCAGCACCTTTTTGCGGGTGAAGAAGTCCACCTTGACCCATAATGTGCATGGCCAGCTGCTGAATGGGGCCAGCAAGGCCCTCAAGCCCAGGCACTGAGGGAGGCATAATGAAAGGCCCTGAGGGGCCCTCCTCTGGGGCCTTTAGTAAAGATCCCACTGCCAGCTCCACTCTGTCCACCTCCAGACCCCAGGACCGGGTCATCTCATTGATGTCCACCTGTGATAAAAAAAAAAAAAAAAAGCTGGTAAAGTCAGTAGCTAAACAAATTTTTACTTTAATTGTACAATGATGTTTCTTACTCCGTTCAAAGTAAAATACTTTATTGTAATATGAATAGTGAAAATAGACTATCTAAATTAAGATGAATAATTTTGAAGATGTTCACCTATAACGGGATGCCCAAAATATGGACAGTGATTAATAATTTTTGTCCTCACCCCAAGGTATTCTCCCAGCTTCACTCTCTCGGTTTGAATCTCTCCGACAGTTTTCTTTCCCAGGCTTTGGGTCAAGACATTCTGTGCTGTTAGCCTGGTCGATGCATTGAGGTCCTGGACAGACACCACCGACATGACTGGATTCCAGATTCGGAACTGAATGTCTGCTCCCACTAACACCACACCACGGTCCCGAGTAGTCACCTGGAATGGTATTATTTCAGAAGATGGATTTTTTATGCTATTTTCTCCCCTTCACCAAGTTTAACATGCTGGCATGTTCCTGGTTGCATACGTGCCACAATGTTAAACAGGCATTGGAAAGTTAATAAACTTGACCCGAGTTAGCTCCATACTTAGTCCTCTTTGCGAATCTACAAGCTTACGACGTATTGCAACTTAAAATAAAGTATGTGTATGTTGGTGTACCTGGCAGGGAGGGATGTTGAAGGCCCGGGTACGCAGGTCTACTCTCTGCCATTGGTCTATGAGGGGTAGCAGGAGGACAACACCGGGCCCTTTAGGAGGACATATGCGTCCCAGACGGAACACAACAATCCTTTGGTAGTTAGGAACCGTCTAGTGACAATGTCAAACACAAAGAAGTAGATCAGGAGTGGCTTTTTGTCGCAAACACACTGAGTTAATTAATTAAGTTAATTAATTAATTAAAGTGATCTATGTCAAGAGTACACACACAGACATGAAATAACTGCTTAGGAATGCCCACTTACTTTCAACACAAACCATCCTGATATGGGAAAACTTATGATGGTTAAGATGTAGACCAAGAAAATGACAATATGGTTGCAGATCCAGGACAGCCACCCTTGTGATGAATCTACATATCAGGGAGAGAGGTAGAAAGTACTACATATGATGCAGCCATACTACTTTATGGCTGGAACACATGATGCATTTTCTTTGTTGGATTTGTCTTAACCCTGACATGGCCATATTGTTTAAGTCCATTGTGGTTTGACTGACACCTGTGCGATCATCAAGTGGTCATTACTCTGCATGTACTCACCCATTAAATAATTCCAAAGAGGTTCGGTGCGATATAGTCCTCTAGTTTCATATCCATATGAAAGTTGTGGCACAAACCGTCTATTTAGTCAAATATCTCCACTTCTTTCACGAGATACAAATGGACATTATGAGCCCCTTGCCCGATGGGAAAGATGTCCATGTGCATCTTGTAAAAAAGTGGATATACTTGAGACTAAATAAGACATTTTGTGCCACAACTTTCACATGGATATGAAACTAGAGGACTATATTGCACGTCCTTGGAATTATTCAATGGGTGAGTAGAGAGTTATGACCACTTGATGAGCGCACAGGTGTCAGTCAAACCACAAGTGAATGGGAACGAACCATGGTTATTGATTGTGTAAGTCCACTTGGACTTAAACAACATAGCCATGCCAGGGATAGATTTGTCCTAGCACTGGGTTTGACATTTTTTCAATGGGTAGGGAGAATGGAGGACAGCGATGGACACCAGCTGAGCTGAGCTCCTAACATACGTTGTCGACACATGTACGAATGCAAAATATAGGGTGCTGATGCCACAAATGTTACAGAGGCCTGCGGGGTGCTTGTGCAATGTATTAGCGCATAGTTTTCAATAAAGAACTGTTTTAATCCCATCTGTGGAGGATTTTGTCGGAACGTTCACAGTGGTGGCAGTGAGGGGGCGCATCCGGTGAAAGCCGACACTCAACGTAAACAGGAAGTGAAGGAGAGGGGATGAAGATGGCTTCGTTTCGGTCACAATCGGGATTAAATTAAACACTTTGATTGAAAACTACGAACTGAAACATTGCACAAGCAACCCGCAAGTCCCTTTTAACATCGTGACATCAGGGTAAGTGTAAAGCACGAGCATCGTGTTAATGCATTGAAGTGGCATGAAACCCCAAAATTTAGATTTTCATTATACATTTGTTACCTGTCAGAGAGCAATGATATGGTACATACAACAAGCGCTGATACGTTGTATGATATTGATTGATAAGGAAAGGAAGTTAACGTATCTACTATATGGGTTAATTCGGATATAACGGTTACCTACCCGTGAAGTCGTTGTCAGTGACTTTAGGTATGTAGTCAAAAGAGTGTCCCTTATGTCGGTGGGACTGGCGTTCTCTGTCCACGAACAGTCCTGGGTGTCTGCTGTCGCTCTGCTGAAGGGACTGGTAGTGGTAGCTGCTGGACATCATCGTCACCACGCGCTACTCAAATTCTTGTTAATATTACTTAACCATTTCTTCATCACTTGTTACGGGTTGTCTGCACACAAAAAACGACCATGAATGCATGTTGTTGTCCACTTCCTCCCGGGCCGTGTCTATTTATTATTCCCCATTCCTTCTTCTTTGGTTGCTTTCGGTCGAGCGCAGTGTTGACTCAGAGCCATAGCCTATAGACAGAGATACGCAAACTCCGTTCACTACATGGGGCCCAGTCAAATGTCGGCTCTTTTACATACAGTTGACAATAAATAGGGACAAGTCCTGCACCGGAAGTAGGCAGCAGCCCAGCTTTGTTATCCCAAATCCCTTTATTTTTTATTTTATTTTGTAGTATTACAACATAAACAGTAAAGAGACTTTAGTCGTTATTGTGCACAATACTTTAATACAGTTGACATGTTGCAAACGTCCTGATTGAAAACAATGTATTTGTAATGTATTTAATACTCCAGTTTGTCCCTCTTTCAGGCTGCATGATCAGCAGCTCGAGCCCTCAGTTTCTGACGCCTCAATGTCCCAACTCTTCTACTAGATGGCTCTGCCTTGACTATGCGTTGCATTGGTGCATTAGCGCCACCCACTGCTTCTAAAAATACACTGCAGACATTCCTCAGTAAGATTAACCTGTGTCCTCTATGTGATGTGGTGTAGCTTCATCATCCTTCATAAAATAAGCTGATTAGAAGGACATCTTCCTCTTGAGAATAAATCGATGATCAGGGATGAACACAGTACACACGAATAAGAACGAAAATAAATGTATTAATCTATTTATTTTTATTTACTGAAAATAGGCTATATATTCAAAATTCCAATTGACACAAGATAATGTTCCTACTTTCCAGCATCTATAAATAAATAATTAATGGAATATAGCAAACATATATTATTATTATTTTTTTAAACAAGGAAACCAAATTGTTGTTGTATTGATTGCATTTGCAGTATGGTCTGTAATGGCGTAATTACATAACAAGTATTAAAAAAAAAAAAAAAAAAAAAACAGATTTTGTGTTCCAGAGAACACAAAATCTCTGGAACCAGATGGATTTCTTGAGAGCTGGCCACAGTGTGTTCTTGTATGCCTGGGAACTGATTTAGTTTTTGAACATGTCACAAAGCAGCTTCTCCATGGGGGTGTTGCCAATGGTCCTGTGAAAGAACAGTTGCTCTATTCTTTCTGAACTGACCAAGTGGAGGGATGGCAGCAACAGCAAAAGTCTTCCACACCTGAACAACAAGAAAACAAGGTCACGATTCTGTATTCATAATATACTCATATACTATCCACCCCCTCCCCTAATTGAAGTCCCTTAATCGTTGTTACATATTACGTTTACCTGGCAGCCTGTGCTGGGTATACAGAGTGGATGTGCTGACCCAACAGGACCTGTGACTGGTCCTGTAGATTTTCCACCTGTTCTGGGTCTTTCAGACCTCGTATCTCTGTGCCATGGAGTCACACAAACAACGTTAGTGAACAAAGAATAGACACACAACCAATGTAATACCGGCAATGACAAGAGAATCCAAATTCCAAAGCATTGCTGGCATGTATGGCGCACCTGGCTTGAAGAGCACAATGGCTTTGAGACAGGCAAACTCAGTGGGATCAACGGCCAGCGTCTTGAAGCGATTGAAGACCTCCTCCAGGATACGCAGGTCAGTGGATGGGAGGCTGGCTTTGGAGCTCTGCGTGGGGGACAGTTCTGGCAGGGACAGGAGGGGGCAGCTGTCCAGGGGTAAGGACCACTGGATGGCACACAGCAGAAACATCTCACTCCAAGCCTCCTCCAGCAGAATCACCTGCAAAACCAAATGAAACACACACATGTCATCAAGTCAGCTGTTTTCAGTAGTTTGAGTCAAATGAACACAGAGATCTAAAATAATGGTCTTCAATTGCATTGAACTATAAAAAGAAAGAACAAAGTCGAAAAAATCTTTAGTTAAGGAGCATCTGACATAATGTTCAATAAATAACATGTCACCATGCTGTATATTTATATAAAATAGGGTACTTGTATATATTATAATTAAATATACATGCCGTTGCATGAGTCTTACCTGGTCTCTGAATGGCAAGTGAGAGAAAACGGGCAGGTTCTTTGCCCATTTGACCGACATAAAGAGGAGACGAGCTGATGTCTCATACACACTCTCTGGGCAGCAGGAGTTGTACAAGGAGGACGAGCGACATTCAGAGGGCGGCCTCTCTCTCTCTGGCTCATTCGTTGTCACGTCAATATTCTCTTCCACTGCAAAGCACAGAGGCAGAGAGTCAGGGAAATCACCCGTCGGTGAATGATCCCTGCCAGGCAGTGTATAGCCTTATTAATGTTTTATCGGTTAAATGTTTATAAAACTCGCATAGAGACTTAACCTTTTTCTACCTGAATGTAATAACAGTTTGACCTAAGGGTTTTCCAAAGATTGCAAAGTGTTGTCTGCTTGCAGATCAATTATTTTACTTCAACAATGTATAAAACGGGCCATACATGTGTTTAAAAAGCATAAAACAATAGATACAAGGTTACTGCCAGACATCCGTGCAATAACCCAAGCTCCATCTTCACATATTTCTCACCATCCTCAGGCTCCAGTTTGGCACAGGTCTCGGCAGTAAGCAGGCTGACCATGAGGCGGTGGTTGTTCTGTGGGCCGTCGCTGGGCTTTGTGGGGGCAGGAGGTGTGATGGAGGTGTTGACCAGTGGCCTACTGATGATGGAGTATGTGGGTTCCCTTGTCGTAGCCAGGTGCTCCTTCTCTGTGTCCATGTTGATGGAGTCCAGGCTGACCTGCGCTGTGCTCCGGGGCTGACGCTCGTTCTGCACAGCTGTGAACAAATAGGAATTATGCTAGGACATAACACATACAAAAAAATTATACCCATATTACACTGATTTCGAAACATGAAGTGTAGTATTGTGTTTTCACTATTTATTTATTTATTTGAACATTACAAATGTTTTCTCATTTTTTTGCAATTTGTGAGACTAGTTCGATTATATTAATGAGGTGCGACATAGTATTTTTCACTGTAGGCTCCTTTTCCACTCACCATCTTTGTTCATGCCTGCTTGGAGGCACCTCTTCAGTCGACATGCTTGGCACTGGTTGCGATGAGCCTTGTCAACTGGGCACATACCAGTTCCAGCCTGACACCTGGGAGTTTTGACCAGAGCCATGTTCCAGTTACACAATATCCACCTGAATTATGATTGGCCATGCAGGAATGTGATATGCCCTGAGCTTTTAATTAGAATCCACTATTCCTGGTGAGTGACAACATTGCATGGCAGAGTACGAATTCAGCATAACTGTTTTAGTAGGCATGTGATCCCCGATTCCCAGTCCTCACCTATAGATTAGTCTGCGTCTCACACTGCGCTTAAAGAAGCCACTGCATCCATTACAGGCATAGATGCCATAGTGTTTGCCACTGCTTGTGTCAGAGCAAACTTTGCACAAAAGGCCTTGAGGTAGTGATTTCCCCGGAACTGGAGCTTTAGCTGAAGAGAACATAAAGATTGAAAGATTGAGTAATTTCAGTGAAAATGCAACACATTTTTGTTTTGTTTCTGATTTCTGACTCACCTGCTTGAGCAGCATCTGGGTTGTGTTGCCGTGGGTCCTTCAAGTTGGAAGAAGGCAACATGTTGATCTTGGCCATGTGGTCCTCCATTGTAGGATGTGAATGTATTCTATGAGATCTGTGAGATACTTTGCACAATTCTAATGCAGTTCTGTCTTCTGTGCTGTCTTTCTTGTGAAACCCAAAGCAATGTCTTAAGTTGACAAATGACAAAAATAAATCTTCTGCCAAAACAAGAAGATTCTAGATTCTAGGAGTGCCTAACAATGCTGTCCACACCTTGCACAGAGATACTAACGGAGTAACTCCTGGAGTGTATGAAGTGTTTGGTCCGATGCTGCTGTCCCGGGTCAGTGGCCTCCGTTGTGTGTGCAGAAGTGATTCTGCCACCTCTTTCCTTTCTATGTGCCAGACTGATCGTGCGAGCCTGTCGTCTGGGGGCTCTCTGAAGGAAGACAAGAAGATTAGTACCAGGCGCTGTGTAAGCAAATACTGATTTGTCATCCCCTTAATCTTTACTGTCCATAAGGGTGGATCAATCAGTCACACCACTCAGAGCCAGAACCACACTCAACAAGTGTGAACAATGAGAAAGGACCAGGAAATATCCAGTCTGTGTTTTGGTTTTGTAGAACCCCCATCAAATAGCTTTAAAAAGTGCTGTATTGACATTCCTTATACATGTTTCCATATCCATATACTTTTTCCCCATGATGGTATGTAATGCTGTGGCCAAGTGTGTGCAACATCATCTAACACTTCATTTTCTGCTTTCATTTTCCTACTCTGACATTAATGCTACAGATATGTCTCCCTCAAGCTCAGACAGGTTTTCTGCTTCCACCAACTAATCCATTCTTGTTTTCCGTATGAGTCAGTGTAAGTCATACTAATCTAGATTTATATCTGATGCGCTTGCTTGACCATCTAGTTTCCAGTCAAACAGTAATGTTGTCTTAGTTGTCCATTTTACCTTTTTCATCATTACTCCTTTTTAAATGTGCTCCACTGACATGTTGACAGAAGGAAATAGAAATTGCCTCAGACTGTTTTGGAGTCATATTTTGCTCCTTCCAAATTAGCAGTGGTATGGGAGTAGCATTGGGAGAACGAACACTACCATCCTAAATCAGCAAAGAAGCTTATGCCACCACCAAACACAGTCTCCCTCCTTGAGAGGGATCATGGAAGGGGATGATGAGAAGAAAAACAATTAGTGTTAAGGTTGAAAGAGCACCAAAGAGTTGACCCGTAAGCCTGATTCATACTTAGTTGCATGACGGTGTCGTGTGAAGACTTCGAGTCTATTTTTTTACCATATGGTGGCTGCTGTCTGAAAGCCCAGGCTGCCCAATTAGTGACCCATGCACAATATACTGCCAATTAAAGGTCAGCCAGTTTTCTATTTCAAAGCCAGCAGACGAAAGCCAGTAGATAAAAACACATCTGTATTGTTATTCTATATCTTTTTAAATAAGAATGCAAATGTCTGGATTCTTGTTTTTTTCTTCTTCTTCTTCTTTTTTGTTTTTAATGTCTAACATCCTTATTACAGCACTCTTGATTTTTAGGGTTTGTGTCCAAAACAGAGCCCTCTCTGTTAGCCTAAATGGGTGTATAAAAGGATTAAAGATTTTGAAGGGCTTGTAAAATAGAGCCATTTGACCTCAGAACTCATTTTCTCATTGGATCAGTCACACATGTGCATCGTGTGTACCCAAGCATGACAACACATGCACACACTCAAAACAAAATGCCCCACCTATATTTGTCTCACTGCCAGTATTTTTAGTAATTCTTAACTAGCTACTACTTTACCCATCAAGTTAAAATATTTGGTAACACTTCCTTTTACGACATGGTAATTACCAGCTAACAATATGGCAATAATGGGTAATTACCTTGTATTTCCTGGTAATTACCAGTGGCCTACTGTTGATGGAGTATGTGAGTTTTTATTTTCATTTTTTTATCAGCAAAATGTGGATTTTTATGTTAGACAGATTCTCAGATTTTTTTTTTTTTTTTTTTTTTTACAAAAATAACCTGATAACCTTATCCAAACATCAATTCATCATTAAGGCAATAATCGATAATCTACAACCCTACCCCGGATAGAATATTTCTTTCCAACCAATCACAATACTTGTTTCATTCACAGAATGTAAAGTGATTTATAAAGCATCTACTTCATTGGTACTTCCACCAAAATCCCAAATGCCCAGCTTGTAACTGGCTGCTTAGGAAGTCAGAGAGTTGTATCGATTTTCAAGTGAACCCTGCTGCAGTAAGTGGGTTGCATATTACAACGTAGGTTGGAGCCTGCTGGCCTGAGAAATAGGAGCTACAGTAGATGGACTGGACACCTGTCTGCCTGGGGACAGGTGATCATCCTTATCTCTACACTGTCCAGAACTTAAATTCCAAACAATAAACTAAGGATTGATGTGATTCAGCACACATTTCTGGATCTCTTGTATGCCTGTGTGGCATTGTTCCAAAATATCAGCACATTGCGATTTTAAACTAATATAGGCAATTATGGCGCACACACCCTGAGCGTAGGGCAGGCTGTATCAATATCATTATGCCGGAAGTCGGATATGAGATGAGTGACACACATGTAAACGGTATTAACTAGGATTTGCGTCACAGTGAGGATGAAATATGAGTTAAGCTCTGCTTGACCGTCTCTGTCTCGATCTAGATCTCTGACACCCCAACTGCAGGTCCTGCAGTGAGCTGTTGCTGCCCTCAGCGGAATCTGTAGTCGTGGGGTTGGCCCAAGAGCGGATAACTCTCAGACTCCTCCTCTCCTGAGCACTGGGATGGAGCTCAACAATTCTCCGGTCGTTTACACTTTACTGTAATGGATCCAGTCACAAATTAAATGGCCAACTGCCACGAAGATAGTGCAAAGATAGAAACTGTGAGATACTAGTGCCTTAAGGATGAATCATTTCAGTTGAAGCAGCACCATAGGTGACCGGACAATGTATTGGCCTAGTGCATCTCCATGCACTGAAGACGAGCAACTGCAAATTAAACATTTTTTTTCCTTTTTTCATTCTAAAGAGTATGTTAATGTGTTTTCTTCTCAACGTCATTCAGTTGATTATGAAGCAAATTTCCAGTGCACATTGTGAATTTGGTATACAAGATGCAAATGGCACTCTCACTCTAGTCTACACACGGTTATTGTTACTGTCCTTGAGTGGATGCCCTTGAATTTGAGTTCACAAATCTATGCATCAGCCTAAGCAGCTTTATATATAATCTCCTTGAATGTCAGCTATTGTCAAAGAGTGAGATTAACTTTTTATAAGTGGTAGGTGGCCTCTTTGCGTATTAGTAACAGGTGTCTCAAGATGCAAGGGCATGAATTTGATGCCATGTTTTGTGGTATAATTGGCATAATCCTTTACCATGTTGTTCATGTCATCTAGTGGTCTGGGGACCACTAGATGTTCAGATGAACTCTTATGGGTCTGTAAATGAGAGTGTACAAGTAATACAATAAAGAAAAGTATAGAATCCCTGTCCTTGGCAAGTTGGCATAGATGGAGAAGGTGGAGTCAGAAGGTGGAGAAACTGTTAAATATCTTTTCGATGAGCCCTAGAAACAAATTGAAATCTCACACCAGACCTTCAATTAAATACATGGAAGTGGATGTCGCCGGCTTCACCAGCTCATGAACAAACACCTTTGTCATATAATCAGTTAAGGATGTTCCTTGGCACAACACAGAAGCGTGGCCTGATTGGCCTCTGTTGAGAGCATATGAGGAGTCCATCTTCATTGCATTCCACTGTGGGGTTAGGGGTTAGGTTTAGCTATAGTTTTACAGAGGTTAGGTTTAGAGTTAGGTCTAGTTCTGTCAATCTGACAACGCTGAGGAAGACCACTTGGGTCGAAACGCGTTCGTTGTTGACTGCACGATGAGGTAAAATAAAGAGCCAAAAAGAAAGGACATTGATTGAGTGCTGGCATTTCTCTTTTTCATTCTGCGTTTTTTGAGCCTTGCACCTCGAGGAACTTGTCTAATATGGAGTGTTGCGGGTTGTCTGCTTCGGCAGCTCTTTCTGTTTCCTAGTTCTGTCAATCACAATGTCTGGCCAATCACAGCGTACCTTCCCTCAAACCTCCTGAGGATCCCATGCTGGCTGATGCGGGGACAGTCTACCCGGCATGCGGTCACGTGACCTCAAGTTCCTTCCATTAATTGTGTCCCTAGGATAAACCCTCCATGCGGAGGACATTCATGCTTCCTGGAGAATGAACTTTACTGAATTCAGTGGCCTTATGACCCTTTTTCTTGTGCACCCCTTAGGCTAAGGGTAGAATGTCCTCTGGGTACATACAAAACAATGGGGCACATTTATCATAACATCTGTCAGACAGGTTATTATAGATATCTCTTTTGAAAATGGCATACTGGCCAGATTGAGACAGAATTCAACCAAAATCTTATGTTGGCAGTGGTAAATTGTATCTTGTAAGAACCTTCAAGAGTGAATTTGTCTGGATCGCTTCATGATTCTTGGGTTATAATGGTCATGGCCAGGATTTTTTTTATATTGCACTGATGTGGTTAAGTTAAGAATACACTCCTTTTGTTTTTCCTGACAAAGTTCCAGTATTTACTGGATGGGGGTGACCAAAGACTGCATGGCTAAGCATCCCATGCTCCTGTCAAATGATGACTGCAAGCAGGACCGAGTAGTCAGCACAATGGACACCAGGGATTGCCCCACCCTGCCATCTGCTACCATTAACATAATCCACACAATGAGAAAAATCAGTTGTCTCAGTGCATATCAAAGACAAGTCAATTAAACATTAGGGAAAGTTATCTCTAGTCCTTGCTATTGCCTGTTACGGTCTCCTTATTCTCCTAGGCTACAACAGCTTTTATCCCACAGAAATTATAGACCTGCGCAGTGGCTTCACCGCCCCTGTTCCAGAAACGGACTCAACATTCATTTTTCTCATAGACTTTTCGAAAATAATTTATATAAAGACGATTACGCCGCGGACAACGGTAACGAGGGTCGTGACGAATCATGATGGCACACACAAACTTTTGGGACAATCAAATAATTTCTAAGATGAAAAACGAAACAAAAATTCTTGTATCATGCCGTTTTCTACTTATTGCTAATTATATATTATATGACGATATTGTGTTTGTTGTCATGATTTGTCACGATCCAAGTTGGCTTTGAATGAGGACTGAGGAAAATGAATGAGGAATCCATTAGTGGAACAGGGCTGGTGACGTCACTGCGCAGGTCTATAGCCATGACACCTATGGACACATATGGAAAGGTAAAGGTTTTATTACCAAATAACAAAAGGTAATCATTAAAAACATGAGCATGAAAACTTGGGGTGAAGTTGCCTCACCTTCAATGATTGACACAACCAATAAATAATAAGTGAAAAATATGTAAAGTGAAACTTCTTGCCTAATTGATGAATGGGCAGTGGAATAATGACAATGGCACCAAATGAACATGAGGTTTGGAGCTGTTGCTGGTCTGTGTCAACAATGCTGAGCAAGGAGTATCCTCTATGTACTAATGCTGAATATCATAATCAGTACCACTCTGAATACATCTACCACCTACAATATACTAAATTACTAAATTTATATAAAACTAGGCCGGTTCTCAGCTGTAGAGCATTGTCACTTATGGCATCTCGTGTTGTAATATTGGCCTTTGGAGTGATCCGTTATAGGGAGATCAGGCACCACAAAGAAGTGGTCCTGATCCCATAGATTCAGACAGCAGCATCCCATGTTTGATGGGTTAGGTGCTCTTGTAGTGGGATGTGTTGGGACTGGGAGTAGGTGGTAGAGAGGTCGAAACTGTTCCTGTGGTGTGTGGAAGTGGTGTCCATAGAATGTTATGGTAGTAGAAGAAGCTTTTGGTAATAGGTACTACAGGCACTGGGAATAAGACAGGAAATCTTTTTGCTTCCATGACATTTATTGTGACAATCCAGCACAAGGTTCTATATGGGAAACTGAGG
This sequence comes from Benthosema pterotum, assembly GCA_039105355.1. Taxonomy (NCBI): domain Eukaryota; kingdom Metazoa; phylum Chordata; class Actinopteri; order Myctophiformes; family Myctophidae; genus Benthosema; species Benthosema pterotum. The sequence goes on from CM076969.1 coordinate 43,088,424, forward strand.
GCCTTCTATTGGTGGTCCAATCGTATTGGTGAAATTGTCACCGTGGGAATAAAAAAGTCCACAGGGCACACTGCTATCTGCCACAGTGTTTTTATGTTTATGTGGTAAAGTGATGCAGATGTTGCTGGAGAGTTGGACTGGTATTTGTTTGTCTGTGTAACTATTCACTCTACTCAATTTGTTCCTTGACAGCTTGATTGAAAACTTGGTTATCGGTGGTTGTATATGTATACCTCTATCGTATCGGTTATTTTATCGTTCCCAAAAGTCCATATCGGCCGGGCTCTAAAACTGATATTCACTCAATGTCAAAACACCAAACTATAAAAACCCACATTCTAACTTTTGCAATCATAAAAACATGTTCTTTTGAAAGAATAAAAAACTAACAAATTATAATCAATCCCTGAGGTAGGTTGTTTCATTCATTAAATACTTTTCTTATATCTCAAACCTGTATAACCACCCCATTATGCTGCCCCACACAAATCTAGCGTCATTGTCGACTATGCTCATTTCCTACTGCAAGCTGAAATGATGAGGTTTTCAATTGCAACTCATTCTAGAAGATACTTTAAGGAAGTAATTTAAGGATTGTAATCCGAAAGAACAACACAATCGTGGAGTATTCCATCTGTCCATAGTCTTCATATAGCACGGTACTCCTCCCTGCAATGACCAACAAAGAGAGGCTCTGCCTGGACGCCACGCCTCAGAGAAGAAGAGAAATGGAACGTAAAAATATATTCAAATGTCTGCATAAACAAACTGAAGAGATTGATTGTAAATATCCACATTTTTGATGTAGGACAATCTATTGTATTAAAACATTGTCCTGCATAGAAAATCCAACTACCTCAGCAGCTTGCAGCGGAAGTCCTGCAAACGAGGGAAAGCCTTCTTCACGCTAGAGGTTTGCTTCTCATCACTCCACAATCTCTCTGCTGCTGCACTTGCCCTTGGCCTGAGTGCACAACCAAAAAGACAGAGTGATTTCATGTTACTCATTCAATCAGAGTGGATTAATTACAATGCCGTCAAACATGTTAAATGGCACATTTATATAGCGTCTTTTACACTTTCACCCATTCACACACATAAGCAATTTGGGGTTCAGTGTCTTGCCCATGGACACTTCAACATGTTAGACAGGAGAAGCCAGGATTGGAACTGCCGACCCATGGTTCATTGGACGACCTGCTTTACTGTACATCCTGAGTAACAGGGTGCTGTTACGGTACATTGAGTGATGCAGTTATTTAAAAATTCGAACTCTCACTAAGTCTCACCAAAGACGTGGCGAGAGGTTGGCAGCATCAACATATTCTCCCCACATGCAAACCTCCCCCCCAATGACAAGCTTCTTCTGTTCCTCTGATCCTGTGGAGGGAGAGCAATACCTGCAATTAACAATGTATTGTATATAACATGATAACACAATGGAGTTTTTATACATGGATTGTAGATCTGCTATGAATGAGGATACAGGCTACACTACAACCCAGCGTGGTTTGAGTATTATTGTACTGTATGCATGGTTTTCCAAGGCAGAGAGATTTTCAGAGCATTCACATACCAAAACAAAACACAGCAAATCAGACAATATAGTACATACATATAGTACATAGTACATAGGTCAGATCCATCCAGTGGATATTTTGAAGAGGATCTGGCTCAATTTAGCAGACTTAGTTCATGGTTTTAAAACATGTGATCTATATTGTTCAGGTCTCAGTTTGAGACACTATAGTTGGAATTATCATTACTAGTTTGTAACCGCTTTACTTTTTCATTAGCAGGCCTTGCATCCATCCAGAAACCATGTGGTCAACTTTGGTAATCCTGCTCAGCCCTGGCTTTGTATTCAGCATTTAGGCCTTTCCAGATGTGCAACATCCTTGGAGATCTGACCAGGGTGACAAACAAGCCATTGTCTGACCCCTCTTTGTGCTCATTCATACTGGCTGCCTTTGATCTGTGTGTCTGACTACTGGTATTGTTTTCTCTGCTTATATTCAGCTATTTGGTTTAAAACGCAATCTGGTGTATAGGCCCATGGACAATTGGACATGGTACGTTATCATGTTTGTCATGCCAAGCATTCAATGCTTTAAGGCCAGCAAAAAGGCATTCAACTAGATTGTTAAGGGTAAAAGTGGTAAAGATACACCAGCGATTAAAATATTTCAACTATAGAAGCTCAAATCTATAGTTATTTGTCTATGTCTGTATGTTGGTTACTTTAATAAGTTCAATGTACTGTATATGATTGTCAGTGGGCTTAAATGTGTATTAAAGTGCCAGTCATTTTCATCCTCCTGTCTTGATGTCTTCCATATGAAGCAGTTCATAAATCATATGGCTTTTCATTTAGCACAGTAACCACCATGTAAAATTATACACCATAAAAGTACATTATCCCCTAGATTAGGGGACAGGCCTATCCAAATACTTTGAAGTCGTTTAGTCTTTATTGCCCCCTGGTGGTATGAATTTACAAAAAGCATAATACAAAGATATTTTGCCACTTACTGTGAAGTCAATATTCAGGGGAAAATCACAAAAGAAACATTTAACGGTAAACACCACAACACCAAACAAAACAGACATAGCGTACTGTACATAGCACACCACCGCAACTGTCTACTGCACACAGGTTTCTCTCTGACCCTTGAAGGCGAGGGGCCACACAGCATAATAGCGTGCCCAGTCGTGTGTGGGCCCAGGCTGGTCCAAATACCACGGAGAAGCCAGGATCACTCTGTGCCCTGCTTTAGTCACCCTGCGGACCTCACAGAGGTAACACCCATCTTTCCAAACCACCACCACCGATAGGCACCTGTGCTGCAACACAATACTCTAGTCTGTCAGTATGTGCTTGTGTGTGTGAGTATGTGACATCTGCAGGTGATGTGAGTGTGGTATATTCAATCCAAGATACTGTAGGGTTTGTCATTTTTCATTTGCCATAGTGTGAACAGTACTTACCGGTTCATGGAAGTCAAAGACGTCTTGCCACACAATGGATGTCTTGTTGAGAGCTAAGGTTATGTTCACCATGCTGAAAATATTGATAGATATAAATGACTGGGTCTCATAAACATTTATAAATGTCAGCACCCTACCCTGGGCACTGTCTGCTTGCTCTAATAATAATAAGTAACTTTTTTTTCCAAATCAATGAATGCCCCTTTAACAAAAAGATACACATTGAATGTCCAATATTAGTTAGTCTAGTCCCTGTATCTCTTCCCTTACATTGGAATACATATACAAATTCAGGCCAACAAGGTAATTCAGATTAGGATTAATTTACCTGTTACCACATAGTTATCTACAAATTAAATTATTTTGAGTATATTGTTTATACTAGTAGGCTATAAATTTGGGTGGTGGTTTACCTGCAATCCTAGTTTCCTGGGGCAGTGGGGCACTCTTTGCATGCACTCTCTTTGCATGTGCTGTACATGCAAAGAGAGGGCTAAATGGTAAATCTCATTATGTGGCATTTCCTACTTTACCTATTGGCCTGAATATAAGACTTTTTTTTCAATGGAAATATCCTAAAAATGGGGTCTGATTACGGTATATTCTGGGGCTGTACTATTTGACATTCATTGATCTTTCTTCGCAGATGAGTCCTGAAAAATGGGGGTCGTCTTATAAGTCATCTCCGGAACGATTTGGTACTTACTTCTCCATGTAGAATGATTCCAGCTTTTTGTAATCACTACCAAACCCCATCTTCTGCATGAAACTCCGGACATGGGGGTTGGATTTCCTATGAGGAGCAAATGATAGTGATCCAAGGCACCAAAACATAAGACCCTAGCCGGTCCTTAAGGTTGTTAAGGAAGATCATTGTGTAATGTACTTTGCTGTTGAAATTGAGGCCTACCAGCAGGTGAAGTTGACCTCGTCTCCTCCTAAGTGAATATAGGAGTCAGGGAACACAGAGGCCACTTCCTTAAAAAGGTGGCTCATGAACTTGTAACTAGAGTCCAAAGATGGGTTGATGGGCCCAAATATCCCTGAGGGAATACCCCCTTTGTAGCAGGGGGTTAACAGGTCAGGCTGTCCTAGAATGAAAGGAAGTGGGAGATAAAAAATAAACAGTCATTGCACCTGACGAAGACCATTGCGCAGTGTTAGGGTAAGGGTTTGGATTAGACTATGTTCTGCCATATGAAACCCTGCCGACTGCCACAGAATAGCCGAGGCAGTCGGCTGCCCCTGGGAATTTGCACTCTCCAAGGTTTTTCCCAAGATTTCACGGAAATCACATGATTATTTCATTTGTTCATGATTGGGGCATTTTGTTTGAAACAAAGCAGTCCAGTCCAAAGGGCTCTGGAGAGACTGATGTTTGAACCAAATCTGTAGGTGTACACTAGGGTACTGTCAAAAAATGTGTTTTGTTGTGAAAACATTTGAGCAGAAATTAGGTGGTCAGAGACAGATAGACAGACATACAGATGGACCCACGGACACACAGATGCACGGATGGACGGAGTGCAAAACATACTCTTTCCCGTTGTCTTTGGTCTGGTGGAGACAATGAGATGATGTTGATGGCTGCCAGTACTAGCAATAACAAAATGTACTGAGATAGGAAACAGTCTTCTGGAGGACAGATAGGTGAACTCAGTCAGGCTTGTAAAGTAACTGAAGTCATTTACAGTAGTGTAGTATCTAAAGCTAGAAACCAACCCAGGAACACTGCTACAGCATCATGTAACCTACTCAAAGGGAGTTTCAGATGAAGGCAATCCAAAGACATGATGTTATTAGCAAAGAAACATATTTCCTCATAGCAGTTTGAAATATTACCTTTTCCCCATGACTGGGTGTGACCGGGTGAGTCAAACTCAGGGAGCACTCGGATCCCTCGTAGCCTGGCATGTGAAATCACCCTTCTCACATCAGCCTGAGTGTAGACATGAGTCATTGGGTGGAAAGCCCCCTGAACCAGAGCCAACAGTCTTTGTTTAAGGGTGGAGGCGATCTCACAGTATTTTATGACAAACATAAGGTCATGATAAAAAAAAATAAAAATAAAATACATCATCAGTGCTTGCTTTGGGAATAGTGGGGCGAATGTGTTACACAGTACTGATCCCCTCTCTCCAGTGGCATTCATCTAGTCTTACCTTATCACTGAGGCCTGGAAAGGTGCGGCTCTGGTAAGGGAAGGAAGGGTCATCAACTATGTGCCAGTGAAACACGTTAAATTTGCTGTAAGCCATTGCATCCTGTAAAGAATAAAATGGGAAAATATAGTGGTTATATTTATTTTACTTTTTTTCATGTAGCACGGGACATTAGTCCCTCCCATTTTCAGTCCTATTGTTTAGCTCAATTTAGAGCTAAACGATAGTATATTTATTATAATAGTATTTGCACTGCGTTAGTGTGCAAGATGCAGAGATTCATCTGTACTGTCAGTGCCATTGTATATGCGCACTGTGCATTCAAGATGGGATGTTTGACATCTGATCTGTACATGTATGAATACATTGAATGCACAACGAATGGTTCTAATTCAACTTGAATTTCAATAAATAGATATATTACGCTTGCTGAAAGATGTATTTTCTCCAAAAATAAGTTGAATTTTAAACATTAATGTTATAATTGAAAATTATATGGATGGCAGATTTCCTATCAAACATGTCTGGGAATTTATCAGAATATTTATTTCAGACACATTGCAACGACTGAAGCACCTTGAGTGTTATATGTGTCATAGTTATTATTACCAGGGTCTTTAGGATGGTGTTTAGTGGCAAGTAATGACGGGAAGTGTCCAACAAAAGCCCTCTGAACTGGAAACGGGGGAAGTCCACAATCTCAGTCTTGTTAACAAAAAACTAAAAGAATTAAGAAAGGGGGAAAGCAAAGAGCAGAATAGAACATTACCTACAGTTAATGTCCTGTTGGGTTGAAGGTTATATTTCCAGGATGGGTATAGTTTATCGATGTCAAACCAGTTGAGTTAACTACATTTTCCTGTTTTTTAATTATTTTTCTCCAAACACTAGTGCTAGAGCAAACACCTGTCTGTGTGCCAAAACCAACTCCACTGTTGTTGGTCAATTTTGGAGTTAGGTGTTTTCTAGACAGCAGCAATATAAAAAGTAAAATCCTCAGTGTACATTTAAACCGCAAATAACATACATTCAAATTTGTTTTTAACACTTAATATCATATTGTGCCTCAAGCTTATTTCTAAAGGTCTGAGCCTCAATCACCTCTCTGATATAATCAGTCATATATTTTTGGACTTTGAAAGCAGTTTAGCTGCAATACCCCAATGTCCTGAGGTGGTGGGGGCGCTGATATGGAGGTTATTTGAGTAATTATTTTTTAGTAATAGTAATATACTACTAATACTAATATAATACTGATACAAAATAGAACTAGGGTTGTTTCTGTTTTTTTCCCAATGGACATTATAAACAAGGTGGAAATGTAAATTTGGAACTGAAGACGGAAGAAGAGGAGGAAATATTATACAAAGCAGGGTGCATTGATGACATCAGCATGAGGCCAGAAACAAACGACAAAGTATCTCAAGAGCAATTTCCATTCAAGCTCCTAAGTGATATGAAAGCCTGATTATTGGTTAATTGTGGGGATAGAAGACAAACATGGGAGCACAAACAAAATAACTGGTGACTGGTGATTACGTGAAAAATGATGGTCACCCGAATAAATACTTACTGCGCCAAAGTAATCTTGATACACCAGCTGACTGAAAGTTTCCAGACCTGTAGTCAATTACATAACATTGGGTTGGCAAAACAACTACCAGCATTTCAATATAATGAAATATTGATGGTTATAAGGTTCTAATTTACATAAAGTGAATGCTTGGTCGCATTTCACTGATTAATGTATTGTTTTTACACTTGATAGTTAAAGGTAGGGGAAGTGATTTGAAATTCATGGTGTAGTACCAGCCTGGTGCACTAGGGGCCCCCAACAGTAGCTACACTATGTGAACCTGCTGCTCTCTCCTGATTGGAGGAGAATTGTGGTGACCTGGGGAACTTTTATTAGCTCCTCTGCTAACGTGAGGGAGGGGGAAACTCCATATGTGGTTTCCACACCTTATAATAGAGAATTTTAACAGAAAAAAAATATTTTTTGGGTGATATCTGACAAAAGTGAAATCACTTCCCCTACCTTTAAGCTGATAATTTGATAATCAGCAGTATATCTTGTGGTCACATACCACTATGGATATAAAGAAATCACCATGAATTCATCTCTTTAAAGTATCTCATGACATGAGATACTTTATGAGATACTTTACTTTATGCACATGAGACTCATGTGCATATCATATTTTTGTATAGGTCTGGTTTTATTGAAAACCAGATACACTTACTGTATTAATTTTGGAAAAACTAAACAAAGTTTATTTTTATTTAGATTCTTCAGAAATAACTACCTCTGAGGGCACCCCAAACAGTCTCTGCATTCAGGAAAGCTTTCCCTGCAGATACAATCAGCGTGTCTGGAAGACAAAAACAAGACATTACATACTGCTGTGAGTTTATTGCAACTTGAGTGAGACACAGGGACATGTTGTCCTTCTTAAGACTTCTTTGGTCAGAATAAGTGCATGGGTCACAGCCTACTTACATCTTTCTGATGAGTTTTCATTTGGGTAGCCCTCACAGTCATCATTGTCCAAGCTAACCACCATTGAAAATGTTTTGGGATGATATGGAGACAGGACATCATTTTCTGTTGGTCAAAAAAATGATCACTTTTTTTTTTTTTACTTGTAAAAAGGTTTGCAAATGTTTTCAGAGAAGATGAATGACCACTGCACTGAATGACACAAAGTTGCTGCCTCTACAAAGTCCATTGAGCTACTTTGAGGGCAAACAGAATGGACCGGACAAAACCAAACAGTTGTAGCAACCTACCAGGGTAGGTTGTCGATTTTATCCAATCAGGACTCCAGAGAGAGTTTCTATTTTATAGCGCTTGACTTTCTTGACCTTTTAAAACATTTTCAGTTAGGTATAAGGTACTAATGAGGACAGTTATCAAAACTTATTTTACCAAAATATAATCACAATAGTGAGTGAATTTGAGATTCTTTCTCTCTCTCTCTCTCTGTAGAGAAATGTAATTCAGCCATTTATTTCCAGCATTTCTTGAAAGCCAACAGTATTTCACATACCTGAAATGTAACCTGGAAAAATCAGAGAGAAGTATCTCTTGAATGCAGCATCCAGGACAGAACATATTTGCGTGGATGAGTTCCTTTCAAAGTTAAAATCCTTTGGGTCCACCGGATATCGCTCCATTGAGGTCGTTAAAGACTGAGGTAAAGGCCATATGCCCGTCACTGTGTGCAGCCCTAACTGCATGAGAATTATAAACAAGAAAAAACTAACCTCTGGATTCGAATAAGGCCTCACACGGGCATTCGACATTACATCTATTTGCCAAGTCCTTGTTTGGTACTCAAAGCAACCTCTCTGAAAGGGTATGTTGTTGACTGAGTCAGGACAGGTGCTGCACAACAGTTATAGTCACATGACTAAAAAAGCTTAGTATGTTTGTATGTAGGCCTGTGTGTGCGCACGTGTGCTTGCATGCCTGCATGCCTGTGCCTTTTATTTTATGTTGTATGTCATTGAGAGAGCAAGTACAAGGCCTATATTATAGTACACTGTATGTATAAGTATACTATACTTATCATATAGTAACTTACTTTACTATAAAGGTATAGTAAGTATAAATTGTACCATGTGATGCTAGATCAGTTGTACTATGTCATGCTAGATTGGTCGTCAACTCCCCCAACTCCAATAGCTCTGATCCATTACTCATCTGTATAGGCTACTCTCTCTCTCTCTCTCTCTCTCTCTCTCTCTCTCTCTCTCTCTCTCTCTCTGTGTGGGTGTGTGTGTGTGTGTGTGTGTGTGTGTGTGTGTGTGTGCGCGCGCGCGCGCGCGCGTGCGTGCGTGCGTGTGTGTGTGTGTGCACACACTGCACATGGGGCTTCCTTAAGAATCTGGCTAGTTTCAAGACCAAATGAGTCACTCTACACAATTTGACCAGACAGTGGCCTTGTGGTTAGAGTGTCCGCCCGGAAACTGGGAGGTCAGGGGTTAGATCCCTGGCCAGGTCATAACAGTGTCTGTGAAACTGAAACGGCACTCAGCATTAATGAGTTGGATTGAGGGGCAAAACAACTATCATACCCGAGCGGGGTGCATGCTGTGGCTCACCGATCCAAGAGATGGGTCAAATGTGGAGAACAAATTTCAATGCAGTAACGTGAGTGACTATGACAGGGGTGGCCAACCGGTCGCAGACTAAGAGCCACGTTTTTCACTGTGTTACGGCAAAGAGCCACATCAAATGGTCACAACGGTTAGAAAACCGCCGCGACGGCCGTCACGGTCGCAAATAGAAACATACAGACATGTATTTTGAAACAGGGTTTACAATCCAAAAAAGTATGACATTCTCAAGAGTTAAAATATTCATCATGTGAATTAGCCCAATTCTACACTGCTAGAGAATGTGGAAGATTAATGGTCATTTTGATCTGTATGTTTCACTGTTTTGTTTTCTCTGAAATTCAGCCTGGAATTGTTGACACAAGTAAAGGAAATCTTTAGCTTTGGGGTCTATGGAGCTAAAATGGTGGTCTGTGGCTCAAATTCTGAATAAATGGTGGGCCCTGGTAGAAAAAAAGGTTGAAAACCACTGGTATAGGGAATGAATGACTGCGCCATGAGGCCAAGCGTTTTTGACAGCTTCATGTGGAAGCCCCTTAAGAGCCGCATGTAACCAGCTGAAGAGCCGCATGAGGCTCACTTGCCTCAGGTTGGCCACCCCTGGACTATGACTACGACTTAATAACTGTCTCCTCTTTACCTCCTAATGACACACTTTTTATCCAGGTTATTAACTGGAGATACCAGGGGCGGATCTAACATGTCCCATTTGGGGGGGCAAGAGAAAATGTTGGAGGGGCAAGAGAAAATGGTATGGGTGCGGCTTCATCGCCCGTGTCGCTTCGCGCCATGGGCGATGAAGCCGCACCTATACCATTTTCAGTTACAGGACTTTTATTAGTCAAGTAAAACATCAATAATAACATCAGTTGTTGTTGAAGTTGCAACAGACACGCAGCATGGATAAAGCTAAAGGTCTGACTCAGAGAGTTTTCTGTTTTCAATGATGAAATGCTGTTGGTTTGGTGGTGACACAGCTGTAGTTAGTTAGTAGCAGTAGTAGTAGTGTTTCAAATACTTTTAAATATAAGCACTTTAATTTGAAATATCTTGGGTTGTTTTGCATGGCATCATGTTTGGGGGGGCAGACTGGGTATTTAGGGGGGCATTGCCCCCCTTGCCCATGCCTAGATCCGCCCCTGGGAGATACTGTAAGTAGGAGAGAGCAAGGCAGTGAGAGAGAGGGCAAAGGGTAGCAGGGGCTGACTGATGCCTTACGGCTAGAACAAACTATGTAGCGGTAGGAGGCCCCACCGAGGGTGGGGGTCTGTTTAAAATCAAATTAGTAAAACATAGCAAAGGCTTGTGTGTGTGTGTGTGTGTGTGTGTGAGAGAGAGAGAGAGAGAGAGAGAGAGAGAGAGAGAGAGAGAGAGAGAGAGAGAGAGTGTGTCTCAATATGATAACTGCATTGGTGTGCAAGCAGGCAGCAGTTGATATGTGCAGTACCCAAAGCCTGGCTTTCATTCTGAGGCGTGATCACCTATAGTAGTGTCATCCGGTCTAGCCTCCGCCTTCCATATCTGTAAAGAAGCTAGAAGCCTACAAGTGAGTGGGTGACCATCAACAATCAATTATAGTGAATCGTCCCAGCCTTATAATATGGTGAGTTTCACTGGGCATATAAAAGATATGGTCTACCCTTCATTGCCAATGTAAGCAGCAACATGTAACTGTAACAGTGCATAGACCAGGGGTGTCAAACTCAAATACAGAGTGGGCCAAAATTTAAGTGAACAAAGCCGCGGGCCAAGAATAAAACATTAATTATTGCTCAGTTTGCTACACTGATTTGCTTTAACATTGAATATGAAACAAGTCAATCAATCAATCAATTTATTTGTATAGCACTTTTCATACAAAGATTGTAACCCAAAGTGCTTCACATAACACAGTGGACAGCAAGACACACTTGTGCTTACAAGGCAACTGTGACAATATTACAGTATAAACAGTGCAACAATACAACATGAGGTAAAAGCAATGTACTAATGTACATAAAAACAAAGAAATAAAAGTAAAGCAGAAAAGGCATGGTGTGCAATAGCGCAGTTACTCAAAAGCCAGTGCGAAAAGGTGAGTTTTAAGTTTGATTTTAAAGGCATCCACCGTGGTGGTCTGCCTGAGCGCAACTGGCAAGTAACGCTTAAAGGTAGGGGAAGTGATTGCACTTTATGGAGTTTCCCCCTCCCCCACATTAGCAGAGGAGCTAATAAAAGTTCCCCAGGTGGAGGGTGAATTCTCCTCCAATCAGGATCGAGCAGCAGGTTCACATAGTGTAGCTACTCTAGTGCACCAGGCTGGTACTACACAATGAATTTCAAATCACTTACCCTACCTTTAACATAAGTTAATAGAGCAAAATCAGCTTTCAAAAACAAACGAAGAAAACAAAAAAAACAAACAAAAAAAAAACATCAATGGCACTTATCTATTTGTAGCCTTTGAGGTGAATATATTAACTGTATTAACTTTTTCCACGGGCTAATAAATCTGAAAATAAAATAACAATGAATAAATCAACCATTAAGGCCTTTTTACTGGTCAGTTTGCGACACACTGATCTGATCTGTCCACCTTGCTCAAGGGCCAAATGAAATTACACCGCGGGCCAGAGTTTAACACCTAAGGCATAGACCCAATGATGCATGGAGTTGCTCCAGATGTATTATGTTTTATTGGTTAATTGCACAGCACTTTGGCCAACATCGTTGTTTTAAATTTGACCTATAACTAAAATTGGATTGCATCGGATGTTCTGAACTTTTAATGTCACAATTTGAGGAGCATTTTCCTTTTTAAAATAAAGTGGGTGACGTTTTGGCATCTTATGCGTTAATGTAATAACACATTATATACTTTAGAGAGTGAAGGGATAGATTAAATTCACTCCAAATTATAATCCCATTGGTTTTTGCAGTTTTGCGTCTGCTCGTGTGAACTGAACGGCCAAATAGTAGAAGAGTTGCGACATTGCGGGGTCAGAAACTGAGCACTCTAGCGCTGCTCCTGTAGCCGGACAACTGGAGTTTGAGATTCATTGTTTTCAAAGAAGGTGGCGCAAATAAGGGCTATTTTAGGCATGTGTGCAACATGCCAACTGTTTAAAGTAATATATAAAATGTATAGTAACAACCAAAGTCTCTGTAATGTTTATGTTGCAATATAATCTGAAATAACGGTAATTAATATCATTCGAGCTGCGGGTGTTGCCCATAGAGTAATAAAATGAGCTGCGGGTGTTGCCCCTAACTCTGCATCTTACCTCATATGCATCTTACCTACTTCCGGTCCAGGATTTATCCCTATTAGTTGTCCCCATTTTCAATAGAAGTCTATGTACAAGAGCCGCCACTGCACTGGCCCCATGAAGTGAATGGAGTTTGCGTAACTCTGTCTATACCATTGGTCTATATGCTCGGCTCTGGGAAACAATATTACCAAGTGACGTCAGGCCGTCGTGACGTCGCTCCGTGACGCCGTGTCTCTTTGTTGGCTTAGCAGCGGCGACGGTTTGTTGTTATTTTTCGCTGCAGTTGAAGGGAAAAAATAGGTGCGGATCAAACTGATACCCACTCGTATTGTGTTGTCAAATAATCCCCCTACCCCCCCATTTCCCAATCCCGTCTCACACGACGCTCCCCACGGCCGTCGAGGCGTCGTCGTCGTCGCCGCTGGTCGCGGGTTCCAATCCTCATCGACCCCTCTTGGCTGTAAGGACTAGGAAGGAATGGACTCGGACGAGGGTTATAACTATGAATTCGACGACGAGGAGGAGGAGGAATGCAGCGAAGACAGCGCCGAGGAGGAACCCGAGGACGACACCCTGGAGCTCGGCGAGGTGGAGCTCGTCGACCCCGTGGTCGCCGGAGGGGAGCGTGACGACTCGGACACGGGCGGCAGTGGCGGCCACGGCGGCGGCCACGGCCCGGGCCAGGAGGAGGAGGACTACCGCTTCGAGGTGCTGACCGCCGAGCAGATCCTCCAGCATATGGTGGAGTGCATTCGGGAGGTGAACGAGGTCATCCAGGTAAGGTGTTATTTGGGGGGGGTATGCGAGCCGCAGGAAACACCGTGGTCTGTCAAACCAGCAGGGCCTGTTAGCCTAGCCTGTTTGGCTAACTTATATCAGTGCTTCCCAAACTTTTTTTTATGTCAAGGACCCCCAAATAGACACTTAAAGGGAAAGTCCACCCATTTTCAACATTCTAACATGGCATTAGTATACCCTAGAGGTGCTGGTTGGACATGATAAAAAGTTCCCCCATTCTATGTTCCCAAGAAATGGAGGTCTGAAGAAAACCCACTAACATGGTGAAAACATCTTGATGTGTTTTCACCATGTCAATGGATTTCTTTAGACGCTTCTTTTTTCTGAGAGCGTACAAATGGAACCAAATGAACCCGTTAGGGCCCGATTCATCTGGTTGCATTTGTACAAAATGGAGATGGAAATGAAAATGGGTGGAATTCCCCTTTAATTACTGTCCTGCGGACCATCCATTATGCCAGGGACCCCCATAACAGAAGAGTTTTATGATGCTTCTATAGCAGTGATTCTGAATCCGTTAATGCCAAGGACCCCCAGTTTGACATGGATTATTATCCGGCTTTCCAATTTAATGGTATTTATCTCTGGGGCCCCAAGCTATATCGTAAAATCATTGTTAATTTAACCCCGAGTGTACATATGGAACCAAACGGATTAACGGGTAGACTTGGTTCCATTTATACGCTTTTAGAGTTACAGACCCGGGGTCCATTTAGCTGGGGGTGGGGACCCCCTGAAACTCCAAAGAACATGGGGACCCCGGACCCCATTTTAGGAACCACTGTCATAAATGGAAGTTACAAATGAATGGATTTGACTACCAAAATTACCTTACGTGCTGGTTTACAGTTCTAAAATGGGAGTTGTCACTTGCCAATGAAATGTAAACCCCACAGATATATTTGGGACGGGTTCTTCTTTGCATTGTGATCTAGTACTCCCCGCTGTCTTCCATGATGACCATGGATGGACAAGCCTTTTATTTTATTTATTAGGTTTTAGAGATATATAGAGACGTGGTGTAGCTTTTAGAAGGATCGTGTTTCAGGAAATAGCCAGAGCCCAGCAGGGGACCAGCCAGCAGCCCCAGAAGTTGGCAGCTATATAGCTCAGTCGTTCCAAAAGAGGACTCCTGAGACTTCCAGAGGGTCCGCAGATAAACGGTGGTTTGGAACGAAATGGGCCATTATGAGTGTCTGTAATTTTGTAACCATTTGGTTCCATCTTTTGTACACTCTCAGCCCTCAGGATTAAATTGACATTCATTTTCAGTATAAATTGGGTGACCAGTGATAGAAATGACATTAACTGGGGGTCCGTGTACTAATATGAATGTCAAATGGGGGGGGGGGGGGGGTCCTTGGAATGAAACTGGTTCAGGATCACTGCTGGAGCTAGCTGGTGTTTCCGAAAGCATTAGGATATAGACAGTTCTGACAACTCCGTTCACTTCCATGGGTCCGATGGATTGGCGGCTCTTCTGTCAAGTCCCCCCTGGAAGTAGAAATAAATCACTGGTCCCAGGCAAAAGCCCAGCTTTAATGATCTTGCATACGTTTGTTTTAGATCGTTTACAACATAAACATTGCAGAGACTTTAGTTGTCACTGCACAAAACGGGCGTGTTGCGCACATGCCTAAAATAGCTCTTATTTGCGCCTTCCTCGTTCAAAACAATGTATTTTCCAACTCCGGTCTGTCCCTATTCAGGGTGAATGAACAACGCTCGAGCGCCCAGTTTCTTGCCCCTCAATGTCGAAAGTTTATTACTGGCGCTGGTCTTTTCTAACGTTAATGCCTGCTAGCTGTGTAGGATTAGCCAGTTTGGCTAACTTAGAAGATAAAGACTGTCACCGATATAGTGAAGTGACGTTAATATTAACGCATGTGACTAGTTGTCAACCACATTGTCACGTAGCATTAGCGTCTTGTCATTCATCCAGCAGCAGTGCTTTTTCATTGTAACATTTAATTGATTAGTTAAACGATTCGTTTCATGGTGCGAGTGAGTGAGGCTTGTTCATTGAGCTAGTTAGCAAGTTCAGCTTGCTAGCATGTTGTGGCTAACAAGTGGCTTACAAGTTTGTTTACTTTAGTCCCCCCTTAGAGGCGTTTGACGTGTTAAACCAATTTAAACGTTCAAATGGAATTATCTACAGTCTAATATACATCCCAGCTACACTAAACTTCTTCAGATACCCATACATGGCTCTCAGTGAACTCGTCTTGAACTGACCCCATTTTAGGCCCTGACAAGAAACACATTAACTGTTGTTACATTTAAAGCACTTGATTTTCAACCCTGTTTACGTCAAAGCCCAATAATATTGGCAGTATTTGATCCAAGGCCCACCATTTGATGACATTTGTCTTCTTGATCACCCCCCCCCCCCCCCCCCAAAAAAAAGAAATATTATATTGTTATACTTTGTGGCAAATGATCAAAATTACAATTCTATTACAATTTTGTAGACATCATGTAATGCAGAAGAAAGTTTAACAATAATAACTCTTGAGAGTGTAAAATGAAACCGTCGATTTGGTTTCATTTTACACTTTCAAGAGTTAAAGATCTATAAATCTATAAGTCTCCATTTGGTTACCAACTCTACATCATTTAGCTGGGGACCATTCTGGAACTCTATCAGGGACAACTAGTTGAAAACCACTTGTCACACATGTTGCCACTTGCTCACATCTTCAAATACCCTTACATGGCTCCCAGTGAACTCGTCTTGAACTGACCTCATTTGAGGCCCTCACTACATATAACCAGTTTGATTGTTTTTGTCAATGTCGCACTTCACTTGACGTAGAAGGCATATAATCGGAACAGTGCCACATTATTACGGTATATCCAAATTGATATGGTACTTCTGAATATAGCAATTTCAGGCATGCTTCGTTTTCAGTTTGCTTTATGCAATGTCTTCTATTCCAATATTTTTGATTTGGTCTTACAGAAAAGCTGGCAGGATTGAGTTTAAAATAAAAGATGCAGGCAAGGTGGACAGACATGTACCTCATTTTATTGTCCAAAAAACAATTCTGCCTCTTGTATTATTCTGTCTGTACTTTTAGCAGTTGAACGTGCCCAGGATTTTCAGGAGCCTGTGAAGAGCCTTTCAATGTTAGCAGTCAATTATGTTTAATGTATTGTTGAGATCCCACAAGATTTATGGGCAGGATCTTTTCAGCCCAAAAGTAATCAATGTAAAGTAATTAATTCCACAAATAAATACTTAAGTAGGGGAAAATGGAACATTATGATCAGTCACCAAAATATGTTACCATTTTGTATTCTGAAAAGACATTGAGATGGGATTATTTTAAATAAAGGCAAATGGTAGACTCAGAGTGTATGTACTGGTAAGTGTTTGAAAATACATGGTATTAATCAGTGCTGAATTGAGAGGTAGTACCCTCCCATATATCTCTGTTCTGACTTGTGAGCCTGTTTTAGAACTAGGCTGATATGCAAAATATTGTCAGGCAATGAAAGACACATGGCTACTCTTTTCCATGCATAGACCAGTTGCATAGATTAAGCCTGTAGTTCAGTTTGTAGATTACATGTGGCCTTAGAAGGCTTATGAAATCTTTTAAATATGTTTTGAGTAACGGTAAAATGAATTATACTACATCTTCATTAACATTTTAGTGATTTTAACTAATGTGCACCAGTAGTCCTAAGGTATCAGGCAGTAAGAATGCACAATTGTTTTTTTGTTTTTAATTCTGTAACTGTGTCTGCATCTTCGCTGCATCCACAATTAAAGTTAGAGTAACCTTACCTTGTAAGGTAAACTTGGAGAGTAAACGGTTTACTAGTAGTTTACAATCAGCCACCTATTTAAACAGTGAGTAGTTTATCGCCCATCAGCAATTTACCCAATCTGAAAGAGTGTCACCATTTAAAGTGGTAAAAGGTCAATCAAATATATATATATATGTATATATATGTGTGTATATGTATATGTATATATAATATTCCCACTTCCTAGCCTGGTATGACCAGACTAATGTTAATGCGTAGATATTAGAGTGATTATATGTTTCAACGTCACAGCAAAACAGCTTTACTTTGTAAGATTCAGCTCTAATTGGTCACCCACAACTCTGGGGTAAGCAAAAAACAAAACTGAGCGCCAGTTCAATCTCACCAGGGAGAATTTTATCTGGTTTCCAGGCTACCTGCTCCCTCCTCCTACACACAGGCCTTTGCTGAAATCGTTAGAGATCCTGCCTTGTAAGACAAAGGTCCCAGGTTTGATTCCAACTCTCAGCAATGTGTCAAACTGAGCAAGGCATACGGTAATTTTTCCCAGAGCACCAAAAAACAATGGCTGCTCACTGCAAGGACGCGCAAATAAACACAACTCCACAGAGTGCTGCACTCTAGGTGGCACAAACATTATTTCGGTGTCAGACTCCTACTACAGTGTGCAGAACTGTTTCCATTACTTCTGGTAAACCTACTGGCAGATTCCGTTTTAATATCGGAGTGAGTTTTGGTCAATTTAAACTACCAATAGAGTATTCACTAGTTGCAGTATAAAAGATGGGTAACGACAAAGAACATGGTGATTATGTATCATCTAGGCATTTTAGTCTTTAATATTAATATGATAAAACAAAAATTTTGGAAGTGACATTTTGGGTCTGAACTCATCTGTAATACATGCAGTGTACTCCATTGCTCCATAATCTGGTTCATTATGTTATCTAATTTTTTGGTGTTGTTGATAGCCCAGGGTATCCCTTTCTTTGGTAACGGAAGATCATGCACACAGCTGCGTTCACTGCAGCTGTGTGCGAAGTATCGCCTGGCCTCTGCTAGGTATTGTAACAGAAGTGTAGTGTGAACAATGGCTCTGTTTTGTGTGTCATACTTGTGTGTGATGGCGACTAGTCTGGAGTGGCAGGCCGTCCATTCTTGTGCAACTCTCAAAAGAATTTTGGATGTTGTGGGGAGTTTCTGTAGTTTCTGTAATTGTAGCTTTAGGGGGATACCTTGGACTTCTTGTTGCATTTTTGCCCTGATTTATGATGTTGGGTGCTAATAATTATCAGTATCACTGGCATTGGCCACATCCCCACGCTGTTGCTGCCTACTATAGAGAATGACAATCAAAAGTCCAACCCATAATTTTTGGAGGAAAAAACATAAAAAACAAACAAACATAAGCCCCATAATTATACCTACCTACAGTAAGGTAAACTGATTTAGGTTCACTCAGTGTCCTGTCCTGCATAATGTTAGTTTCACCACAAGTGCATAACTTGACAACAAGGCAAGCTGCTAGGTGAGCATGCTTCCCCACAAAGAGCCAATGACCTGTGGGTCGACAAAGGCATCTTTCCGAGTAGTTAATGCACGGAATAAGTTTTACACAAACCAAAATGAGTGCAGCCTCCTCTCTGTCACTCGTAACAGTTTTGACAACCAATCATTGCGAGAAGCCAGTGTTCTTCTAATGCATTCTCGTTATATTAGATGCATCATTTTAGTTAATCATTGCTTCTGTGTGACAAACACAGAAGCAATGATTAATGCAATAATCGTTGTTTCAACTCTCTAATTAGACGCCTTAAGGTTTGTATGTTTCTGCCACGCTTTCATGTTGTACATGAAGTAAAATGAGAATTTTACCTTTGTTTTGTTTCATTTACCTGATGAAACGCATCTATGTATGGGCTAAAGTATGGACAACCATTTCCCTTTCTTGCAGAACCCTGCGACAATTACACGCATTCTTCTTAGTCACTTCAACTGGGATAAAGAGAAGCTGATGGAAAGGCATGTACTTCTGCAATTAATTCTTTATATAACACACACAGTATGTGTGAGTAATTCTGACTAACATTAATGTTTTTAATCTCAATTTGCACAGGTACTTTGATGGAAACCTGGACAAGCTTTTCTCTGAGTGTCATGTCATCAACCCCAGTAAGAAATCTAGGACCCGTCCTCCGATCAACACTAGATCATCTGCACAGGACCTGCCATGTCAGATCTGCTATCTAAACTACCCCAACACCGTGAGTTCCATCAGATTCTAATTAACAAAATCTCAGTCATGTATGCATAAATCAAATCTAGGGCAGGTTTCTAGGGCCATATTTAATTGTGGCTTCATACCTATTCAGTTTGCTGATGGTTGGATTGTAGACTAGAGTACATGTTACTGACACATGATGGAGAGCCCCCAGGTCTGGCTGGCTTTATTGGCTGCAAAGGAGGCAAACAAGAATAGTTTATGACTTGCATTTGTAAAGTTTTGGAACATCACAAACTATTTCTGCTGTTCTTTACGGCTCAACCTGTAGAAATAGTTATACTATTCTCAATATCTCTCATTTTGTGGAGTTGCACATTACAGATACAGTAGTAAGACATCTTGTAATTGTGATTATAAACTCTTGAGTAACAGGCAAGGAAAAGACACCAGATTATACATCTATCTCTAACAAAAAACACTGCAGCTATATGCCATAATTTACTCAAGTCTCCAACATTGTAACTGATGTAAGCTAGTGCCAGGTAACAGGCCTCTTTATCAGTGTACAACTGAATGGTAAGCATTTTTTTGTCCCTGTGGCTCAAATTTGGTCTACGATATAAGTGGTGATAACCAAATCCTAGTTGATTCTGTGAATTATTTGGTGCTTGTTTTTCTCTGCATAACTTTAAAAAGCTAAAATCTACCAATGCGCTCAATGCTTCCATTTGAATCCTAAAACAATCTTATGATCATTGTAATTGGACAGAGATTTGGCACATCTGTCAAGTATTTAACATGGCTCCTATTCAGTGAGTTCGTTTTGGTGTCAGATTAGCTCCCATATAAACTCTATGCTGCCTTTGGTGCTCAGATTATTTGTGCTCTTCACAGTACTTCACAGGCCTAGAGTGTGGACACAAGTTCTGCATGCAGTGCTGGGGAGATTACCTGACCACCAAAATCATAGAAGAAGGAATGGGACAGGTATTTATTGAGAGCTATTTTATTCATTTTTGCCTCAGGCAACATTTGTTGTCTGTTGTTTTTTATGTAAATTAATTTATGGCCTCATATGCTTCTGTTTCAGACCATTTCTTGTCCTGCTCATAGTTGTGACATATTGGTTGATGACAACACAGTCATGTGAGTACCTTGTTTTCACCTTTTTATTTATTTATTTTTTTATTAGTGATGATTACCATTATACATGAATTAGAAGAGAAGCATGTGACTTTTTGACCTTTTCCTTTCCTTTCTTTTTTTGACCCAAAGAGAAGCAAAATTGTGATTTCCACACCACATGTTGTGGGGGCTATATTAATTGGAATTTGCCCCATATCGAATGCTTTGGAAGCTAATCTCTTGACCCAGCTTTAAGGCCAATGGTAATTGCTTTAACCTACATCCTGGTCTCCCTAGTAAAGTGATTAAAGTTATGCTGCATTATAAACCAAACACAAAAACGGGTGCCACCACTGGAGCAAACACTGATAACTGATGTGCCATCATGGTAAGATGCCACATCAATCTTTACATAAAAGACTGGGTATTTATGGTCTTTGGCTGGGCGTATCAATTTACTGTATTGGTATTTTAGTATACTTGGTTGGTTTCAGACAGGAAACTAAAGCTTGTCCTCCTGCAAACCACTATACCTTATACAGTACACTGCCTAAAGTTTTGGTTGGCACCTATAAAGCTGTTATCACACCAAAGTGTCAAGACTGTCTCAATGCTTGTCCCTCTGGTGTGATCTGTCGCACGTGGTGATGCTTGTTGCAAGGCAGCACAATTGATTCAATTATAAGGAGCTTTATGAAGGCTAGCTAAACTCTCTTCTTATTTTTCTTCAGTTTTCCCTGTTGTTTATATGAGGGAGAGCTACGGATAGAAGTAAAAGGTTAATATAAGGTTAATAAAAGTTAATACAGTATGTTTGAATTGAGCTCTGTGCAGAATAGGAGAGGTCATTCGGTACATTGATTCAGGTTGATTCCTGAACATTGTTGAGAAGAGACAGAGCCGTACAGTTCCACTGGTCACTAGTGGTCCGCGGAGAGGATTACACGTTACAGACAGGAGGGCGAGCCAGCAAGAACTTTTTAAATCTTTTAACTGGCAAAACATTTAGAGATTGAGTGGATCTATTGGATTAGAATTATTTAAAACATTCAGTTGGAATTGTGATGGTAACATTCTCGTTCCAAAAAATATTGGCCCTCATCATGGATAATACCTGACACTCATTGTCACTTTGGTCTGATATGAGCAGTTAAAGCACCATTCCAGTGCAAGGTGATCCATGGTGCAATGAGCCGCATGTCAGTGTTTTGGTGTGAAAGTGGCTTAAAACTGCCAGAAATTGCGATGGTGCGACTGCGAGTCTGCGACCAAAAGGTACAAGTGAAAAAACAAAGGAGTGATCCTTGTTGCCATCAATCATGCATTCCCCTCTGAGCTTCCGGTAGCTCTAGTTTGTAAAGGCATTAACGTGTAGATTGTTTGTTCTTTGACACAATGAGTGGAATGTTTTTATGGCTACTTTAGCAATTTTACACAATACTTTGTTTTTATCAAAATAATACAAATTAATTCCATTTTGCTGCTCCCTACAGTTTAGTTGGTGATACTAAGGCTTTTCTGGGGCAATCCTTTATACAATGTATTTGTCTTTGTGTGTGTTTGTTTTTGTTATGCTTGGGAGTCTGACTAATGCTGTAACTAAGAAATAGGGTTGGCATGGTGTTGGAATCTTTCCACCAATTAATAAATCACGTCGACACTGGTGCTACCGGGGACACTGTATTTGCATAGCCTACTTTGACTCAATGTGCTCTTATTATTCCCGCTGCTACACAGTCTGCCAAAGTCATTGCATTTGTCAACCAGTAGATGTCCTCTTCCACACAGCCAGGTTGAAGCTTCACTACAGAAGAAGAGTAGTAAATC
The DNA here is from genome assembly GCA_039105355.1 of Benthosema pterotum. Lineage (NCBI taxonomy): Eukaryota > Metazoa > Chordata > Actinopteri > Myctophiformes > Myctophidae > Benthosema > Benthosema pterotum. The sequence goes on from CM076969.1 coordinate 43,110,698, forward strand.
CTATTTCTCATGACAATGTATTCATTATACTACATGTAGAGTTTGAATCTTACCAAAATACCCAACAAAGCGCTTTTGACCTGGGCTTTGACCCCAAATCCTCTGCCACCTTCTCATGTAAAGAGCCTTCTTTCTCCCTCCCCCACTCCTGTCACGTGTTATGCTCTGTGCTGCTTGCCTGCTCTCTATTCTGTTCTACAGACCGACTCAGTTGAGGCAGAGTGCAGGAGGAGACGTACTGGTTTTATAAATTGTACTATTGTAATGTGCATTACTCGACCAATTGTTGATGGGAAGCTTAGTATATTCTGAATATATGTTTTCTTTCTTTGTAATGGTACAGAAGGAAGTTGTTTCAACAACAGTAGATAGAACAATAGTACAAAAAGAACAATGGTATAAAAAAGATCTGGGCATTCCTGCTGAGACGCTTCTATAATCTGCCAGCACCAAAAACTGTACAACATGGCTGGCATAGTAGGAAAATGTTCCAGCTTATGGCTAATTGGATCTGTTAATTTACCCACAGTGGTTATGTTCATGGGAAGAGAAAAAGGAACAGTTTGGACATGACAGTTTTTTTTACACCAGGCAGCCACGATATCCCTGTTCCCTGTGTTCCTACTATTCCCATGATGCACTTCAGGGGGTCATCAGCATATGTCTACCTTCAGCTTTACTACCCACTGCTACAAGACACACTATAAAAGGCACACTGTGTGACCCCAGGCGCTACTATTGGTGTTGCCTTCCACGTCTGCCAATGAGTACACAGCATAGCCTACATTCCATGAACTTATTGGTTTTGGTCTTATTGGTGTTGACTAACATTTTGTTTTGGTCTCTCTTCCAGGCGCCTCATAACAGATTCAAAAGTGAAGTTGAAGTACCAGCATTTAATCACAAATAGTTTTGTAGAGGTATGTTGTTTAAAATATCTCGATGGCGCCAAGAATATAAACTTATAATGTTGCCCCTCAGGGTGCTCCATGTCACATGTTGTGTTTCTGCTTCCTCTTCATAGTGTAATCGACTGTTAAAGTGGTGTCCAGCACCTGACTGCCATCATGTCGTCAAAGTCCAGTATCCAGATGCCAAGCCTGTGCGGTGCAAGTGTGGCCGCCAGTTCTGGTAAGACCCCCCTGATCTAGTTATGCTAGACAGGCCATAAAAAAGCTTGTACCCACCTGGTGCTGCAGTATGTGCTCCCCTTGGATGCTTGTTTCCTGTTGGCAGGTCATAGCTCTCCTAATCCCTGCAACTAGAACATGGAGAAATTTTATCACAGATTTCTTAGAGTGATCTCAAAATGCACACTGTAAATCTCTTCATTGTGAGGAGCTGTGGCAGATTGGGTCATGGTTCATTGCTTGCTTTTAATCGCTTTCCAAAAATTATCAGCATATCAAAGCTGTTCCTCCTTTGCACACAGGTAATGAATGATGTGCATTCATGCACAGAAATTTCTTTCCCAGCAGGGATGTGTTAAAATGACATAACACTAGAGTGTTGGATTAATTTAATGTTTCTTGTCTTTGTTTTCTTTTTTGCAGCTTCAACTGTGGTGAAAACTGGCACGATCCTGTTAAGTGCAAGGTATGCTATTGCTCATCCACAATTGATTTCAAGAATATTTGCCAGGAAATTGGGCATTGAGTAAATTCAACAAGGAAAACCATGACATTAAACCTAACATCACCCATCATTAAATAGTTTACATTAGTCAATCATCTATGGGATGCCCCTTTTTGTCTGGCAAAATATGTCATGAACAGACTATAATTTTTTTTCTTTTACTGCACTTAAAGAGCAAGACAGCAGGCTGTCAACCTCCTACATTTACCCTTTATCAGCAATATGGTAAATGGTGAATTTTATAGCACCTTTATCCAAGGTGCTTTACATACCGTAAAATACCAAATAACAGCCCTTACTCAAACAACCGCCCACTACCAAATAACGGCCCATGTACCCACACCATTTTGCTTAATAACCGCCTCGTCCAAATAACCGCCCACGTCCAAATAAGCACCCATGAGCTGTTATTTGCAAACATATTAAATACTATTATAGTGTATGGCGTTTGCAGACATTGCTGTAATTCCTACTCGTCAATACAGTGTATATTTTATATATATTTTTATTTTCATTTGGTATAGCTATAGGTCACGTTTTATATGACTTCATCAAACAATATGAAGAGAGAATCGTCCTGTACACAGTTTAGAGCGAGCATACGTACTTTGGCCCTACTCTTGTCTTAATTATTAGGTGCTTTCCCAGCGGTTCATTTGATTGATTTGACTGAAAAACTGAGCACCATGTATTCTGTAAGGCCAAACCTCATTTGAAAGAATATACTGAGGCTATACATTACAATATTCTAAAATGTGAAAAGTTACACAGCTGTGCAGTGTGCAACCAATTAAGTAATTACAGTCAAGCAATGCTGCCTATAAGGTCTCCTATTCTAAATATTAAATCAAAAAGTCAATAACTTTGCCTGATATACATATGTTTATTATACCTTTTAATTTTGCACTAAAAACATGTTCAACAGAAACTGTAATGAAATAATGGCCCTGTGCAGGACGGTGCAAAAATAAATAACAGCCTACTGCAAATAACAGCCCAGTACCTTATAAGCGCCCGGGGTCCGAATGGATTTTGCATAATAACAGCCCGGGCTACTATTTGGTATATTACGTTAGATTGTAGATCCCATTCATTCAGACACCAAATGGTGGAAGAAACCATTCAAGGTACTGACCAGCACAACTAGGGGGCAACTAGGGGTTAAGTGTCTTGCTCAGGGACACATCAACACTAACTCTGGGGGAGGCTGGGTTCGAACTATTGTTGTTGCCACACTATTGAAGGGAAGGCCAACGTCATTTTTCCTCATTTATTTTGTAGTGGCTGAGGAAATGGATCAAGAAATGTGATGATGACAGTGAAACTTCAAACTGGATTGCAGCAAATACTAAGGTATGTCCTTTTGTAAGGTTGGTCATGATGCTACTGTCCACCAACTATTCACTCATAAACAACTGACAAGTAATGAACTGTAGAAGATCTGGGGGCCAAATTCCAATTTTCTTTTTATTGGCCTAAAATATTGTCTATATGCATACTTTTATGAATCAACTCGCTGACTAGCTGTGGGTATTGAGCATTTTTAGAGGGGCTTTTTGTGACCTCCCCATTAACATCCTATGGCAGGCAAAAATGTAAAGCTTTCCTTTTGCCTCAAGTAGCACCATGAAAACTCCCTAGACTATACAAAAAAAAAACATTTCAAACAAAAGAAGCTCGTCGTCTACCAGACTATCAGAGGATGTCAAGTTTGAGCTGAAATGCCTAAATAGCTGGCTGTAGTCCTCACAGACTGGCCACATGTCTGAGATCCATATGCCATTATCCAAACTGGATAATGGCATACTATGTCATTTCTGAAATGACATAGTAGAAATGACATAGTAGATATATTTAAAATATATCAAACATGGGTAGATACACAATAGAAGAATGTTTAATTTTTGGACATACTGTACTAATGAAACTGCACTAAATGTTAGGAAAGTGCTCCATCTTGTGACTGCAGATGGTACTGCACATACTAGTGGAAGGGGTGGAAACATTGGGCCTCATGCGCAACTGTTCTTAAGATGTTCTTAAGAGGAAATTTGTTCTTAGGCAATAGGCACACTTCAGAAGTTTGTAAGAACATTTTGGGATACCTTAATGTTTTCTTAGATGTGATTTGTTCGTAGGTAAGAACAAAATCTATGCACTGAAGAGGACATGATAAATAATATTCTTGATTTTTGTCACAGATGTCCCCTTTTCTACATTTCACCATGGGGTCCCCGTCCCAACGTAGACGCCGTTCCAACAATTAACATGGTCGCAGGTTGACTTTATTCTACTGCAAGTATTTCTGTTACTCGAAACGTATTTTTTTCACACATCACATCAAACCACACATTACAAGATAATTCAACCACTATATGAGCTTTAAAAACTCAGGTGGCACCGGTGGGACAGAAGTTTCTGCCGGAGTGATTGGGAGGAGAGTGGCTAAAGGGAGGGGAGGAGAGAAGGAGGAATAGATTACCTCTGGGATTACATGTAAAGACTGCTCCAGAGTGACATAAAATTCAAGCGTGTTTATCAGTATACTATTGAATTGTGATGTGTGTGGGGAAAAAAAATAAGTTTGGCGTTACAGAAATACCTGCAGTAGAATAAAGACAAATGTAGAAAATGGGACATCTGTGACAAAAATCAAGGACATTATGTATCATGTCACAGGAATCAAGGTAGATTGAGGCCCAATGCATGTTGGTGTGGAATTCTCCTTTAAAGACCCTCTGACACGCCCCCTGGGGAGCTAACAAATGGTAATTCAGAGGCTAACTAAGGTTGTGACGTCACATAGGAGGTGTAACTTCCCCCATAGTCAGCGCTAGCATAGCAACAGGCTAGTCGTTTTGACGTTACATATGGCTTCATGCTGGGTGAAATATCCACTTGAAAATTATTATTTTCACTCGAACATCTTAGTGTAAACAACAACACCTCACCCCAATGTCATTGTAACTTAACTGTTGCATAATCGCAATTTCGAACGTTAGTCCCATGGTACCGGGCCACGTATGTGTGTTTCCCCACTGAGATGGTGCTGAGCCACGGCTCGGCTCAGAGCTCAGAGAGTAACAGGCTAATTGTATATCCTCATGGATATCTCCCCAACATATCTCAACATGCAAGGTGGAAGAGTTTTTTCCCCTGACATTCCGTTTCGACGACGGATAATACTACTATCAGCTATCGGACAGATACAGCTGAAAAGTTGAGAGACGGCGCCGAGGAGGAAAACTACTTCTACGCTATCAGACAGAGGGAAGGAGCGATCACATCAGAGCCGGATATAGGCACGGGCCGGATATAGGCATGGGGAGGGGCAATCCCCCCCTAAATGCCATGACTGCCCCACCAAACACCAACACTAAACCAACTGCCATTTTCGGCTGCCCCCCCCCAATTCGGAAACGTTACACCCGGGCCTGTACTTTCAGCTGAGGGAGGGACTTTTGCGACACACACACACACACACACACACACACACACACACACACACACACACACACACACACACACACACTGTGTCTCTCTCTGTGTGAACCGGCGCTGCCTGCTACAGAGACGTTGATAGACTGAGGTGAATGCGAGGTTGGACTCGAGTGTGATATATTTGATACAATAGAAACCCCACGCCAACGTCATTTGCATTCTAACTGAAATATTCGACCAAAACATATTTTTGTTCAATGAGATTTGCAAGGAATATGAAGCCATAAAAATGTTGAAACCACTATAGCAACAGACATGCAGTAGTAGTGGTAGCCTGGTAGGAAGGTAGGACGCCTCACTCAGTTGCCAGCTGATTGGTCGGGGCAGTCGCTCGCGCTACAAAACGTTTTCCATTTGACCACGTGATGCGCTCTAAAATCGTAAGGATGTCAGAGGCCCTTTAAATGCAATCTGAAACAAAAATGGGAAAACGGTGCCCTCTACAAGATGTATAAAGTCTGGTGTGGGGACCTCAAGGGTTCCGTGAGGACATTTCAGGCGGTCCACAGCAAACATTTTATCACTGTTCTAATCCCATTTTATACTTTAAAAGTCCAGTTATAATATTTTATATTCACTACTATCCACTACTTCTGCAAATAACATGGGTATTATGCTAATTTCAGCCGTTTTAGCCTACAATGACGTCTATTGGTGATAATTTGACTATACTGTAAAGTAAATACTAAAAATACAGTATATTCATTCATGAAATAAATTAGTTGTTCACTTCAGAAGTACCACCACAATACACCATAATACTGTAGCTACTGTGCTTTATTTCTCTGTGCGAGGTCCTGTGAATTCTGAGTGCTGCAATCACACACAGGTGTGACTGGAGTCATGAGGGAATTCCTTATATGGGAATCAGTGGGCGGTTCCCTATGGTAATTAGGATGCAAATTAGGATAGGTGGGGCGTCTACCTATGATAATTTGAAAGAACTGGCACACCCCTTCAACTTACAAGGATTTGGAGTCTTCATCATAAGAACAAACTTTACGAACAAAATGCCTACTTAAGACGCTTCATTAATCTGACTTCTTCTTCTCTTAGAAATTCACTTAGGAAGAAATCTAAGAGGAAAATGTAATAACTTATTGGCGCATGGGGCCCATTGATTTTTGGATTCATTGTGGATAGTGAATCGAATCACAAAGCTATTTTGTAAATGTTAACTTTAACGTAATTTATTACTTTCCAACCCTTAATCACGCTCTCCCTCACAACTAGGAGTGTCCTAAATGCCACGTCACCATTGAGAAAGATGGCGGCTGCAATCACATGGTTTGTCGGAACCAGAACTGCAAAGCTGAGTTTTGTTGGGTCTGCTTGGGTCCATGGGAACCCCATGGCTCTGCCTGGTAAGTTGCTCTTAAAAAAAAACGCATCCCACTTGGGTTATGTGAGGGGCACTGTTATCATGATATATGTTCATATATGATACAATGTCATACATCACATTCCGTACCCAGTCATAGATAGATTATCTAAATTCATATATATAGTAGGGCATTAACCAAACACGTTTTTTGCTAGTCGAATCGAATACTTTGGTAGTCGAATAATTGTCGACTAGTCTATAGTGATATATACTGTATATATATATTTGCTTTTTAGCCAATAAAATGTGTGATTCTGGACTTCCCATTGAAACATGCATGCCTATTATACTACTGTATCTCCGTTACATTATGACATGAAAAATAAGCACTCAACCAACAACCACTACCAACACCACAGCACACATCCACAATGCCTGTTGCAGAAAATTGAAAAATATGTATAAAAAAATAATATTATTAGCAAATAACGAATAATGAATAGATAAGAGTCGAATAGTGTTTTGCTAGTCGAATAATCGAATAGTCGAATATTTAGTTAATGCCCTAATATATAGTGGGAGAAAGCCCTCCTTTTGTAATGATGCATGTCATATCTGGCTTTCATTTTACATCACTGTCACCCAGCTGTTACAGAATGAATCGTACTTGAATACTACCATGTTCAAATGTCTTGTAGGTATAACTGCAATCGTTACAATGAAGACGATGCCAAGGCGGCCAGAGATGCACAAGAGGTAACGTCTGTAAGACATGTCTTTTTATTTTTAAAGATTTATATTGTGCCTTTTTATGCCTTTATTGATGATGAAGTCAGACAGGAAACGGGGAGAGAGGAATGGGGGAGTGACACGCAGCAAAGGCAGTCGCGATCGAGACTCGAACCCGCGTCGCGCTGTCAGGCTACATTGGAGCCTGACATGTCGCCAAGACATGTCTTTTGCATAAGGTTTGCCTAAGCCATCCCCCCTTTTCACTGGTTGACTGATGTCTGCTAATCACTTGGTGAAATGGGATGCCTTGTTCAACATCTACCTTGATTTTCATTTGCCATAATTTGTGTTTGCTGCCATTACATACAGACAGTGTGGAGGGCAGCGTTGTTTCTGCAATGTATCTAAATCAAGTTTGGTGTGTCTGGTGTCATGTGCAGCGCTCCAGGGCAGCATTGCAGAGGTACCTGTTCTATTGTAACCGCTACATGAACCACATGCAGAGCCTGCGCTTTGAGCACAAGCTCTATGCTCAGGTTAAGCAGAAAATGGAGGAGATGCAGCAGCACAACATGTCCTGGATTGAGGTGCAGTTCCTGAAGAAGGCTGTGGATGTGCTGTGCCAGTGCCGCTCAACGCTCATGTTCACCTATGTCTTTGCCTTCTACCTCAAGAAGAACAACCAGTCCATTATATTTGAGGTACTGTGAAGTGCTATAATGTCAGGCATTGTGACTTAGAGATTGTCATAAGAAGACATAATCTTTGCATAGGATTAACTAAAGATGAATATTTTTACACAACATGAACATTAGCTGCCAAAGGTATTCATTGATTGCTTGAGTCCCGTGGTGGGAGTTCTGTTATGGTTTTGGTGAATATTACAGCCCAAAACATTACCATCATTTTAGTACTGAATACCCAGAAAATATGAGGCACTAGTGGTTGTTGAATAAACATTTGGTGACCCTAGATGCATGTCCTTGAAAAGATTTTAAGTCTTTAGTCTACTCTAGACCCCTTGTTAACTGGTAATATGGTTTGTTTTGTTCTCCATTTGACATCAGAACAACCAGGCAGATCTGGAAAATGCCACCGAGGTGCTATCTGGCTACCTAGAGAGGGACATCTCTCAGGACTCCCTGCAGGACATCAAGCAGAAAGTACAAGATAAGTACAGGTGGGTGAAGGAAGGCACCACTCCACATGCTCCGATCACTGCTCGAATGCTTCCGAGCAGGGTTCTCAACCTGGGGTTGCGACCCCTCCTAGGGGGCCTGCAATTATTTTGGGCGCATCCCCAGATTATATAAAACAGGCAAATTGAGTACACAGTGTATACATCGTATCATTTGTCTGTTTTTAGCGAAAGTAATGAATTCAGCAGGATTAATGTTTCTCTTAGTTGATTCTCCATTTCCATATGACTGCAAAGGCTGGTGTTGTTAATTTATATTTATTATATTCACAGTTCTTATACTGTATGTGGCAATTAAAATCCCTCTATGGGAATTGCAATGCAAATAATAAAATACGCAAATGTGCCCGTATGCGTCTTCTACCCATATTGATGTCAGACTGGTGCTCTATGGTCCAACTCGAGCTGTCAAGCTATTTTGTCCTTTTTAATATGTAGTATTATTTTACATTTGCATATTTCCCTCTTGCGTTTGCCCACAGATACTGCGAAAGCAGGCGAAGAGTGCTGCTACAGCACGTGCACGAAGGCTATGAGAAGGACCTGTGGGAGTACATTGAGGATTGAGGACACGTCCCCCCACATGCAACGGACTCTTGAGTATCTCGACACAACCCTAGAGCGCTGATGCAATTTAACAGGGCAGCACGGGCCTCTGCCGCCTCTCCCCCGGCAAACCAACCACTTTTTTTTTTGCATCATTTTTTTCCTCCCTGGATTTCTTTAATGAAATCTTCAAAGTAAATTATATATAAATAGAATAATTAAAAAAGAGTAAGTGTACTTCAGTATTGTTAGCAACAGAGTGAAGTCTGAGAAAGCAGAAGATCCATCTAAACCAGAATACATCCTCTTGGCTTGTATTGTTTTCTTTTTATTTTTTTCCCCTCCTTGTGATCTTTTTAGGTTTTTGAGTTTTTTTTTTTCTTTATTTCTTTTTTTGTGTGTGTGATCATGTTTTCAACACAGCTTTAATTGTCCTGGCTTTGTCTGCTATGTGATGAGATCCTTTGTCTGGGTTGCTGAAAGTTGATCAAACTGATCATACAAGCTGATCGGGGCAAAGACATTTCAGTGGGAGGGGGTTGAAGGAAAAAAAAGTTTAAAAAAGAATAAAAAGTAAGTCTGTATTTTTCAATTTGTAAATACTCCATATGCATGGAAGTTTAAGAGCAAGAGTGGCACGTGTTTGCATAATTTTTAAATTTAAAAATATTTATTCTTTACCAATATTCGAGAAGGTGTATATTTGCTGTGTACGGTTTGAGTCTCTCTACCCACCGCAACCTCCATACAAGTGTGTGAATGTCAAGTCTGGCATTATGGTAAAAAAACACAACCCCCTCCATTGTCCAATCTCTCCAGAGTGGTGCACAAGTTACACCCTACCGGTTAACTATAAACGGGGAACGATATAACGGGGTCATCATACTTGCCAAGCAATGACATTGAGGACTCTGTGAAAGTGCACAGCGTGTTTAACAAACCAAGAGGTGGTTTAAAAGTGTAAAATGTACAGGTTAGGTGGAGCGTACCTGCTCTGTCTCCCTCTATGCTAACCCCTATTTTTGCTGTACCCCCCCCCCCCCTAGTTGATTTTAGAGATGTTTAACATTACTAATTATTTACAAGAGCCAAATTGAGTGACATTCACTCTTCTTTTTTTTCTCTCTTTCTCTCTCTCAACGTGGCTTGAGGTAGCCCTCTCAAAGCTCTGCTCGCACCTTGAGGAATACGATGAAGGTAATGGAATGTACTGGCAGCAGGCAGCACCGCTCCGGGTGCTGGTAATTTGGGACTGGATAACTGTCTAACAGGGTCAGGCACTGCATCACTCTAGCTGAGACTTATGGATGGCGTTGGGGCTCATGATGGCCGTGCTGCTCTTAGAAGAGATCTCTTAACCTTGCAGTGAACCTGAACATTGCTTTAACACGAGTGACATAGATGGACTCGCATGAGCCTTATATAGTAGACAGCGGAGGAGTGCTAGTTCAAATTTCAGAGGGTTCTAGGATCATTTTATAATGCTGTTGCTGTTATGCTTTTGCGTTTTTTGAGATGTTTTTTTTTCTGCACATGGTGTTGAGGATTAGGCAACGAAATGTCAGTGCCCCTCCAGGTATTGCGTTGTTCTGTATTGGTTGCTCTGGATAGCAAGCTCTCCGCTTGTAAATGCTCGCATAATGTCTCAGCACTGCAGCAGTCTTCACAAGACTGGCTGTAGGGGAGACGAATATACAGCTACTAGTGCAAGTGGGAAGATGACACCAAAGTGTCAGACATTTTTCAAACACGTCCTTTGCCCCCCTCACCCCCAGTTTCAGATCTTTGGGGAATTCTTGCCCAAAACGCTTCTTATGTGTTCAACAAACTATTATTTTAACCTAGCAAAAAAAAAAAAAACTGTATTGTTTATTTGAATAAATGTCATGAGAATTATTGGGAGTACTGTGTGAGTCATTAGAGTAGCCTTGGTCTCGATCATGAATTGCCCAAATGTTCATGATGCATCTCCGCGCTTTGTATTTGAAATGTAGTGTATTCTACAATCCTTTACAGAGAACTGTGGTTGTCTTCCAGTATAGAAGCTTTATGAATAAACTAGGTAATTCATGGTCAATAAGATTTTTTTCTTTTTTTTCTGTTGGGTAAAATGTTAACCTTTTTGCACCTATTTTACCTGCAGGTGTTTCATTTCGACTTGCAGGTTGTTCATAAGAGGATGTGGTTGTTTGTAAAATGTTACTTTTTTCCAACTTCATTTTGTGTATCAGCCCAAGTCACAAACCAATGACAATTCAGTTTGAATGGATAATGACAGAAGGGCAATTTATTTTCTTTAAGCTGTCTTGCAGTTGTAGAACACACCAGCTACTGCTGTGGTCCTTAGGCTAACACGCTCAACAGGCCTCACTGTTTTCTTTGTCTGCTAGTAGTTTTCATCATCATTTCAAGATAACATTGAACGTAACAGAAGCAGCTACTGTTCATTTAATTGAAACATCCAAAAACTTTTAATACTTTTCTACATATATCTTTTCTTTATGCTATCAAAGGTGTTTTATTTCCTATTTACATAGTGTAAAAATGTGGAAGAAATTAGTTGTCTGTTTTGGAGAAAATATTAAAGTGCAAAAAATGTTGCAAACATCCTTCTGGCATGGGTGATTGTTTCATAATGCACATGTTATGTATCTTTGTGTGGCTGCCCACTCATCTTTACAGCTTAGTAATACTGTATGTTGAACACGTATATGATATCTTGAACACACTTTGCTTCTGGTTGTAACTATCAAAATGTCACCAGGACACTGCATGGAATTTGCAACCCAAGAGATGATCCACGAGAAATGGTACCCTTGAACATAAGGGTTAGAGTTGTGATTTTATTGGAGGTAATGCACAGAGTTGGTAACCATATTTTAATTGGTATAAAATAAAAGAGCAGTTTTTTACAATTCTGTTTTAAAATTAGTGAGCAAATGAGGGCTTCCAGTCAGGAATTTTATTACATCTCTGCAAGTTCAGTTGGTGCATAGTTACTGGTATACATGAGTGAAACAAAGCCAGTGAACATAAAATAATAGATCTAAAAGAACTCTAGCATAAATTATTTTATTCAATATGTGCATGGGAACCAAATTGAAACATGCATCCACCTGAGGTATCTGCCTTAGACAATGATGCACAGGGACAGTTTTGAGCTCTGACTTGACATTTTATTACATTTCGTTTGTTAGTGTGCCCTTAGCTTAGGTTCTGCATAATTAACCCAATAAGACCTGTGGCCGATTAAACAAATGCCTTCTAATTCAATAGTCTAGTTCTCACTTTCAAAATCTTTAAAGATAATCAGAAACAAATATACAGCTATTTCATACTTCATCCTATGGATGAACCAGGAGGCCACAACCCAGCAGGGCACTTTTTCTAGTCTGTCTCTACTTCCTCTCTATACTCATTTCTATGACATGAGTATGTCATAGAAATGAAAAAACAGCACAAACAATAGATTTTTTTTTCACAAAATGTTGTTACTCAGGGGATCTACCAAAAAAGGTAGATTGTGATCTACCAGTTGATCACACAGGCTGTGCAGGTAAATCACATGACAGTCCCCTAAAATATATAGAGTATCTGTCAACTCAAATCTCAAATACGGTAGTTTGTTTTCAGTAGTAGCATAGACAAGAAAACCCTTCCAATTCTCCCCTCTATTTTTTTTTTAATTTACATTAGGTAACATCATCACCACTATTACTATAATTTTAGGGGCCTTGAAATGGATTTTCAATAATGGGATAATCACGTCTTTGATGTGTAGATCTTGTTGAGCCGGTCGTTTTGAAAGCAGCTCTCAGGTCAAAAAGTCTGGGCACCTCTGCTATAGTGGTATTAAACAGCATACTATTCACTAGTGACAGACCACGCATTCACATAAACACCTTTTGACATTTTATTTAGAAAAGAAGAAACATTGAAAGGCAGATAGGATAAATGCATTAATGTCATGGATAGGAGAGATGCGGGGTGAGGGAAGGGGGTAGAGGATGAGGGGTGAAGGGGTGAAGTGGTGCAACGGAAGCATGGTCTTCCTCCTGAACATACGTTGTGCCAACTCCATTACTGTACTGTTTTTGTCGCTTTCGAGGATTTTCAAAAAATAATGAAACCTGGGAAAAGGGACAGGCTAAAAAACTTTGAAATCAAGGAAGAACGACAGAATGCCGTTTTTATAGACATTTAAAAAAAATGACAAAACCTGGGAAAACCTACAGGCTACGTCGTCTTACACCTTAGACTTACCATAGAATGCCGTTTTTAGACAACATACTAGGATTTTGAGGATTTTCTAAAAATGTTGAAATCGATGAAAAATGACATACTATAGGCCTACTATGCTCTTTTTTGGGGATTTTCAAGCATTTTGAAAAATGACAAAACAAACCTTCGTATTACCAGGTTTTGTCACTTTTTTAAACCCTCGAAAACAAGGAAAAGCGGCATACTAGGCTATAGTATGACGTTTTTCCTTGATTTCGACATTTTGAAAATCCTCAAACATAATGAAAACAGCATACTATAGTATTTTGTCCAAGGCGATGTACCATAGCCTGTCATTTTTTCCTCAATTTCAACATTTTTTGAAAATCCTTGATAACTATGAAAACAGCATACTATATGGTGTGTGTTTTTTTCCTCGATTTTGTCATTTTTCTAAAATCCTCGAAAATTATTAAAAAATGGAGTACTATAGTATGTTGTCCGAGACCATATACAGTAGCAGGGGTGCACAGTGCACAGTCTGCACACACTTTTTGGACTTGAGAGCTACTTTCCAAATGATCGGCTGAACAAGATCTACAGTACACATGAAAAATGTGATTATTCCATTACTGAAAATTCATTTCAAGGCCCCAAGAAAGTGGGAGCTTGGAAATAGTGGTGATGGTTTTACTTACTGTTATACAGTGTTTGAAATTAAAAATAGAGGGGAGAATTGGAAGGTTTTTCTTGGATATGCTATATTTAAAACAAAGTATTCGGAGTTTGAGTTGAAAGTTATATGTTTTAGGGGACTGTCATGTGATCTACCTGCACAGCCTGTGTGATCTACTGGTAGAACATAATCTACCGCTTGGCGATCCCCTGATCTAGATGTTTGAATGTTAGGAAGCAATGGAAGCAAGCCTCTGGTGATTCTGTCACTTTCTATGTGGCATTTTGTGAGCTTACAAAGCAAGCACAGTGACTGACTGGATAAGATTCTGACTGGAAGTTTGAAGACCTCGGTTCAAGACACAGAACTTCAGAGTGTTCATTTTATTCTAATGCATTCAACAGAGAATTTAAACCGGAAATTCTCTTATATTTTTTGTATGTTTTTGTGATTTTCATAAAAAAAAATCAAACCTTCAAAATGATGAGAAACGACAGTCTTTCATTCATTACCTAGTCAAAAAATCCTATAGGATTTCAATAGAAAAGTCCTATCAGATTTTTTCAGATTTTGGAACAAATCCTATTGGATTTCCAATAGGAATCCAATAGGATTCCAATAGAATTCTATAGGATTTCCCCCCAAATCATATAGGAATCCTATAAGAAAATCCTATAGGGTTTTCTTATAGGATTCCTATAAGATCTTATAAGATCCTATAGGATTCTTATAGAAAGCCTATTGGATTCCCATTGGAAATCCAATAGGATTTGTTCCAAAATCTGATAAGATTTTTCTATTGGGTTCTCTAAAATCCTATAGGATTTTTGACTAGGGTTTCATTCTCTTTTTACATTGGAATGTTTTGTAGCTTCTGAGTTATTTAACCAAAACACCAAATGCATTACTAAGGACTTACATACTTATACCTAGAAACCCCATTTAAGGATATTTAGGTTCATCTTACGGTGGACATGTTTGCCTGAAAAGGAATCTTTGAAATAGCCTAGTACATTGTTTTAGACATATAGTGCTTCCAAATTTGAGGAATTTATAATGGGGTCAAGTAAGTTTCGATCCTAAAAGCATAGACGGATTAAGAAATTATGGGCCCCTGGCCACCACCAGCATTTTTATTCCCGGCGCGGCGCACAGGTATTTCAGCAGAATTTACAGCATGATATTGCTTGAAAATAATAAACACAGAAAATAACTGAGCCAAATAAATGCAAATTGTTTAAACACTTGAAGTAATTTACCTATCATGATGGTTTAAGACTTTTGGGGTTATTTTATTGGCACGAAATTAATAACCCATTGTAAATAACAGTGAGAAGGACCGTGTGTGCCACTTTTATACCCTGTTACCACTTTTTGGGGAGGGGCCTGAGCTTGAGCCTCTTAGCGATCACTTGGGCACTCAAGCTCAGGTGCCCCCCTAGCTCAGGGGACCTGGGCCTCAAAAATCCTCAAAACGATGAAAAACGGCATGCTGTGCAAGACCGTGGACTATAGCCTTTTGTTTTTGCCAGTTTTCGTCATTTTTTGAAAATCGCCGAAGATCCTCAAAATGAGGAAAAACGGTAAGGCTATAGCCTTGCGCTTTTTCAAAATTTCGACATTTTTCGAAAATCCTCAAAAATCCTCAAAAATCCTCAAAACGACGAAAAACGGCATGCTGTTCAAGACCGTGGACTATAGCCTTTTGTTTTTGCCAGTTTTCGTCATTTTTTGAAAATCGTCAAAAATACTCAAAATGAGGAAAAAGGGTAAGGCTATACCCGTAGCCTTGCTTTTTTTCAAAATAACGTCATTTTTCGAAAATCCTCAAAAAACCTCAAAACGATGAAAAACGGCATGCTGTGCAAGACCGTGAACTATAGCCTTTCGTTTTTGCCAGTTTTCATCATTTTTTTGAAAATCTTCGAAAATCCTCAAAATCATGAAAAACGGTAAGGCTATAGCCTTGCCGTTTTTTTCGAAATTTCGACATTTTTCGAAAATCCTCAAAATCCTCAAAAATCCTCAAAACGATGAAAAAAAGCATGCTGTGCAAGACCGTAGGCTATAGCCTTGCGTTTTTGCCAGGTTTCGTCATTTTTTGAAAATCGTCAAAATCATGAAAAACTGTAAGGCTATAGCCTTGCCGTTTTTTCGAAATTTCGACATTTTTCGAAAATCCTCAAGATCCTCAAAAATCCTCAAAACGATGAAAAAAAGCATGCTGTGCAAGACCGTAGGCTATAGCCTTGCGTTTTTGCCAGGTTTCGTCATTTTTTGAAAATCGTCAAAATCATGAAAAACAGTAAGGCTATAGCCTTGCCGTTTTTTCGAAATTTCGACATTTTTCGAAAATCCTCAAAATCCTCAAAAATCCTCAAAACGATGAAAAAAAGCATGCTGTGCAAGACCGTAGGCTATAGCCTCGCGTTTTTGCCAGGTTTCGTCATTTTTTGAAAATCGTCAAAATCATGAAAAACCGTAAGGCTATAGCCTTGCCGTTTTTTTTCGAAATTTTGACATTTTTCGAAAATCCTCAAAATCCTCAAAAATCCTCAAAACGATGAAAAAAAGCATGCTGTGCAAGACCGTAGGCTATAGCCTTGCGTTTTTGCCAGGTTTCGTCATTTTTTGAAAATCGTCAAAATCATGAAAAACCGTAAGGCTATAGCCTTTCCGTTTCTTTGGAAATTTCGACATTTTTCGAAAATCCTCAAAATCCTCAAAACGATGAAAAAAAGCATGCTGTGCAAGACCGTAGGCTATAGCCTTGCATTTTTGCCAGGTTTCGTCGTTTTTTGAAAATCGTCAAAATCATGAAAAACCGTAAGGCTATAGCCTTGCCGTTTTTTCGAAATTTCGACATTTTTCGAAAATCCTCAAAATCCTCAAAAATCCTCAAAATGATGAAAAAAAGCATGCTGTGCAAGACCGTAGGCTATAGCCTTGCGTTTTTGCCAGGTTTCGTCATTTTTTGAAAATCGTCAAAATCATGAAAAAACCGTAAGGCTATAGCCTTGCGTTTTTTTTTTTTTTTTCCGAAATTTTGACATTTTTCGAAAATCCTCAAAATCCTCAAAAATCCTCAAAACGATGAAAAAAAGCATGCTGTGCAAGACCGTAGGCTATAGCCTTGCGTTTTTGCCAGGTTTCGTCATTTTTTGAAAATCGTCAAAATCATGAAAAAACGTAAGGCTATAGCCTTGCCGTTTTTTTTCGAAATTTCGACATTTTTCGAAAATCCTCAAAATCCTCAAAAATCCTCAAAACGATGAAAAAAAGCATGCTGTGCAAGACCGTAGGCTATAGCCTTGCGTTTTTGCCAGGTTTCGTCATTTTTTGAAAATCGTCAAAATCATGAAAAACCGTAAGGCTATAGCCTTTCCGTTTCTTTGGAAATTTCGACATTTTTTATTTTCGAAAATCCTCTAAATCATTAAAACGATGAAAAAAGCATGCTGTGCAAGACCGTAGGCTATAGCCTTGCGTTTTTGCCAGGTTTCGTCATTTTTTGAAAATCGTCAAAATCATGAAAAACCGTAAGGCTATAGCCTTGCCGTTTTTTTTCGAAATTTCGACATTTTTCGAAAATCCTCAAAATCCTCAAAAATCCTCAAAACGATAAAAAAGCATGCTGTGCAAGACCGTAGGCTATAGCCTTGCGTTTTTGCCAGGTTTCGTCATTTTTTGAAAATCGTCAAAATCATGAAAAACCGTAAGGCTATAGCCTTGCCGTTTTTTAGAAGTTTCGACATTTTTCGAAAATCCTCAAAATCCTCAAAAATCCTCAAAACGATGAAAAAAAGCATGCTGTGCAAGACCGTAGGCTATAGCCTTGCGTTTTTGCCAGGTTTCGTCATTTTTTGAAAATCGTCAAAATCATGAAAAACCATAAGGCTATAGCCTTGCCGTTTTTTCGAAATTTCGACATTTTTCGAAAATCCTCAAAATCCTCAAAAATCCTCAAAACGATGAAAAAAAGCATGCTGTGCAAGGCCGTAGGCTATAGCCTTGCGTTTTTGCCAGGTTTCGTCATTTTTTGAAAATCGTCAAAATCATGAAAAACCGTAAGGCTATAGCCTTGCCGTTTTTTCGAAATTTCGACATTTTTTCGAAAATCCTCAAAATCCTCAAAAATCCTCAAAACAATGAAAAAAAGTATGCTGTGCAAGACCGTAGGCTATAGCCTTGCGTTTTTGCAAGGTTTCGTCATTTTTTGAAAATCGTCAAAATCATGAAAAAACGTAAGGCTATAGCCTTGCGTTTTTTTTTCAAAATTTGACATTTTTCGAAAATCCTCAAAATCCTCAAAAATCCCAAAACGATGAAAAAAAGCATGCTGTGCAAGGCCGTAGGCTATAGCCTTGCGTTTTTGCCAGGTTTCGTCATTTTTTGAAAATCGTCAAAATCATGAAAAAACGTAAGGCTATAGCCTTGCCGTTTTTTCGAAATTTCGACATTTTTCGAAAATCCTCAAAATCCTCAAAAATCCTCAAAACGATGAAAAAAAGCATGCTGTGCAAGACCGTAGGCTATAGCATTGCGTTTTTGCCAGGTTTTGTCATTTTTTGAAAATCGTCAAAATCATGAAAAACCGTAAGGCTATAGCCTTGCCGTTTTTTCGAAATTTTGACATTTTTCAAAAATCCTCAAAATCCTCAAAAATCCTCAAAACGATGAAAAAAAGCATGCTGTGCAAGACCGTAGGCTATAGCCTTGCGTTTTTGCCAGGTTTCGTCATTTTTTGAAAATCGTCAAAATCATGAAAAACCGTAAGGCTATAGCATTGCCGTTTTTTAGAAATTTCGACATTTTTCGAAAATCCTCAAAATCCTCAAAAATCCTCAAAACGATGAAAAAAAGCATGCTGTGCAAGACCGTAGGCTATAGCCTTGCGTTTTTGCCAGGTTTTGTCATTTTTTGAAAATCGTCAAAATCATGAAAAAACATAAGGCTATAGCCTTGCCGTTTTTTAGAAATTTCGACATTTTTCGAAAATCCTCAAAATCCTCAAAAATCCTCAAAACGATGAAAAAAAGCATGCTGTGCAAGACCGTAGGCTATAGCCTTGCGTTTTTGCCAGGTTTCGTCATTTTTTGAAAATCGTCAAAATCATGAAAAACCGTAAGGCTATAGCCTTGCCGTTTTTAGAAATTTCGACATTTTTCGAAAATCCTCAAAATCCTCAAAAATCCTCAAAACGATGAAAAAAAGCATGCTGTGCAAGACCGTAGGCTATAGCCTTGCGTTTTTGCCAGGTTTCGTCATTTTTTGAAAATCGTCAAAATCATGGAAAACCGTAAGGCTATAGCCTTGCCGTTTTTTTCGAAATTTCGACATTTTTCGAAAATCCTCAAAATCCTCAAAAATCCTCAAAACGATGAAAAAAGCATGCTGTGCAAGACCGTAGGCTATAGCCTTGCGTGTTTGCCAGGTTTCGTCATTTTTTGAAAATCGTCAAAATCATGAAAAACCGTAAGGCTATAGCCTTGCCGTTTTTTTCGAAATTTCGACATTTTTCGAAAATCCTCAAAATCCTCAAAAATCCTCAAAATGATGAAAAAAAGCATGCTGTGCAAGACCGTAGGCTATAGCCTTGCGTTTTTGCCAGGTTTCGTCATTTTTTGAAAATCGTCAAAATCATGAAAAACCGTAAGGCTATAGCCTTGCCGTTTTTTCGAAATTTCGACATTTTTCGAAAATCCTCAAAATCATTAAAACGATGAAAAAAAGCATGCTGTGCAAGACCGTAGGCTATAGCCTTGCGTTTTTGCCAGGTTTCGTCATTTTTTGAAAATCGTCAAAATCATGAAAAACCGTAAGGCTATATATAGCCTTGCCGTTTTTTAGAAATTTCGACATTTTTCGAAAATCCTCAAAATCCTCAAAAATCCTCAAAACGATGAAAAAAAGCATGCTGTGCAAGACCGTAGGCTATAGCCTTGCGTTTTTGCCAGGTTTCGTCATTTTTTGAAAATCGTCAAAATCATGAAAAAACGTAAGGCTATAGCCTTGCCGTTTTTTAGAAATTTCGACATTTTTCGAAAATCCTCAAAATCCTCAAAAATCCTCAAAACGATGAAAAAAAGCATGCTGTGCAAGACCGTAGGCTATAGCCTTGCATTTTTGACAGGTTTCGTCAGTTTTTGAAAATCGTCAAAATCATGAAAAACCGTAAGGCTATAGCCTTGCCGTTTTTTTTCGAAATTTCGACATTTTTCGAAAATCCTCAAAATCCTCAAAAATCCTCAAAACGATGAAAAAAAAGCATGCTGTGCAAGACCGTAGGCTATAGCCTTGCGTTTTTGCCAGGTTTCGTCATTTTTTGAAAATCGTCAAAATCATGAAAAACCGTAAGGCTATAGCCTTTCCGTTTCTTTGGAAATTTCGACATTTTTCGAAAATCCTCAAAATCCTCAAAACGATGAAAAAAAGCATGCTGTGCAAGACCGTAGGCTATAGCCTTGCGTTTTTGCCAGGTTTCGTCATTTTTTGAAAATCGTCAAAATCATGAAAAAACGTAAGGCTATAGCCTTGCCGTTTTTTTCGAAATTTCGACATTTTTCGAAAATCCTCAAAATCCTCAAAAATCCTCAAAACGATGAAAAAAAGCATGCTGTGCAAGACCGTAGGCTATAGCCTTGCGTTTTTGCCAGGTTTCGTCATTTTTTGAAAATCGTCAAAATCATGAAAAACTGTAAGGCTATAGCCTTGCCGTTTTTTTTCGAAATTTCGACATTTTTCGAAAATCCTCAAGATCCTCAAAAATCCTCAAAACGATGAAAAAAAGCATGCTGTGCAAGACCGTAGGCTATAGCCTTGCGTTTTTGCCAGGTTTCGTCATTTTTTGAAAATCGTCAAAATCATGAAAAACAGTAAGGCTATAGCCTTGCCGTTTTTTCGAAATTTCGACATTTTTCGAAAATCCTCAAAATCCTCAAAAATCCTCAAAGCGATGAAAAAAAAGCATGCTGTGCAAGACCGTAGGCTATAGCCTTGCGTTTTTGCCAGGTTTCGTCATTTTTTGAAAATCGTCAAAATCATGAAAAACCGTAAGGCTATAGCCTTGCCGTTTTTTTTCGAAATTTTGACATTTTTCGAAAATCCTCAAAATCCTCAAAAATCCTCAAAACAATGAAAAAAAGCATGCTGTGCAAGACCGTAGGCTATAGCCTTGCGTTTTTGCAAGGTTTCGTCATTTTTTTGAAAATCGTCAAAATCATGAAAAAACCGTAAGGCTATAGCCTTTCCGTTTCTTTGGAAATTTCGACATTTTTCGAAAATCCTCAAAAAATCATTAAACGATGAAAAAAAGCATGCTGTGCAAGACCGTAGGCTATAGCCTTGCATTTTGTGACAGGTTTCGTCGTTTTTTGAAATCGTCAAAATCATGAAAAAACCGTAAGGCTATAGCCTTGCCGTTTTTTCGAAATTTCGACATTTTTCGAAAATCCTCAAAATCCTCAAAAATCCTCAAAACGATGAAAAAAAGCATGCTGTGCAAGACCGTAGGCTATAGCCTTGCGTTTTTGCCAGGTTTCGTCATTTTTTGAAAATCGTCAAAATCATGAAAAAACGTAAGGCTATAGCCTTGCGTTTTTTTTTTTTTTTTTTTCCGAAATTTTGACATTTTTCGAAAATCCTCAAAATCCTCAAAAATCCTCAAAACGATGAAAAAAAGCATGCTGTGCAAGACCGTAGGCTAAAGCCTTGCGTTTTTGCCAGGTTTCGTCATTTTTTGAAAATCGTCAAAATCATGAAAAAACCGTAAGGCTATAGCCTTGCCGTTTTTTTTTTTCGAAATTTTCGACATTTTTCGAAAATCCTCAAAATCCTCAAAAATCCTCAAAACGATGAAAAAAAGCATGCTGTGCAAGACCGTAGGCTATAGCCTTGCGTTTTTGCCAGGTTTCGTAATTTTTTTGAAAATCGTCAAAATCATGAAAAACCGTAAGGCTATAGCCTTTCCGTTTCTTTGGAAATTTCGACATTTTTTCGAAAATCCTCAAAATCATTAAAAAAACGATGAAAAAAGCATGCTGTGCAAGACCGTAGGCTATAGCCTTGCGTTTTTGCCAGGTTTCGTGATTTTTTGAAAATCGTCAAAATCATGAAAAACCGTAAGGCTATAGCCTTGCCGTTTTTTTCGAAATTTCGACATTTTTCGAAAATCCTCAAAATCCTCAAAAATCCTCAAAATGATGAAAAAAAGCATGCTGTGCAAGACCGTAGGCTATAGCCTTGCGTTTTTGCCAGGTTTCGTCATTTTTTGAAAATCGTCAAAATCATGAAAAACCGTAAGGCTATAGCCTTGCCGTTTTTTAAAATTTCGACATTTTTCGAAAATCCTCAAAATCCTCAAAAATCCTCAAAACGATGAAAAAAAGCATGCTGTGCAAGACCGTAGGCTATAGCCTTGCGTGTTTGCCAGGTTTCGTCATTTTTTGAAAATCGTCAAAATCATGAAAAACCGTAAGGCTATAGCCTTGCCGTTTTTTCGAAATTTCGACATTTTTCGAAAATCCTCAAAATCCTCAAAAATCCTCAAAACGATGAAAAAAAGCATGCTGTGCAAGGCCGTAGGCTATAGCCTTGCGTTTTTGCCAGGTTTCGTCATTTTTTGAAAATCGTCAAAATCATGAAAAACCGTAAGGCTATAGCCTTGCCGTTTTTTCGAAATTTCGACATTTTTCGAAAATCCTCAAAATCCTCAAAAATCCTCAAAACAATGAAAAAAAGCATGCTGTGCAAGACCGTAGGCTATAGCCTTGCGTTTTTGCAAGGTTTCGTCATTTTTTGAAAATCGTCAAAATCATGAAAAAACGTAAGGCTATAGCCTTGCGTTTTTTTTTTCAAAATTTTGACATTTTTCGAAAATCCTCAAAATCCTCAAAAATCCTTCAAAACGATGAAAAAAAGCATGCTGTGCAAGGCCGTAGGCTATAGCCTTGCGTTTTTGCCAGGTTTCGTCATTTTTTGAAAATCGTCAAAATCATGAAAAAACGTAAGGCTATAGCCTTGCCGTTTTTTCGAAATTTCGACATTTTTCGAAAATCCTCAAAATCCTCAAAAATCCTCAAAACGATGAAAAAAAAGCATGCTGTGCAAGACCGTAGGCTATAGCATTGCGTTTTTGCAAGGTTTTTGTCATTTTTTGAAAATCGTCAAAATCATGAAAAACCGTAAGGCTATAGCCTTGCCGTTTTTTTCGAAATTTTGACATTTTTCGAAAATCCTCAAAATCCTCAAAAATCCTCAAAACGATGAAAAAAAGCATGCTGTGCAAGACCGTAGGCTATAGCCTTGCGTTTTTGCCAGGTTTCGTCATTTTTTGAAAATCGTCAAAATCATGAAAAACCGTAAGGCTATAGCCTTGCCGTTTTTAGAAATTTCGACATTTTTCGAAAATCCTCAAAATCCTCAAAAATCCTCAAAACGATGAAAAAAAGCATGCTGTGCAAGACCGTAGGCTATAGCCTTGCGTTTTTTGCCAGGTTTTGTCATTTTTTGAAAATCGTCAAAATCATGAAAAAACATAAGGCTATAGCCTTGCCGTTTTTTAGAAATTTCGACATTTTTCGAAAATCCTCAAAATCCTCAAAATCCTCAAAACGATGAAAAAAAGCATGCTGTGCAAGACCGTAGGCTATAGCCTTGCGTTTTTGCCAGGTTTCGTCATTTTTTGAAAATCGTCAAAATCATGAAAAACCGTAAGGCTATAGCCTTGCCGTTTTTTTAGAAATTTCGACATTTTTCGAAAATCCTCAAAATCCTCAAAAATCCTCAAAACGATGAAAAAAAGCATGCTGTGCAAGACCGTAGGCTATAGCCTTGCGTTTTTGCCAGGTTTCGTCATTTTTTGAAAATCGTCAAAATCATGGAAAACCGTAAGGCTATAGCCTTGCCGTTTTTTCGAAATTTCGACATTTTTCGAAAATCCTCAAAATCCTCAAAAATCCTCAAAACGATGAAAAAAAGCATGCTGTGCAAGACCGTAGGCTATAGCCTTGCGTGTTTGCCAGGTTTCGTCATTTTTTGAAAATCGTCAAAATCATGAAAAACCGTAAGGCTATAGCCTTGCGTTTTTTTTCGAAATTTCGACATTTTTCGAAAATCCTCAAAATCCTCAAAAATCCTCAAAACGATGAAAAAAAGCATGCTGTGCAAGACCGTAGGCTATAGCCTTGCGTTTTTGCCAGGTTTCGTCATTTTTTGAAAATCGTCAAAATCATGAAAAAAGTAAGGCTATAGCCTTGCCGTTTTTTTCGAAATTTCGACATTTTTCGAAAATCCTCAAAATCATTAAAACGATGAAAAAAAGCATGCTGTGCAAGACCGTAGGCTATAGCCTTGCGTTTTTGCCAGGTTTCGTCATTTTTTGAAAATCGTCAAAATCATGAAAAACCGTAAGGCTATAGCCTTGCCGTTTTTTTAGAAATTTCGACATTTTTCGAAAATCCTCAAAATCCTCAAAAATCCTCAAAACGATGAAAAAAAGCATGCTGTGCAAGACCGTAGGCTATAGCCTTGCGTTTTTGCCAGGTTTCGTCATTTTTTGAAAATCGTCAAAATCATGAAAAAACGTAAGGCTATAGCCTTGCCGTTTTTTAGAAATTTCGACATTTTTCGAAAATCCTCAAAATCCTCAAAATCCTCAAAACGATGAAAAAAAGCATGCTGTGCAAGACCGTAGGCTATAGCCTTGCTTTTTGCAGGTTTTCGTCGTTTTTTTGAAAATCGTCAAAATCATGAAAAACCGTAAGGCTATAGCCTTGCCGTTTTTTTCGAAATTTCCGACATTTTTTCGAAAATCCTCAAAATCCTCAAAAATCCTCAAAATGATGAAAAAAAGCATGCTGTGCAAGACCGTAGGCTATAGCCTTGCGTTTTTTGCCAGGTTTCGTCATTTTTTGAAAATCGTCAAAATCATGAAAAACCGTAAGGCTATAGCCTTTTCCGTTTCTTTGGAAATTTCGACATTTTTTCGAAAATCCTCAAAATCATTAAAACGATGAAAAAAAGCATGCTGTGCAAGACCGTAGGCTATAGCCTTGCGTTTTGCCAGGTTTCGTCATTTTTTGAAAATCGTCAAAATCATAAAAAACCGTAAGGCTATATATAGCCTTGCCGTTTTTTCGAAATTTCGACATTTTTTCGAAAATCTCAAAATCCTCAAAAATCCCTCAAAATGATGAAAAAGCATGCTGTGCAAGACCGTAGGCTATAGCCTTGCGTTTTGCCAGGTTTCGTCATTTTTTTGAAAATCGTCAAAATCAGAAAAACGTAAGGCTATAGCCTTGCGTTTTTTTTCTTTTTTTTCGAAATTTCGACATTTTTTTTCGAAAATCCTCAAAATCCTCAAAAATCCTCAAAACGATGAAAAAAAGCATGCTGTGCAAGACCGTAGGCTAAAGCCTTGCGTTTTTGCCAGGTTTCGTCATTTTTTGAAAATCGTCAAAATCATGAAAAAACGTAAGGCTATAGCCTTGCCCGTTTTTTTTTCGAAATTTCGACATTTTTCGAAAATCCTCAAAATCCCTCAAAAATCCTCAAAACGATGAAAAAAAGCATGCTGTGCAAGACCGTAGGCTATAGCCTTTGTGTTTTTGCCAGATTTCGTTATTTTTTGAAAATCGTCAAAATCATGAAAAACCGTAAGGCTATAGCCTTTCTTTTTCTTTGGAAATTTCGACATTTTTTCGAAAATCCTCAAAATCATTAAAACGATTAATGAAAAAGCATGCTGTGCAAGACCGTAGGCTATAGCCTT
>CM076969.1:43136800-43209300 GCA_039105355.1 Benthosema pterotum
CCTCAAAAAATCTCAAAAACGATGAAAAACGGCATGCTGTGCAAGACCGTGGACTATAGCCTTTCGTTTTTGCCAGTTTTCGTCATTTTTTGAAAATCGTCGAAAATACTCAAAATTATGAAAAACGGTAAGGCTATAGCATTGCGTTTTTTCAAAATTTTGACATTTTTCGAAAATCCTCAAAAATCCTCAAAACGATGAAAAACGGCATGCTGTGCACAAACATAAGGCTTTCTTTTAAAAATTGACATTTTTCAGAAATCCTCAAAACGATGAAAAACGGCATGCTGTGTAAGACCATAAGGCTATAGCCTTTCGTTGCCAGGTTTCATCATTTTTCAAAAATCCTCAAAAATCCTCAAAATGATGAAAAACGGTAAGGCTAAAGCTTTGGGTTTCTATTTTATTTTTATTTTTTCAAAATTTCGACATTTTTCGAAAATCCTCAAAAAATCTCAAAACTATGAAAAACGGCATGCTGTGCAAGACCATGCAAGACCATAAGGCTATAGCCTTGCGTTTTGCCAGGTTTCGTCATTTTTCGAAAATCCTCAAAAATTCTCAAAATGGTGGAAACGGTAAGGTTGTAGCCTGTGTTTTTTCGAAATTTCGACAATTTTCAAAAATCCTCAAAAATCCTCAAAACGATGAAAAGACCGTAAGGCTATAGCGTTGTGTTTTTGCCAGGTTTCATCATTTTTCAAAAATCCTCAAAATTATGAAAAACGGTAAGGTATAGCCTTGCGTTTTTGGTTTGTTTGTTTGTTTGTTTGTTTTCAAAATTTCGACATTTTCCGAAAATCCTCCCAAATCCTCAAAACGATGAAAAACTGCATGCTGTGCAAGAACGTAAGGCTATAGCCTTGTGTTTTTGCCAGGTTTCGTCATTTTTTGAAAATCCTCAAAATGATGAAAAACGGTAAGGTTGTAGCCTTGCATTTTTTTTAGAAATTGACTTAAAAAAAATCATAAAAAATCCTCCAAACGATGAAAAACGGCATGCTGTGCAGGACCCTGAGGCTATAACCTTGCGTTTTTTGCCAGGTTTCTAAATTTTTCGAAAATCCTCAGAAATCCTCGAAATTTAGAAAAACAGCATGCTGTGCACTTATTAAGGTTATAGCCTTGCGTCTTTTTGAAATTTTGACATTTTTGTCAGATCCTCAAAAATCCTCAAAACGATGAAAAACAGCATGCTGTGCAAGACCGTAAGGCATGGCATTTTTGCCGGGTTTCGTCATTTTTTAAAAAATCCTCAAAATCCTCAAAACAATGAAAAATGTTAAGACTATATCCTTGCGTTTTTTTTTTTTTTTTTTTTTTTTTTAATTTCGACATTTTCGGAAAACCTCAAAAATCCACAAAACTATTTGCTAGGTTTCGTCATTTTTTTTGAAAATCCTCAAAACGATGAAAAACGGTAAAGTTATAGCCTTGCGTTTTTTTCGACATTGACATTTTTCGAAAATCCTCAAAACGATGAAAAACGGCATGCTGTGCAAGACCGTAAGGCTATAGCCTTGTGTTTTTGCCAGGTTTCGTAATTTTTCAAAAATCCTCAAAACAATGAAAAACGGTAAGGCTATAGCCTTTTTTCAAAATTTCAACATTTTGAAAACCCATCCACCCATCCATCCATTAATTCATACACTCACACATATACACACACACCGAGTCACTTCACACTATGATGTGAACTACCTTCTTCTCTCAAGGACTGCGCTAGGCATTTTATTGCCAATGCTTCACCAAAATTATCTCATGCATTTCATGTTGAGGTATTTGTAAAACACATTATTTCATATTGCTTCTCTGGATTCTGTCCCAAAATCTCTAGGGACAGAATAGAGTGAAAAGTCTTGTGCACATTTTTTTTTTTTTGAAAATCCATGTATGTTGTCCAAGACCATGCACTATAGCCTGGCGTTTTTTTCTCGAGTTCGTCATTTTTCGAAAGTCCTTAAAAACGATGAAAACGGCATACTATAGCATGTTGTCCGAGACCATGTACTATATAGGCTGTCGTTTTTCTTGGATTTTGTCATTTCTCAAAGATCCTCAAAAACTAAAAGCATGGATAATAGTTTTCCTCGATTCCGTAATTTTTTAAAAAGCCTCAAAAATCTCGAAAAACGACAAACTACAGTATTTCGTCCAAAACATGGACTACAGTCTGTGTTTTTTTTTCTTGTTTAATAAACCATGTAAATACAACATATTGAGCAGGGCACCGCAGGGAGTTGAACCCTGTTCCGGTAAACCAGAAGTCCTATAACCAGTGTCTTAGTTTTTGTTTTGTTGTCATTTACAGGTTCAACAGCAATCACATTAATTTACATGAATTTGAAAAATTACCAATCAAGGAAAAATGAGAGGCCATGGTCTTCGAAAATCCTCGAAAACAACTAAAAAACATGGACTATAGTATGTCCTCCAAGACCATGGACCCGTTTTCATCGTTATCAAAAATCCTCGAAAAACGACATAAGTAAACACGGTGGGGACCGTGACGAATTAGTGATGTCTTTATTGTGGCCAGATCAAGGCAATGCAAGATTAGTCAAATCTGGCACATCATGTTGAGATCTTTGTAAAACATATAAGTTAGTGGGGTTGCCTGAAGGAGAACCCCACTATTGTTATTGTGATCCGTTCTTTTTGTAACATTTTACCTTTTCACACTCGTGATGATAATACGAGGTGGTGACGTAGAAAAAAGAAAGTTTTACATCATCATACATAGCTTCCTTGCTCATCCAATCGAATGATTGATGTATCTCAACATTACATCATCAGTGACCATTAATCCACCACGTCACTATTACAACATCATCGGGGCAACCCCACTTTGCAATTTTAGATCCTACAGCGTAGTGTCTCCACCACTATGTTTTATTTCCAGCTCCTCTTGATTCTGTCCCAAAATCCTACAAATTGTTACACAGAATCTCTAGAGTCATGTGCTCAAGACAGAACTGTCACATATTTCATAGCCTACTTCATCCTATTTGTCTATAAGTGGCTTTCAAAGTTTGCAGGCTTCACATAACGATTGTGCCACTTAATATCTTAATATCTTGACCGATTGGCTCAACTTGCTTTGCAACATGAGTAGTAGAGCAGACGATACTTCACTTTGGTATAGAAGCATGAAAATTGGCACAGGACTCTCCAAGGTCTACTCTTTAGGAAAAAGGTGCGTGCCACTCAAAATTCCAAGATGGCGGCCCCAAAATCCAAAATGTCCCCCAAAAATAGTGGTTTTTCCTTCATAACTTGAAATGCATTGATTTTACACCCCATAAATGTATTGAACATTAATACAAATTGGCCATTACGGACGGTTTGGCACCAAGAACGTGTCTGTATCACTTACGGCTCTTGAGAAAACAGCATATAGTACTTTCACAGATTGAGAGAGCAAGACTTGTAACATTGATTCTTAAGTGAATCAAATGTGATACAGGCATGAAAATTGGTACACACACTCTTCAAACCCCACTATTTCTAAAAGTACTGCGTGCCCTGCAAAATTCCAAGATGGCAGCCCCCAAAATCCAAGATGTCCGTCCAAAAATGTGTTTTTTTTTTCTTCAAAACTCGAAATACAAAGCTTTTAAGCCCCATAAATTATTGAAGCGTTAATAAAAGTCAGGCATTACGGACATTTTGATACCAAGTACATGTCTGTATGTAGTACGGTTCTTGAGTTACAACATATACGTAGTGGATGTGGCACCATAAGTGTAACATTTTGGCATGTTTCACTCTTTAACTCAAAGATTCCTTTATCATCATTTCTTCTATTTTCAGGAAATGGACCTACATGTATCTGCTATCATAAACCACTTCAAGTTTTTCAATTGATGAAACGGGTCGGGAGTTATTAAGCCAATTGTGAAGGGCTGTTTCAGTGCTAAAATTGCTGCGTACATTTTGCGAATATAAGCCACCCAGAAATGTCTGTCTGTGCATCTGTCCTTCACAATAAGTGTATATGTGAAGCGGACGCACCAAGTGTAGCATGTGTCATAGTATAATGGTATATTGTGCTAAAAGGCGTAATAGTGTAATATATGCAATAGTTTAATAGTGTAATAGAGCTAATAGTGTAAGATATGCAGTATATAGTGGTATACTGTAATAGGGTAATATATGTAATAGTGTCGTAGTGTAACGTGTAATACTGTAATAGGGTAAAATGTGTAATAGGGTAATATGTGTAATAGTGTCATAGTGTAACATGTGTAATAGGGTAATATGTGTAATAGTGTCATAGTGTAACATGTGTAATAGGGTAATAGGGTAATATGTGTAATAGTGTCATAGTGTAACATGTGTAATATGGTAATAGGGTAATATGTGTAATAGTGTCATAGTGTAACATGTGTAATAGGGTAATAGGGTAATATGTGTAATAGTGTCATAGTGTAACATGTGTAATAGGGTAATATGTGTAATAGTGTCATAGTGTAACATGTGTAATAGGGTAATATGTGTAATAGTGTCGTAGTGTAACGTGTAATACTGTAATAGGGTAATTTGTGTAATAGTGTAATAGGCTAATACGTGCAATAGCATAATGTATGTACAATAGGCTACTAGTGTAATAGTGTAATAGGCTAATATGTGTAATAGTGTAATCTGTGTACATTAGGTAATAGTGTAATATATGGAATAGTGGTCTAGTGTAATTGTCCTATTACACCATTACACATGATACACATATTTGCCTATTACACATGTCACAATTACACATATTACGCTATTATGCTATACCAATATTACAGTAATATATTACACTCTTACACTATTACCATAATGCACAAACATTACACTATTAGCCCTATTACACTATTGCATATATTACACTATTACCCTATTACACATGTTACACTGTGACACTATTACACATATTACCCTATTATACTATTACACATGTTACACTGTGACACTATTACACATATTACCCTATTATACTATTACACATGTTGCACTATTACACACATTACCCTATTATGCTATTACACATGTTACACTATGCCAGTACTACACATGTTACACTATGCCACTATTACACATATCAACCTATTACACTATTACACATGTTACACTATGCCACTATTACACATATAAACCTATTACACTATTACACATGTTACACTATGACACTATTACATACATTACCCTATTATGCTATTACACATGTTGCACTATGCCACTATTACACATGCCACTCTATTACACATATTACACTTTGACACTATTACACATATTTCCTATTACACTATTACCCTAATGCAAAATATACACTATTACACTTATTACCCTATTACACATGTTACACTATGACACTATTGAACATATTACCCTATTACACATGTTACACTATGACACTATTACACATATTACCCTATTACACTATTACACATTTTACACTGACACTATTACATATATTAACCTATTACACTATTACACATGTTACACTGTGACACTTATTACATACATTACCCTATTACAGTATACCGCTATATACTGCATATATTACACTATTAGCTCTATTACACTATTGCATATATTACACTATTACGCATTTTAGCACATTATACAATTATAGTATGACACATGGTGCACTTGGTGCGTCCACTTCACATATACACTTATTGTGAAGGAGAGATGCACAGACAGACATTTCTGGTGCTTATATTCGCAGAATGTACGCAGCAAATTTAGCACTGAAACAGCCCTTTGCAATCGGCTTAATAACTCCCGACCTGTTTCATCAATTGAAAAACCTGAAGTGGTTTATGATAGCAGATACATGTAGGTCCATTTCCTGAAAATAGAAGATATGGTGATAAAGGGATTTTTGAGTTAAAGAGGGAAATGTGCCAAAATGTTACACTTATGGTGCCTCATCACTACGTATATGTTTGTAACTCAAGAACCGTAGCACATAGAGACATGTACTTGGTATCAAAATGTCCGTAATGCCTAACTTTATATTAACTCTCAATACATTTATGGGGCTTAAAAGCTTTGTATTTCGACTTATGAAGGAAAAACCACATTTTTGGACGGACATCTTGGATTTTGGGGCTGCCATCTTGGAATTTTGCAGGGCACGCAGTACTTTTAGAAATAGTGGGGTTTGAAGAGTGTGTGTACCAATTTTCATGCCTGTATCACCATTTGATTCACTTAAGAATCAATGTTACAAATGTCTTGCTCTCCTCAATCTGTGAAAGTACCTATATGCTGTATCTCAAGAGCCGTAAGTGATACAGACATGTTCTTGGTGCCAGACCGTCCGTAATGGCCAACTTTGTATTAATGTTCAATACATTTATGGGGTGTAAAATCAATGCATTTCAAGTTATGAAGGAAAAACCACATTTTTGGGCGGACATTTTGGATTTTGGGGCCGCCATCTTGGAATTTTGAGTGGCACGCACCTTTTTCCTAAAGAGTAGACCTTGGAGAGTATCTGTGCCAATTTTCACGCTTCTATACCAAAGTGAAGTATCGTATGAAAAAAAATGAGTTAATCTGCTGTACTTGAGCCAAGACTTGCAATGTATGAATGAATTGACCAGTGTAACTAAATACCATTGCAAACTGAGGAAAACAATTTAATAATGCGATCCATTATTTGTATTATTAACTGGCTGGCTGAGCTTCGCGTACATTTATGCCAAACCTACATTCCTGTCTTGAAAGACACTGTGATGATCCGTCTGTGACACTGTGAAACAAATCTCTGTCTGTGACTGTGCACCTTTTGCTTTCACGTATGGAATGTATGGAGATGGACATGGAGCCCCTGGCTACCATGCCTGAGACCAGGAAGCACCTGGGGTTGGCCCGGGGGCCTGCAAATCTTCAGCTTTACGAGACCCTCTTCAAAACATCGGGATCAGAATCAGGTAGCCCATTCAATCATGGGCTACCTGATTCTGAGGTAGGCCGGACAAAGAGGCCGGACAAAGACGTCGACTCCTCCGTGAGGCCGGACAAAGACGTTGACTCCTCCGCTTTTCACGAACTCTATGACAAATTCTGTCTCATCTTCATTAAACTACAGACTGTCCTTGAGGACCTTCCCGATGAGAACAAGAAACGCCACTTGGTCGGCACCAGCGAGAGCTACAGATCCGCCCTACGAGCCTGCACGAACAAGCTTCCTCGACAAGGCGTGGTTTCCACGCGAGTCGCGGAGTTGTCCGGCGGCTGCAGGAACCCGGCGTCCACTCTGCGGGCCAC
This sequence comes from Benthosema pterotum, assembly GCA_039105355.1. Lineage (NCBI taxonomy): Eukaryota > Metazoa > Chordata > Actinopteri > Myctophiformes > Myctophidae > Benthosema > Benthosema pterotum. The sequence continues at coordinate 43,144,064 of CM076969.1, forward strand.
GGAGCTGATCTGGCACCTGTGCGAGGTGCTGTTCATCGAGGAGCCTCCGGCAGGCACCCTGATGCTCCGCCTGCGGGACTGGGCCGAGCCTCACGAGACAGACGAGACAGAGAAGGCGATTCGAGAGGTTCTGCAGAGCGAGAGCCCAGCCCAGCACCGTCGCTACTGGGAGGCTGTGACGACTCGCGTCCTACAGGGCAGGGTGGACGACGCCCGCCACATGCTGGCGAGATGGGCCGCCAGCATGTGGCGCCCATCCCGGGACGCGGCAGCCCGCGACGCGTTCGAGCTGATGGACGAGCTGCTCAGCCGGATGCCCGTCTACGACCCTTGTGGCGCACCGTTGGTGGAGTTCGACGTGAAGTGGCGCCACTGGCACGAGATGGTGGACCGCTGCCTGCAGAGAGACTCGTTCTCCAACAGCCCTCGCCTGGAGGCCATCTGCAGGATCTTGGCGGGGGACGAAGACGCCATGCTGGCGCACAAGGAGCAGCTCGGCACCTGGTACCGCTTCATGGTGGCCACGCTGCTCTACTCCCGGCCCGCCGTCCGGCGCGCTGAGCTGCATTACTACGCGCAGTCGTCCATGACCTCTTTCTTCGGCCCGGCCGGCATCCCGGAGCCCCTGGACAATATCCTAATGTGGGCCTTCGGGCGCGACGTCATCCGCTTAGTCGAAGACGGCATAGCTCTGAGCGACCCACCGTGGTTCGTGGCTCACTTGGCGGATCTCCTGGCCCACCGCGATCTGCTCCCGTCCCCCGACATGAGGGAGATTCTGCTGCTGACGTACGCCTCTGCGCTGTTCGCCCGCCCCCATTTGTGGCAGCTGGCGCCAGGCTACTGCGACGGCTGCCCGCAGTTCGGCCGCACGCACCTGGAGCGGCAGATGAAGCGCGTGCCGCTTGACACAGAGCAGAAGGCCCTGGAGGTCCTTGAGGTCTACGAGCGCAGGCGGATGTGCGAGCAGGCAAGGAGCGTCTGCAAGATTATGGCCAACCGAGCTCTGAGGAACAGCCTTCTGGGACCAGCTCTGTCCTGGGCCATCCGGGCCAAGGATGGCGCCCTTGTCGCCCTGGTGGCGGACAGGTTCCTGCAGGACTACCGCACCCAAGGGGCCTTTCATCCGGACGCAGACATGATCGACGACCTGGGCCCAGACTTGCTGCTCAGCGACAGACTCGCGTTTCTCGGGAAGTATCGCGAGTTCCGCAAGCTGTACGAAGGCGAGTGTTTTGGGAAAGCCGGAGAGCTCCTCGTGTCACTTGTGGCGGCAAGGGTGGCGCCTGGCAGCTTCTGGTGGACGCTGCTAAGCGATGCTGCGGCGCTGGCGGAGCGGAAAGAGGGCGTGTTCTCGGCAAGGCAGACCTACGAGCTTATGGCCTTCGTGGAGGAGTTGACCTCCTCGTCCCAGACCGGCCCTCCCAGCGAAGAAGCAGGAGGACCTACGGCAGCAGAGGACGTCACGGTCAAAGTCGAGCTCTTTAGGCTGGCGTTGGCCAGGAATCTTGCCAGGGTCATCGTTAAGGGAGCAGTGGACATTTGCACTTCTGAAATAAAAGAAAACAAAGGAAAAGAACTACTTACTATAAATAAAATATGTTCTCTCAAAATGACTGCAAATAATTGCTGCTATTTGTTTTAATTAAAGAAGTTTTTCTGTTATAATGTATAAAGATGTGTCATGGCTCTGTTTACAAAATGCTGTAGGCCTACACCCTTCAGTCTAACTGCACTGCATGTGCACACAAATGCACGTGCATGTGTGCGTGCACGTGTCTTATGGAGCGTCCCCCCACTTCTAAAAGTCACATAATACAACGCTGATTGTATTGCAGTATTTGTGAGACTTTGGCAATGTAGAAGTTTGTTTTCTCATGCCAATAAAGCTCATTTGAATTTAATTGAACTGTATTAGTTACTAACAGGCACCTCCAAGGACAGCAGAGGTGAGGTCCTTCAAGCGTCCCCGTTGCATAGAAACCACCATACAATCCAATGCTGTTACTAAGAGCAGCAACAACCTACTAGTACCAGAACCCGAAAGCTTTTAATATCAGCCTGATCGATAGTCGCGATGAAGTCTGTAGATGAAGATCTCACCGGTGGATTTCTGATCGGTGTGTCTAAGTAGCCGCAGTGCACATTAAATTAAACGCGTCATCCGCGTTATGCTACCCACCACCACGCTAACTATTAGCTATCAGAGCCATCTAGTGTCGGATTTGCGACATCAAGGGGTCAGAAACTGAGCGCTTTAGAGCTGTTTATGTATGCGGAATAGGGACAAACTGGAGTTGGAAATACATTGTTTTCAAGAGCTATTTTACGGCATGTGTGCAACATGTCGACTAAAGTCTCTGTAATCTTTATGTTGTACTACTTTTACGTTCTACCTATTTGTTGTCCCCATTAGCAATAGAAATCTACGTAGAAGAGCCGCCATTAGGCTGACCCCATGGAAGTGAATGGAGATGTCACAACTCTGTCCGAATAGCTATAGGTCCAATTCAGCTTAGTAGCTCCAGTGTTACAACAGATAAAATACAGTTGATCAGTCCAATATAATGAATAATATCAAAGCTTGTGATGGCTTATTTGGGTTGCATTCCACGATGTGCTGCGTGACAAAAGGGGTGTGGGAAATTTAACCATAAACCCATCATGATCCGACTTTAATGTGAGTTAATCCATGCAGTCCAAGTGACCACATAAGCTATTTTAAAGTCTAAAATAGGCTGGATAGTAGGGCAGGCTAATAACTCACTATATTGACGTTAGCTTTCCATTGACAACAGTTAAATCCACAACAAATAATAAAAACCAAGGCAATATGGCCGTGGACTCACCCAGTAAGATCTCTGAAATGGACCAAGAGAAATATGACGCAGATGAACAAGTGAAGATCATCTGTTTAGGAGACAGTGCTGTTGGAAAATCCAAGTAAGTGTAATTAAGTCGTATTAAAGGGGAAATCCACCCATTTGCCCTCAGGTCATGGCCACTTGCCCCCCGCCTAAAACTATCTGCAATGCAATTCATATTTGCAATACCCTCCATTGACTCCCCATAACTCACCAACATATTTGCAGCTGCATGGAGAGGTTGAATTATCCTCTTTCTATCTGCAATACATTTGTTTGATAAAAATCCACCATAGATCCACCATGGTGTCTCCTGCATTATGTGCAAATTCTAAACAGGCGGTACCCAGGGCCGTTCAGTGACTAATGATGAGCGCTTCCAAACTCCAGTATCACCTGCAGAGAATTGTTTGACTGAAAGTAGCTCACGTCTGTGTTGGATTTCTAACAACCTTTCCATACAGCTGCAATGTTCGTGAGTTTAACATTGTTTAATACCAGCAGATCAGTTTATTTTTTGTTATGGCGTAAATAATCTACATTCAATAATTGTGTAGACTTCTTGTAAATGAACCAATGCGGATGTTTAACAATGATTTTTAACACCTTTTCATTGTACACTCTCGAGAGTCAAAGGGTCCATCCAGTTATCAACTGTCCATCATTTAGCTGGGGACCACATGGGGACCTTCTCAGGCCCAGGGACCAGACTGATTGAAAACCACTGCTGTAAATGTAGTACCTGTCAGGGGCGGATGTAACATTTCCCAATTGGGGGGGGCAGGAGAAGATGGTATCGGGCGGCTTCATTGCCCTTGTTGCTTCGCGCCACGGGCGATGAAGCCGCACCCATGCCATTTTTGGTTACAGGACTTCAGTTGTTGCAACAGGCACCTAGCATGCATAACGCTAAAGGTCTGACTCGGAGAGTTTTCTGTTTTAAATGATGATGAAATCGTGTTGCTTTAGTGGTATCGTGTTGCTTTAGTGGTACGACAATTGTTGTTGGTTCGTAGCATAGTGTTTCATTTGAAACTTTTTAATTTGAAATATCTTTGAAATCTGGGTTGTTTGCATGCCATAATGTTTGGTGGGGCAGTCAGGGCATTTAGGGGGTCATTGTCCCCCCCCCCCCCACACACACACACATGCCCACGCCTAGATCCGTCCCCGATACCTGTATTTATTTAGCTCTGTTGACAACTGACTTTCTCTTTCACATCTAGGTTAATGGAGAGGTTCCTCATGGATGGATAGTATCCTTTTCTCATGTAAATCAAGCCCTGGTCCAGTGCTTACAGCGAGTCTCTCACTGACGACCTGCCAGGGTTGCCTCCAATGCTCCCTAACAGTTTACCCACTGCCCGTGCGAGGGCATCCCTGAAAATAAACAATGACGTAACTACTCGCTGAAATAAACCCTGGTAAACCTTGGTTAAAGTCTATTCTCAAAGCTGGGAAGTGTCTCTTCTCTCTGAAGTGCACTTTGCCATTTTAATAAAGCAATGCAGGAGATAGAGTACTCTTTTCTAGTACATCTCCGAGTTGTGCTTGTGCCGATGCTGTAGGATGCATTTTATTTCATGACCAAAATAGTACATTTTAGAGAGAAGTTGAGGAACTGAGACACTTCCCAGCTCAATGATATCCATATGTAATGCTGTACCTGGTCCATATAATACCTTTCAAGGTATCAACAAGAAGAAATACTGTGACAACGGTGTGTTTGCTGCATTAGCATACCTTAGTTTTGTAATAATCTTATGCCATCAATTAGGTCTTACTGTTTTGCCCATTATTTGGGGGCCCACTTTCTAATATCCTCACAGCCTTCTTCAAATTGTTGTGATCAGTTCAGATTCATACCATTTATTCTAGCATTTATTGTATGAAGTACTAATTACTGAGTTTTCCGTTCATTATCAGCTGTCAGACCACATTTTGAAAAAACATTGGTGGTTGAGATGACTATGTAAGGTTATGTACAGTAATTAAGGTTTTCTTATCAGTATTGTCACGAGAGTTATGTCTTAATGGATTGCATTAATAATGGATTGCATGCTTTTCCAAGTGCTCAAGGCGCTTTACAATGGTCCATTCATACATTGGGAAGTAGAGCGGCGAACAGTCAACGGCAACGCCAATATTCCCACTTCCCACATTCACACAGCAATGGTGGCCAGCTCACACTGACCAACTCATTGCAGGCAATTTGGGGTTCAGTGTCTTGCCCAAGGACACTTTGACATGTAGACAGGAGGAGCCGGGATTCAAACCGCCGATCCATTGGTCATTGGACGACCTGCTCTACCTCCTGAGCCACAGCCACCCGTGGAGATGTCAGGGGTACTTGCCCTCTGCTCGCTCGTTCTGCTTGCGCACAAGTAGGCCATGAACAACTTGGGTGCAGTTAGAAAAGTGAGTGATCTGGCAGAGTAAATCAACTGTGATGGGAGGATAACAGCCTTAACTCTTAATGCAGTCGTCCCCAACAGCTGTCAACATATGCTCTGACTCTCTACAAACACACAGCCAGTGTAGGAAACAAGACTGTCATCGTTGGTGGGTATTCATTGTATTGTGATATTTGCATCATAAATCTGCCATCTGCCTATGCTCTGTCTTTGGGGGCATTGTTGGGTACTGTATGAATGTGACATCATCATACCCAGAAGTTCTGCGGGAATACCTATTAATTGGCAAGGTATATGATAAAACAGGTGGAGTCACCAATGCCATTTTCATGATCATGCAATTCCAGACGGCACATTTGTCGCACCATAGGAGCAAAACAAATACATTAAGGCTCCGCCCAAAAACAAACTCGGACCAGCGGAAATGTTGTGACATTGAGGGGTCAGAAAAATGAAATGAATGTAGATTGTTCCAGTTTCTATCTTCAAATATTAAAAAAGGCATGACGTGACGTCGCAGCTCCGCCGAAAACATGGCAGTTCACAAGCCCGGTCTGGATTGCCTTTAATGCAAGCACAAAAGGCAAGAGGCATTCTGGGAAAGAGGGAGTCATGCCTCTGATTAACCTACTGAACATGAACCTCCAATACGCCCATAAATCCAAACAGAAAAGTCATATCTGATTGCATTAACCACACTTTAAATTACATTAAATTCACTTTGCAATTCGATTTACCAGCCACTTGATTCATGCGCCTACTAGTGCATATTATTGTCTAATACTGTAATAATGCTGTTAAAATGTCTGAAAAAAACAGAATACAATATAAGTGTACTCTTTCCCTTTTCTTTCACTATCTAAAATGTGCAGTAGACGTGATATTTCTACTCTTTTTAACAAGAGGCAATAGATTTCCTATTGTATTTTTCCCACAGATTTCTGGGACACTGCTGGCCAGGAGAGGTTTCAGAGCATGCATCCGTCCTACTACCATAAAGCACACGCCTGTATCATGGTAATATACATTCCTACACCATTTAGCACATGCCTGTGTCATGGTAACATACAGTACATTCCTACTACCATAAAGCACACGCCTGTATCATGGTAATATACATTCCTACACCATTTAGCACATGCCTGTGTCATGGTAACATACAGTACATTCGTACATCATTTTGCACACACATGTATCATGGTAAGATACATTCCTACACCATTTAGCACACACCTGATCATGGTAACATACATTCCTGCTACCATATACTGTAGAACATGAATAGAAACTGGTAAATAGTTGGTCTTGCACAGCCAGTCCTATTCCACAATCAGTCTCCGAATGGAACAACACCTCCTGAAATCCAATTTTATATATATTTGTAATTCTGTTTCTAAAAGTATACAACAGCAGCATATCCAGTTCTTTCTCTTGGTCCAGTGACATTCTGCTGTTATTTGCCATAGTCCTATTAAAAAATATATTTTTGGCCAAATACAGCAAGTTGGGCGTCACTGCAATAGCAGCATTGGTAAATGATGCAAAGAGTAGGCCTACAAAAGTTGATTTGATGGCTGAAGAAATGTAAGATCCATGTTTATTGATAGACATTCATTATTATCTCTGATGTATCATATAGAGTATGTGGTCAACACGCAGGGGAGCCCTGCTGGATCCAGGAGTGTTGGCAGCCCTGAAATAAGTACAGTATCATCCAGGGACTGAAAAAAAAACACCATGTTTGCACCTCTAAAACACATTAACCTAACATCGATCTCCCTGTCTTATTCGCATGTCTTGTCGGGTGTGACGTCACTTTAGCAACTAAAATTGAACCTTGAAACAAAAGAACAGATTTTGGATAAAACAGGTTGAGAAGCTGGGCTGTCTTCAAAGCAGATATTTATTTATTTATTTTTTTGGTCTGTTTATTTTTTAGGTCTTTGACGTCCAAAGGAAGATCACCTATAAAAACCTGGCTAACTGGTACAAGGAACTGAGGGAGTACAGGCCAGAGATACCATGTTGTGTGGTCGCCAACAAAATTGATGGTGGGTAGCATAGCGATATACTGTACCAGCATGGCCAATAGTATAGCTGACATTATATTACACCAGTATTGCAAAGTGTATAACTGATCGCACAGTCCTCCCTTCTTGCCAATCTTAATATTGACACATTTTGAGCTTGTAGATTGACTCTTTTATTTTTCATTTTAATAGGTTAAACCTTTTTACAAAGTATGGGTCAAGAAAGCCATCTATAAGCTGTGGTGTTTGCTGTAGAATTCAACAATTGCAGGGCCACACCCGCCACTCCTATAGCCTGCCTGCCCACTTTGACAAAACAGTGCAGCTGCTCTTACCGACACATTCACTAACTCTAAGGATGGCGGAGAATTTAAAACACGTATTTCCGAATGTTTTTGGAATGACGGTTCCAAAATATCCTCAAGATCCAGGCAGAAGGGCCTGCAGTATGCAGAGATATATACAGTACATAATATGAACATGAAAGAGGTAAACACAACAGCAGTAGAAGCAAATGTTTGACTCTTCAATGTCGCAGCTCTTCCACCAGATGGCTCTGATCCTAACGAGAGTATAGACAGAGTTATGCAAACTCATCTGTTCACTTCATGGGGCCAGGCTCCACTGCATATCAATCGAAGCAAAACATGGATTTGTTAGCCTAGCGAGCCAGGCACATAGTGCATAATTTGCCCGGGTGGCGATATATTTGGAGACAAAATATTAAAACAGCTCCCCTCATACTATTCCTAGGCTATCGGCCAGAACTACAGGCTGGGTCTAGTCACCTTTAAGTTTCTTTACTGCTTCAATAAACACAAAATGTAGTCACACATGTAGTCTCTGCAAGAAAGGTGAAAACGAACACACACATCCAAAAAAGACCCAATTTGGGTAGGGTGCTAGATTAAACAATGGAACGTGACTATATAAAAGAAAGAAAATCTGCACACCATTTGATGCTCCCGAATATTGCTTTACTTATATGGTGACGTTTCGGGCCGAAGCCCTTCCTCAGACCTTTACTGGTAAAGGTCTGAGGAAGGGCTTCTTTCTTTTATATACACATGTAGTCTCTCCCATAACATCTGTATCCATATAAAGAAGGGTTTTAGCGAAATCAATGAAACATGCTAAAATAATGAACAAGAGTGAATCCTCCTTCATTCACCAACACTGAAAACAGTAGAGTTTTGCCAGAGACTGTGAGGTGGCTGAGTTTGTGATTGGTCACTTGGGCAGAGTTTATTTTTGGAAAAAGAAATACAAATGTATGTGAAAAAATGAATAAATGTCAGCACAGTTCAAACTGATTGTGCTTTTTTTTTAACTGGATGTGTTCATTGTCTTGTTTGTCTGGTGTGCTCCCAGCGGACTCCAAGATAACACAGAAGAGCTTCAACTTTGCTAAGAAGCAGGGCCTGCCTTTCTACTTTGTGTCAGCTGCTGATGGAACTAATGTAGTTAAGGTGAGAATCTCCCACACACTCACAGGGCGTTTTAACAGTCTAACTCGTCTAACTCTTTCACCAGACGTCTGCTATTGCCAGCTCCCATAGAGGAAAATATATTGTCTGGCTGTTAGCCCGCTGTTAAAAATAGCAGATCAACAAGCTCATGTCGCGCCACCGAGTGGCGCGACATGAGCTTGTTGTTCTGCTATTTTTGAAAAATTGTGAAAATGTGCTGCAAATCTCTGAATACATTATTTTGGAAGCAAACATTTTTAGCTCAATTTTTCGCTTCTGGGGAACCCCGAGAACAACATGTTTTCAGATGGGGGGTCTGCAGCCAAATATGGATAATTCTGATGGTCCTTGGCTTGAAATATGTTAGCATCACTGACACAGGAGCACAGATTTTTCAGAAAAACTAGACTCTAGTGTCAGAAACTATAGAATCTAGTGTCAAAAACTCGATTCTAGCATCAGAAAGTAGATTCTAGTGTCAAAAAGGAGATCCTAGCATCAGAAACTATCATTTAGTGTCAATAACTAGAATCTAGTGTCGGAAACTACTGTAGAATCTAGCGTCAAAAGCTAGAATGTTGCTGCAGCTATAATCTGGTGTCAGGAACTACTGTACAATCTGGTGTCAGAAACTCCAATCGAGGGTCAGGACACAATGGGTTAAGCCAGTTACCAGAACTTTGTTAAAGGTATTATAGGCAACTTTAGTGTGCACAAACTCTGTTTGTGAATAAATTTGAAGCTAAGGAGGCGCAAAATCAATTCCCAGGCAGTTTTAAGTGCTGTGGCAGTCGAGGGTTAAGGTTTAGATTTTACTGAGGTTAGGTTTAGTAGTGCCATATAGTGTTTTTTCTAAACATTTGACTATAATCTCTTTGTGACAACAACAGATGTTCAGAGAGATGATAAAGCGAGCTGTGGACTACAAACAAAATCCCAGTGACTTCATGGACGAAGTGATGCAGGAACTAGAGGTAAGAAAGGCTTTAACTTCCTCCCATTCCCCCCCAAAAATGATATTCAGACACGGCACATTCCATCACACAGAAGGTTTTTTCCCATTCATCTGTGACTGCAACCGACTTAATGGTTTGTTTACCGGCAGAATGAAATTGCACATCAGTCATGCGGCGTTGGCCTTTATGAGCTGCCGTCATTTTGTATTTAATCTGTTGCCGTTTTGCTCACAGTAAATAATTATGAGTATATTTTAGTATGATTGTTTCTGCATGGTGATGTTTGCTTTATGGTAATACTTGTATGAACAAGTCAATGTATTCTTTTCTTCACTCAGCCGTGAGCAGCACAATAAACTATCTAGTCAGGGAATAATGTCACATCTGGGAATGCATTTCCCACCCCCCACCGTCCCCTCACCAAGGGATGGGCATTAGAAAAAACTAAATACAGCCAGAGGGACGTGTCTTTCTGCCAAAAAACAAACAAAAAAAACAAACAAACAAACAAACAAACAAAAAAAAAACATCCAGCAAAATTATATAGTGGCTGATAGAGGGAAAGTGCAAAATTTTCAAATTTAGGCTAAATGGATATTTCACTTTCCAAATATTGATTGTATGGTCTACTCAGTGTCACGTGAACTCCCCAGGCAGTTTATAAGGTACTCCTTTCAGTATTTGCTGTATATTTGATGTTCATTTTAGCTGCCCCAAACCCATTCCTATACAAACCCATTATAACCTAAAACTCAATTTTTAAATGAAAGTAAATATTATCTATCCTACCTTTAAGTTGCATGTGATATATGTCAAACTAGGGGGTTTTCATTATTCTGAATCCATTCCAAGAATAACACTTCCTAGGCTAAAGACAGCCATAGTCGTCATCACAATGTGATGAGTTCAGCATATTTGAGCACATTGGGCAAGCGGTATGGTTGAATTTAGCCCAAGGAGTGTCTTGACTCCACATGCGTGTGCATTTGAATTTCATTCAGGCTTGCCTTTTCTGCCCACCTTATAGAACTTCGAGCTGGAGAAGAAGGAAGAGGACTCTGAGACAGCCAACGATGAACTGAAGGCAGAGAGTCCAGATTTCCTTTGAGTATGGCTAGTGGTTCCCAAACATTTTCATGTCAAGGACCCCCAAATCGATACAAATTAGCCCCACAAAGCCCAATATGAAAAGAACTGCCTCAAGGACCCCTGGGGGTCCCCCGGGCCCCAGATTGGGAACCACTCGATTATGTGACCCCACTTATCACTGGTTCTGTCGACTCATTACATGATGGACATCTTATTCTTTATGGCTGCAGTTTGACTGAAGGCTGAGGAGAGCATTAGCTTTTAGTTAAAGGTGCTGTATGTAAGAAATCTCACAATATATGGCAACCATAAGAGCCGCAGTGGCCCTCCAAAGGTGCCCCTTTAATATCATTGGTGGAGGGAAAGTCCAGAAGGGACTAATTGATAGCCAATGGTATATAGTGGAGAACTATGGCTGAACACTAAAGGTGGCCATAGTGCAGGGAAAAAGATATTTGATTAATACTTTGTAAGGACCACTGTGGCCCCTATGATTGTTGACAGATACTAGACATTTTCAGGAAATTATCTAATAATGGGAGGGTCTTACATAAACCTGGGGCTCTTCTACACCACAAGGATTTCTCTGATTCTCTGTGGTTGAACCTTATGGATGATCACACATCATTTGTGTCAATTCTCTTTCTTTTTTTGACCATTACGTTACATCCCTTTATGTGGCTTATCAATGAAAACGTTTCACCTCAACTCTGCTAGGGGAGAATGCAAGGTAAACAATTACATTTTTATTTGTGAGATTGTCTCCCATTGCTTCCTTAAATATTGATGCTAGCAAACAAGAGTTTATCTGGTTATTATAACATTATGGACATGTGTTAGTCTATGAAATGTACTTCAGGTTTATAATATCAATATCATCTACAGAAGGGAAGCTGAATGTACCAAAGTGTGCAAACGCAGTGATTGTGTTCTGTGATTATTATATAGAATTTGATGTTTCTGCACACAAAGTGAAGGGGATCTGTGAACGTGAACACTCTTCGCTTGTGTGTGTGCTTGTGTGTGTGGAGATCAGTGTCCACCGATGAGTGCATTGACAGTAAAATACCACGCTTGTGGGCTGCTATTGTTGTATTGGCACTATTGTACAGTTAATGTTTTCTTTTATTAGTACATGTGACATCAGAACAATGTGTGTGAGTATGCGTGTGCGTATCCATTTGTGAACCTGTGTCAGTGTTCATTTACTTTATACTACATTGTGTGTACAGGCAACATATCCGATTCATGTTTCACTTAATCTCTTCTCTGACTAACAACAAACTAATGAATAAAACTGCACTGGATTGTATGTAAAACCACTGTTCAACAGCATAGACAAGGAGTTGAGATGTTTTTTTTTTCTTTTTTAATTATAAATTTATTACATAATATAACAAACATATATCTCTGTGGTGAAGATATCCCAGGCAATGTCTCAGACCTGCCTCTGCAGCTCTCACAGCCATCCTTACTCTAATTTCTATTGACGGCCCTCAACTTCCGGTCCTGGGGGAGCTTTTTCCGACTAGATCTTTGACTTCCCAGTTGACCGTTAAAGAAGAAGTGTTCATACTAGTAGTTGCCGAGTGAATACACCCCTCGGCATGCTCTGGTCTTTTATGATTAGGCCTTATTTCAGGAGGTTGAAGGAGGAGAGGAGAGCTTGCTGCGAGATGAGGCCGAGTCACTGGCACAGCGATAGCTCCACCATTCTAAACGTCACAGTGCAAACAAGGAGAAAATTGACAATGAAAAGAAAAACCCCTTTTTTGATGATAAAGAAGTCACTGGATCATCAGAGTTCAGTGTATTTTTTATTTGTATTTCTTTTTTTTAATGTGTTTTAAAAAGGTTAACACCACTCCCCTCACTATGTAGATTGTGCTTTGTTGATTAGAAAATAAGATGAATACTTTCACGGTAAAAACTCAGAGTGAGCGATGTGTCCGTTACACTTTTTGTCTGCAAGTGTCGTTTTGCATTGGTGGAGAATACTTTACTCATCGCTCCTGCATGGATCTCCATTCCACAGTTTGTTCTTTCTCTCTCTCCGAGACAGCACATGACCACAGTTACAGATAACAGGGCATGTGTTGTCTACGTATATTTCTGTTTCTGCATGTTTCTGCATGTTTTGTGTGCACGTGCACACACCCCGTGCACATGTTCACCAGTAAGACAAGCTTTGTGGAGAATCACCTTCACAGTTAAACCAAGCAATTGTGATACCTAGTCTCAAAATGTAAATAGAAATGTTAAATGCAAAGCTCATAAAATCAGGATTCTCAGGTTATATATATCTCTCTATATATATTTTTCCTTTTATAAAACATAAAAATGACTGTATCTCACCTCCAAGGTGCTGTACATACAGTGGAGGATCTAACGAATGTCTGTAGTTCTCAAGATTTCCAGGAGATGGCACCATATTATTGAGTCTAAACAGCTCAAGAAACGTTGATAACTAAGGTAGTCCTAAAGCAAAAGAACAACTACCCCCAAAATATACAGTTAGGATCTTTTTTGGCACATTTTCACCACCTAAACCACACTTTACCCCACCCACCCTCCTCCTCCCCATTTCATTTTGCTCTTATCTTTTTTTTCTTCCCCAAATCAACCTCATAAAGCATATACAGTATACTGTCTGTAGGCCTACCCCCCAAAAACTCACTAATTTAAAGTCTGAAAAAGGAAAAAGGAGTTCCAGCCATAGTGACGAGGGAGTAGCACAAGATGAGGCTATGAAATAAATCGGCAATGCCGTTGAATGTAAGCTGCATCATCAAAGTTACAGTTGGGTTGATGCTTTTCAATACCTGATGTTATACAAACCTACCTCTCTCTCTTTTTCTCTCTCTCTCTCTCTCTCTCTCTCTCTCAGGGTAGCTTGGTAGAACATGAAGTAGTGTACGGCCATGATGTCCTATAGTATCTCCCTTTCTGCAGCTAAATGTACAGTATTGTAGCTGTAGTAGCATGGTTGTTGTGTGCACAGTTCTGCACGCGTTGGTGTTTCAACACCTCTGCTGTGCATCTCTGATGGTAAAAGAGTAAGGCTATAATACAGTATATCACTCCCAAGACTTATAACCTTTATCGAACATAGTCTTTCAATGTGCGCATGCACATGTAACACACACGCAAATCCCAAATCGCTATTCAGACGCTTTACTATAATACTACTGGTATTTAGTATTGCCAAATTACTTTATGTACTGTATGTAGCCTATGTCCTGTATGCAGGCATGGTCAGGACCGGTACTGAATTAGTGACGTCTTGATTATGGCCAGATCAAGGTAATCCAAGACTAGTCAAACCTGGCACCAGAATATCATCTGATTTCAACCAACACAAATCCTTCCCAATAAAGACGGATGTCCCTGGATGAATCAGAAAGAGTCAGATTGAAATGGGGTAGAGATCATCCCCATCTGGCCTTGATTTAAGTTAGTCTGGCCTCAATATGATGATTCACCTAGAGGCGACCATATTTAGTGGACAGGAGTTGTGTTGGTTGAAATCAGGTGACATTCTGGGCTGGATTTGACTAATCTTGGATTGCCTGGATCTGTCGGCCACAGCCAAGTGGCCAGTAACCAATTCGTCCCGGCGTTTGCCCGGTAGTAGCTACTAAATAGTGTAATACAGATGAGACACTAACATTTGCACTGGTGGCAACATCATCTGATAGATAGGATGCTTTCTTGACCTGTATAGTAGCCTACTTCTGGTTGGCTACTATACAGCAGAACCATGTAGATAGTAAAAGTTGCGCTATTGTGGTTAGAGAGAGAACAGTCCGGTCACATGATTCATGTACTAGCGCAAGCCCGTAGGCGCCAATGCATTCCATACAACTTCCAGCAACGGGGGGGAAAAGTTGTCCCCATTCCAGGAAGTCTTGATAGAAGTCTATGTAGAGGAGCCGCCATTAGACCTTTCCATGGGAGCGAACAAATGCTGTAACTCTGTCTCTACACTCTAAGGCTCCGCTATACAGTAAGCTGAAAATAGCATACTCTGTTAAATGTAGTAGTCTGCTTTAGGACACACAACCAAACACGCAGGCATACCTATTCCATAACCGATCTACAAGCTCACAATGCTTGTAGATCAGCTATGTTTTTCCTATGTTTGATGAATTATGAATCTATAAATCACCCCATTCACGCCAGAAGACATAAGGAAATGAGTGCATGGAAATAGAGCGAAGGGTTCACAAGTGAAAACAATGTGGGTTTGGACAAATGGGTGGCTTTTTATGCTAGCACCTTGTTTTGTGCAAATCGCCCCCTAGTTCATAGTTCAGAGTTCAAAGGTTCAAGAGTTCATATAGAAAGAATAAAATCTGCTCACCTTGTCCACAGGTTGTTAACTATGCATATATGCCAAACATTCATATATATATATACTGTATATATATATATATATATTTATAATATATCTATATTTTTTTCTTTTTTCCAAAAACTTATATGAAATCTATTATATTTACATTTGCTTGTGATTAATATAAAAAAGCAAATATTTGTTGTTTCTTTATATTTACATGTGTTAAATAGTACCTATCGAATGGACTAGATTTGTTTTTTTCTGCTGTTTGATTAATATTCACTCTAAAATTCAAATGAGTGAAAGATTAAAAGTATCACGTTCCACAAGCTACAAAAATCTACCCACAGTGTAGGAGGGTAACAAATCAACCACTGAAAATAAAGCTTAAAAACAAAAAACTGAAGGGGGGAACACCAGTGTTATGAGTACATAACACTGGTGTTCAACATAAAATGAAGCCAGTGATGGTCAACACAGTGAGGCAGTGAGTGCTATTCCTACAACCCCGCAGATCAAAAAAAAAAAAAAAAAACGCCACACAACAGTCACCGTGCTTTTCTAAAACATTAAAGGTAATATAGGCAACTTTCATCTGTACAAACTCTGAACTTTGTAAACAGTTTTGAACCTAACTCCACCTCACATCCACTCTATTCGCTCATTATGGAAACTGCTGTGCTGTGATTGGCTACCCCCCCAACTCACACATGCACGCACCATCATGTTGACAACATGATATGTTGACAACAATATTTTTTGGCTAAAAAGTTGCCTATAATACCTTTAAGAAGGATTTCACAGAGACCGGCGGTGTGCGCATGTGGTGGCTTTGGACAAAAATAACTAGCATCTAGCATCAAACGCTCTGCTGTTGCATGAATAAAACTCACATACCCTCACTGTCAGCAAGGGGGGGCTACTCGCGCAATACAATTGTAGATTTTGTATTGTTTTTTCAGACCTCACAGAGGAGACCCCATCCCCCAGAGCCTGTCGAATTGCAAGATGCACTTCTACAGTTTCAGAAAGGCACAGGCTGTTAGCTCCTTTAAACCCTGTGTATCAAAACAAATATCTTTTCATTTTGTAGGATACAATGAGGAAAAAGAAGCCTTCAAATTCAAAGAAATGTGTTTTCTTTTGTTTGGGCTTGGTTCACGCTTTATGTTTTTCATCGGTGAGATGTTTTTGTTTTTTTTTTAGCTTTGCCCCAGCAAAAAATGTTATGAAATAGTACCATATAAGTTGTCTCTTTATTATCAGTGATGAGAGACACATTTGTCCTGCCCTTCTCTTGTTTCCCCTACACAACAGACATGGTCCGAGTGAGGACAGCAGGGATGGAAATTTCGTCTGGCCTTTTTTTTATTCAGCCTGAGGTTGCACAGCGTGACAAAACTAGCCCATGATTTTTGCATGGAGTCTAACAGCAAAAAGGTAGTAAAATAGCAGCCGAAATGCCCTCATACCAATCCCTCAAATCCCCCAAGGGTTCCATCCCTGAGCGGTAAAAACAAAACAGGCTTAAGGTGGAGAGCCGTCTTTATCCGTTTACTGTGACTTCCCCACTGTGTTGAGGTTGTTGCGGATGAAAAACAAAGTTAAAGGTAATACAGGCAACTTTAGTGTGTACAAAACCCGTGTTTGTAAACAGATTTGAATCTAACTCACCTCCACTCTATTGGCTCATTATGAAACAGCCGGAGACAGCTGCACTGTGATTGGCTAAAACTCCGCCATAACCCCCCCCCCCCCCCCCCCCCCTTTCCCCAACCTACACACTAGAATCACCTGGTGTTAATCCTGACTAATGTTTGGACAACATGATTTGTGGACAACAATAAAGTTCTGGACTTTAAAAGTAGAAGCAACGTAGAGGGGGAAAGGAAAAACATAGCTATATACTGTATATATATAACATAGCTATATACTGTATATATAATTGTTTTTTTGCTAAAAAGTTGCCTATAATACCTTTAAGGGTGATGGGGGGGGGGCGTTTCTGAGATCTGTAGCCGAGGCAAGAGGGATGGTCACCAACTGGGGGTCCCCGGCCTCACATTGTGGGATGCCCTTTAAGTATACGAAGGAAGACCGTAAGTACATTTTGAGAAGAAAGGAAACAAAAAACAACATACGACAGACTCTCTTTCCGAGACATGATGCAAGTTTGTCATGCTACTGTTTGAGAAAGGATGACTGGTAAGGAAAAGTTCATTAACAGTTGAGCTTGTATATATTTATATATAATACCATGTATTGTTTTAGTAAAGTTGTATACCTAGGACAAAAAAGAAAGGGAAAAAAATCATATATCTATATACCTTTTTTCTGTCAAATATATATATATGTATATAATTGGTAGAAATGAGTAAATTATCGATGGAATAAATTGAAAGTTTTTTTTTTCTCCCGTCTATAGTAGAAACAGAAGACAGGCGCAGGTTGATTTATTACATTATTTCCTTCTTTGCGACATTTTTGCGTCTTTTCTTCTGAAAGCTATTTTGATACATACATTTATAATAATATTATATCATATCTATCTAGAATAATTCCCTTTGGAAAACAAAAAAAAAATCTAATCGATTATGAAAAAAGCCACTAGTGTTGGTTGAACATTCTCCAAATAGAAATAAGATAGCACAGTCTGTCCGTTGGTTTGGGTGGGGGTCCGAGGTGGAGGAGGAGGGGACGGAGGCGTTCTCTCCTCTGGGTCTCTAGTTTGTGGCTCTCCACCTTTTTTTGGGAGGGAGGGGTGCAGGGGGGTGGGGTGGCAAGAGGGGCAAACGGCCCCCTCCACCTCACCCCCGCCCACCCACCGATTTAAAAACAACAGCGGGTGGAAAGAGAGGGTGGGGGGACAACAACAACCCGCTGGAGCTGTTTCAGTACTAAAGTTTGTTGTAGTCCTGTGTTCACCGTTAGATTTTTTTTTGAGAAAGGCAACTGAACTCTCTGTTTTTTGGGGGGGAGGAGACGACCACAGCCTTCTCCCCTCCTCCTTTTATACTGGGGCTGTGGTAAGGCTTCCGATCACCGAGGCCGAGGGGACAGAGGTAGAAAGGAGGAGGGGGGGCGGTGAGGCTCAGCGGGAGAGTTTGTGAATGTCATTGGTGGCGAGGCGATTATTCGGGGTAAGCGACGGCAAAAAAAAACCTTTCGCAAATCAAACGGGGTACATGGGCCCGAGGTTCATGCAATTCACCTCCGTGAAGAAGAAGAGAGAACCGGCACCTTGGTCCAAGGGCTGGTCTGATTGGCTGCAAGCAATAATAAGGGGGAGGGGCAGACGCTAACGTTATTGATTCCTCCACTCAAGAATTCAAGTGCGGTGCCGAGTGGGGAGGCGTTGCAATGATGTGGAATGAGAATGTTGAAGGTTCGGGGCGAAGAGACCAAAAGGAAAATGTATGCAATGCCGAGGAGATAGCGGGATCCAATAGCGACCAACGACCAGGTTGCAACCTGGTCACGAATAGTGGCAACCTGGTCACAACGAGTTGCAACGAGTTTATAGCTGCAATATACCCTTACCATAATGCTAAATAAACCCTTATCATAACCTCCTAACCAAACCCTTAGCATAACCTCCTAACCAAACCCATATCTAACCCTAACCAAATCCTTACCATAACCCCTAACCAAACCCTTAACCTAACTCTTACCACTGGTCGCAACAAGGTAGCAGCCAGGTTGTGACTAGCAACTAGTCACAACCGGAAGGTACGTTGCAACCTGGTCACAGCTGGTAAGCAACGAGTCGCGACCTGGTCGCCACCTGGTCTTGGTCACTACTGGATCTCACCCTTCCTGGAGCCGAAGGCATTAGCATACAGCCAGTGTAATGTCTTTTATCTTTCCCTTTCTGATCACCCCCTCCCCTTTCTCCCTTATTTCTTCATGCCCCCCTCACCCTGCTTGTCGTCCTCCTCCCCTTTGCACATCTCAGGGCAGGCGTCAGCTCTCCAGCAGCAGCTTCAGCGCCCGCTCGATGTTCATGCGGTGGCCCACGCGCGTCACCCCCAGCTCGGCGAAGTCGTCCTTGGTCAGGGCCGGCAGGTGGGAGCCCTCGATCTCGTGCTCCTGGAAGCCGGCCCGGTGCTCTCCCAGGTTGATGCTCTCCAGCCAGTCGCCCACGTCGTACTTGTTCCACAGGTGCAGGGGCTTCTGGTGGAACGGCCGGAGGGCCAGCAGCGGTGAGCCCAGCCCGGGGGAGGAGCGCGAGGGAGACGGCGAGGGCGAGCGTGAGCGGGAGGCGCTGGAGCTCCGCATGACGAAGCGCACCTCCTTGGGAGGCTCGTGGGGCAGGCTGAGGCTGGAGGACTTGAGGATGGTGTGGGGCGGAGGCGTGGTGGGGGAGGTGGGCAGGGCGAAGCCGGGGAGCCGTCCCAGGGGGTCCCCCCGGTCGGGGGAGCCCGGGCTGGGCGTGCGGCGGGTGACCGGGTAGCGGCTGCCTGGGCGGATGGTGTAGGTGGTGCCGTAGCTTCGCTGTGAAATGGTGTGGAGCTCTCCTAGACTGCTGAAAAGTCTGTCGGGGAGGGGAGGGGGGAGAGAGAAAGAAAAAGAGAGAAGCAGAAGGAGGGTTTTGAGGAAAGCGGGCAGAGCAGAGGAAAGAAAGGGGCAATAACGTTGAGTGCGGAAAGCAAGGAAATTGTGAAGTCGGAAGGAGAGATGTCAGAGGTAGAAAAGAAAGGAGGAGAACGTTGTTAGCGTGTGATATCACTCAATACACTTTCAAACTGCTGTGATGTCCTCTTCAAACATCAGAACGACGGCCAAACGTTAGTGACTGTTAAACCACGCTATGCTCAATCTCACAGCAACACAGAAGCACGCTTTGTTAGCTGGTTGGTACATAATGCAAAGGTCAGGCCTTGATCTCAACAGACATCATGTACCTGTATGCTCTAATCTGAGACTTTCCTGGGGCCATGGAGTATTAGTAAGGTTATATCATTCTGAACTGTATCTTTACCTTGCCAGCCCATATAGAGCCCCATTGTAAACCCAAGCACGTTGAGTACACTGAGGTTTTATGTTGAAATGTTGAGTAGGGGTCCCCAGCATGTAGAAACTGATGGATGCTAACTTGTATATGTTGAGCAATTTTCATGATTGGCATAATGTGACGCTATCAGTAACATTATGTCCATTCCAATCATTAGAAAATAAAAAATAAAAATACGACCATAGTATGTGCCCAAATGTGCTGAATACCCATATAAAAACATATTTTGTGGGAAACTAATGTTTGGAATGGATTCAGCTTCATGAAACCTCGCTAGACATATCGCATGAAGCATGACTTGTTGCCATTATGAAATTTGCTCAACATATTATGCAAGTTAGCATCCAGCAATTTCTACATGCTGGGAACCCCTACTCAACATTTCATAAAACATAACATAACATAAAACCTTGGTGTACTTAACATGTCTGCGTTCACATTCTGGCAAATGGACTAATAGTTTACTGACACTCTCCACATATTGACATTTGTGACAAGTGAGGAACTCTCAGGTAGTTTCTTATCTTAAGGAAAAGACCAGCTCCAACAACCTTCAAGGTATAAAATAAAAACAAGCACAGGCTTGCGTACTCACAAATAACAGCATTTAGGCAGTATCAGAGGCATTTTCGATACCCATATCAGACCAAATACACTACTTACTTTATGATGACACTCCATTTGGAGTATACGTTTAGCATTTGAGTTCACTGGCCATTTAAAACTCCATAGACAATCATGAACTGGAGCTAATGGCGGAAGTTGGACTTCATCTAAGATTTCACCCTACAACAGAAACTACTTCTTGCCTTAAAGGGATTGTATTTTTTATTTTCCATTTAATTATTTTTTTATTTTTATTTTTAGGCTTTCTGAGCTCAACTGCACAAAAAATAAAAATAAACAATAATTAGGAAAAATGATAATCACGTTCAGTAGATTTTCTGTGGTATAAGGTTTTCTTTTTCTGGCTTTCCTGCTGAATGTGATGTCATGTTCTGCAAATCCCATATACAGTATGTCAATGAGATTCACCAGCAGGTCACTGTTTCCACCTTTTTCCCTGTTTTTATTGTAGCTCATAATCTTTCCACATAAAACTCCAGACCACAGAAAATTCAAAGAATTTTGAAAGTTTTCGTTTTCTGGATGTAATTAAGATCATAAAACCTAAAATAAAAATAAATAATATTTTCAATGCTGTGTGCTCTGCACCTTCGCATCATGGTGCAAACCTGGAGAAACAGCTGCACTTATAACCATTAAAACAACTCCTGTGCTCTGAACACACGCACAAGCACAGATAGCCACACTCCATGCAAACATAAGACAATATTGACAATATATATCTAATATGACTAAGAAAGGGTAGAAATCTACGGTAATCTACACATGCAGGGGTTTGGAGTTTAAACATACCTTGTCATTCTATAAGGAAAATGACAGATATGTCTTTCCATGAGAGAGAACCGAGAGAAGTGTTGAGTGGATAACAGCTCTGACATGTGCCGTTAAGTGCTTGAGTCATACTCATAATATAAAGTTCAACGCATGTCATCACACTACAATGCTGGTTTAGGTTAATTTATTTCTAAACATGCCCTGGGATGTAGCTATAAATGTATCTGCATGTAATGTAGTCCTAAAGTTCACCCAGCAAACACGGTCAGGACCGGGACAAATTTGTGACGTGTTTGATTGAGGCCAGATCAAGGCAATCCAAGACTACCGGTAGTCAAATCTGACCCAGAATAACACCTGATCCCTGGATGAATCAGAGTGAGTCGACTGAGGCTAGATCAATCATAACTAGTCAGATCTGGCCCAGAATAAGCTTTTGTTATTTGAAGACATCCTGGAAAGATCATGCCCCTGTAGGCCGGGCCAGATCTGACTACAATGTATACAGTATGATTGAGTTAGTCTGTCCTCAATCTGACTCTGGCCTCATTCTGACTGTCTCCGATTCATCCAGGGACATCAGTCTTTAGTGGACAGAATTTGTGTTCATTGAAATCAGCTGATATTCTGGGCCTTGATCTGGCCACAATCAATATGTCAAGATGTAACTTTTCCCGGTCTTGACCGTGTTTTATACCGTATGCTCGTCCAAAATGTGCCTGATGTTCCACATCTGCAATATGGTATCTCTGAGTACTAATGAAACCCTGACCTTTCTGCAGCATGAAGAGGAACAGAGCCAACTGATATACAAAGGCCACTGAGATACTACAGTGGGATATTTGACTGAAACATGTGACTCCTGTTACTTCCACAAGGACCACCATACAGTGTATATACTGTACAACATCATTTTACATGCCTATTTTTTCATCTGACACTGTAATGGAAATGACAGGAACATGTTAATGATGAGTGCAGAAGGCTAAAACTAATGCTAACACTAACACTAGTACTAATGCACTATTGTTTCCCTAACACTTGAATCGCGACCCATTTGTGGGTTGTTATTTCAAAACATTAAAATTCTCAAACATTGTCAAAAAGGCAACATTTGTCATGAATCAAAGGACCATGTCACCACTTTTCAACATATCTTCATATAATAGGTCCTCACTAATGTACATGATAAAATACTACTCACTCTGTGTCTCATAGGAGTGCTGTGGACAGTTCAGAAACCTGTATTCCCATGACATCATTGATGCGGAATCCAAGCTAAATGAAAGTTTCTATTCCTGAAAAGTTACGAAGCAAAAATGGAAGCCATCGTTCTCCCGATAATAAAAATAGAAATACCCCCCCCCCCCCCCTCCAAAAAATATTATTGAATAAAAAAATAAAAAAAATTAAAAAACGGGGACGATGATGTTATTGGAAGACGGGTTTCTGAATTGCCCACAGCTCTCCTGTGAAACACAGACTGAGTAGAAAAAATAGTGGTATATTGTCATATACTGTATGGTACATTAGTGAGGATCAATTACATGAAGATACATTGAAAAGTGGTGAAGCGATTCTTAAAAAACAAATTAAAATTAAAATTAGAAAACAAATGTTTAATTATGTAATTACAACGTAGATGTGAAAAAAGGCAATCTACAAAGCTTACAACACGACAGCCTACGGTCTGCTATTTTTCACTAAGCTTGGGACCTGGCTAGCCTAGGAGACGTTAACATTTCTCTTTTGGATCACGGCTGAAAAGAAGTTTTGGGAACCCACATGTACCAACATACTAATGGTGAACAGATAGAGGGGTCTATCTGCCTGGTTGTGGAGGAAAAGGGATGGATTTTCAGAGGAGTGCAATGATAGTGGTGTCTGGCCGGGTGCAGGCAGGGATAAGAGGAAGGAAGACAGATGCAGAAGTTTGTTCTGTACAATGGGCTCTATGTATGCACACAGAATACCCTTCCTATACATCTTCCCTACTTCCTTGTCCACAGGTGTTACCGTACCAATCATACAAATGATTAAGGCTCTGTTCCAGAGAGTGGTTTCTCAAACCTTTCAGCTTCAAGGACCCCCATAACTCAGAGTATGCACAATTGGACCATTCCATTCGTACAATCTCGAGAGTTACAGACATGTACTACTATTGTGCTTTTTGAAAACCCACTCAAGGACACTTTGAGAACCCCCTGGTTAAATAGATGAAAGAAGAATTCCATCTCAGAAGGTTTTCTTACCTTTATTTTCAGTTGATTTATTTCCCAGTTGTTATTTTGAGAGAGAGAGAGAGAGAGAGAGAGAGAGAGAGAGAGAGAGAGAGAGAGAGAGAGAGAGAGAGAGAGAGAGAGAGAGAGAGAGAGAGAGAGAGAGAGAGAGAGAGAGAGAGAGAGAGAGAGAGAGAGAGAGAATCCTTTATGGCTGTTCCTCTACCCCAACATAATCTTAGAATGGGGCTATGGGATGTTCTTCACAAAATGCATTATTTTTGCTATATATTGTCTCTCCACATGTCAGTAGTGTGTTGACACTCACACTTCACTTTTGGTTTAGCAGTGGGCCAGCCACACCTCCACCTTTTGAGAAAAGTTGAAGTGTGAGAGGCAACACACTACTGACACGGTGGAGAGAAAATATATAGCAAAGAATCCATTTTTTTTTTAATACGCGATGGAAATAGGTGAATTTGAACACCCCATAGCCCCATTATAAGCTTATGCAGGGGAAATAGCCATGAATCAATTGCAAATAAAGGTGAGAAAGCCTTCTCGGGTGTAATTCTCCTATAACCTCACTTCACCAAGCTTTGTACCTTTGAATTACAGAGGTAGAAAACAATGTAATCTCACCTGAAACTAATTGCAAAACAACAAAAACTGATGATTTTGTATCTTCAATATATCCTGAATGCCAGACAAAAGAATGGAATGTCAAAGGTTTGAGAATGGTCTTTACAGTATTTCCCCCACTGACATTCCATGTATGGTAAATATTTTCTAAATTAATTGTGTTTAAGTAGCAAGTGGCATATCAAATGAGGGGGTTTCCATTTCAAGCATTGTTCTTCCATAAAAAAACATCCTTGGGCTAAAAACATCCATAGCTACAGTATGTTAACGAATGTGATGAGGTTAGCACATTTGGGCAAGTTGATATGCTGAGACTACGCATGGAAGTTTTTTGATGCAAGAATAATGCTTGGAATGGAATCAGATATGTCACTTGCTACTTAAAGCACAATGAAATAATTTGCCTTATATGGAATGTAAATGGTGTTCATTAGAGATGGCCGATATTGACTTTTTTACCGATATCCGATATCCCGATATTATCCAACTACTAATTCCCGATACCGATATCAACCGATATCGATATATGCGGCCTCCAGTGGTGGAAAAATAACAGAAACTATTACTATACAAATATTTAATATAAATAAACATTTAGTATAAATACGAATTCATGTTATAGCCTAGAAATACTCCATACAACTATAAATTCAACATGTAGCCTACTTCAGTAAAGTACAAAAGTAATGGTATAAACATGGCCGTAGCACTGAGTCTACATCTCTGTAAATAGTCATAATTTCCAGTTTGTAAATACCGATACCGATATTTTCCAATATGAAATTTGAAAGCTTTTATCGGCCGATAATATCGGAGGGCCGATAATATCTGCCATCTCTAGTGTTCATACTGTAAAGGCCATTTTTAAACCTTTTTCCTCAGACAATTCCAGGCAACTTTTTTCTTTTTTATTCAGGATACATTGTAGATCATGTTAAGGTCAAAATAAGCTGAGTTTTGTTCTTTTGCAGTTAGTTTGAGGTTGCTCCTGTGTTTTCCATGGGTGTCAATACTAAATATGGAACACAGCCTTCATTAGTATCGGTTATAAGTAACACCAGCAAAGGAAGAAAGTATAGGGCAATGTCCTAAGTTCTTTACACACTGGTATGTGCGTGTGCATATAGAACCCTTTGTCTGAGCCATATTCATCATTCATGCAGGCTGTATGTCGAGTGAGTGCAAGTGACGTGTGCATGCGTGTGTCACAAAATAGTGATGTGTCCTTGGGGGGGGGGAAAAGTGAGGTGTGATGGTGCGCAGGTGGCTATAGGCAGGTGGTACGTAGGTGGGCCTGTGCTGGGGTCGAGTGGAGAGGTGAAGAGAGGTGAGGAGAGGGCGCATATATATACACGGTATGTGAGATGAGCTCCATGCGCACTTACACAGTTGTCCCGCCCTCCTGGGCACACAGTCAGTTCTAGACCAATCAGATCAGAGCAGCAGGGCGGAGCATGCAAGGTGGGCAGAGACACAGAGAGAGAGCGAGAGAGAGAGAGGGAGGGAGAGAGAGCAATGGGAGAGAATGTTAGCATCACTCCATGAAACGCAGCCTGCCAGCCATACTTGCAAACTGCCTCAGTCCAACTCTGCTGTCCGTGTCATGCCCTGTGTGTGTGTGTGTGTGTGTGTGTGTGTGTGTGTGTGTGTGTGTGTGTGTGTGTGTGTGTGTGTGTGTGTGTGTGTGTGTGTGTGTGTGTGTGTGTGTGTGCATGTGGAGGTATGAATGTGATCATACATACATGAGTGTGTAGATACATCTGTGCATGCGTGTAGCCTGATCTCACATTATGGTATAAATTAACCAAATCCACTTTCACAGGTAGATAAACTACTACTAGAGCCAAAGGTCTGTTCATACAGTCTATTACTACTGAGTAGGATCATACCAAACTTCATTTTCCTCATAGACTTTTCAAAAAGTATTCATATAAAGACGTTTAAGCTGCGGACAAAGCCAACTCGGGTTGTGACAAATCATGACCACAAACAGCAATATTTTCAGCCAAAACATGACAAACTAAAGATGTTTGTATTTTGATTATTTGTTCGGATCAAAATATTGTGTTTGTTGTCATGCATTTGGCTTTGTCCATGGCATACTCATCTTTAATAAATAAACTAAATCTGCACTCAGTAGAGTGCAAACTTGCTTTTTGCCTGTGTGGGTGTGCGTGCGTGCAGCACCGTACAGTAAAGTATGTGTTTGGCATGTCAGTGATAGCAGAGCAGACTGCAGCACTGGCTGGTCTGACCAGCAGGCATGTATGAGAGAGAAATGAGCACGTTGGTCACATGTCATACACTTCACCCGACAATGAACACACACACACGCGCACGCACACACACACACACGCGCACGCACACACACACACACACACACACACACACACACACACACACACACACACACACACACACACACACACACACACACACACACACACACACACACACACACGCACACACACATGCGCGCGCACACCCACCCACACACACGCACACACAATTATGAAAACAAAAACAACAAAAATGTAGTGGCTAATGTTCCCTGGCGTTAGTGTTCTCTACATTTCCTTCCAATGGGTTTCGATAGAATACATTATATTGTTGTGATATTATCATCATTAGGGTGACCAGATGTCCCACTTTGTGTGGTACACTCCCTCATTTCCACCAGGCTTTTTAGGTGTCCCACAAATTTAGACCCATTTGTCCCAGATTGTGCCTGACAGGCATCAGTGTTCAATTGCTTTCTGTTGTCTCTAACTGCTATAGATGGTGTTTTTGAGTCTGTTAAAATAACCTGAGAAGTATTTCCACACTCACTCCAGAGGGGGCATGCTATATGTACGTACATGTTCTGATACATGTCTGTATCAAAAATAGTCGATCTATAAGCTCAAAACACGTCGCGCTGGGACGTGTTTTGAGCTCGTAGATCGTCTATTTTCCCAATATTTGAATTGAAACCTTGAATTCTTTTTTGTGTATGACATTATAGTGCTAATAATTTGTTAATCCTGTTTCTCGTCTCACAACGTTCCCCCACTTCCCAACACATGCAATACTTCTGTCCCTCAAATGAACAGTTTGGATCTGGTCACCCTAATTGTCCTACACAATGAGGATTATTGTATGGGGTCAATTTCTTAAGGTGTGTAATGTCAAAAGGGCCGGAAAAAAATAATTCCAATAAAAACAGCCAGGGACCATTACTATCCACAACACACAAAAAAACACCCAAAAAACTTAAACAAACAAAAAAAAACTTGAGCAAATTAAAAGGACAGGGCAAAAGAACATTAACACAAAGAAATCAATACATTAAAATAAGAACCATGCGGTTCTGAATGGGATAATAAAGCTATGATACATAAAGTAGCACGTTAAGATTATGATATGAAAGGGACATACAATAAATACAGTAGCATGATGCCAATGACTTTCAATGGGAGAGAAGATGGACAGATGGATGGATGGATGGATGGATGGATGGATGGTGAAGTAAATATGAATAACGTGACATCATCATAGTCCAGAGTGCTGGGATGCTTTTGCTGTGTGCTGTGAGGTGCTTATGTTGGTGAGCAGATGCACCATAAGGGAGAGAGCTTTTGCACATTTCAAAGGCAAACGGATTGTGTGCACATCTCACGCCTATATTCAGGCCAGGTGCTGGGCATCAAGGCATCAAACTTAGAGAACGGAGAGGAACGCCCGCACACTGTTTATATGCTCCAAAACACACTTTTTATTTTAGTCCAGGCAACAACTGCAACGTTTCGACCGTAAGGTCTTCGTCAGGCAAATATTAAGGAGGCAGACAGGGAAGCTGTTATATACTGAGCCACTAATCAGTGGTGAAACGTGGCACCTGGGAGTTGGGAGGCTCCCAAATTACCATCTTCCAATCAAACCTGGGCAGAAAACAAACTCTTATTTACACAACAATTTAAGAAATATATACAAAAAGCATACAACATACATTTATAATGGCATGCACATTAAGCAAACAAGATATATGTGTATATGCATGAATGAATTAAAAAGAATAAAACCTACAATCATGAAAAAAGAGTTACAGATGCAGTTCATGATATAGAAAGCAATATACTATTGCACAACACAGAGTTTAGCATGACAAGATTGAGTGCTTAGGCCTATCGCGTGATAGGGGTTTGTGGTAGGTATCCCTGGTCAGACTTGAACCAGGGACCTTCTGCACGGGGAAGTAGATAGATAGGTAGTTATTAGTGCCACTGAGGGAAAGGGGAAATCACAATTAAAAGCTAGAGGAAAGGCTTAATATCAAATTCCTCGTTTAAGCCTTCTGGAGACATTGTGTTGAGATAATAGATCCAATATGTCTCACGTTGGAGGAGCAACCTTTCAAGATCTCCACCTCTCGGTGGATTTTGAACTCTTTCTATACCAACATAACGCAGATTATTGAGGTTATGACCAGCTATTTTGAAATGTGCAGCAACAGGATTGCGTTCGTCACCATTTCTTATACTGCTCCTATGTTCGGTTGCTCCTCCAACGTGAGACATATTGGATCTATTATCTCAACACAATGTCTCCAGAAGGCTTAAACGAGGAATTTGATATTAAGCCTTTCCTCTAGCTTTTAATTGTGATTTCCCCTTTCCCTCAGTGGCACTAATAACTACCTATCTATCTACTTCCCCGTGCAGAAGGTCCCTGGTTCAAGTCTGACCAGGGATACCTACCACAAACCCCTATCACGCGATAGGCCTAAGCACTCAATCTTGTCATGCTAAACTCTGTGTTGTGCAATAGTATATTGCTTTCTATATCATGAACTGCATCTGTAACTCTTTTTTCATGATTGTAGGTTTTATTCTTTTTAATTCATTCATGCATATACACATATATCTTGTTTGCTTAATGTGCATGCCATTATAAATGTATGTTGTATGCTTTTTGTATATATTTCTTAAATTGTTGTGTAAATAAGAGTTTGTTTTCTGCCCAGGTTTGATTGGAAGATGGTAATTTGGGAGCCTCCCAACTCCCAGGTGCCACGTTTCACCACTGATTAGTGGCTCACCTTGTCTGCCTCCTTAATATTTGCCTGACGAAGACCTTAGGGTCGAAACGTTGCAGTTGTTGCCTGAACTAAATATAAAAAGTGTGTTTTGGAGCATATAAACAGTGTGCGGGCGTTCCTCTCCGTTCTCTAAGCTTTTGCACATTTGACATTTTTTATCATTGCGACTGTGACATATTTAGTCGAAGGCATATGTCAATGAGCTCTATGCAGTATGCATGGACCACAGAATCAGCTTGGGTTCCATCCTGATTGCTCCGTTTCAAGTATCAGAAATGTCCCTTCGCAAATCAGTCTGGCCAGGAGCCTATCCCCACAGGTATAGGTGGGGCAAAGGAAGGTTGAAATGCAACCGAGGCTTCTGATTGGTCTGTGGTTTTGGGTTGAGGAAAAAAATACCAGTTTGACGGTGCATCAAAGTGCACTGTGCAGCTAATGTTGTTGTCCTCCAACGTCCCCTTAATTCACTAAACTCAACCCACGCAGCTGTCAGTTTTTTATACTACTATATCTGACAGTGCACTTATATTGTTAACAGTAGATTTTTACTCTTAAGTCTTGAAGAGAGCGTTTTTTGTCAACAGTGAGAACATGGACAGAGTGGCGCTGGCTGGTGATGTACCAGCAACAACGTGGCCATGTATCAGGTGACGTTATACTGTAATAGGCAGACTCTGTACAGAGTGAATTGCAAAATGACATTTCCGGAGCGGAGTTCCATGGAATTCAGGCTACCCCAGAATAATTAACAGTTCAATTCCCTTACCACTTTCTTTACAGGTGTTACGGATGGTACTAATTAAGGCTCTGATACATTTAGTGTGCAGTGCTTCGCAAACTTTCTTTTTATTTCAAGGACCCCCATAACTCTTGAGTATACAAATGGAACCAAATGGAGTTAAGCAATTTGGAAACCTATTGCTACAGCATTTGGAACTCCAAGGGTCCCAAATACTGTAGCAATAGAGTTTAAGATCGCGGTATCAAACCCTACAATTTCTGTCATTTAAAATGAAGAATATGGCTACTGCCACAAAACATTAGGTTAATTATATAATATATATATTAATATATATAGCTTGATTCTAGTAACTCTCTATTGACTGGGTGCTATTCTCGGTCAACTCATTTCCACCCTTTACACCAAATCGCTTCCCTGAAAATAGCTGATTTGCAAGCTCACAATGCACTATGTTGAGGCACGTTATGAGCTTGGAAATTGGATGTTTTTGCCAAATATTTGCCCCCAGTTAGTGACCACATGAACCCTATATTAGGGTCACTACCAAAAATAAATACCATCTACATTGACATAATAATCTGTCCATGATTAGCATCAAACGTTTAACTTGGCACAATTCTAGGCGAATGGATGCTTATACAAACCCTCTACAATGCGTAGTGGAATAACTGCTGAGTGACTTTGATTGGAGGCTTAAAGGACAACTTTATTCTTTTTTTTCCAACCCAAGGTTAATATTTTAGATTGTTATTAGACAAAGTAAAATGTGGTATGAATTTCTTTTAATTTGCTGCTGTCTTTAGTATTTGTGATTTTAGCCATTTTGACAGGGGGCAGAGCCATTGAAACATGGTCGTTTCGTTTAAAGTTGACAAAGTTGACCTTTAATTGTTCCTTAGGCTCAATGAAATTTGCCACGATGGCAGCAGTTACTGCGTAAACAAGCTTGGCAGCAGCTGTGTGTGGGTGTGAACTGTGAATGCGCGTGCACGTTTGGAATGGTCAAGCTGTTGCTGCCGGCCACAGCATAGAAGCATAATGAATAAATACTAGGCTACGGGGCAGGAGGAAAGGATGTATATAGTCTCTGATCCTCGACAGACAAGATAGTCACAGAGGTAACATCTTTGGAATCTTTTAATATTTTTTCTTGTCTGATCTCTCGGTGAAGTTAATTGGTGAGGCGGTAGCCAATTTTTATTCCATCTCATTTAGCAATTTCAGCATGAATCACAGTAAGAGATGAAAAGGACAGCAGCATTAAAAGCATGGTCGCAGTGAAAAACAAAGTGAGATGCCTTATCAGATATCTTTCTTTGAAGGTGGATACTGAAATTTAAGGTACAGTACACTCAATGTAAAATCTTTTCATGATCCATATTCTCTACAAGTTGTACACATGGGAAAGTCGCCTGAGCTGCTATTACATACTGTAACAGCACAGAAGAAAATAAGAACAACTGTAGAACATGAAGACCTTCATCATGTACAAAACGTACATCATGACATAATCATTGCTGTTTGTATGTAAAAAAAAATCAAGTTCCATAGACTGTAGATCACTGACTCCGAAACACTGGGACCATGACCTATTTGTGGGGCAGCCTGGCTAAAGACAAACCAAATCAGCTGTTTGCAAAAAACATTGCCTGTCAGTAGATAGGTCTAGGATACAATACGTTCATTCCCCACTCCAGAGCATATGCATACATATTTGCATACCGTGTCCTGAATGGCTAAACCAGTTCTCTGGAGTAGGAAGTGTCGGTACATTAACCTATTCCAGACCTATCTGCTGACTTTGGCAACAGCTGATTTGGACTGGCTGTTGTGGGATGCTGGCATTTTTTGCAGGTCACTTTATTTATTGTCGTTTCTTTATTTAAGCATTGTTTCCAACATTTTGTTTTTTTTTATTAGTACTGTAATATTGTTTCAAAACACTACAAAGAAATACTATCATGAGGATATCAAATAAAAAAAACAAAATGCATAATTTAAAAATCAAAATTTTGAAGAAGCAATGAATTTAGTCTAAATCTACAAGCTCACAAGGGATACAAAGTGATCATTTCGGGAACGTTTCTAGTTCCATATAGGGGAACATACTAATTAATTAGAGATAATAGGTTTATGTTAAAATGCATAAGCAAATGTGCCCATGTACTGTAAGGTGCTTGAGCTTTGACAGTTTGCCACACCACATTGTTATCACACTGGAGAAAGCACTGTACACCAAATACTCACATCCATGTACTTCGACATTTTGCAGTATTGCACTGCATTTCCACCCATAGATGTATGGCAGATAAAGATGATTGCTGACATGGATGGTACACCATTAGTTTGGTCCCCGTTTCAGATGTTTTTGTCAAATACATCCTATACATCTTGGTGGTTGTCGTTATCATGACATTGGGGGGAGAGAATGGGAGATAGCGATAAGATCGAAACAACATAGTTGTTATCCTTATCAGTTTTGTATCAGTGATGAGTGCTGGGAGAGAGCAGCTGATACAAGCATGTACTGTTGTTGCACAAGGGTACGGGGGTTAGAACAGGGAGAGCTGGTAAGGTAGGACAGGGCTGTGTGTGGGAGGTAGCTATAGCAGGTTACAGAAGAACCCAACAGTGAGACGGTGCGTGTGGTTGTGTGTGAGAAATGAGAAAGAGACTTTGCGGAAATCGTGCTACATTGTTTGCACCAACTAAAACTCGCACACATGCCACGGTTACAGCACAAACAGACAGTGCACCCAGCTAGAATGTGACGCCCATATTATTTTTCCTGGAATGCTGTATACACAACATGGGAGCACTAAAAGATACCCAGGGTGTTGTAGTATCCATGGAAACAAGGAGAAGTGTAGTACGCTTGAGATTGTACATCGATTCTGCATAAATTACTTTAACTTAGGACTACCGTGGGCTACTGCCAGTCCACCCCCCCCCCCCCCCCTCCCCGTTTACTGCATTTTACAGTAAACATGAGAACTCCATTAGGAATTATTTCAGGTGATGCAAACAAGGTAACAGCTAATAGTATTAAAGGAGTTTCAATGTAACTTAAAAGGAAGGAAAGAATAAAGGGGAAAGGAAATAAGGAAAGAAAGATAAAAAATAATAGCATTTGTTTACCCTAGGGGCTAAAAAGTTAAGGTTTGCTCTCTTCGGTTTCCTTTTCACATCTGTAGGAATACAGAGAACTTCATTGGACTTTCAAAAAAATGAATAATAATGATAACAAAAGAGAAATCAAGTGAATTAACAGAAGCACAATAGGTACCTGTACCTGGTTTCTCTCTGGCCTTTATTCGCAGAACAAGTTGTCCTTATTGTGGCTCATGAACTCACACACGCATATTGTGTTCACATTGTGTGGTTACTCATATTGAGACCGCATGACTAGCTCTGGTCCATATCGGGTTAATACATTCTCCTTATTACATGGCTTGAATTAATGCTCCAATCAGAAGCCAGAATTCTGGTCATTCTGGTCACTCCACTCAACAACAGACTTCCTTGCACAGATGAATGTAGCCTATGCAGCTGCAGATGAATAAAAGCAGCCTTGATACAGTATGTAATATTTCTGTCAATTATTATTTATGTATTAAGCCATGTAACAACTGGAGTTATTAGGAAACAAATCACCAGTTCGGCGTGTGCTATCCCTTACTTAAAAAATACACTATTTTAATTACATTTTTCTTCTTCTTAGACCCTTCCATTATTAGACCCTTCCTTCACAAATTTCTTTACATTCTGTGCATTTTAAACAAGTATTGTGGTTGGTCGAAAAAGGGCCCAGGAGTGGATGTTCCGTGCCGATATTCAGCCTATACCCTCTCTGCCTCGCAGATGAGTAAGGATGTCAGAAGCTAAGGGAAAGCAGACTTAAACAGCACAAAACCGTCTTTGTATTGGCGAGTAGCAAAAGTGTTCTCTGCTTGCGTGAGCGGAGCGAGCACCGGGCAGTGCAACCCTTCATGTGTGCACAGGAAGTTGAAAGCAAGGTTTAAGGAGAAGTCCTTAACGCTATGGACCAGACCTACTGCATGACTGATGGGAGGGCATGATTTATACTTTAACAATGGGGTAAAACTGGCATCACCTGGGAAGATAATGCTAGAAATGTCTTCTTCCATTGTTACTTACCGTCACAGCGGACTGGGCAGAGCATTATGGATTAATCAGCACTCTTTAAAATGAAATAGAAGCAGGTCATGCACACTGTTCATATCTCACTATCTTTATGCCAGATGCTAAATGTCCCTGGATTCAGACAATATTCAGTGTAACAAATTCAAAGCAAGCGTTTCTTTCTTTTATCTGTGTTTTTTAAATAGATATTTTAGTTAAGAAGGGATGTTCATGAGGTCATGAACATCCAGTAAGTTCTTTCCTAGACTACATAGTCACACCTCCCGTGCATTTCCCCTCCTTGTGGAGAGGCTGCATGGAGGTGTGATCCAGGAAGGAACTTCCTGGATGTTCATGACCTCATGAACGTATATATAAACATATTACACACATCAAGCATTGAAATAAGGGGTGAATGGCCCTTTAACAGACATTTAAGGGAAATGCATGTACACACTTAATGGCCTAAGTGCTTGTTCCTACTGGACATCTGAGGACATGTCCTCTTTTAAAGTTTTACTGCAGATTTTGTTCCTCTGTGTGTCTCCATGTTAATCTACGGCTCCTGCCTCAACAAACACTATTGTTTAAAGGAGGATTCCAACCCAGAAGACATTCTCACGTTTATTTGCAGTTGATTTATTTCCGAAAGAGTGGTCCAGTTGTTATTGTGTGATGAAACTTAGGCTTAGAATGGGGCTCCATTCTAAACTTAGGCTTAGAATGGGGCTCCATTCTAAACTTAGGCATAGAATGGGGCTCCATTCTAAACTTAGGCTTAGAAATGGGGCTATGGGATGTTGACCTATTTCCCTCACTTTTTTGCTATATATTTTCTCTCCACCATGTCAATAGTGTGTTGGCACTCATACTTTGACTTTCACTTTTAGTTCAGCAGTGGTTCAGCCATTAACCATGTTCCCACGTCTTTTGAGAGAGCTGAACCACTGCTGAACCAAAATGTGAAAGTGTGAGTGTCAACACACTATTGACATGGTGGACAGAGAATATGTAGCAAAAAAATGGAGTGAAAATAACAAAAAAAAACAACTGGATCACTTTTTTCAACTGAAAATGAAGTTAAGAACAGACGGGGGCTGCTCTACACATTTGAAATTAAAGTGAAATCAAATACTGGTCCCCGCCATTTTAACGGTGCGTCAGGGTAAATCCTATTCCCTCTTACCTGGCCCCCGTCACGGGTGACTTCCTCCCCGGGTCCAGCGAGGCCCCGATCAGCGGCTCCTCTCCCAGCGATCGGGTGTCCTTGTTGAGCTGCTGGAGCCTGGAGCTCAGCTCCCCCATGACGGACGGCTTCCCGCCGATGTCGTCCGCTCCCAACCCCAGCCCGCCGAGGTTCCCCAAACTCCCAACGCCCAGGCCTATCCCGGGCCCCCCGATGCCGCCCCCCCGGGGCTCCACCGGGTCCCCCCACAGCTTGGACCTCCGCTGGAAGAGGTAGCGCGGCCTGGATGGAGGCGCCGACGCCGCCACCGGCAGCCCGGACACGGAGGCCGAGGCGCCGGCCGCCAGGCTGGCCCCGCCAGCCGCCGCCATGGCCAGCGCCGCCGCCTGCTGCTGCGACAGCAGCTCGCTGTCCGAGCTCTGCTTCAGCAGGGGGTCCCTGAAGGTGACGGGCCCCTTGCCGCCGCCGACGTGGGACTTGAGCCGCGGCTTGGGAGGCACTGGCGGCTTGTCGAGCACGAAGCCCTGGCCGGCGGCGTCGGCGTAGGAGGCGCCGCACGTGGCGTGCGTGGTGTGCGTGTCGGCCGGTTCGCCGCTCTCCGACGACAGCGTGGACATGCTGGATACCGTGGAGATGGTGCTGGTAGTCTCCAGGTGGTGGTCCCGCTCGCTGGAGCTGCGCGTGTCCGGCCCCTCCTCCACGCCCGAGTCGGCCGCCGAGCCCGACTCCCCCCCGACGACCACGCCCGACGACGGGAGCTCCAGAGGGTCCGACGGGGTCTTCCCTGAGACTGCTGCGCCGGGCGGGGGTCCCGGTGGCGGAGGCGGCGGGGGCTGCTGCTGGGGACCGGCCTCGGGCTGGGTGGGGGTGGTGGGGGTCGGGGTGGTGGAGCCGGAGGGGCTCTGGATGGTGGGTGAGGCGGCGGGGGTGCTCGGGGAGATGGGTTTGGTAGGGGACGTGGGGGACGTGGCGGTCGCGGCGGCGGGGAGGTGGGCCTCCTGCTGCGGCTGCACCTGCTGCTGCTGCACCTGCCCCAACCCGTTGCAGAACTCGTCCGGCGGCGGCACCACGCCGATCTTGCGCAGCTCCTCCCGCGTCTCCTCGTCGCTGGACGACAGCATGGCGGCCGGCAGCGTCACCGTGTAGGGGTCCACGTCCTCCTCCGAGCTGCCCTGGACCAGGCTCTTGTCCTGTCCCGGGCTGGCGGGCCTCTGGTGGCCCTGGAGCTGGGGCGAGGGGGACGCGGCCGCCGTGGGGCTGGGGGATTTGACCGCCCGGGGGCTCGGGGGTCTGCCCGGCTCGCCGGCCGCCGCCTGCTGTTCCGCCTGGTCCGTCTGTTCCGCCGCCATCACGGCCTGGCCGTTGCTGGTGGCGTGGACCATGATCAGGCCCGCCGTCTTCTGCTGCGACGTGTCCAGGATGCTGATCAGCATGCTCTTCTTGTCCTCCGCCCTCTTCTCCTCCTTCCTCTCCTCCAAGTCCTGCCGCAGCATGGCCGGCGAGTGGTGGGACATGGCCCACAGGGGTTTGCTGGGCTGAGGGGCCAGCATGGCGCCGGGAGGAGGGGCTCCGAGGCCGTAGGCCAGCGCCGCCTTGGAGGAGGAGAACAGGGGGGGAGTCGCCGAACGGGGGGACTGCTCTTTGGTCTGCTCGGCGAATATGCCGCCCGGGAGGCCGGCCCGCTCCTGTTTAGTCCTGGGCTCGGGGCTGCTGGACGGGGACTGGCTCTGCGAGGTCAGCGCCCGCTCCCTTGCGGCCAGCGCAAGGGCCAGCGGGGAGTTGGGGTCCAGGGGTTTTCCCGTCAGCGGGTGGATGAAGGTGGTGCCGCTGGGCGAGGGGCTCAGAGCCAAGGCAGGGGGAGGCAGGTGGCCCAGCTCCCGGGTCAGCATCCGCTCGTCGATGGAGCGCGACTGGGTCAGCCCCGAGGGGGCCTCGCCGGGCGCGGCACCGGGCCCGACGGCGGACCCCTCCATGGTCCCCACGGACAGGAAGACGGTGGATTTCCGGCGTTCTTCGAGGCGCCGCTCGCGGTCCTTCACGGCGTCGGCGATGGCAGCGGCGAACGGGCCCTTGCCCTGGAGCAGGGCCTCGCCCTGGGCGCGCATGCGCTCCCGCTCGGCCAGCAGCTGCTGCTGGTAGTAGTCGGCGCGGCTGGTGTGTGTGTGCCCGTGGGGGTGGCGTCCTGACGGGGAGCTCTCCCGCGAGTGTGAGGCGGCAGCAAAGGCTAGACTGGCTCTCTCCTGGGCATCCTCCACCTGCAACAGATTATATTAATTCACTGACACACTTCGGTTGAGCTCTGATATCGTATCACTTTGATATCTCAGATTACATGTGCACAGAGACACAGCTCTGATATCATGTCACATTAGATATCTCAGATTATCTGTGCCCTGAGACACAGCTCATCAATTACACCACGTAGATACTGAACATATTACATTATCATAATACACTCCATAATACACAATAATCAAATACCCATAACAGAACTAGATACCGCATATGATACATATCCAGTGAGACTTTAAAAGAACAGAAAGAACTAGTGGTAGAGCATAAAGGGCACTGCAGACGGTGAGTGCTACACACGCACATTACTGCAGTGCCGACAGATGCTGTGCAATCACACACCCCATCACGTGCTTGCTTTATCACACACTCGTTGAAAATTAACTAGAGGTGTGATTTAATACTCCCTGTGTGAAAAGCCCTTATGGGGGCTTTTCAATGAATCAATGAATCACTATGCTGGATACATAGTCCTTAGAAAAGACATAACTCTGTTGTCTAACTACTAGTCATTTTTCAGGGAAAAAAAAGTTGTTATATGGACGCTGTACGGCTATGGGCACACTTGCAAAGCGTGAACTTGAGAACGCGCACAGTCTGTATCACATGACGTGTTTTTTTAACTGGTAGTGGACGGGAATGAAGCATCACCCCAGCTTGAGAATGCCAGGTCCCGGAAAAGCTTGCCCTAGTGCAAAATTGATGACCAGTCAAAAAAACGTTACATGACACAGAGTGTGTGCGTTGTTCTCAAGTTCACACTTTGCATGTGCACCCAAAGCCTACAGTATGTCCATCCAGCGTGTATGTACAGTACCTGCAGTTGTTTGACCAGCGGACTCTTCTTCCTCTGCGGTTTGGTCGGGGTGTACAGCCCGATGCTGAACTGGCCCACGTTGGCGTAGGGGTTGTCGATCACCCGGCCCTTCCGCTTGATCCTCTCGGGCGGCGTGGCGGCCGACGGCCGCGGGATCTCTGTGGGCTCCACGGGCAGGTGGGAGGAGTCCTGGAGGATGATCATGGAGCGCGCCTTCTTCTGCCTCTCCAGGTGCGTGGCCTGCCGCTGGGCCACCTCATAGGGCAGGTCCAGGGACGAGGGCTTGAAGCTGGAGCGGCCGCCGACGCCCTGCTCGTGGCTCTGACCTCCCCCTCCCCCCGGAGCAGCCCGGGAGGAGGAGGAGGAGGGGGGAGGAGGGGGCGGGCAGAAGGCCGGCGGAGGGCCCGTGTCCAGGTAGTAGAGGGCCGGGGGAGGGGGCGGCGCCGTCTGGGGCGGGGGCGGGATCTGGGGGTGCGACTGGGAGGAAGAGTGCTCCCGGAGGCTGTCCGTCATGGAGGAGCTGCGGGGGAAGCGGTGCTCACCGGCCAGGGCAGACAAGCGGTCCTCCTCGGTGGCGCCTGAGAGTGCGGGGGGAGAGCATGCACGTCAATCAATGCCCCATGATAGACCCCGGATACGACCCGGATAAAACCTGAATACAACCTGCATACAACTAGAATACAACCTGCATACAACTAGAATACAACCTGCATACACCTAGGATACAACCTGCATACAACTTGGATACAACCTGCATACGCCTAGAATACAACCTGCATACACCTTGGATACAACCTGCATACACCTTGGATACAACCTGCATACACCTTGGATACAACCTGCATACACCTAGGATACAACCTGCATACACCTTGGATACAACCTGCATACACCTAGGATACAACCTGCATACACCTAGAATACAACCTGCATACACCTAGGATACAACCTGCATACACCTAGGATACAACCTGCATACACCTGGGATACAACCTGCATACACCTAGGATACAACCTGCATACACCTAGAATACAACCTGCATACACCTAGGATACAACCTGCATACACCTTGCATGAAACCTGGATAAAACCTGGACATACCCTGGATACAGGCTGGATACCCCTTGATATAACCTGCATACACCCTGGATACAACCTGGAACCACACTGGATACATCCTGGATACAACTTGGATACGCTCTGGATACAACCTCTCCTCATAAGGTTAAGTCTTTTTGCCTCACAATAATTATTAAAAGTATTTCAAGTGAATGTGGAAGGCTACAGCCACCATGCTTTCCAGTTGCACTGTTCCATGCCTATCCATGACATTTCAGAAAATATGCAGTAAATGGACAGTAAATCCTTCCATATACAGTAATCAACTTTAATTATAGTGTATGTAGTCCATAATCACAGTCAGAATCAATGTATTGCCAGTGTAGTGCATGCATCCTCACTGTTAAATAAATCTAACTTGACTTTGCCACTGTTTCAGCTGAGTGATATGGTCAAAATATGCTTTTGTTGTTGTTGTTTGTGTTCCAACACAAATCACGTCAACTTGGCAGACATGCATGCAACACTGCTGTGTCTAAGTGGCTGGAATAATAAGGGTGTACTTGTTTTTACCAAATGACTTGGTTCGGGACATTCCTTTGGGCAGATGCATGTGTCCTCTCTCCATGCCCGGGTGGAGAGCCCCATGCAGAGTCATCCCCTGCCTCTCAAACAGCGACTGACACACCACACAGACAGAGACACATTGGAAATGTACAGGTGGAACTGTTTATGCGGCATGTTTTTTTACAGGTGCCCTGCAAAAACGACCTTCTAAAAAAACGGTTTGGCAGCCAATGCTCCAGGCTTTTTCGAGAGTTACAGATAACATTTCTGTAGTTTCCGTGACTTTTTTTTTTACAGGCTGGACCTGCCAGACGCTTTTGAAAATGTGGACGGCACAGCCTTCAGGGTCATTGTGACCCACAAACCTTCCTATCACAATATGGTAGACATCGACGGGAAGGCTGTCTTTTATTGCTTTATTTTTATTTGATATCAGAGTGCTCTATACTACTAATGTTTATGAGCGTGATGGGTGCCCCATCACAACGATTCCCCCCTCAGTGACTCCAACGGTAGCCGGAGACCTTCAAATGCTTTTATCCCCAAATCAAAATTATGATTCAAAATGAAGATAATAAATATATAATAAAAAATATAAACATAATAAAAGAAAAATAAAATAATGCAAGCCTCACAGTGGCGTTTCTAAGCAATTTGGAGCTCCAGGCAAGATTTTACCCTGGAGCCCCCCCTTACCAAATGGACTCGTAAGGATCCATAATAAGGGGGGCTCCAGGGAAAATCCCCCCTTAATCCAGGGAAAATCTCCTGTGACGTCATACCTATGACAGGGGCGCCCCCCAAGGGATAAAATTATGAACTATTTTTAAACTAAGGAACATACTATATGTGTTGTAAATGTTCAGTTCTAGTTATAGAGGACAAGTATAATGTATTTATCCATATGATGCTTATTAGCATGGGATCCTATTAAAGCATGCTCACACTGATCTCTGCTGGTGTTATTCTCCTGCTGGTGGGTCGCTGTTTGACCGTAGCCGCTCTGTAGTCTGCCTCGGTGGGCTGGGAACGCAGCATGGGCTCCTGGGACGCCAGCATCTCATCTAGTCGCTCTGCTCCGGGAGAGGGGGGGGGGGGGGGTGGAAGATAACATTAGGACTGAATGCCAAAAGTCAAGTCAGCAAAGCATTAGCAGAAAAGATGAAGGCCTGTTTTCATACTCCATCAACCCAAAGCTGGAGCAGTATGCCAGGGGGAGCACTCCTCAAAGCGGACGTGTGGTAAATCAGACAACAAGACAAGAGACAGCAAACATAATGTAGTGTGATGTGAACACAGTGAAAGTGAAACAAATCAACAATCATCACACAGATCAAAAGATGAAATAATAACCAATGATGTGGCAGAGGACGAACAAAAGAATGAATGAATGGATGGATGGATGGATGGATGGATGGATGGATGGATGGAAGGATGGATGGATGGATGGATGGATGGATGGATGGATGGATGGATGGATGGATGAATGAATGAATGAATGAATGAATGAATGAATGAATGAATGAACGCATGAACGCATGAACGCATGAACGCATGAACGAATGAACGAATGAACGAATGAACGAATGAATGAACGAATGAACGAATGAACGAATGAATGAATGAATGAATGCATGGATGAATGGATGGATGGATAGATGAATGAATGGATGGACGAATGAATGCATTTATTGTGCAGCTTAGGAGATTTGCAGTACATTTCAAGTACAACTACAACAGAGCTGATAACTGTGAGTGGACACACTAGTTACCAACAGCGGCCAGCTTGTACAGAAGCGAAGGTAAAAGGGAAAAGAAAAATATACAAGGAGGGGGAAAAAGAGTGTGGATGGGGAGTGAACAATGGATGCCACGTGATAAGGTAATAAGGGAAGATTGATTGAGGGGAAGGCAAAACATTTAGTATAGGGAAGCGAGTGAGTTTGACAGGAGGAAAAGAGATGAATCAGAAACAAGTGAGAGTCTGAGTGCAAACAGTGTCAGAGGGCGGCTGCGTGCATGTGTGTGTGTGCGTGTGCGTGTGCGTGTGCGTGTGTGTGTGCGTGTGTGTGTGCTCAGTGCTGACCAGTGACCTCTTAGACTGGACACAGAGCTGAGAGTGTTAAAGCCTCGGACTCACCTCCTCTCCTCCTCCGAGCAGAAGCTTTAGGTTAGGAAGCAGATAGAGATCAAACCAGAAGACAGAGAGAGAGAGAGAGAGAGAGAAGAGAAAACGACAGAGAATGACAGCAGGCTAAAACACCCAGGAAAAATCAAGAAATGCCTGTTAATTTTGAAGGGGAAAACGAAAAGTTAGAACAATATAGAAAGGAGGAAGGGACGGCGCGTGCATGCGTGTGTGTGACCCCACTCCCAAGGGAAGACAGACTATGCACCCACTGCGCACACAAAGTGGTAGAAACAGAGCTACACTTTCTAAGCACCTGCCCACTATACTGAGACATCAGAGACATACACAGAAACACACACACAGTTTGAAACTGTGAACAATAGTGGAAAAAACATGAAATACAACAATGTGCAAACACAGCAGCAGGACTTTTAAACTGCTGTGACAAAATAAGATTGGTCAATGGAATACAATCACCCTAACGAGTACGGCCTGTATTATCTTAGCGTGGCTTAACCTGAAGTGATTTTGGCCTAGAGGTGTGGGGACCAGCGCAGCCACGCCAGTAGATCGGGTAGACCTGATTTGACCTACTCGTGGAACGCGACGAAAATGACAGCCTGGGTGTTGAGGCTAGTACTATCTAGTACTATCTAGACCTGCACATGCAAACAGAGCTGCTACATTTAAACAGATCTCATTATTTGTCTGCATAATCTTGAGGAAAAATGTGTCTGAGTAACTGCGTAGTAGAGCATGTCGTATTTTTTCGCTGTACGTACCCCATGCGGGTTGTGTATGATACCCATACACAACCCGCATGGGGTACGTACAGCGAAAAAATACATGCGTGCATACATACGTGCATGCAGTGTTTGCAGGCTCCACTCACCCAGCTCCTCCAGTTCTGCCGTCATGGACTTGGATCTCAGCGTCAGGGTGGTGCTGGGGGCCCTCTTGGGCGGCGGCGGGGCTGTGTGAGAGAAAAGGCACGGCGTTGAGGAGGACGACGCGGTGGGGGACCACTTGGCCTTGCGGCTCAGCGCCCGCTTGGCCCTGCCCAGGCGGCCGGACCAGCCGCCCGCCGCCGTCTTCGACACCTCCACCACGTGGTCGAAGTCGGCCGAGACGCCAGGCGCCTCGCACTGGCTCAGCGCCTTGTTCAGGCTGCGGTTGGAGCCCAGTTTCTTCATGCCTCTGTTTTCTTTCCTGTTGTTTTTTAATACGTCTGGGTGTCTCACTGTGTTTGTGCACGTGTATGTGTGTGTGAGTGTAAACTTCAATCTCT
Source organism: Benthosema pterotum (assembly GCA_039105355.1). Taxonomy (NCBI): domain Eukaryota; kingdom Metazoa; phylum Chordata; class Actinopteri; order Myctophiformes; family Myctophidae; genus Benthosema; species Benthosema pterotum. Next base: position 43,187,804 of record CM076969.1, read on the forward strand.
CAGCGTCTCAGTTTGTGGACGCCTCCGAGCCACAGAGCACGTGGAACATATGGCTCTCCTGTTTGCCCACTGTGTCATGGTCACTGCCTTATCGCCGAATCCGACCGCAGCGCACCGTGCTCGCCCCCCCGCGACCACCGCCGCCGGCGCAACGGGCAGAAGAACGGAACCAGAGAAGAAGAAGAAGGAGAGAGGCGGCCGTGAGGCATCCGATCGCCTCCTCGCGTCTCCTACGGCGGCGCAAGACTTGGCACAGGTGCATCGCAAACCATGTGCTGGTGGTGGCTGGATATATATGCACGCCACGCACACCACACATACACACTGCCAGAGCACAAGGGCCCAGAGGGAGCAGCAACGCGGACCGTATCAACACACACTGACCCGGGGAACAACTAAGTCATGACAGTCGAATCAAAAGCTCAGGAGAATATCACCCACACTCGCACAGTTCAGATCACGATGCATGACAGGTAGCTTTTTATGATTCTACTAGTGTACACACACACACACACGCTCAGAGGGTACAGAGCCGGAAGGCAAACACACTCCACCTCAAACCGTGACAGACGACTTCTGTTGAGTGCTGTGTAGATTCTATAGGATCCAGCACCGGTCGGCAGCACGACGCAGGGATACGCCGGAGAAGTGATTCCAAGAGCGATTTGGATCAGCTGCTCGGCAGGCTATCGCTGTTGCGCTGTAGTTAATTCACAGTCCTGACGACTCTGCAGGCTGCGGTACTTTCTTTCCACGCGAGACGAAAAAGTCCACTGGCCCCCGCGTGTGTGTGTGAGACTCCAAAAGACGCGCAGACACGCAGCGGCACGGTTCAGCCAGAGCTGTCAACAGTAACGTGATGAACCCCAGACGCTTTTCCAACTCCTTCTCCTCACGATACCCAACCGTTACTGACCAATCTGATCAAGAACGGCCGGCCGGCCGGCCGTGTACGCCACACATCCCACCGCCTCCTTCCCTCCACCCCCTCCCTCCCACTGACCCACCCCCCGAAAGTCTCAATGCACCACTGGAGAGGGAGAGGGAGAGAGAGAAAGGGAGAGAGAAAGAGAGAGAGAGACTTAGAAGTGGACGTTCGTGAACCTGCAGAGAGATCGCTGCCTCCGTCGGGGCAGCCTCGCGGGCCGCCACGAGTCGGACCGCTCCGCGGTCAGCATGCAGGCACTACCACTGGCGCCGCCGATCGGTTCCCGCTTGCCTGACGCCCGTGCGTACCGCCACGCCGTCCGCCGCGGGGAAGGAGGTCCGTATCACGCGATCGCATCTTCATCTTCGCCGCCTTAAAAACCAACCCCCGTTCCGTATGCACGCACTCCGGTACCGTACGCAGGGAGTGGACGAGAGAGAGAGAGAGAGATGCTCTCACTGTAATGCTTAATTCAAACATGCAGTGTAGTCACTATGGTAACGGCGGCAGTAGTGATGCCTCGGATGGTGCAGAGAATGCGTGTGTGTATGTGTGTCTGTGAGTGTGTGAGCGAGAGAGACCGTGTGTGTACTGTGTGTGTGTGTGTGTACTGTGTGTGTGTGTGTGTGTGTGTGTGTGTGTGTGTGTGTGTGTGTGTGTGTGTGTGTGTGTGTGTGTGTGTGTGTGTGTGTGTGTGTGTGTGTGTGTGTGTGTAGCTCTGTCTGAGTGCAAGTGGTGTGCATGAGCTAAGAATCAAGATAGGCACAAAAATGCAGAGAAATTCCCAGTGGAAAGAGAAGGGCTGATGCCAGGGAGTGTGTTTAACACAGCAGTACAGAGCGGCAGGCAAAGAGAGACGTTTAGGAGAAGTTTAGAGGGAAGGAGGGAGGGAGGGAGGAGAACACACCAGAGACACACACTTCACATATCGTATACCTCAGCTCAGAAACACACAGACCAACATCTGTCACTAATCTAAAGTCAAACTTCTATGCGCCTGATCGTGCCCAATCTAACGTGCAGCATCTAGGTATGTGCCAGGTCCGTTCATCCATCGTACGGCCTCTCCAAAATATTTTATATTTATAAACTGGCTGGCCTGGCCGAACCTGTACTAATTTTGGAGGGGTGGGACCGGTAGATCTGATTTGATCTCATCAACCCCGCCCCCTCCCCTCCACTGCTGTGTCACATCAGCTGGAGTGACGCCCACCCCGAAGGGTTGACTCCCACTTCTAGGCCACCGTGGCTAACGATTTAGTCCAGGCTTTCCAAAAATGAAAGCCTGGGCATCGAGGCTAATGTCATGTCCTCTAAGGGAGAGACAGCGAGATCCAACACCAACTATTATAGACCTGGACTTGACCTGGTCGGCCAGCAGTTTGCAACTAACAATTTCTGAGATGTCACCCTCAGGCTAGAGGAAAGGCCAAGTGTAAATGTACGTTTCTAATTTTATGACAAAATTGCATGCCGTGGCATTTGTGGCTCTTCTTTTTTCCTTTTCAAAAACTCTCATGATGTAGAAGACATTTTGTCAAAGCTGGCTTGCGTCCTAAATAGGTTCAAATACTGGTGGTGGCAGTGCGCCCAAAACTATTGCCTTGGAAAGGTTCCACCTCAGAATATGAAACAAAGTGTTGCCAACCTGATTCCACAGTGACACACTTGTAGGGAAGTTGCTGCCAACTAGGGCTGTGTGGGAGATGTGAGTGTGGATGGGCTACGGGTTGACATGGCAACCACACGGATTTACAGCGGAGGGGAAAAATGTGGTAGCGCTCACCATGACAACAGAAACACACAAATCTGTAAAAAATAAAATCAAGTCTTTGTAGCTGCTATGGGACGCGCATGCCCCGTGGGAATAGTGTCACCAGGTTCTTAGACAAGAGCGTCTGGATTTATCAGTGGTTGATTTAAGATGAATAAATAAATAGAAAACGTGGATGCACCGTGCAACAAATGATGTTCACACTATACTAAAAGCACAGAATGCTGCCTTCAGATCCAGGCATCGGCATGGTAAGGGAGGATAACAGGGAGGACATGCTCAATCAACATCTCAGAGTTTGACGTGCCGGGATTCGAACCGCTGACCCACGGTAGCTTAGGATCATTGTACTCTACATCCTGAGCTACAGCCGCCACAGTGTTATAAGAAGTGGGTTCTTCTGGTTCTTACCTTTCTTGCGGACCACCTCCTCCGACTCGGGTTTGCGTGTGACGGACACCACCTTCATCAGAAGATTGTTCCCCCCCTGTCGGATCAGAGACACCACCTGCTTGTGGCCCACCTTCACCACGTTCACCCCATTCACCTGAGGGGGCATAAACACACACACACACACACACACACACACACACACACACACACACACACACACACACACACACACACACACACACACACACACACAGTGAGACTCTACTGAACTTGAGTCATGTGAAGCTGACTCATGTGAAGCACTAGCTGACTGAGTCGCTGTGCTGAGCGTTGCGAAGTTCGGTATGACCCGACTCAGCCCTGTCAGAGTTGCGATCCGACAGGAAGGGGTGAACCCTGGTTGATGGGACTGATAAAACACTAACTTGTCCTCTATAACTTATGGTAAACATTTAAAACACACATAATACAGTATATGATTTAGCTTCAAAACAGTTAATATTTTGATCACATGGGGGACGCCGTTGTATTGTGGCTGCTGCTGGTATGATGTTACAAGCCATACCGTGTTTTCCAGCTATATATATGTATGGGATCAAACAATAATATTTAAAATATTGTTGTGGCGCTCACATTGCTCAATGCTCACAAGGAGGAGAAAATGGGTGGAATCCCCTTTAAGAAAATATAGATTATACATTGGTCGCTATAGTGCAGCGGTTAAGCTCATGAAATGGAAGGTATTGTGCATTTTATGACTAAAGCATGAAACTTTCTACAGTGTTTCTATACACCATGAAGTTTCTTTTCAGATGTGGAACCCCATCTGGGTTGAAGGGGTTCCACCTGTTACAGGCTGTACAAACACGGATATGTCAAAAACAACATATTTTTCAGTTTTTGGCAGGCATAAAGACAGTATATCAACAAGAAGACTTCTGGAATGCACCAACCATCATCAAATTACTTTAATGGGTTATATCAGCAGCATAGGATATGTAAATAGGATTTCAGGGGGCATTGGGTCACAAAAACACCTCATATAAACACAGACTAAAAAATCGGATTTTCTACAATTTGTGTTAAATTGGATTGAGCTCTCTTCTGGATTGAGACATCTCTTCCTGACATGTCCTAGTTGCATTAAAGTGTCTTTGAGTTGCAATAAAGAGTGTTTACCATGCAATGGCACTAATTGTGAGGCCTAAAGGCCTATTCATAGCTGATCTTCAGTGATCACCGGGATCACCGCAACCACCACCTACAATATGACGTAATACCTCCGCAAACACTGCTCTTTCTAGCCCTCCTCTCTGATTTTACTAACCACCGCAGCGGTGCTCACTGGAAACGACCACCTGATAGAGCTAAACCTATTACATTGGCCAGGAGCCGCCAGGCAATGTTGATTGGTCCAGAGGTTTGGAACACCGGCTGCTTCTTTTTGACAGCTCAAGATGTAAAAAAGAAAACACACAACAACCCATAGCGTGACAGGCTGGAGGAGAACGGAGGAAGGAATTTAACGATAAAGACAATGACATAAATAGAATAGGAAATAAACAGAAAGCAGAAAGGACTATAATTGAGGCAGGTATGAAGTAGAGAGAGAAAACAGAGGGTAAAATGTAAACAACAATGGGTCCGAGGAGAATGGGAGAGGGGAGGCGGACTGGCGGAGGGGCGAGGTGCTGGCAGTGGTTTATACACTATGGATAGCGGTGGCCGTGGTGGTTTGAGCATTGCTCAAGGTGATCACCGAAAATAACTCTGATAAACTCTGAATGAGCCTTAACAGTCTCCTGAGTAGGGTTGTCGCAGTATGAGATTTTACAGTATTACGCTATTGGAAACCTATACCTCGGTATTTCATGGTATTAAAAAGTCACCACTTTCGGACTCAGCTTTGATGATCTTGAGGAGTCATTGACCCCAGAACTGCTTTTCGCACCATAGTCTCCATTATAATATTACATTATGTTTATAAAATCATAAAAACAGCTCCAAAAGGGACTGCATGAAGAACTGTATGAAGAGTGTAAAAATTAAACCAAGTAGACCCTTGCGGGTCCATTTGGTTTCATTTTTACACTCAAGAGTTAAAATATTCATCATCTGGATAAGCCTACACAACTAGAGAATGTAGAAGATTAATGGTCAGTATGTTTGACTGTTTTGTTTCACAAATCCTGTTTTGTATTCCAAATGGAATTGTGGACAAAAGCAAAAGCAATCTTTAGTTTTGGGGTCTGTGGGGCTAAACTGTCATCAAATAGTAGTCCGTGGCTCAAATGCCGAATAAATAGTGGGCCCTGGAGTCAAAAAGATTGAAAACCACTGCTTCATATGAAAAACTGCCCACCCTGCAATTCTTCCAGCCCACCCTAGTAGGGCTGGCTAAATTCGGCCCTGGGATCTACTAAAGAAAGATGATCCAACACAATGATGGAGAGGACATCCCACACCTCCCTATGTGGTCATAGAAAGATGCTGGTGCAGAGAACACAAATGAGCTGGCCAGATGTATGGAGAACCGAGATGACTGGCGACGCCGTGGAGGGCTGGTCTGACCATGTAGGGGAGAAGAAAGGGTAAAGCAGTGGTGGTCTTTTTTTTCCATTTCATCCATCTAGATCCCATTCACCTACCCTCCCCATAGAGAATTCCAAATAATATTTATATCAATTATTGTAAGCCGCTATAAGCCATCCAGGATCCTAATAATTCATGGCATAACATGATTTGTTTTTCACATAATCTAATATTATACAGTCATGAATTGTCAGGATCCTGGATAAATTAATTATATAGCGGCTTGTATAATTGATATAAATATTGTTTGGAAATCATGGAGGGAAATATGAATGGGGTCTGGATGGATGAAATACGGTATAAAAAAGACCACCACTCCTATGCCCTTTCTTATTTCCTACATCTCTAGTTATCTTGCTTCTCCATACATCTGGCCAGCTCATCTGTGCGCTCTGCACCAGCATCTTTCTTTAGTACGTCACACACATAGGTAGGTGTGGGACGTCCTCTCCATTGATGTCTGTGTGTTGGTTCCCGCAGTACAAGCTTTTTGGCTGGTAGTTCTTGGAGTCGGTGGCAGTGGCCAGCTAGTATCATCCTGCTTACTGCTGTTTTCTCTGATACGCTTGGTAATGCCCTGTACAGGCACTTGTTGGTGACGTGCTCTGACCCATCCCATCCATGGGTTTCTATAGGGCTTGTGTTAGAGCTTGTGTGTCCAGCATTCACAGCCATAGAAGAAGAAAATGATCTTGAGGTGCCGGGGGAGGTTGAGTTCCACACACTGGTCATACCATTAAGGGCTCTTCAGGCAAGTGCTTTCCTCACCTCAAGTCTGTGGAGGCGACCCATGCACATGGGTGTTTAAGGTCATTGACCTCATTCAAGACCATATTGTTGATCGAGGCAGATGTCCTTAGGGGATGTCCACTTTGGTAAGAAAAGACTGTGCTTGCCTTACATGGTGAGACAGCAAGCATATGTCATCAGTGTAGTCCAAGTCTGTGAGGGTTTCAGCAACGTGTCTCATAGACCTTCTGGGCATGATAGTAAAGCCTAGCTTCTTGGCTTTGACCATCTCCACCAATTCCTTATACCTCTTCATACAGCTACTTTTGGAGCTGTATGAAGAGATGCATTAGCACTTACCAATGATTCTTTTTTTATTGCTGCTGCTCACTCCCCTAATTTAGATGTTTTAATGGTGTAATAACAATGACATAACATGTATAACATAAAGTTGATTCATCATTTCTGTACACTATTGTGATTTAAGCTGTCATTCATTAGAACAAAACTTCATTTTAACAGAATATATTATTAAAATAAAGTCTGTGGAACAAAATGTGCCAAAATGCAATTCTGGGGTCAATTACTTCTCCTCCTGAAAGTAGTGATAGTTCCGGGCAAGCAGTTCAGAGCACGCACAGTGCAGTTTTACTGTAAGTTAGAACAGTAGTATTTTTTCTTTATATGTAATTTTTTAAATACTATGAAATACAGAGGTATAGGTTTCCAATAAATACGTAATACTGTAAAATCTCATACCGTAACATCCCTACTCCCCACTGTTAGGCCTCACGAATAGTGTCATTGCATGGTAGACACTCTTTGCAACTAGTAGACACTTTACTGCAACTAGGAAATGTCAAGAAGATATATCAAAGGCTCAATCCAATTGAACACAAATTGTTGAAAATCCGATTTTTTAGTCTGTGTTTATATGAGGTGTTTTTGTGACCCAATGCCCCCTGAAATCCTATTTACATATCCTATGCTGCTGATATAACCCATTAAAGTAATTTGATGATGGTTGGTGCATTCCAGAAGTCTTCTTGTTGATATACTGTCTTTATGCCTGCCAAAAACTGAAAAATATGTTGTTTTTGACATATCCGTGTTTGTACAGCCTGTAACAGGTGGAACCCCTTCAACCCAGATGGGGTTCCACATCTGAAAAGAAACTTCATGGTGTATAGAAACACTGTAGAAAGTTTCATGCTTTAGTCATAAAATGCACAATAGGTTTGCTTACCCGCTGTACTACTACACTTTCTTACTTCCGAGAGAAAATGTCCTCTCTCGAGGCAAGAAGAGGCTGCCTCTGAATGGCCCTATCCAAAAGTCCGGAAAAGGTGTCTTTTTTCTTTGTGTGTGCGTCCATGGCTTGAGTTTTACCTCGATGAGGAAGTCTCCGGTCCTCAGGCCAGCCCTCCAGGCCACTCCCTCCACGTCCACAGACTCCAGGTACTGCAGGGCAGGGAAGGCCGGGGTGGGAGTGAACTCCTCGATGGGCGTCTCAGCTACAGGTAGACACACACAGAGACACCAAGGCTGTAAACAGTGTGTACTGTAGAGATACTGTGTAATCATTTGTGGGATTTTGGGACAGAATCTAGAGGAGCAATATGAAATAATGTGTTTCACTAAGATCATCCTCCTGGTGGCGCTATAACAGGCTGTTGTGGAAAATTTGGGGCAGAGGTTTATCATTGGCATCCAGGGAGTGTGTGTGGAAAGTTACTGGTTACCCGGGTTACTGGTGCCGGAGATTAGCTGGTAACCGATGGAAGTATATGGACACACGGACAGACAAAGTGCAAAACATACTCTTCACCATGACTTTGGACTGGAGGAGACAAAAATGTTTGTTGATTACTTTTTTCACTGAAAACTCAACTATAATGACTGAGAACTTATGCTATTGACAATTTCGCCCACAAATAAATACTAGGCTGCAACGATATATCGTATATCGATTTATATCGATGTGAAATGGGGCCAATACAAATCGATGTTGTGAAAAGCCGTATCGCGATCCTAACAGTAGAGGGCGCACTCGCCTTATACTACCGTTATTGCTGAATGCGCTCAACTGTCAATGCACACCAGGGGTGGACTGGGAGCTCAAAACATACCGGGCAATTTTGTCTCAGAGCGGCCCTCTGAATCTTTGTGGGGGCTCCGGGGAGAAAATTGTTGCAAGCGTAGGTGCAGTAATCATGAGACAGACCAGGCTGGGTTTAACATACTGTATTAGAATGCCGGTGCATAGCATCAGTGCAGTGACAACAACACAACATGCCCAAGCGGGTCAGTGCATCAAGTGAGGTAGCCTACTTCCGTTGGCCACAGGGTGGGGCCGTAGCCTAACTAGACCACCCTGTAACATCTCCCTTCCTTTAGTAAAGTGTCCATGCAATACAGTAGTGCAATTCAACTTCCCCATTAACCAGAACAATATTCACTCATCACCAAAATCAATATTCAAAAATCAACATCAGTACTGCAATAGTGCACTGGGAACAAAATAGCAAATTAGCAAACAGAACATCAACTTTTGTTACAATCTCTCAGTCTCCTTTTTTTTTTTTTTTTTTTTTTTTTTTTGACAAACTTTACTGTCCTTGAGTGTGGGTGCGCACAGTCCGTGCATGTTTAGAGTCTTGACTGAGTGTTGCGTCTGTGTGTGTGTGTGTGTGTGTGTGCGTGCGTGCGTGTGTGTGCGTGTGTGTGTGTGTGTGTGTGTGTGTGTGTGTGTGCGTGTGTGTGTGTGTGTTAGACTCAGTTCTCTTAGCCTAGAGGTCAAGTCTGTCTGGAGGCCTAATCGGCCTCCCACTCCGGGAGAAGGCCCGGGCCTGTAACTCACGGCTTGGTGTGTTCCCCGTCTGTGGGGAAGAAGGCGGCGATGGCCTCGGCGCTGACGGCACTGGAGACCTTACGGGGCTGCTGATGACCTCTCTGGTGCTCTCCCCACTCGCCAGCTGTTCAGTGGGCACTTCTAGCTGAACTGATGGCTGGTGGGCGACTGCTTCTGCTGGCCGTAGATCGATCCTGTTGCGCCGGTACGTTGTCCCCTCGACGTCGACCAGATAGGACCGGAGCCCCAGCTGCTGCAGACACACTCCTCTCCTCCACCGGCCTGTCCTGTCACCCGGGAGCGGCTTCATCCGTATGGGCTGGCCGACGTTCAGCTCTGGCAGATCCCTGGCAGATCTGTCATATGTCAGCTTTGCTGCTTGATGCTTCACCCTCAGCTTGTCTGTGACCCCTGTGGCGACCCGAGGTGTCAGGAGCTGGTCAGCCACAGGGAGAAGGGTTTGCAGCCTACGTGACATGAGGCGCTGTGCTGGGCTGCTCTGCATGCCCTCTGTGGGCGTATTCCTCCAGTGCAAAATGGCCTTCCAAGGGTCCTCTTTGGCGCGGTCTGCCTTTCTGCAGAGGCTCTTCACAATCTTTACCGCTGACTCTGCCTTGCCATTGGCCTTCGGATGCCTCGGGGAGGACATGACATGCTCGAAACCCCACTCCCTTGAAAACGCCCGGAATTCACTACCGGAGAACTGTCCGCCACCATCGGAAATGGCCCTGTCAGGGACCCCATGACGGGCAAATTGCGCCTTGCACCGGCGGATGGTGGTGTCTGCTGACAGGTCAGGGAGCAGGTCGATCTCCCAGAAGTCCGAGTAGTGGTCGACGATGAGCAGAAAGTCCTGTGCCGCGTAACTATACAGGTCCATGCTAACCAACTGCCATGGACGGGTGGGGAGCGGGTGTGACATCATTGTTTCTTTCTGCTGCTCGTGCGCATATTCATTGCACACAGAGCATTGCTGCACAAAATCTTTGACCTCTGACTGCATACCTGGCCAGTATAGGGTATCGCGGGCTTGTCTGTAGCATGCCTCTCCTCCCACGTGGTTGTAGTGGATGCGACGCAGCATTTCAGGACGCATAGCTCTGGGGATGATGATGCGCTGGCTCCGGAAGAGGACTCCGTCTTGTGCACTTATCTCATCCCTAATGCCCCAATAGTCTCTGATGGCAACAGGGGTCTCCTCTTTGTGTTCTGGCCATCCCCCCAGCACGACTGACCTGAGCATTTGGAGACAGACATCCTCCTCTGTGTGCTTCCGGATCTGCGCCAGACGCTGTCTGCTGACGTTAAGATAGTCTGCCTGCTGAATGGCCGCTGTGTCACACTGCTCCTGGTGCATGCTGCAGACCATTTCACGTCGGTACAGTGTGTCAGTTCTCTGTGGTGGAGTCGTGGCCCTGCTGAGCGTGTCGCTTATGTACATTTCGGGGCCTGGCTTGTATACCACCGCAAGGCAGTAGTTTTGTAGTGTGAGGAGCATGCTCTGCAGACGCTTTGGTGCACTGAGGAGGGGCTTGCTGAAGATGGAGACCAGCGGGCGGTGGTCAGTCTCTGCAGTCACATCAGCCCTCCCGTATAGGTAGTAATGGAAGCGTTGGCAGGCAAACACGATGCTCAGGCACTCCTTTTCAATCTGCGCATAGTTTTGCTCTGTCTGGGTCAATGCTCGGGAGGCAAACGCAACAGGCTGTCCCTCCTGGAGCAGGCAGCATCCTAGACCTGCCTGACTAGAGTCGCTCTGTATGGTTACCGGCTTGTTGACGTCATAGTAGCGCAGGACTGGCACCGCCGTCACCAGTGCCTTGATTTCCTTCATGGCGGCATCATGCTTAGGCAGCCAGTGCCATGGCACCTCCTTGTCCAGCAGTCTCCTCAGAGGTTCACACACCTCCGACAGCCGTGGCATGAACCTGGACAGATAGTTCACAAAACCGACACACCGCTGGACCCCCTTTGCATCGGTGGGATTCGGCATGTCCACAACCGCTCTGACCTTGTCGGGGTCGGCCTTGAGACCCTCCGCTGATAGTATGTGGCCGTGGAAGCGGACCTCTTTCACTCGGAACTGCAGCTTTTTTAGGCCCAGCCTCAGCTTCACTTCTCTGCACCGATCCATCAGAGCGATGAGGTTAGTGTCATGGTCGCGGTTGGCCTCATCCTCCGTGTCCCCACAGCCAACAATGAGGATGTCATCAGCTATGGGCTCAATCCCCTTCAAGCCCGCTAGCAGTTCATGTTGTTTCCTTTGGTACAGCTCCGGAGCAACTGACACACCGAATGGGAGCTTCAGCCAACGTTTTCTACCCCACGGTGTCCAGAATGTTGTCATCAGGCTGCTCTCCTCATCCAAGCGGCACTGCAGAAACGCATCACGTGCGTCCACCAGGGTGAATATGCGTGCCTTCGGTAGCTTGTATAGAACGTCATCCAAGGTGGGCATAATGTAGTGGGACCGTTTCAGAGCTCGGTTGAGAGGCTTCGGGTCGATGCAGAGTCTCAATTTGTCTGGCTTTTTTACTATTACTAGATTGCTGATCCAGTCTGTGGGACGAGTGACTGTGGTTAAGTGCCCTTCCTCTTCATAGCGATCAAGCTGTGCTTTAACGGCTGCCTTGAGCGCCACCGGAACATTCCTAGGGGCACATTGCACCGGTGCCACCGTGCTGTCCAGCTCGAAGTGGACGTCACCAGGCAGGGATTCAACAGGGCTGGTGAACACATCGTGGTACGTGCTGACAAGACGCTCCTTGGTCAGGTCCCCCTGCCTGCAGTGTTCCACCTTGTGCAACTCTTTGGGAATGGTGAAGCGTATGAGGCCAAGTCTCTCACATGTCTCGCCCGAAAGCAATGGCCTCTGATCAGTATGCACAATCTCAAAGTCCAGCCTGTGTGTCTCGCCCCTAATGACACACTGGGTGCTGTAGACACCCAATGAGCTCATCCACTCACTGTTGTAGAGTTTCAATCTGGTGAGACTTTTCTGAAGAGGTATTTTAGGCGCCAGCTTCATCTTGTCTTTGATGCTCATCACATTGCAGGTGGCTCCCGAGTCGAGCTGGCACCTCTGTGTCCCTTTTTGCAGTGGTAGGTTGACAAACCATTTCTTCCCTTGAGTGTTCACAGCCCCCACGCTCTCCGCTGCATAGACGTCTCTCTCATCGTGGTCACTGCCTTCTTGTTCCTCAGGCAGTGGGCCATCCACTGCATTCAATTGGCGTGCTTGCTGGCTCCGTTTCATGCACACTTTCGCGAAATGGTTGGCGGTTCCACATGAGCGGCATGATTTTCCAAATGCAGGGCACAGGTCACGCCCCCGTTTGTGCCGTGTGCCACAGTACTTGCACTCACCAGAGTCTCTCATGCCCTGATGTTGCACAGATGTGTTGAGGGGCTCTGACGACCTGCTGGCCGGTCTCCGGCGCTGTCCTTGTGTGGCATTAACGCTGTCCCCGGCCCAGAGCTGCCCAGCGACATAGTCTTTAAGTTGCTGTCCATGACCTCAGATGCACGGCAGATCCTAATAGCCTCATCCAATTTAAGGTCCTTTTCTCTCAGTAGACGGCGTCTAGCACCCTCATCAGTTATCCCGAGAACAAGTTTGTCCCTTATCAGTTCATCCTTCATAGCCCCGTATTCACAAGAGGAAGCCTTTTCTCTCAGTCTAGTAACGAAGGAGTCAATAAGCTCACCATCCTCTTGTTTAAGTCTGCCAAAGACATACCTCTCGAAAATCACGTTCTTGACAGGTGTAAAGTATGTCTTCAGCGCACCCAGTATAGCACCGACATCTTTCTGCTCCTCCTCCGTGAGCCCCAGGTTATGTGTGTAGATGTGACGGCAGTCATTGCCCATCAGCCTCCTTAGTGCTGCAGCCTGCACCGGCTTCGCCTTCTCGCTGAGCCCGGTCGCCAGTAGATAATCCTCAAACTCCGCTTGGAAGCTCGTCCAGTTGCTGTGAACGTCTCCCGTCATCTTCATGGGCTCTGGAGCTGGTATATTAGATGCCATCGTTTCAGCGCGACGCTAGTGCTAACAGGCTAACTAAACTTCTAACCCTCGCCAAAACAAATAAACGCACGCTGATTTAGCGTCGGACGATGCAGAGTACAACTTCTTTGGGTTCAAATTAGGCTTCTGACACCATGTTGCAAGCGTAGGTGCAGTAATCATGAGACAGACCAGGCTGGGTTTAACATACTGTATTAGAATGCCGGTGCATAGCATCAGTGCAGTGACAACAACACAACATGCCCAAGCGGGTCAGTGCATCAAGTGAGGTAGCCTACTTCCGTTGGCCACAGGGTGGGGCCGTAGCCTAACTAGACCACCCTGTAACACTCCGGGGCCTGAGCCCCCATGAGAATTTAAGACATAAGGGGCTCTGGGGCTCGGGCTAACTAAAATTAGTTAGTTAGTTTTAGTTAACTATAAAAACCCTGCAATAGGCAGTCTCATTTGAAGAGGACAGAGGGCCGCCAGCACTGATTCGTGGGCCGGTTTTGTGCAGATTTTTTTTTTTTTTTTTAAATTAAAACACGATATTAACGGCCCCCGGGGGGGTCGGCCCACCGAGAAAATGCCCTGTATGCCAGACTGTCAGTCCACCCCTGATGCACACTCACTGTGAGGGTACAAAAACAATGAACACGTGCGACAGCGGCAGCATTCATTTACAGGCTGCAGCATGAACACTAAACAGAGAGGACCCTTAAGGTGTAGGTGAGTCTGGTGGAAACACTCGATATATGCGCAAATCACCCTCATTGAAAAAGTGTGGAACAGTACACAGTAGCCAAGCTGTCTCCGCGTGAGAGTGAGAGACAGAGAGAGAGGGAGAGAGAGGAGGGGTGGTGGGGGAGGGGTGCACGGAGCACACCGCTGCTCTATTCTCCCTCTCTAGCAGAGAATGCAAACTAAAATCCACACGTTACAGGAGAGACACAGGGAACGACATTATGTACCGGTAGACTTGCTTTAGCCTCTCTTATGTACCGGTAGACTTGTCGTGCCTCTCTTTCTCTCTCCCTCCCTCTCCGTGTCTCTTTCTCTCTGCGTGCGGCGCACACACAGAGTAAACGGAGATGGATACATGCGTCTCTTTCTTTCTCTGCGCGCGGCGCACACAGAGTAAAGTAAACGGAGGAGTGTGTGTGTGTGTGTGTGTGTGTGTGTGTGTGTGTGTGTGTGTGTGTGTGTGTGTGTGTGTGTGTGTGTGTGTGTGTGTGTGTGTGTGTGTGTGTGTGTGTGTGCGTGTGCGCGCGCTAAACGTCCGCCTCTCCAGAACACGAGTTGGTTTTTTGTTGCCTTTTTTTGTCTACTCTAGAAGGCTGTTGAGTGTTGACAAAGCTTTTCCTATTTTGCCTTAAAAAGCCCAAAAGCAAATGTCTTCCATGATATGCTTACTCAAGGACCCCTAGGCCTGTAGCTATATGTATTTAACTGCAGACCCCATCTGAAACATATTTGTTGTTTGTGAGCTTGTAGATTGGCTGTTTTCAAATTTATGATAGATTAAAATTGTTAAATAATAAATAGTTAAATCAGATATAAATTCATAATCATGAATTTACCTGGGGACCCCCTTAAACCCCCACAAGGACTGCTAGGTCTTTGCGAACCAATACCATATTTACTAGCTCTGGACCATAGCTCCACTGCTCCTAATTTTGCTTCACAGCAGTGTGTGTGTGTGTGTGTGTATGTGTGTGTGTGTGTGAGTGAGAGAGAGAGAGAGAGAGAGAGAGAGAGAGAGAGAGAGAGAGAGAGAGAGAGAGAGAGAGAAAATACTGGATTTCTTTGAGGAAAAAAAAGTCTAATTTGTCTGGAAATATGTTTTATTAAATATCGTAAAATATCGTAAAAAATCGTATCGTGAACCTGATATCGTGATATCGTGAGTTTAGTGTATCGTTACATGCCTAATAAATACTAGACTAAAACGTTAGGAGTGGATGACTCGTGGACATTCTACACTTGGCTACATGCTGAAAATAGCAGATGTACAAGCTCAACGCAGGACAGCAGAACAGCTATTTTCAGCAAATGTAAACTTATATGAAGACATCAAGGCCCGCAAAAATACATTTTTGTTGGCTAAGTGAACTGCAGAATTAGTTGACTAAAATCTCTAGGAGTGTAACAATATAGTAAACTGATTACTATTTACTATATCGATTTCAAATCATTTAATTTTATTGGATCGTATCGCAAGAATGACCTAATATCGTCCATGTATCGTATCACCAACCGTATCGTATTAAAACATTCCTTGTTAAATGTTAACTAAAACTAAATGAAAACAAAAATCATTTTAGATCATTTAAAATGTGAAATGCAAAATAGTAATGTTCTTCTAAGAAACAAAATAATTAATATGGAAAAACAGGGAGAGCGCATATGAGATCAAACCCAGAAGTTATGCACAAATGCCTACGAAAAAAACACTTGTCAATGACAGCCAAAAGAAGTCACTAATGTAGGTGGATCCTCTGACAGACGGCATGAGAGCAGCTGTCGCGGGGTGCATGTCATAACCATTACGGAGCAGGGCTATGAATATTTACAGTGTAAATTCATCACACCACATGCTGAATGAAAATTTAGTAGAAAACAGATCTGTTTGTGGAAATTAAGATCAGATTGAATCAGTGAAAACAAAGCAAAGATCCTTTGGTGCTAGTAGACGGATTTGTCTTTTGTTTTTCTGTAATTATTATTCAGTACCGTACAACAATAATCTTTCAACAACTGAACACTTGCTCAAAGCTTCAGAGGTTTTGTACATCTGAATAGGCCTATGGTGACATCATCCTAAGGTTAGCAAGGAATATAATACTAGCAATGTTTGCTATATGGAGAGTATAGCTGCTGCCTTCGGGAAGGAGATACGGTGTTCCAGCATAGAATAAGGTCAGACTGAAGAGGTCTATCAGTCCATCGGACAACTTTGGGGCTTAGTTGGGATTTTCTACTAGACTGAGCTGTGGACATTGCTCTTGACTTTATGTTTCTACACTATATGTATGCCATTGTCTTTTCTGTCTGTTTTGTGTTTGTATTGCTGCTGGTTTGAAAGACAATTAAATTGCAGTGCAAGACAAAGTACTACAGTATATCATCATCAGTGTTGGGGAAGTTAAACTTTTAAAAAGTTAGGAGTTATAGGAGCTATGAAAAAGTAACATATTACTTTACTTGTTACTAAATTATGCAAGTAACTGTTCCTTTACTTTATTTTTTGATAGGGGGGGTGACATATATTATGAAATAAACAAGGGTTTGTTTTCGGCGTATCTGTGTTTACTAGAGCCTTAGAGTATAGATAGAGTTATGCAAACTCTGATCACTTCATGGGACCAGTCCAATGGCAGCTACATAGTCTTCCATTGAGAAGAGGGACGACAAAGGGACCATCAAAGTTACAGGTACCGGTGATTAGCTGTACACAGACGGATGGACGGACAGAGTGCGTCGGCCAAGTGGAGACAAATATACCACGGGTAACGCTCATACAATAGCTATAATACCTTTAGGAATGGGAACATACAATATCATATCATATCACCTAACTCACTTTTCAGCCATAATGGTTTAGTCCCTGACCTGTATAGATGTGTCATGCAATTATTGCCATGAGCGAAGACATGTAAAGAGGGGAAACGTGTGTGAATAATTGCATTTCCAACATGCCACGTTTAATTTGAAAGACAGGAGGGAAATATTGACGTAGCATTTCCATGGGAAGGCTGCAGCATGTTTAGCATTGAGATGAAGCACCTCGTTGAGACACTGGACAGACTGGAGGGTTGTTGATGAGCGGCGCTAACGACCATCTATTGTTCCATAAGCAGCCACAACAACAAACCAGCCAGGAGAGATAGCGGCAGCGAGCGATCGTCTGCCTGAGAGTGGCTGACTGTCCCACAGATACATAATAAACGATGATGAATATGACTTCTTTATGATGTGACCTGATGGTGGCTCTGATGAGGACATGTGCATGAAGGAAAGGGAACAATCCTGCATGGCTGCCATAGCCCTGGGCCAGGGCTTACAGAAGACTAACTGGGACTATGAGACTAAAATGTCTAAGACTAAGGCTACATCATAAAAATACCAAATACATGAGTATATGACAATAACTTGTTGACTTGTTCAATCTTCTGAGTAACGTGTTCTGTGGAACACTGTAGATCGTCTTGCCTCGAGGAATGTCATATTTGCAGTATGTAGGTATTAGTTAGTCAGTTAGTTATTACTATTTCAATCATTTGATACTAAAAATAAAATGACATATGTTTCTAATTAAAACTATGTATCTATGCCTGATATTTTGTAGGCTAAGACTAGACTCACAAAAATAATTTGAATTAATGGGACCAAATGGTCCCATTACTTTTGGGACCAAAAGACTGCGTTATTCAAACTATGTGACTAAATGTGTTAGGCTCACCTCGACTGCTCTGTTGCAGTTTTACCTCTGCCATTCAAGGGCTTCGGTCCCCCAAAAGCAAACAAAATGGTGTAAATACTAGCCAAAACAAAGCCTGCTAGACTTGGGTGAAAGTCTGTTAGACTAGAGAATTTAACAATGAGTGTTAATTGGTTTTAATTTGATACTTTCTTTAGTTTTAGGGATTTTATTTTTTTGACAGGGGGGATGGGGCATTCAAACATGACCCTAAATACATACTGTATATGGTTACAAATTTTTAAAGTGATTTTTTTTGGTTGTGTACTACATCCCTAATATACCCCAGGAAATTGCATCTGGCCACAAAGGATTACAGGATCTACTGAATGTGACAAACTGCCAAATGGAGTCTATTATACAGTGTAGAGTGCAGTGTGCTGTGCTGCCTCCCTCACATTCAGTTGAACTTCTGTGGCCATTTATAATTTCCTATGGTTTATTAGGACCAAAGTAGATAATACAAAAATAAATATCTTTAAGAGATTGTAAACAAATACCGGTATGTATTTTGGACCACGTTTGAATGCTGCCAAAAAACGCTAAAATCCCTAAAACTAAAGAAAGCAACACATGAAACATCCATCTTTTACTTTCTCTAATAACTACCTAATAGATGAACCTTGGTTGGAAGAAAAAAAAGAGAAAGAAAGAGAAAGAGAAAGAAAAGTAGTCCTTTAAAATGGCACAAAGTGCGTTTTAAGGAGAAGCCTTTACCAAGGTCTAGCAGACTTTGTTTCGGTGAGCAGTTACATAATCGTTTTCTTTATTTTCAGGAGAATTTAAAGGTATCGTGACATTAAAAACACGTTTTTGTTCATTTTTTGTGTTTTGGGGGGGTTCTTGACAACAATTACACCATAAAAAGTCGGACTTTTCAGCGGTTTCTCCGTATTTTGTAGTTATGCTAATTAGTTTTAAAAACGGCTCGTCTGGTTGGGCACCGGATTCTTGCGTGTACATCACGGTAAACACCCACCCACAGCCGTGCTGTCTCCAGCCTCCACTGCTGTGCTCTCCGCCTCTCTACTCCGTTTGAGGGACGTGCACACATAGACCACGAAGGGAGCTCGAGCCTCTTTTACACCGACGGCTGTAAACAACAGCCCTTTTCAGATCATGAATGCAATTTCGCTAGAAGTGCCCTCTCATTGGATTACAGGCACTGCCCTAAACACTCTCTGCATGTCCCTGACGACACTGCCGAGATACCCGAACCAGCCAGGCAAACATAAATGTGGACTTTATAAAAAAAAAAAAAAAAAAAAAAAAAAAGTCGTATTAACCGACTGCTGAGAGAGAGAGAGAGAGAGAGAGAGAGAGAGAGAGAGAGAGAGAGAGAGAGAGAGAGAGAGAGAGAGAGGTTTGATTATTGTGTAAAATAATTTCCTTCTTCCACCTTCCACTCTGGGGCACGCTGCCGTTCGCAGCCTAGAGCAATCTAGTCTCAGCGTTGCGACATTGATCGGTCAGAAACCGAACGCTTTGGCGCTGTTCATGCAACATGAGTAGGAACAGACTAGAGTTGGAAATAGGCCTACGATATTTTCAACAAGAGCAACATGCCAACTGTTGTCATGTTTATGTTGTAGCCTAGCTACTATTACTACAAAACGATCTAAAATAAAGGGTTTTACGACCATTAAAGCTGTCTCTGCCTACTTCAGGTCCAGGACTTGTCCCTATTTGCTGCCACCATTCTCAATAGAAGTTGATGTAGAAGAGCCTCCATTAGACTGGCCCCATGAAGTGAACGGAGTTTGCACAACTCTATACCCTAAGTTCTGGCACAGCAGCCGGTCTCTGTCTGCCTGCCTCTCTGTCCCTCTCTCTCTGTCTCTGCTCGATCATTTTACTTTGATATAACCCGTAATTTGTGCGACATCGGCTAGGATTCTGTTTATATTATTGATTAGGCCTACTATTTTACAAACAACTGATATAAAGAGTATAGATTAGAATCAATGTAGTATACAGCAGTTTTAAACCAATGGTCCGGGGACCACCAGTGCCCTGAAATCCAGCCTGGTATTGTGGGTCTGTGGGGTGAAAATGTCATCAAATGGTGAATAAACGCTGAATAAATAGTGGTCCCTGGTATCAAAATGGTTGAAAACCACTGCAATGCAGTACAGTTGAACTGCTTATCACCAAATATTTAGTCTCAAAGACAAGTCTATGGATTTGTTCGGGACACTAAAAATGAGGCAACCACAGTGTCAGTGGTCTAGTTAGTATTTCCTGTCTATTCAACCAAGATCAGCTATTTTTGTTATATATGAATTGAAATCCTGAATTATTTTAGAATAATGACATCACAATGTTAATAATTAACTAACCTATTAACTAACCACATTTTGTCCCCTTTCCCCACTCAACATGTCCCACACATGCAACACTTATTTTCCCTCAAATGAACAGGTTGGACCTGGCCTGGCCACCCTATCTAGGAGGCGGGGAAGTTTGTTGGAGAGGAGGGGTAGAGGGGTGGGTGGGTGGATCATGACAGTGATTGACAGAGAAGGAGTAAAGTACGACCCCTAGTGGCCAAAAGAATGTGTTTTTCTCCATGCCCCATTAGAATGTAAAAGAAAGGGACCAAAAACACATTGAGTATTTTTTTCTATGAAAGCCTGTTAAACACATTTCGAGGATCATCTCCAACATAATAAAATGATGTTACAAATAATGTCACGATACCTTTAAAACCCTTTGCATGGCAGGGGGAAAAACTGCTACAGAGCAGTGGAGGTGAGCCTGGCGGGGCATCAGGGAGGAACGCACTGTAAGCACTGGACCAGGGCAGCATGGCTGCCAGCTGGACAGCCTGGCTCTGACCGTTGCACCGTGCTGTAGATGCCTGCCCATCTGAGGACTGCATGGGACTCATCTTTATGTGTTGGTAAAATAGCCTCAAGGAAACTGTTGCGTCGAGTCCACTGCAGATCCATTTTTGGTGTTTTTGAACAAGTTAGGAAATCTAAAAGAGGTAGTGATTTGGACACTAAACTCCTTCAAACCGAATCTAGATGGATTTCTTTTTTAAATGTCTGTCAGTCTCAAACAAAGATCTCCAGTGCTATTTATAGGTTTTCTTCAAGAAATGATTGTGCAAGACTTTTTTTTTTTTTTACGTCAATGCATTATTCATGATTTTTACTAACTGTGTTAATTGTTTTTGTATTCCATTCTGAGTTGTCCACACACACCCCACCATCAGGCAATGATGTCAGCAATTGGAAATTCTTGGCACCGGAGCTGATTTGGAGTTCTTTATAATCAGGTTCTTTGCCTGCGTCCACCATATACTGGAGCACTGATGAAGGTCTTCGGACCAAAATGTGTTTTAATTGCACTTGGAGCTCAGAGGACTTTATAAAATAAACTAAAATATGGCTTGTGTTATTAAAATGCTTACTTTCCTTAGTGGAAAAACTATGAGGCCCCCACCATATGGATAAAACACAGTTTTTGGCCAGAACACGATTGTTTTTCACCAGAGGAAAAAATACCCTCAATACTTTTACATAGCTCCACTGAAAGGCAGAATCATAGAATCAGTGGAGCTATGGGCCAGAGCTAGACACACCCCTTATTGGCTACATAGGCTACTGGTTCTGCCATTTTTAGGTGTTGTGGAAGTTCTGTGTAGTTGTTTTTCACTAAATTGTTAGATGGCTGCATGTGAAAATCCCTCAGTTACACAGGCATTTGTCAAAAGACCTCTGAAGCTTAGATCAAC
>CM076969.1:43214300-43236800 GCA_039105355.1 Benthosema pterotum
AAAAGCAAAACATATAGTACATATACATTTTGATTTTTGCCCAGAAAGTTGCCTATACTATTAAAGTAATGACACATGCTATAGAAGTGACATTCAATCAAGGTTCAAGGTTCAAGGTTCAAGGTTACTTTTATTAGCCATTTCAACAAGTTGAATTGGAATTTGTCTTGCTCATATGGGGGGATACCCAGACTGTACTGAGCGTGTCGCCAAGCAGAGCAGCGCCAACATCATACAGGCTGGGCGGGGTGGGGGGGTGAAGGAGGACACAGGGAGAGATATCAAAAAAGAACACAATATTCATGTCATAGGCCTTGATTTAGGTCATAACAGGTACATGGCATTCCAAAAACAACCTCATTAGACAGACAAGTTACAAGCAGAGGGGGGAGGGAGGGGGTAGGAGGCAGCATGTGTAGTTATCAGTCCACGCTCAGGGCCTTTTAAGATTGTCTGTCTACTCTATGGTGGAAAGCGAGAGTCTGTTTCACAGTCCAATCCTCCGGGCACAAAGCCGTGTGAAAGTGTCAGTGTTTATGTTACTGTGAGATAGAGCGGCTTCAAGGAGAAGGCTCGATCCACAGGTGTGCGGGGGAGGGAGGAGGGAGGGGGGCGAGACTCCGAGTTGTCCAAAGCATGGCCACGCCGTTGTCCCTCGCTGGTTGCATTCTCAATTCCATAAGAGGGGTTTTGAAGCAGGGGGGTCAAATCACAATTTGCTGTGAAATCAGAGATTTAGATCGAGGGCAAAGCCAATTCGCTGCTCCCCTTCTTAAGTCTTTTGGTCATCAGCTTATGGGTTGGTTGGCGAGACAACTGTGATGGCATTCAGCGTCCTTAATTCTCAGCCGCAACGCTCCCCATTCCAATCAGCATGGCGGGTACAGGGGGGGCTCCTACTTGACCCGTCGAATTTCCAGTATACCAGAACCAGGCCCAGTCCAATCGCCAGGAATCCGATAACCATTAGTAATCCAAATGTTTAATCTCCATCTCACCGAGAGTCTTTCCCAGATCCACAGGGGCTGTTGTTCTCACGGGCGAGACAGGCAAATGTCCAATCTCACCGACAGTTCTTTCCCAGATCAACAGGGGCTGTTGTTGTCCCGGACGAGACGAGCGTAGCATGTCGGCCCCTCGGCTCTCGACTTTCGGGTGGAGAAAATGGTGTCAATAGCGCTGATCAACCAATCAATCAAATCTTGAGGTTAGGCTTTCTCCGAGGATGCAGGCAGTGAGAGGACCGGTGGCCAGGCTAGGAGTTCACCCAGAGTCGAAGCGCAGACGGCGGACACGAGACACAGGCATGGTCGGAGGGGGATGGGAGGGGAGGGAGTTAGGGAGAGAGATGAGGAATGCGACTGCCTCCTTCGAGAGTCATTCAATCAAACTAAAAAGTCTCCAATACGTCAACCCGGCATGTCATGTAATAAACACTTGGTTTAAGTGGGAGGAAACAACAATGTGAAGGCTTGGAGCAGCTCCGCATTTCAGAGCGACACACGCTGGCATTTAGACAGAATTTGCATCACAACGCAAACCATAAGTTGTTTCAGTAGCCCCCTCCCGCCCCTCGTCTCCCTGTGATCAATAGGAACTACCGGAGAGGAGAGGAGAGCACTCTCCCTCTGTGTGAAATGTCAGTGTGAGAGGATGGGGGGAGGCATATGCAGGAACATGGAGAGGGTGAAAATGTGTGCAAAAATGGATGAAAATGGGTTGAAGTCAGAAGATTCTAGGAAGATATGCAGGTACTTGCAGGTTCATATTACTGTAACACTCATGAGAGCAGGGATGTTCAGAGAATGTTGGAGGGGCTGAAATGCTATAAGAGGACACTTTTGGGCAAACATTGATTGATTGATTGATTGATTGATTGATTGATTGATTGATTGATTGTATTTGATATTTATGATACAGTTCATAAAAGAACAGTAGCCTACATACGTATCCGGCTAGCACATAAAAGTCATAATAAGACTTAATTCTATTGTGATCCAAAATAAATACTTATGGTAAGAACGTTTCAACAGTACATCAGAGTTATAACAACAGTATAGATATCACTAGATAAAATAAGTATGAAAGAAAACACTACACTAACTTGCCCATCAGCCAATTTTTCAACATATTTTTAAAAATGTTCAGAGACTGAGCCAATTTTATTTCCCTAGGAATTTTATTCCAGTTCCCCACCGCAGTATATTTATATTTAAATGAGCTTTTACCTACCTTACTGGTTTAAGATCAGTTACACTAGCCCTTGAGTTTAAACTATCTGACTGGTTAACATACTGGAAGTAACCTTTGAAGTATTTTGTTCTTTTAAACGTTTGTAGACCATAATGAGTCTCAGTTGTTGTACTCTGCAATCAACTGGGAGCCATTGCAGATCCACAGTGTCATTTGGGCGGTGTGAAATTTGTAGTCCCCATATGTCTTTATATAGGCAGAAGGAGCCAGTGCATTTCCTGGCAGCGATATTGCCATCAGCATTGCCAGTGCGTTACCAGCCAGACAGGCGCAGCAGTCCCACGTTGTACCGCACTTGAGGTTAGGGTTACAGGGTAAGGGTTTGGTCAGGGGGGGGTAAGGTAATAGTTAAAGAAAGTTATGAAAATCTGGGAACTAAATGGTTATCAAGAAATTTAATCTATTGGTGCCCAATACATGTACTAAAATGTTGAAATTCAACACCTGTGGGAATTTCAGATCACTAATTACAGTACAGTAATTCCTCCACCATGAGAAGGCAAAACATGCTTTATGTAGCATGTGATATGTCTAACTAGGGGGTTTTCATGATGCTGAATCTGTTCCAAGCATTAGTTTTTCTCATTAAACAACTCTTTGGGCTAAAAACCATAGCCATACCCGTCATCAAAAATGTGCTTAGTCAGTACATCTGAGCAAGTGTGGCAATTTTCAGCCATTTTTAGCCTGATGAGTGTGCTTTTTGCAAAATGAATGCTTGGAATGGATTCAGCATCATGCAACCCCCCGAGTTAGACATATGTTTTGTCTTCTAATGGTTAGTGAATGGGTACACTGACACGTGTTTTCCACGTGTGGGCTGTTACCTGTATGAGGTGAAGTTGTCGTAGGATCCCACAGTGTAGTGTCTGAACAGTCTCTTGGTGCGGTCCTCTCGAGTCTCTGTGGAACAAGAGGACACTGATAAAAGCCTTGCACGTGTACTGTATCCTGTTGATTATCAAACAAACATCTTGAACCACTTTTAAGCAGTTTTAACTCCTGATGATATGACAACCACATGAGGCTACTGTCTGGTGATCCTGCAGGGTTACACTCTTGTACCCAAATAACCCCCCAGACAGACTTGTTTGCTATTCAAACAAGACAGTAGAATCTGACAGGTATTTCATCCATCCATCCTTCCATCCATCCATCCATCCATCCATCCATCCATCCATCCATCCATCCATCCATCCATCCTTCTGCTTTTACAGTGAAAACCTTTATTTTGAAGGTCCTTGAGAGGGTATGGTCCCGGTGCAGCTGAATGATGAGGAATTCTTAACCAAATAGACCAAGATCAGGAGTTGCATTATTGATAGTCATCTGCATTCCTTCATTTTCAAAATGTATACACAGTTAGAATGTTAAAGAATGAACCTCCCAAACACTTTGGGCTGGTTGGGTCTCAGTTGTTCCCCAAAATCTGTTGAAAATCACTGTCCTAGCATATAAAACTACAGCACAGTATACAGCATGTTATAGATCTGCCAATGTGTGGCACTGTTGCACCATATTCCTGCATGCTGCTGTCTGTGGACTCACTGGAATTATATTTCTTTTAGAACTTTTTATGCTTTTACCCCCTTTTTTCTTTCTTTCTTGATAGAACAGCAGACACAGCAGTATATTGAAATGATGGAAGCTGCATACTGTATTATTATTATTACTACCCTTATTATTATTATTATTAGTGCGTTGGTTATTATTGGTGTGTTACTTAAATATATGAGTGTGTGTGTGTGTGTGTGTGTGTGTGTGTGTGTGTGTGTGTGTGTGTGTGTGTGTGTGTGTGTGTGTGTGTGTGTGTGTGTGTGTGTGTGTGTGTGTGTGTGTGTGTGTGTGTGCGCGCGCGCGTGTATATGGGGTGGGGGGCTGTGTGCATGCGTGCGTGTGTGCTTGCGTGTCTCTCTACAGGCCTGCATGCACATTTGTACTCAGACACGTGCACTGCAAAGTCACTACATTGTTCCTTTTACTTTGTGTAAAACAAACAATGAAAATCCTTGTGTTTCCATTTATTCCTGTATGAGCGTGTGTGTGTGTGTGCGTGCATGCGCTGTCACTGTGTGGGAGGACTTATCCGGTGGGACTGTGGTGAAGGATCAATGGCCTCTCCCCCTCCCACTAATACACACAGCACCTCCACTAAACTGCAATCTGCTGACTGCACACCCCGGACCGGAACCCATTCAGAGAATACAAACTCTTAATTGGACGACGCTGCGTGTCTGTGTGTGTGTGTGTGTGTGTGTGTGTGTGTGTGTGTGTGTGTGTGTGTGTGTGTGTGTGTGTGTGTGTGTGTGTGTGTGTGTGTGTGTGTGTGTGTCACTGAGAGATACACACACATGGGCTTGGAGAGATAGTGAACAACAGAACTAAAGTGACAATAAAACAAGAGATTAGGGGGAGAGAAGTCAAGACAAAAAAATGAGCGTGTTGAGAGACTGCGTCTGACAGCACATAATTTTCCCCACTTAGGCACATACAGCATAATTAAGCAAAAAAAAGACAATAATTTCTCTTCTTCTTTATCACTGTGTGCGAATCCTCTCTGAGTCTCACTCTTTTTATTAACAGTTTAAGTGCTTAATATAACTATATTCCTTCCTACCCAGGCTGCTAGGGTTGATGATTGATTACCTTAGGAGACATGGAGAATATTGTGCGCCTTTGCACGACATTCCCCTTGGAAATAGTTTCATGTTGTCCAGCGACCAAGACATCCAGTGAAAGCAACCGTACCTTTGTATTGTACTCATTCCCAGAAGTCCTTGTGCTCTAGAGAAACAGATCATCAACACACGCCATCAGTCTGGTAGATCACCCGTATGAATTTTTTTTTTTTTTAAGTTTTGAATGGCAATTGTAGTGTTAATGCCATACTTGCCATACCGAAGCATTCTAATAGGTGGATCTGATCAGCGGAGGGAAGCTGGCAATATCCTCGCTAAAAACGCCTGGCCAATGCTCCACTCGTTCCAAACTCTCCCGCCTCCTGGCCCCAAAACTATGGAATGCACTTCCCACTGCAATCAAAACCACAGAATTACTCCCCATCTTCCATCACAGTCTGAAAACACATCTTTTCAGGCTCCATCTCACCCCTAGCTAGGTTTTATATATATATATGATGTTGGATAGGAGTTAGAGGATATCAAATGTATTACCATCTGTTAGTGCTTAAATAGTAACTGTAATATTTGCAAAACTTGGTGACAAATGACATTTCAATCCTGTCATTTTTTCTTATCCACTTCTGCGCCGATTGTGAGGATTGGTGTCTATGCCATGGCTTTCACCGTTAAAACCCTTATTTTGAAGTGTCGGATCTCTGAAACCGGATGTGTGATGGCATCATCATGTTTCTGGTGTCTCCTTCTGGTGTCTCTAACCATCTGTGCAAGAACATCCGGGTCACAAGTCCTGGAAGTGCTGTTCAGTTCCATTGGAAATAGCTGATTTGTCGAGAACAATGACATTGAGGGAGGGAATCTGAGATAATGAAACTATAGTGCATGGGATAGAATGGGAGCAGGAGCAAAAAAAATGGACGCACCCCATTTGTCCCAAATGAAATGCAACAACACGACAATGGGCAAATCGGACAGTCGGATTAAAATTATCCACCCAGTCTACTGCTTCCCCAAGGGACCACCAACCAAACACTGAATGCTTAACTAGTGTTAGCTCCGCGCATGCAAGTAACAAGTAAGACGATGCGCGTCTTACTTGCATGTGGGAAGCGAACACACTTTGACAGTGGATACTAGGGATGTGTCCAATGTGACCACTCCAGCCCAAGGCCTTGTTTCAGGTTGCCTAGCGTTGATTATTCCTGTCGGTATGGGGCTCAGCATTCCTGTAATCAGACTTGATGGCTCATGATGGAGAACACCTGAGCCCGCTGCCCTCCGGAGAGAGAGAGACAGAGAGAGAGAGAGAGAGAGAGAGAGAGAGAGAGAGAGAGAGAGAGAGAGAGAGAGAGAGAGAGAGACAGAGACAGAGACAGAGACAGAGACAGAGACAGAGAGAGCAACTCACAGACGTGAAAGATCTGCAACCACCACAACCATACACATGCTAGTATTTCACATAACGTTACACTGCACGGCGGCAATGGCTCAGGAGCAGCTGCCTGGGAACCGATGGTTCGATCCTTGGCCCACATGCCCTGGATTAAATGGTAGTCTAAACGTTGCATTCATACATAGCGCTTTTTTGGAAAAGTCACTTTACACAGTGCATTGCATTCACCTGCACACATTGGGGCGGCAGTGGCTCAGGGGTAGAGTCACCGGATGCTAACCGCATAGTTGCCAGTTCGAACCCCAGAGTTAGTGTTGATGTGTCCCTGAGCAAGACACTTAACCCCCTATTGCTCCCGATGTGCTGGTCCAATTACACATTCATACACCGATGGCGGCATAAACCAGCTTTGTCAGAGGGAGCCACTGCTTTTCCTGGCAGCCGTATTGCTGTTTGCATTGCCAGCGCATTGCTGCCCCCCCACCGGCATTGCTGCCAGGGGGAACAGCACAACCGGCAGCAACAGGCCATGTTGTTCTGTGTTACGCTGTGGCAGTGCCACGGCAGGTTGGTTAAGGGTTTGGTATATGGATTTGATTAAGGTTAGGGTTAGGGTATAAGTACTGACTGCCCCAGGCAATGCCAACAGCAATACAGCTGCCAGTAAATGCACTCACTCTCTCTCTGCTTTGTACCATACGTGGTTTTCCCTAAAATTCTTAACCGCCACTGCGCCGAATGTGTCTATGCCACGGCTTTCACGGTTGAAACCCTTATTTTGAATCTATGTAAAGCGGCTTGCATAAAGGCGCTATATAAATGCACCAATTACACATTAATACACTGATGGTGGCATAAACCATGCAGGGCAGCACAATCAGGAGCAATTTGGGGGTCAATGCCGCAATTCTTATAATGCCATGATATCAATATCGACTCACTGATTTTTACTGTATGGATTTATTTGTTTTTTCATGTTAGAAAGACTGTTTAAAGACTGACAGTCCGTTGAAGTGTAGCAACCTTCATAGTCTATATCTATCATTGTATAGAATTGCTCAAAAATGTTGTAGTTGATTTGAATTATCATGTTTAGAATGTTTTAAAATGTTTTAAAAATAAAACAGCAAAGTAATTTGTAGGGGACAAATTGCAACTTAATTAAGACTAATATAAACTGATACAATGCCCCAATAATATAGATATCACATCGTGAGGTAAGTGAATCATCTCCCTCCTAATGACGACCTGCTGAATGTGTGTGAACGAAATGCACAGCTGTAAAGTGCTTTCAATGAAACCACTATAATATAAATGTCCTGCTGACCATTACTTTACCACACATACTGAGAGAGAGAGAGAGAGAGAGAGAGAGAGAGAGAGAGAGAGAGAGAGAGAGAGAGAGAGAATCCAACAGCTGAAGCATGCTCATTAGTAGTGCGGCCTCAAACTGTGGTCTAATAATAAGGATTGGAGGGAATGAGACATTAACGATGACTTAAAATGCTGCAGCTGGTGGCAGCAGCTCCACAGACCAATGTAATGGAGACACACACACGTGCACGTACGTACACATGCACACACTTAACATCTAATTTCGCATTCTCATTTTAACAAGAGATTCTTGAACACAAACAATAGTAGTTGCCTAAACTTCGGGAAACAACAAGATTCCAGGACACAGATTAAAAGGTACAGGAAAGCACTGCCTCCTCCATAGAGCCACTGCCAATTAACCAAACAGGTGCCTTCATACTGCAGCTTAGTCTGATTATCAGACTCGAGCTCAGCTTTCTGAAGCTTGAGTCTGACATTGTTGCCTATCTGAGGGGGAGTGGTTTGGTTGGTATGAACCAAACCACTCAATCATGGGATAAGCCATTTACTAACCAACCAACCAAACAAACAAACAAACAAACACAGCCGACAAGCGTTACTAGCATGTGAACAAAAGCAGAAACATGCCGGATGATGATGTTTATAAAACCCAACGATGCCTTTAAAGAAACAAATTAAAGGTTGATTTAACTGCCACACTGATATGCATTGTGTTTAACTGTTGTTTGAAGCTCTGGAGCTGCACCCGTTCATAGACCGACTCCCACTAGATAATACATAATGGTACCTAGAGTATCTATAATGAGAGAGTGATTGAATGAGTGAATGAGAGAGCGAGTCCCTGTTGACTCCAATGCTACGGCTGAAGAGAGACGCTATTGGCTGAAAAGCATGTTTGGAACTAACATACAAACAAACCACTCTCACCCATCCACTTGCATTGACAGCAGGACTCCAGTGCAGGCGCGAAGTGCGAGACACAAGATCAAAGCGTGTCGCCACACAGTGGGAACCCAGGCTAACCTTTTACTAGTTTTCATCAGTTTCATTTCCCCCAAACACCTCACACAAAGGTAAGGGGTGTTCAATGATCTATGAAATAAAATAAATTAATTAATAAATTCCTCGAGTTAGTTGGTTTATATTCTTTAAATATGTCACAGATGGGTATGTATTCAGAATGCCATTGGGGGAAATTAAAGAACTGAATTTGAGGTTACATGTGAACACTAGGGGGTGGCAAAGGAAAGGAGACGAGTGCAAAGGAAGGGAGATCCAAGGGCCAATAAGTATACTGCTGAGTCTCAGCTATATTATACAGTATATTGTGCTGTCTGTCGACACGGAGCAGCAGGCCATGTTTAATTTTATTCCGAAGTGGCTTAAAAAAAGAACAATATATCATGTCTAGTAGTAAACGGCAAATGAATAAACCTAGACATTCATACACTGATTACGACAGTACGGGTAGTAATGTTATCCCGTAGTAGTAGTAGTAATGGCCTCCTCCAGATGAAAGGCAACACAATGATTGTCCCAACAATAAGATCGGATCAAAAGATGGAATAAGGGTGGAATCAATAATTGTTGTGATCTGTCGTACCGTCATGTTCAGCAGGTAGGCCTACAGGTAGGTCTACAGTAGGCGGGGTCTGGGTTCAGTAGTAGTAGTAGTAGTAGTAGTAGTAGTAGTAGTAGTAGTAGTAGTAGTAGTAGTAGTAGTAGTAGTAGTAGTAGTAGTAGCGTTATCATAGTAATAGTGCTTTCATTGGGCTTCTTTAGTGTGTAGATATGGTGCATAGGCTACAAATGAATTAAAGGGTGGAGGCAAAGTTAAAGGGGTATTCCACTTTCAAAAAAACTTTTGGTCATTTTATGGTCTACTCAGTTAAGTTATAATGGGTTTCTATGGGAAGGAGCTGGAGGCACTAACATGAACATCAAATATCTAAATACTGAAAGGAGTAACTTATAAACTGTCTGGTGTGTTCACATGAGACTGAATAGACCATAAAATGACCAAAAGTTTTTTTGAAAGTGCAATATCCCTTTAAAGGGAAGGGGCTATTCAAAATTGGCCTGTTCCTTTCCCACAAAATGTCATGAAAAATGGTGGCCTCTTATAATCAGAGTTGTGTTATATCAAGATGTTAATTCAGACTGTACACCCATGTCATCAAGACAGACACACACACACACACACACACACACACACACACACACACACACACACACACACACACACACACACACACACACACACACACACACACACACACACACACACACACACACAGGCAGTAGCAATTCAGAATTCAGAGCCTAGAAACCAAATTGTCCTTGTTTAAAGGACATTCCACACTCTCTCTCTCTCTCTCTCTCTCTCTCTCACACACACACACACACACACACACACACACACACACACACACACACACACACACACACACACACACACAGGCAACGTGACTGAATGTGAATTAACCTGTGCTGCTCTATAGCTGATAAAAGCTAGCGCGCGCGCGCACACACACACACACACACACACACACACACACACACACACACACACACACACACACACACACACACACACACACACACACACACACACACACACACACACACACACACACACACACACACACACACACCTCTTATCCAATGAGCCTCATTGACTTCTAAATCCTCTCCCTCCCATTCATGTAATGCATTTTAAACTCCACTACCCCCCCCACCCCCCCACCCCTCTGTTTAAAGCTGCAGCGAAAAAGGTAAACGGTAGACATTATTATCAAGTTCCACCCTGAAATGCTGACTGTAAAGTTTCTGAACCAGTACAGTGGGACAGTAGCTAGTAGAGTCACCTGATGGTAACCCAAGGTTGCCAGTTCGAAGCCGGGCTCTCCCAGAGTTCGTGCCGAAATGTCTTGAACAAGACACTGGACCCCTAATTGCTCTTGATGTGCAGGTTGTGCCTTGCATGGTTTCCGCCATCAACAGTGTATGATTGTGTATGGGGGAATGGGATCCACAATCCACGTAACGTAAAGCTCTTTGGATAAAGGCTCTAAATGCACCAATTACCAGCTATAATGTTTTTACATACATATTTCAGTATGACAAGTATTGCATGGACAATACAATATCTAGCGGTTGTCTCAAATTAAATTTCAAACATTCTAGTTCTGTAAACACAACCACGTGTGATTGGAGGACGATTCAGAAATGGGAAATCAAACAGGCCAGCTTAATTTTGACTGGCTTTTATTGATGACTATCTTGAGACATCATTACGCAGCATGTTTTTGTTTTCCAGGAAGTAATTAAGATTCAAAAAATCTATATATATGAAATTACCCAAATATGAATGTTAATGATGATATCAATATCGTCATTAACATTCATCGAAGATATTGAACACTTTCACTGTGTTCTGTGTTCAATGTGTTTGAACATTGAACACTTTGGCTGTGTAATGTGGTTTTATTGATATTTTAGACTGTGAAGCCTAGCCTGGGTTCCAGCCCAATTTGCTCTGTTCTGCACTTCTGTAAATCAGTCAACCCAGGCTATCTGAACCCCTAATGTCTCCTCCAGCAACCGTGTGTGAATGGGTGAATGCAATGTTTCTTCTGTAATCATGTGTGAATTTACCATTTATAAAGAATGTGACTTTTTCAGGATTTTCTCCTAATCTACCGATAGATGACCAGGCAGGACAGTTCTATAGTAAACAAATAATTCCACACAAGCCTCACAGTACGGCAAACTGCCCTGCAAATCGGTGTATGGGAACTCTCATGTCTGACTGCAGGTAGCGTCTCCAGGGAGCCAGAGGGCCTGCATGGCTGTAGCTGTCTCAATATCACTGCACCAAAAACACCCATGCACAACATGCTAGAACACTTCCACATACTCCAAGAATAGTAGTTCTCTCTTTTTCCATCTGCCTGTATACTATATACTCCTGTTGCACGAAGCGCATGATGCTCACACACCGTCCCGCTTGCAGACTGTCGCTGGAGGGAGGGCGGCAGTGACCCACTTTCACACACAGTATAGAAGAACAGAGGATTGTCCTCTCTTGCTCTCTCTCTCTCTTACACTCTCTCTTCCCTGACTTTTGTCTATAGGGGAACTCTGACTTAGCACATTGTGTACCACCAGTTTAACCCAGAACGTGGCGCCAGTGACAAATAAATCCATGCTATATGAGCTTACGAAACACATCACCTGCCCCGGATGTTACAGCCATCCATATTTGGAGCCGAGATCACACCTTATATTAGTCGAGGGGTCGACTTTCATAACGTCTCAAAGATCGTAGTTCGTTTTCATTTTTAAAGATCACTAATAACTCTTTTGCCAGATGTCAAGTACGATTTGAATTGTAGATAAGCACATAACAATGCTTTTTATGAACACATTCGTCTATATATCAAAGCGGCAACCATGACCATCTACAACGTATGTACCTTTTAGCATTGCTCTCGTAGCTGATGACAGCCTCCAGATCTATTATAATAGTCTAGTAATACAGGTTTGTTTCCATTGTAACCTGGATTTTCAATGTGCTTGCAAGTCCAACCCTGTGTTCTAGTTCCAGCTCTGTCCATGGTGAGCGCTGTGCAAAGTGTGCATGCTGCGAATCGTAAATCATTTGTGCGTTTGTAACGCATAGCTGCTCAAAATGAACTGGTTGTACTGAGATCCAAGATTTGTGAGCTAATTCCGTTATCCAAACACCCGTTATCCAAATATTAACAACCCCCACCTTCCTGGATGACTCCAGGAATTAAACAAGGAGCGTTGGAGTTGACTACTACCACTACTTGTTGGCAGTAATGGATTTGAAAAACAAAAATAAACTAGAACTGCACTCAGTAGAGTGCCGACTTGCACATTGCACACAGGTAGACCAGAGACAAAGTACCCCGACAGCTCCAATTCAATACTCATGACAATACTTCACATCACCATTACAACATCACCTATCGGAGTACCTCAAGGGATGACCAGTGTTCGATGACCGCAAATCAAGCAATAATTAACTGGTTCAATTAGAGAAAACAAAGACGTGATTTTACACTCTGGAACAGGCAGGGAGGAGGAGGAATGAACGTAATGGCACGTTCCTGGGTCGGATTCTGTTAAGAGTACGATGAATGTACAGTGAATGGAAGAAGATTAATTCTTTTTTTCCCCTCTCTCTCTGTCTCTTGGATGAAATTAGCGGTGAGCACACAATGGGTGGTGGGTGACAGAGGGGACAATGGAGGATAAAAATGAAATGCATAACAAAAGGAAGAAGAAGAAAAAAGTCTGGATCCGTGTCAATTTAATCTCTATCTGCGTTCGTGGTGTATGTGGAAGGCGCCCGCGAGCCGCCCGAGAGTAGAGCAGTACGGCTGATATTCGACGTCACAGACGACAATAAGGAACATGGGCAAGACCGATGTGACTCTGATGGAACCCCAGGCTTTTGATCCACCTCGGGGGTGTGAGATAAGATTTGAGTAATTATGTCAAACATAATTTACACAATTTAACTCTTTAAGCTACATAAACGAAGAACTCCGTTTAATTAAGTCCCAATAAAGAATAGCGCAGAGGATCAGAGACTGGAATGTAATCAAAAAGACGGATATGAATACATCAAAATCGGAGCTCCAGAGGCTCCTGTATGATCTTGCCTGGTTTGCGACGGTTTTGTTGTAAAACCGCATGTCCGTCATCCAAAGTTGTCCAATTATAGCTAATGGTTAGAAAGATCTTTGAGCGCTAATAAATCCTGATCTAAATTAAAAGCTATAAAATTCTAATCCAAGCGCTCGTTTTTGACAGCACTATCGTTAGTCAAGGACGAGGTAGGAAGTTCATGACCTCCCAATGTTCCCTATTGTTGTTTTTTTGTTATGGCTACTTCTAAGATGAAGACCGGTAACACCATGTGCGTCTGAAACTCTGTCTGGATGGAAATGATCACAGGCGAACTGATTTTATGGGCGCTAATTCTAATCGGGCGCGTATCGTGTTAACCAACTATAGGGGCGAGGTAAGTTCTGCTGAGATACAAAAATCACACACAGTAAAGACATGCAATGTTCCAGCACTGTCCATAGTGAGCCACTGTAAATACCACCAATAGTAAAGAATTTTGTGAGTTTGTATCATTGCGCAAAATTAATGTTTGTACTGAGAGCCAAGAGCTGTGTGCAGTGCTTTACTGGCACCCGGGAAGCGAACAGCGAAGCGAACAGCGAAGCGAACAGCGAAGCGAACGCTGTTCCCTTCCCATATGCATGACGCACTCACAGTGGTTTCGGCAGCATTCGCAATTATTGGCACATAATATGTGCCAATAATTGTGAATGCCGGAGTTCTCCATATTCGAAGACAATTGGCAATACTCATGTCCATGCACCAAAAAAAGTATGAGACTATTGTACGACAACACAGGTCCACGATGGAAGAGTTGAGGGATTAATATTATTTCTTACGCCCAGGGCTTGATTTGTGCCGGAGCAAGGCGGAGCGCCGCTCCGGCTTGCTCCACATGCGCTCCCCCTAGCTCCGCATGCATTCCGGGAGCTGTCAGTGGCGCTCCCCCACCTGCAGAGGCCGATCTGGGAGATATGAGTGGCAATCCAGCCAATACAGCCCCGTTCATTTCAGTCGTTGCTATAGGATACCACTCTATTGGCCTTTACTCTAAGCTATTGGCTGAGGCTGAGCCTTCCCAGCTATGGGATGTTTATCGAGAGTCGGGGAGGGATTTGGTCACTCGCAGCTCAGTCTCAGGCTCACACAGTTCACAGTTCTTGCACGTTGCTAACTGGGCTGCTGCTGCTGCTGCTCCCACCGGCTGACCGTCTCCCCCTCCCTCGCGAGGCACGGTGGAATATGATGATTATGATCGCTATAATAATGATTAAAAGGTACCCAGGAAGTGGCCGGACCCCTACATTTTGTGGTCTCGATTCTCTGGAAACACAAGCACACTGCGCAACACATTTGAGCTTGTGGATCGGCTCTTTACAAAGTGTGTGTGCCATAGTGCGTCGCTCTCTCTCTCTCAGACACGCACGCACGCACGCACGCACGCACGCACGCACGCACGCACGCACGCACGCACGCACGCACGCACGCACGCACGCACGCACACACACACACACACACACACACACACACACACACACACACACACACACACACACACACACACACACACACACACACACACACACACACACACACACACACACACACACACACACACACACACACACACACACAAAATAATCTTCCGCCAAAAATCGACTTTTCTGCGCACGTTTTTCGGTTCGCGGGTGCGAGCGCGTGCATGTGCGTGAGGTGCGCTCCGGCACCTCCCGAGTTACAAATTAAGCACTAGTTACGCCTATTATATTATCACATTACGCACAATAAATAACCCCAGATCCATGCCCTACACAATGTGGGACAGCACAAAGCATTGTCGTGTTGTGCACAAGGGCCACAAGGGTCTGTTCTTACGACTTACTCTAATACTTTTAGAAAATAAGGGGTTATAGTTACTTTTCTGAAAAAGTAACACATTACTTGTTACTAAATTACGGAAGTAACTACTTTACTTTACAAAAAATAATATTTCAGACACATTAAATTGTTTTCAAGGGGAAAAAATCCTAATGGTCTATTGTTTTAAGCCCTAATTGCCAAACAAAGAGGGAAAAAGAGAACTTACTGTATACAATATAAAAAATCACAGC
Source organism: Benthosema pterotum (assembly GCA_039105355.1). Classification (NCBI taxonomy): domain Eukaryota; kingdom Metazoa; phylum Chordata; class Actinopteri; order Myctophiformes; family Myctophidae; genus Benthosema; species Benthosema pterotum. The sequence continues at coordinate 43,229,699 of CM076969.1, forward strand.
AATATCCAGTCTAATGATATGAATCTAATACTGTTGACCGATCTTAATCATTATGATGACATTATGCCCTGTGGAAGACTCCTTCTCTTCCTCATGTGAAATATGTTTCACTCTGGGAGCGCACCATTTCATTTACATGAAATGACATAGGCAGGAGGAGACGTTTTTATTACATTATGGGTAACTACTAACTCACCCATTGAAAACACAGTAGCTCTAGTGGAATTACTGAATGGGGGAAAAGTAAAGAGTTACTTTACAAGTTAATGCAAAAATAGTCCCTTTACCTAAGGGCGTTTCTCGCGAGGTTTGTTAGTCACAACACGTGCGTGATCGTAAATTAACGATCACGTAACACTGTCAAATCTGCTGAACTGTATCTCTACACACTGCTCTCTGTTTAACTGTATCTACACACTGCACTCTGTTCAACTGTATCTACACACTGCACTCTGTTCAACTGTATCTACACACTGCACTCTGTTCAACTGTATCTACACACTGCACTCTGTTCAACTGTATCTACACACTGCACTCTGTTCAACTGTATCTACACACTGCACTCTGTTCAACTGTATCTACACACTGCACTCTGCTCAACTGTATCTACACACTGCACTCTGTTCAACTACAAACTGCACTCTGTTCAACTGTATCTACAAACTGCACTCTGCTCAACTGTATCTACACACTGCACTCTGCTCAACTGTATCTACAAACTGCACTCTGTTCAACTGTATCTACAAACTGCACTCTGCTCAACTGCATTTACACAATGCACTCTCCTGAACTGTATCTACACACTGCACTCTGCTCAACTGTATTTACACACTGCACTCTGCTCAACTGCATCTATATATTGCATTCCTCAAAGTACAGAACATGACAAAGGCAGTCCACCAAAGCCGCCTCAAGCCTGGAACGGCGGGTCCAGACGGCGCCTCTCAGGAACAACTACAAAGATTGTAGAAGGAGAAGAGAACATAGGAGCAGCACGGACAGTTTTAGTCTAAAAATAACGTCAGTTACGGCAGCGACAGTGTGCTATGAATGCAAAGAGGTCTCCTTCAGAAAGACTAGACCGGCTCCTAGCTGGCTGTATAGAGTCAATATTAATGATGGAAGTTGGGAGATCCATGCCCCTGCACCAGGCTATGCAATAGCCAATGTACCCCTGTCAGAGCACCAGATCCACCCCATCTGTCAGCGTCGCACTCCCTTTTATGGTCATATTACAGTATATATATGGAGATTTCTCTATCTGTCCCTGTGTCCCTTTATTTCTACATAGGGAGTTGTGTCAGGCGTACTCACATGGAGTGTTGTGACAGAACCGTAGAGTCAGAACAGTCCAGCGCCAAATATGGAGCACAGATATTGGGGCCCTCTCCAGAGCCCAGGCAGAGTCTTGTTGTTTCCACATGGTTCCATGTGTAAACAACAAAAAAGCGTGTCCCGAGACATTGCCAAATGACTGATAGCCACTGCTTTATGAAACAATGACAGTGTTGATTTGAAGGGGTATATACCTGTATAATATCGGCCCAATGGAGATGACTTACCCCTGTAGCGGCTGTGGTGGTAAAAGCCTGTGTGGTCAGCAGCTTTGATCAAAGTCACCACACCGTCGATCCTGCTACACAGCACAGGCAGCTCCGCCACCATGACCGGACAACAGTCCATTTCTAGCCAACGGGGGAGTCCCTCCTTATTGCTTTGCGAGAGCCCGTCTAATGCACCATTGGCTCTCCTGTCCTTCCTTCTAACTCCACCCCTAATTCAGGAATACCGGAGAAATCGCAGAGTTACCAGATCACCACAGTGAAAAGCGGAAACAATTAGCCCTTCTCAAAACACCACCCTTTGGGTGGGATTTAATCACTGTCCAATGGCAATCCAAATAGTTTAGCAATGTTGCTATGCAGGTCAAGCTTTCCTGGTCAAGCTTTTCTATACCTATTGGACAAGGCCGGATTGGGGAAGGACTTAGTGAAGTGCTAATTTAATTATTAGTATTATGTACTGTATTATATCCAGTGTTGAGCAATATTACTTAAGAGAGTAATATGTTATTTATTACTGTTATTATGTAATACTTTTATATTACCAATCTGTTTAGTTCTGTTACTTTTAGAATCGAATCCAACTGTTTTCAGTAATAATACTAATTAATTAAGAAGGAGAGTTACCAATCAGCCAGAAATGCTATAAAATAAAGCAGCAATCTCTCTCTAACCTTTTAAAAGAAATGATCCCAAGCCAACACAAAACCTAAAAAAGTAATATGTAATATCTTGTATGTTTTACTAAGTAACTAGTTATTACTGTTTTCATAGGGTAATACCATACATACCATGCTTGTTACTGTGAGAAACAATAATAATACAGTAATAGATTACTAGTAACTAGTTACAGCCTAACACAGATTATATCTTATATTAAAGATAACCAATGCAGCATGTCAAAGATGAGATAAGAGATGATAAGTTGGTTTCAAATTGAGCAAATTATTAAAATGGTCACCTATATAAGGATTAAAAAGGTGAGTGATGATATCTTTTGACGGAGTAAGTTATCCAGTTAATGATAGTCTCCACCTCTCAATTCAGTGCAATTCAAATAACTGTTTTAGACGTAAAACAACAACGCACTATACCACGGCAAGTTAGAAACACAGCGACTTCTCCGTATACCCTCTGAAGACCCCACCCGGTCAGGGGGTCCAGTCAGTTAGTGCAGGAGGTTGATCGTCCCCTTCCTCTCCTGCTCAAAAAAGGCAGCTTTCTTCTCAGCGAGGACAGGTGTCAGGTGGCAGAATACCTCCCCGGATTGAGCGTTACGTCTTAAAGTCCCAATCGTCCCAAACGTGTGTGACGCTATACGCCCTGCGAATCACCTTGGCCAACGTTTCACCTCTCTGGTTTTAATTCCTCTGTGAACTGGTCTCCTTCTTCCCATCTACCTATCTATCCGTTCCTTCCTCCTCCTCCTCCTCTCTCAGAAGTGTCCGACTCACAAAACAAAAGCCTTCAGAAATAAGACTGTTTGTCTCAGTGAAAGTATACCAGGGTGTCGGAGGCACCTAAAAATACACTCGTCCCTCTCATGTGTGAGCAGCACGCAGCAGACATAGCCCTGAATAATTTAATTAAATTCAGACAACAAACCACGACCAGAAAAAAAAAAGTGCGTGCACGCACTCGCAAACACACACACACACACACACACACACACACACACACACACACACACACACACACACACACACACACACACACACACACACACACACACACACACACACACACACTACTACTGTACACACAAATAAGAGTGTACACAGACAAAGAGTTTCATGTATTGTGAATATACAGGTACTACAATAGTAGAACACACATATAACGTACCACAGTAGAATATTATATCAAGCTCGTCACACTGTAACACTATACTGTGTACCCCCCTACGCTATAACATATACTGTGTACCCCTCCCCCACACTGTTAACATTATGCTGTAAAAACCCCTACACTGTAACCCCCCTACGCTGACACTACACTGCAACCCCCCCTATGCTGTGACACTGTGCTGTAACCACCATACACTGTAACAGTACACCCAAAACTCTTCTCCCTCCTTGGTCCAAAACTATGGAATTGCAGCCACATGCCACAGTTAACATGTAAATTGTGAAGAAACTCTGTAACACTGTAACACTATGCTGTAAGCCTCCTACACTGTAACACTATGCTGTAAGCCCCCTACACTGTAACACTATGCTGTAAGCCCCCTACACTGTAACACTATGCTGTAAGCCTCCTGAACTGTAACACTATGCTGTAAGCCTCCTGGGCTGTAACACTATGCTGTAAGCCCCCTACACTGTAACACTATGCTGTAAGCCCCCTACACTGTAACACTATGCTGTAAGCCCCCTACACTGTAACACTATGCTGTAAGCCTCCTGAACTGTAACACTATGCTGTAAGCCTCCTACACTGTAACACTATGCTGTAAGCCCCCTGAACTGTAACACTATGCTGTAACCACCCAACGCTGTAACACTAGACACATGAAAACATCTGTCCAACGCATGCATGACCCTTATGGGTTTGTTCTGAAATGTTCACAGTATCAACAACAACGGTCCGTTGTGGCCTGTGTCCGCTCGTGTTTGCTGCCAGGTTGATTCCACTGAGCCGAGACACGCTGCCAGTTTGAACACCGCGGATGGCGAGGCACCAGCAGCAGGCGGCCGAAATAATTAGGAAAACAGCGAAAACAAGTGTCGCGAAAAATATGCTAGATGCGTCAGCACCCGGAGCTTAGCACATTTTAGACCTGAGAGAACAGATTTTGTGAAAAAGCCTACGTTTCTAGATCTATGTCTATGTTCATGTCGAGGACCCCCGAATGTAATCGCCATACGTTGTCCAGGGAGTGGGACCGGGGCCTTCCTGCTACAAAGCTTAGCTTTGCTTTAAACACATTCGGTCTGAAATAATATACCATATATTCAAAGATTTGTACCACATTTTCACTATTTTTTGTTTTGTTTCGAAAGTTTTAGATATACAGTACAAGCTCACAGATTGGCAATGTAGAAATGATGCAAAGGGCCCCACGCTATACCGTAGCCTTTTTCTTTTTTAAATAAACAGCCAAAATAACTATCGCCGAATAAATTAAAACTGTTAAAGGTACTATAGGCAACGTTAGTGTGTACAATGTGTATGTTTTGGAAACAGATTTGAATCTATAACTCCATCTCACCTCCACTCAATAACACAAAGATTTGTTGAGAAGAAGTGTAGAAGTGACGTAGAGGGGAAAATGGACAACAATATAACTACAGAATATATGTGCCATAGCATGATATTTTAACCATCACGATATTGCAGCAATGTGCCATATTGTGATGGTTTTCGACTTTTGGGTTATTTTCTTGGCAGAAATGTTAATACCGCTGACAAGGACAAGTCGGTCCCCTAGCTCAGGGCCCCCTGAGCACGGGCACAACAGGCCCTGTTGAATAATCCTCCCCTGAGGCCACCCACCACCAGCTCTAAGAAGGATAGAGGGATATGGTGTGTGTGATAGCATCCCTGAACGAAGCCCTCCATGAAATACACTCAGCTTTTGCAAATAAACGAGAGTAACTCGGTCGGTGGCCCCGATGTGTAGCGGTTTGGAGTGCTGATAGTAGTACTGTACGTGTGAGTGTGAAGAATGCGTAAACAACCCCTGGCGTTACCCAATGTGCCCCCTTGTCGATTGTGATTTGCCTTTACTTCCATCTGTGTGTGTGTGTGTGTGTGTGGGGGGGGGGGGGTGAGTGGGGAGGGTCTGCTTCTGTGCTCTGATTCATCACCCCAAATGGCACTGCCATCAATTAGGATTTGATATGGATGAGTCAGAGAGAGAGAGAGAGAGAGAGAGAGAGAGAGAGAGAGAGAGAGAGAGAGAGAGAGAGAGAGAGAGAGAGAGAGAGAGAGAGAGAGAGAGAGAGAGTGCTCTCGACAACAACACACTTCACTGATTTCTGATGAAAAGCAGAGATAGTGGCCATCACTCTCACCACTGTACCTGCTTTCCTGGACAGGCAAAAAATACTGAAGCGAAGCATGCACCTGCACACACGCATACACACACGCACGTGCACACATAAATGTGTGTGTTCCCACGCACGCATGCTTTGGTGTGCAGCAAGCAGTCAAGCTTAAGGGCAATCTTCCCCTAAGGGGTTAAGGCAGTAGGAGTCTTCACTTCAATTGCCAGTCAATAACACTGACTCAGCTAAACCTTAATACCAAAGACAGGTCTTCCAACTAGTGCCTCACTGCTTATACGCCCTCTGTTTATTTCTCTGCTCTCTCTCTCTCTCCCCCTCGCTCTCTCCCTCTCTCCCTCTCTCTCTCTCACTAATAAGATGGATTAGTTGGCTATGCAAATCCGTTTGCTGACTCAACACATTTCACCAGTATACGGACCACAGCGGGTGCATGTGTACGAATGTGCATGTGTGCGTGCGAAGGAAAAGTTTGTGCATGCATGCCCACGTGCGCAGATGAAGCAGCATCTGCATATCTTAACGGGGCGCTTTGCACCGTGCATTACGCCCACCCCTTCTCATGGACATTCATACACAGATTGTGGCTGAAACGCCATGCGAGGCGTCAAACAGCACATCGGGAGCAATTTGAGGTGCAGTGTCTTGCCCAAGGACACCTGTCACACATGTAGATGGGGGAGGGGGGATTCAAACCGCCAACCCACAGATCACTGAACGACCTACTCTGCTTCCTGAACCACAGCTGCCCCAGGTGCTTAAAGGTCCAGTAAATTATTATTTTTTTTTTTTCACATTTTTAGACCACGACAATGCATCCCCAAAAAGTGAACATTTTCACGTTCATGTATGTTTGTATCAAAACTCCATGAATTTTTTAATGACTTCCAGAAAACAAAACATGCTGCATGATGTCATTATGCAGCCCACCACAATAAAAGCGAATAGAAATGATGCTTTTATCCGATTTCCGAATTGTCTTTATAGAGGTATAAATAAGGGATGCATGCTCTGATTGGTTCAGAAACCCTCTGTGCCAGGTAATCGGGTGGGATCCATAATAATAATAATAATTTGGCTCATTCCACCTTTAACTGAAGAGAGACATTAAAGAGAGACATTGCTGTGTCAACAAGGGCAATTCAACCAATCTAATCCATAGATCGTAAAGTATAATTTCAGGGAAAACCTACAGGGTAGACATTATGTCGACAGAATACCCTGCTGCTCCAGCAAAATGTGCAACTCTGTGTTCAGGGATTTCCATGCCAAGGACCCTCAAATGCTCAAAGCCTCTCGTCGACCTATTACACTATTACAGACTGGCTTTTTATCTCAGACTCCACACTGCGTTCAGCGCTTTCGATACCTGAAAGGTAAAGTGTACGTTTTCAGAATAAAAGCTCCTTGTATCCGCCTGGCAGTCAAACGATAGCGCCTGCAGGTTGTGGTAACCTCCTGGCTCCTGCTGCTTATCTGTTGTTTGACAATAATAAGATTCTCAAGACTGGGATGTATGTCTGTGAATTGAAT
>CM076969.1:43241800-43271800 GCA_039105355.1 Benthosema pterotum
TTTCAACTAAAATTTGCTTTAAAGCCTGCAATAATAAATATAAAGCATTACTGTTGAAGTAAAGAAGTCTTATTAACATCTTGTACTTAATCATTTGGTTCGCCTAATAGAGACAGAGAACTTTTGTATTCATGTTTTTGGTCCAAATTGCCTCTTTTGACATTATAGGTTGCTGACCACTGGCCCAACCTATTGGCGATAGCCCAAGTATGGTGTGAGAATACTGGAGGTGTCAGTACTCAGTAGCCAAGTAGAAGGACTTTGGAATGAATTTCCTCTGATGTGGTACAGGCTCTTCCTCGCCTGTGTGCCATGGCAAGGTCTGATTTGATTTGATTCATTTAACAGCCAGCAAGCAAACAATCATCAGTTGCTCCTTGGAGAATGGCCACTGTCATATGACATGTCCACACTGAGCTCGCATATTCATTTACACAGTAACACTTGTATATCGCACGCACGCACACACACACACATGCACACACACACACACACACACACACACACACACACACACACACACACACACACACACACACACACACACACACACACACACACACACACACACACACTTCCGGTGTGGAGGTTGCACGCCGCACGCCAGAGCTCTGAATTGTTTGTTTGTTTGAAAAGTTTTAAAAGTTTATAATAATTACAACATCGGTCTGGATTTTGGGCTGAGTTGTTTACAGTACTAGTGCAAACGCACGGTACCACGGGCACTCTAGCCCAGAAGCGGTCGGTACCGAAAAAGACTGTTTATGGACAGAGTCAGAACGCTAAGGAGCAGCGGGGACGGGCACCAACCAACCACCGCAAATATGGCAAAAGACAAAGATAATGTCGCACAAGAGCTCAGGAAGCTCACCACGAAAATAGAAGAAATGAACGGAGACATTAGAAAAGAACTCAACAGCAAAGTGGACCAAGTTCACTCAGCTATTCAGAAAAACCAGGACCAGGTTCTAGCAGAGCTGTCTAAACAAACAAGAGAGATACGCTCATATATGGACTTGGAGATCGGGCGTTTGGAGACACGTATCGACGTATTGGAACGAAAAATCGAGGGAGGACCAGACATGGCATGCAAGCCGCGGTTTGATCCGGACGTGTCGGTCGTCATATCGGGCCTAACAGAGGACAACGAAGAGGACCTCCAGCTGAAGGTGCTGCGGCTGCTTTCCCAGGGCCTCGGCAGCGAGGCTGTACCTGTTGCGGTGGAGAGGACGCGCAGCCGTGGGCCGCGAGCACCGGGGCTGGTGAAGGTTGAATTCACATCCAGGGAGGAGAAGGTCACTATACTACGGAATAAGAGCAAATTACGGGATCACCAGGAGTTCACCGACGTGTATATGCGGTCAGCAAAATCCCATACTGACAGGTTGATTGAAATCAACTTTAAAACGCTGCTCAAGGAGTTACCGGGAGGCGCAAAATTCTTTGTCGCTGGTAATGGACGGATACGGAGGAGAGAGACTCGGTCGGGGGGGCCGGGGATGGTCGTGAATGACACGGCACATGAGGAACCGCGGACCACCGGGAATGAGACGACCGTCACCGCTCTCGACTGAGGCTCCTCCAGTCCCTTACCGGACACATTAACACTAGCTCACTGGAACGTTAATGCCTGGACCGATCTGAACAGTGGGTTACGATCCACCGTTCTAACCTCCTTATCACCAGATCTGATTTCTTTAAATGAAACCCATTTAAGCGGAGAGCAAAATATTTATTTAGAGGGCTACGTTTGGCACGGACATAATAGGAAAACACATGTTAAAGCACCAAGAGGTTCCGGAGGGGTAGGAGTATTCATTAAGTCTTATCTTTTCAGTATATTTTAAATTGAAATTGTCGATAAATTAGTGGATGGAATTATAGGTATTCGTTTTAAACATAGACCCTCCGACTATACTTTTGTTTTTTTTTCTTGTTACTTACCACCAGAAATGTCCCACAGGGGTAGAGATGCGACATCCTTCTTTGCTCATTTATTAAGTCAAATCTATTTATTTGCCCACTCCGATGCAATTTACGTTTGTGGAGATGTCAATAGCCGTATTGGAGGACAATTAGACTATTTAAATGAAGTTGATAATATTCCCCTACGTCATTCTATTGATGACTGTGTGAATCGACACGGGGAAGCATTTCTAGAGTTTTTGCTCGATTCTAAAATGTGTATCTTAAATGGTCGTATAAACCCACTTAATGATAACTTTACGTCAATCTCAACAAAAGGACGGGCTGTAGTTGACTATATTGCAGTGCCATTTGACTGTTTGGGGACTTGTCTAGACTTTAAAGTATTACCTTCAACTAAACTTATCTCAGACTTCCAATGTTATGATTTAATTAGTGATCGGTGTCGGGTCCCAGACCATTCATTATTACTGCTAAAGTTTTCTTTACGACCACAGGCTGGCACTATTGGTAATGAAATTAACCACCTATCAAATGATGTGAACATGACTGCTAAACGGAGATTGGGTAGATATGTGCCAAGTCAGACTTGTCCCTATAATCTTGAGAGAGGCTTAAAAGAAAAGGTTATTAGAATACAAACAATGGAAAAAACACAACATGAACTTGACAAGTGGTATAATGAGGTCTGTGATCTGTTATATGGAGAACTGGGAAATAGTCAAAAGAACAAGAGTCAGCCTAAGTGTAAAAATAAGAACTACAAAGTAAATAAACCGTTTTGGAATGAGGAGTTGAATAATCTATGGAAGGCAATGCGAAATGCAGAACACACTTATTTAAAATTCAAGGGGGATAGGACACAGAGAGAATATCACAGAGTCAATTATAAGGCAAGTCAAAATGTGTTTGATAAAAGGTTACGTTATTTTAAAAGGCAGTACAATAAAGGATACATTTTACATTTAGAAGAAACGCATGCAACCAACCCACAACGATTTTGGGAACAGATTAACAAACTTGGACCAAAAAGGCAAAAGAAAATACCATTGGAGGTTTATGATGATAAAGGACAAATAATCTCGGATATCCCACGGGTGTTAAATGAATGGGAAAGATGCTTTATGGAGTTGTTCTCAGGGAAACCAGAGGGGGGTAGTTTTGAGGCAGCCTTTGCTGAAAATATCTGTTTACTTAAATCCAATATAGAAAATCAGGTACCACAAACCATCCCCTCCCAGGGAAATGTTTTAAATGAGAAAATTAAGATGGAGGAGGTGAAAACTGCTATCTTGGCCCTGAAGATAGGCAAATCATCAGGCTTCGATGAAATAACAAATGAAATACTTAAAAGTACTTGGTTTACAGAAGCACTATGTGTTTTACTTGATTTTTGTTTCGAAAATGGTACTATTCCCTCAGTTTGGTACAAATCTATTATAAGTCCAATACCAAAATCACTCAAGAATGATCCAAGAATACCCCTAAATTACCGTGGTATCAGTCTTTTGAGTACAGTATATAAAGTGTACACCTCAATTTTAAACTCTAGACTTATGAACTACCTAGAACAAAATAATATTTTAGTTGAAGAACAGAACGGTTTCAGAAAGGCTAGAGCCTGCATTGACCATGTATTTTCCATTACTACAGTAGTTAACAACAGAATTATGCAAAATAAGTCATCCTTTGCTTGTTATATCGATTTCCAGAAGGCTTTTGATTTCGTCAATCGAGATTTATTGGCTTACCGTCTTCTGGAAGAGGGTATACAGGGAAAGTTCTACTGGGCAATACAGTCCTTGTATAAAGACCCACAAGCGTGTGTTAGAGTAAATGAATACTGTTCAGGATGGTTCCCAACGCCGTCCGGGGTTAAGCAGGGGGATTGCCTCTCCCCTACTCTCTTTGCAATATTCATTAATAATCTAGCAAAGGAAATCAAACAGCTGGGATTGGGCCTAAACTATGATGGCAGTAATAAATTAGATATCTTGATGTACGCTGATGATTTACTTCTGGTAGCTGAAAATGAAAATGATTTGCAGAAAATGTTGACATGTACAGAGAAGTGGTGTAAAAAATGGCAGCTAACATTTAATATTAGTAAAACCCAGATTATGCATTTTAGACAAGTCAGAACAAAGAGAAGTGAATGCCAGTTTTTGCTAGGTGAACAAAAACTACAGTATGCTGAAAATTATAAATACTTGGGTCTTAACTTGGATGAACATTTATTATATGATTTTGGTACAGCGGTATTGGCTGGATCTGCAGGTAGAGCTCTAGGTGGCGTAATAGCCAAAACCAAACAGCTAGGTGACCTAGGATATGCTGCCTACTCCAAACTGTTTCACACTTGTGTATGTCCTGTCATGGATTACATGGCAGGAATATGGGGTTCAAGTATAAATATGAAAGGACAAATGGTCCAAAATAGAGCCATTCGGTATTTTCTGGGAGTGCATAAATTTGCACCTGTATTGGCGACGGCAGGAGATATGGGGTGGGAGCCGTGTGAGATAAGATGGAGAGGCAGTATGGTGGCTCTGTGGAACCGTTTAATTAGAATGCCAGAAAATAGAATAGCCAAGAAGATTTTCAATTGGGATGTATCAGTGAAAGGTGCATGGGCAAGTGCAATAGAGGACATTTTAACAAATACTGGGTTACATGATTGCTTTCTAAATACCAGTGTTGTAAATACCATCACGGTTAAAGACACACTTTTTAGTCTATACCAGAATAAATGGTCACAGGACATACTATATAAACCAAAGCTGAGAACATTTGTAACAATAAAAAGCTGTTACACTAGTGAGAAGTATGTTCGCCTCCCAATATCTAAAAGACAAAGATCACTCTGTGCCCAACTTCGTTGTGGGATCTTGCCCCTGCACCTTGAGACTGGTAGATATAGAGGTACTATAGAGGAAGAACGTACTTGTATATATTGTGATTTAAACGATGTCGAGAACGAGTTCCATTTTGTTTTCTACTGCCCACTGTACCATGCTTTTCGGCAGAAGCTATTTAGTAGATGTAAAAATACTGAACTAATTTGGTTAAGTGATGCAGAACGCCTTCGATGGCTTTTTGAATACAAGATATTTGCATTAGCAGAATTTATAGAGAAAGCATGGGATATACGCTCAAAGAAAACCTATAACTGATTTGTTTTATTTTATTATTATTTTTTTTTTATTTACTTCTGATTGTTTATATTTGGTTTGTCTTAGCAAATTAATACTTCATGTAGTTGTGTGGAAGTGTTACTGTTTGTTTATGTTTTTGGTGTCTTATAATCCCGTAAGGGATTGGTCTTTGACAAGACACGAAAATAAAGATTCATTCATTCATTCATTCATTCATTCATTCATTCATTCACTCACACGCACGCACGCACGCACGCACGCACGCACGCACGCATGCACGCACGCACGCACGCACGCACGCACACACACACACACACACACACTTTGCCCTGCACCTCCTGGGCCCTTCGGCTACAAAGTAATATCTATAGGTGTCAATATCTCGGCTTTCAAGCCAATTGGAAGGTCAAGCTTGGTGTCAAAATATATTTTTGGCATACTGTATGTAAAAACTGTGAGGATCTCATGGTGCGTGGTGGAGAGAAAAGGGGGGGGCATGGAGGAACAGATAAAAAGGGATGGCACTTTCAGAGTCACGACTCGGGGGTGATGTATCACTGCACAGACGGAGTATGTGTCGATACTGCAAACTTCACACGCACGCACGTGCACACACACACGCACATGGGAGCACACATACGCTTGTACACACCCTCACCCTCTCTCTCTCTCTCTCTCTCTCTCAAACGCACGCACGCACGCACGCGCACACACGCACACACACGCACACACACGCACACACACACACACACACACACACACACACACACACACACACACACACACACACACACACACACACACACACACACACACACACACACACACACACACACACACACACACACACACAGCACACCAGCGTTCAGGGGGGAAAGATGGATCTCCAAAGGGTTGCAAAAGCGGCAAGCACATACTACCAAAGGTTTTTCTATGTATATTGAAAGATTTATAACACAATGCTATACTGTATACCATAACTGTGATTTCTGTCTGATACAGCACCCATGAGCTTTTACTTTGCAAGCAGAGCAGAGTCTCTATGGAGGGAGAACGCGACGTATTGATCATGGAACCGAGAGAGGAGGAGGAGGACAAGTCAGGCGGTATAATGGTGGCGGCCATTAGGAAGAGACAGATGTACAAATGCCTTCTCTCTGTGTGAAGTCCTTTAGCAATGTTCCTCTGAGTGCTGAGACTGTCAGACAGCCAGAGAGACTGATGGAGGCACAAACGGATGGCCATGAAGACAAAGAGGACCCTGCATGGATGGGAACCCCTTTTATTGTTTTAATTACCATGCTTTATTTTACCTTAGAGATGCCCCGATACTGTATCGATAAGACAAATATCCTCCCTTATTTGTCATATCGGTTCACATCAGTATCGGCAAATGCTATATCAGTATCAGAAAGGTGTCACTATCCCACCCTTATTTGTCATTATCGGTATTGACAAATATTGCTGTCTAACCAGTGATCAGACACAGAGGTAAGGGGTTGACACTGGCACTGGCAGTTAAATAAAATGTTGGGGCATGTGGAACTTGCTTTGGAGTTGCCCAAGTGTCTGCTATTCCCAGATGGAGGACTTCATATAAGATCTTTTTTCTGTTACCGGTATATCATTATTTATATTATTCTCTGGTATCTCTAGTATCGGTATCGGCTAACACAGAAATTGTAGTATTGGGATTGGATAAGAAAATTAAAAAAAGGACATTTCTACTTTAGCACCCTAATTTATCAGCCCATGGCACTTTCAGAACATATCAGCCCATAGCAGCGTGCAGTACCAACCTAGATATTTATAGCGGTTACCTATACAGGATGTCAAATGTATTAATGGTTAAATTGCAAATTGTAAACTCAATTAATGTATTGCAATATTTTTACTTAATGCAAGTCACGGTGGATAAGGGGGTCTGCTAAATGCATAAATTGTAATTGCAATCTCAAATGGGGGTCAAACGAGGGACAAATTAAAAATAATCATTGGTGTCCCTGACATGAAATAGTTTAGGTACCGGTAACACAGACACATAGAAGGCTTTTGTAAAATCTGGTCTTCAGGGCTAAAAGAAAAGGCGAGGCAAGGTGTTTCACATACAGAGAAAGAAAATACCACAATGTTCCTTCCATCTGTGAAGAGATGAGGCGAGCATGGTGTTTTTCGGCCACAGTTGCTCCTGGTGCCGATAATATAAATAGGATGATATAATTAACGCAGCTGGATAATGGGCGGATAATGAACGTGTAGGCAAGACTTTGCACGTCTCTAGCATCATGGGGTTGCGCAGGGGGAAAAACTGCTGCGCCTGTTTCTGATACTAATTTAGGCCCTGTTCCATTTAGTGTGCAGTCGTTCTCATTTTTTTTTTTTATGTCGATGACCCCTCTACCTCTGAGCTTGTACAAATGGATCCATAACTGCACAGCAGAGATGGAGACTTGAGTTGAAGACTCATACTCGAGGCGCCACAAATGGGACTCGACTCGGATTACCCTCCCTTTCACCTTTCTGTAAAAGGTAAAAAACATACTGCCCTTCCCAGACCACAAATGCAGCATTTACTATCATTTACTATGGTGAAAAACATGCAAATGGCACCCTTTCTATCCTTTCTATGGTATGCCATAGCCAAAGTCTTCATTTCCAAAGTCTGTTTAACGCAACATTTTGTGTTGAACAAATTTGTTTGGAAAGACTGCTGGGTTGTGCCCCAAAAATAGTGAATAGTTCAAATAGGAAAGCCTAAATTAATTCTATTCTGATAAACATTCATTCTGTGCATTTCTCACTCATACAACTGTAGAGACTCACGGCTCGACTCGTCGAAGACTCTAGACTCAACATGGTGTTAAAAGGACAAAATAAGCTACTCCTCCTGAAAATTGACCGGTGATGTCGCCATTTTAGTTCACGTCAAAACTGGCGAAAACACTGGTTTAATCTTCAGACTCTGTGATCCAACCTGTAGTGAATTTCTAAGAGGCTCCCAATGGATCTCTATGGTGTAACAAATCCTACTCAGAGTTCAGATATTCCTCCTGGGGGAGCACAGGCCTCTGCCAGGCCAGGAAGTAAATCTACCCATTTAGTATGAAATATGAAAAATCTGACAGGCCCCGCCTTTGACTTGATTTGTGTGATAAGATTGTTTGGATAAAATCTGCAGGAGTAAAAGAGCAAAGAAAAAAAAAAGTTTGCAAAATTCTTCCTCCTGATGATGCTATAGCAGGACAAGTGTGAAAAGTGTGTAATTTGATCCTCGTCCGAGTGAAAACACACACCAAAAACAATTGAAATTTCATGTTATTCACCCTTTAAGGCAGAACTGTATTTTGGTGGATCAGTAAGCCCTTCAGGTTTGGCCCTGTAATTACTTTCCATGGAATTAGTAAAAATCGATGAAAAGATTGAATGGTTCTGATGGTCAAATCACATTTTTTGGGCTATTGACCTAAAATATCTGTCCTCAAAAAAGGCAAGAGCTCTGTCATATAGTAGCACCTTGCTGATACATTATAACAGACAGAACGGAAAGTGGAGGGCAGGCAGAGCCTTTTTCATTCCGGAGAAATAGGTATCTGATGGTTTAGAGTTTTTTCACCCCCTTTTCAGGATTTATGGGCATGCAGGGCACTGTTTCAATATCAGCCCCATCTCCCTTCGTTCAGACCCCCGCCCTGCCCCCCGCCCTCTCACACACTGCCTGTTCTGAGCTGTCCCATAGAGGATGCTCCTCCATTCGTCTCGTCCCCTCATTTATATGGCCTCCTCTCCTGCCTTTTGCAACCCGCTATCGCGATCTTCACAACCATGCATTTAAATGGGTTTATTTGGAGATTCCCAAACAATGGGTCAGGACCCCTTTGAGGGCCATCCATGGGTACATTTTATCTATCATCACTTGAGTACAACATTTCCTTTTCATGCAAAAAACAAAACAAAATACAGTATACAGTATGCCCAGCTTTATAGTGGTGATCTGATTGGCTAAGCATCCCATGCAATCAAATGCAATCATTTGATTGGCTAAGCAGAGTACAAGCTGTACTTAGAATACCAGCATCATGCCATCATTGTTCTAGCGACACCTACTGCTCAACGCCAGAACCGCGTATAGGTACACGCCTTATGGCGCACCACAGAGCTGTGTGCTATGAGGCGTGTACACCTGCTAAACACACCAAAAGGTGTACAGAATGAGTTAATGCAGAGATCATCTAAACTGGACACCTCAGAACTCCTTCTGGACAACACAAAGAGTGATTTGGAACACTTCCATTCTCCCTTCCTGTATCAATAGAATAGAAATGAATAGAATAACCTAGATCCTCATAAATATTCTAAATGATATCCATATCTTTCAAAATCATTTTGCTATCCAGCTTTGATCGTATAATATCTACCTTCATCTGAGATAAAGCTCCTTAATAAGCCTTGATAAGCCGTGACAGACCCAAAGCAAAGAGGGTGGATTAAGCCTCATGTTTTACTATTGGTAAGCCAACATGGTAAAAATGGTACAGGGGACACCTTTGAGAACGGAGAGGAACGCCCGCACACTGTTTATATGCTCCAAAACACACTTTTATTTAGTAGAGGCAACAGGGGACACCTTTGCCACAAACACAGGAGCACCTGGTCAAACATGGAGCTGCATTCTAGTGTTCCAGTCTCTCCAATCTCACAGCCCATTAATTAAACTGCAAACCTTAAGTCTATATCCAATGATTGAAAGCACAATTAATTTGGACTCAATTCACAAAACACTAACTAAGGCTGTTGGAAAAAAATAGTTAAATTAATTTTGTTGATTAATGTAAGTTAAAAAATTAACGCACTTAAGTCATGAGCACACTGACTCAACATACTGAGCATTTTCTTATTGAAAAAAAATGGGTAGAGCACGGTTTTACGGAGACATATAGCTGTGTGTCTCACTGTATGACTGGATCTACAAGCATTGGGGGCTTGTCGATCACCTATTTTGATAAATATTTAAGAAATAAACAGATTTTTATTTTTTTTGTATTCAGATCTGTACAGGAAAACATGGCATATTTTGGAATAGTTCGAATGGTGATGAATTGATTAGTGATACACTAATACACTACAACAAATTAGTGTCCTCTTACCTTTGACTTTTTTCGAGTAATTTTTAAATCATGGGCCATGGCATATAGCTGTGGAGGGATATGTTGTGCTGACTTACTTCCTTGCTGCAGAGTAAGCGAGCACACGTATAGAGATCGGTTCACGGTTGTCCCTCGAAGTATTACGATTGACCAGTTTAGGTGATGACATAATGCTGCGGTAATTAAGAGATCTCTTTAAGTATAGCTCTTAAAAGATCTCTTAAGAGAACTTACTAATTATGTCTTATAAGATAAGTATCATTGGTTGCTCGCTCTGCTCACGCGCAAGTAGGCCATGACCTACTTGTGCACAATGCACAGGTTGGCACCTTACTGAGTTCAGATCTATTTGATGGAGAGGCAATCAACTCCTTCAGGCATCCCAAGAAACCACTACTTTTCTTACCTACAGGTAGTTCCATGATGTTTTTTTTTCACCTGTTTTGTAATGCATTATGTGAATAGTACTGTATAAACATACTGTATATATGTCTTTGTGTCTATGTTTGCTGTTTCAGGACAGGGAGAGGGGCGGCGTACAGAAATGGAACTGTTTTGACCGAACTGCCTGCCTGAATTAATTATGCTGAGGACGTAGACAGAGATTCATCTGCAGAAGGGAATACAACAAAGTAAACGTAAACTGGATATCCGCCTCACCGGCTTCTCTATGGTACCCACAGATGGTACTGTAGATTCATTAAAGAAGGAGTCACAAGAGAGAAATAGAGAATGCGAGAGTGAGTTAGTGCATGCGTGCATGCAGGCATGTTTTGTATTGGGTGTCACAGCAATATACAGCATTTTATGTTCAGCACCATGGACAGAGCTGGAAGCTCCATGTCCGTACAGAGAATAACAAAAACCTCACTGTGTCCAGCCATAGTAGGAAAACGGTGTGTGTGTCTCCTGTGTGCAGTACAATCTTCCACCAACCAAACAGACAACATGCACACTGTTGGGCTTGTAGGAACGGGTAGGCACTGAACACTGAACATGTGACTGCGTGCACCTCAACCCAGAAGGCTGTGCAGTGCATGCACGCCTTCACGCTCAAAATAAAGTTGATTACCCCGGGAAGAAACTGGAGTGTGTGTGTGTGTGTGTGTGTGTGTGTGTGCGTGCGTGCGTGCGTGCGTGCGTGCGTGCGTGCGTGTGCATACACTAATATTCCTCTTACCTAGCCGCGGGTCGTACTGCCTCATCTGAACCTCTTCAACGCAGTCCGCTGGGAACCAGCCAGTCCTGCCTTTCACTGTGCCTTCCCAGAAGCCACCTTCTCCTATACTCAGCACTGAAAGGGGAGGAGAAACACATATTACATAATGGCTCCATTTGGTTTCATGTTTACAGAATAATTGATTCTCAAAGTTGGCAAGATTGGCCTGCTGGCCTATGGAAAATATGGGATGCACATGCTAATAATAACTACGTAAAAATATTGCTTTGATACTCGTTTTAATTTTAGAAACTATTATGATGTTTTTGTTAGCATATGCATTTCATATATTCCATAGAGCTAGATCACACACAGACATTATGACATCATCAACCTGTGAGTGAAATATTTGCAGTTTATTAAATAAATAAAACAATTAAAGTGTGTTGTATTACAAATACATGAGAATAAATGGCACCCTTGGCCTATTATAGCGCCACCAGGAGGCCACACCCTGTGCGCAGAAGGACACTTTCTCTAGTTATCTCTGCCTTTACACAACACCCACACATCCAAGGCTCATTCTTTCCTAATGCAAAGCACACATACTATATAGGTACAGAAAAGTGGTTTTAAACCCGCGATCCGGGGACCGCCAGCGGTCCTTGAGAGAGTTCCAGGTGGTCCCCAGCTAAATGATGGAGAGTTGGTCACAAGATGCACCCCTATAGATTTTACATTTCATTTAAGTCTTCAAAGCATGAAATGAAACCAACTAGGGCTGCAAGGCTTTTTGGTTTCATGATTAAACAGTGGGCCCTGGTGTAAAACTGGTTAAAAAACACTTAGCCTCGACACACCCACTTTCATTTTCGTCCACCTTGCACGATAACGGAAAGCCTGGACTAATTTGTTACCCAGAGTGGCCCTAGAGGGAGTCAACCTTCTGGGGTGGGAGTCTCTCCAAATGATGTGACATAGCACAGCGGTGGAGGGCCGGTAGGGGGAGGGGCCAGGGATGACGACACGTTGGTGAGATCAAATCAGATCAGCTCATCTGCCGAGTGGATCCCACGGCACCCCGCCCCTCCTAGGCCAAAATCATTTCAGGTTAGGCCAGGCTAAAAAAAACACTTGAACATACTGTACATCCATTATATCCACTCACTTCTCTTTAGACTCACATACATCCAGGAAGGGCAAGATTCAGTAGCGATCAACGACCAGGTCGCAAACCAGGTTGTGACTAGTTGCTTATTAGTTGCAAAAAGGTTGCAACCTACCTTCTGGTCATGACTAGTTGCTAGTCACATCCTGGTTGCATCCTGGTCGAGACTAGTGGCAAGGGTTAGGTTAAGGGTTTGGTTCGGGGGTTATCGCAACAAGCAAGAACCTGGTCGCAACTAGAAAGAAACTAGTCGCGAGCAGGTTGCAAGTTGCAACATGGTCGTTGGTCGCTATTGGATCTCGCTGTTTCTCCATATATTAGTCTTATATTCTGGTTGGTTGAGAGGGAATGACTGCTTGTTGAGAGATGGATGGAGAGAGATGGATGAAGAGAAAGAGAGAGAGGCAGAGAGAGAGAGAGAGAGAGAGAGAGAGAGAAGGGTCTACATGCACATGGTGTAATTAGAGATGAATGTAGAGTTGATATTGATCTTCCCTGCAGGACTGCACCAGAGCACTCATTTCTGCACTACTCATTTATTACTCGTGCGAGGCTTGCACGCGAGCTTCAGCGCACGCACACACATGCACCTGCACATGTGTGCACCAACAGCCACGATGCAACGCTCTTGTATGTCCCTTAAGCACCATACGCAGACACCAGAGATGGAACCAAAAGGAAATTCTTGGCAGACACCCGAAAAATGAATACAGGAAACAGTTGAATATGATTCATAATATACTGTATATCCTTTTTCCCTACGATTGCTGTCATGACCGCACATTAAAAGGGAATTCCACCCGTTTACAATATTTTTCCAGAGAAAAAGACATGCAGGTACGTTATGTCAAAACTTAACTTAAAAATACTCACTGTAATGGGGCAATAAAACATTTATTCAGCACGTTTGAAAGCATTATTTGCATGCACTATTCCGTGATTTATTTTTCGGCCAATTCAGGCCGAAAAAATGCATTTTAGCTATATTTCTGCATCACTAATGGACACTGTACATGTAGACACTGTAGCACATGCGTGCACACACACGCAAACGCACACTGTGTACAGCAGTCCTCTCTCAGACCCCCCAGCTGGAACTGAAGCTGTGCTTGAGTGAGTTGGTCTCCCTGTGCCGTGGTTGCTAGGCTACGGCAGTGCGCCGCCGTTGTGTAGTAGTATAGTTGGCTCCATGGTGAGGACAAGACACACTTCCTCCCAGCTCCGCCATGCGCGCACACACCAGGGGCGGATCTAACATTTCCCAATTGGGGGGGCAGCAGAAAATGGTATGGGGGCCACGGCCGCGCCACGGGCGATGAAGCTGCACCCATACCATTTTCAGTTACAGGACACGCAGCATGCATAAAGCTAATCAGAGAGTATTCTGTTTTCAATGATGAAATGCTGTTGGTTTAGTGGTGAGACAACTGTAGTTAATTAGTAGCAGTATAGTAGTGTTTCAAATACAAGCACTGGAATATCTTTGGTTGTTTTGCATGCCATCATAGTTGGTGGGGCAGTCTGGGCATTTAGGGGGGCATTACCCCCCCCATGCCCATGCCTAGATCCGCCCCTGGCGCGCGCGCACACACACACACACACACACACACACACACACACACACACACACACACACACACACACACACACACACACACACACACACACACACACACACACACAGACAGGACATGACCACTGGGACCTCAGGTATCACTGAGGCTGCTGGGAGATATCAGAGGGCAGCACACAGATGTGAGGATGTGAACACGATGTGAGGCGACCTCCACCAGCGACTACAGAGCCCCTCATGACCAGGTCACATCCACTAGCGAGCAGGGCTGCGCAATAACAAATGACATATCGGTATTACTGTAATATTATTACCTTTTCTAGCAAAAGCAGTGTAAAGGTATTACTCTGTCAACACACACCTTATTACTTATTACAATTGAGGTTGTTGTTGCATGATGTGAAAAAAGAACAGATTTACAAGCTATTAACAGAGACGTGCAGCAGTGCAGTAGTTTGTAGATCCTAATCCAGAACAGCATTCTGCATGCATGGCGTACACTACAAGTTGCTACACAGATTGTGTTGCACATCTCTGGGAGGGGGAACTTAGGCAAGTAATAAAGTAACATGTAACATATTACTATTTGATTCAATTAATAAGTAATATATTACTTTTTATAAGGGCTCATAAGTAAAGGATAACACCCGACGAAGGTTCAAAGGGTGTCATCCATGCTTATTAGAGGGCTTAATACATTAATAAATAACTAATAACTGACAGAAATACATGACAAGTCTGTTTTATTTACAACGTATCTGCAGTTGTGTAGCCTACATTCATCCATGCAAGGATGCCTGTTGTTGAGCAGAGCGGACGGTGTGACATATCTAACTGCTCACGTGACCAGAATGCTGGCTTATGAATGGAACATTCATTCAAGCCATGTAATAATCAAAGAAATTACTCTCCTGAGTAATATTTCCCAAAACTGTTAGCGATCAGGTCGGCGAACCTGCACTTTTCCGTGCTTGTGGTTATGTTCAGGGTTCAATGTTAAAGATAGAGTTATGTTTAGGCTCAGGGTCACCCTCCAACCTATAAACGACCCTGACCATAAGGAAGTAGTCGCTTGCAAAACAGGCCGCCATGTTGTTTGTTGCGTCATTCTATAATCCTTCCTCCTAGTTGAGCAAGTGTTGAATTTGCACTCTGTACGCCATCTTTCATCTATCTGCCATCTTTATTCAGCAAGCAACTACTGTACTTCTCTCTACTATCTTTGACATCTCTGAAAGATACCGTACTCGGTAACACTGTACAATAACGACCTGTTATAAAGCATTTATAAACATTTATAAGCAGTTTGTAGATGAGTAATAACCATGAACAGATTATTTATTAACATCCGTAAATGCGTAACTAAACATTTATAACTATATTTAAAGCTCATTTATAAATTTTAGTAGATTATTAAAAAGTAGTAAACTATTCATGAATAAGCCATTTATATAGATGTTATTTGTTAATAAATCATTTCTATCTAAGTTATACAACCTATTATTATGTTAAATTATTAATAAATATATAATAACATTCTAGCGAAAACATGTGTAACTAAGGCTACATATTTTTTGTTATAAGTAGTTAACTAATAATGGAATAGTCATTTGTAATCATTATAGAAACATTTATTGCCTATTTATAACATTTATTTATAGACATTACTTACACCTATCATTAAGAAAATCATTTAATGGGTACGAATTCAATATTTGACTGGCTGTTGTTCATGTGTCCTCCATGTTTATTGTTTGTTCATGTTTAACAGAAAGTTGTAAACAATGAATAGTCTTCACTTTACATTAGGGCACTTGATTATGATTTATAGATGAAATAAGAATGTTTTACAAAGCATATGCTAATTATGGGTGTCCCGATACCGATACAAAAGTATCGGATCGGCTCCTACTGTATGGGTATCGGAAAAGTATCAGTATAGTACTGTATAGTAGTACAGTATAGTAGTGGCAAAACTGCATTGACCACAGAGGAAGTCCCTGTGAAACACCAGGCAGACAGGTGCTGTGTATTGACTGAGTCTCTCTCACACACACACACACACACACACACACACACACACACACACACACACACACACACACACACACACACACACACACACACACACACACACACACACACACACACACACACACACACACACACACACACACACACAGGATCCACTGGCTCATCCTAGCTTTGATCTCTGCTTAACACCACTTTCCCTGTCCCATCTCCTGAGAACAAAATCTCTGTCTCACGCTCTCGTCTTCCCCCTTTTCCCATTCACTGCCCCCTTTTTCTCACATATTGCCGCGTCCTTGTTTCTTTTATTCTCTCTCTTTTTCTCTCTCTCTGTCTCTCGCAAAAGTCCCTCTCTCTGCGGTCCAGATTTACATACATCAAAGGTGCACCGCAAATTGCCCTGTGCCTCAAGTGCTCGCAAAAAGCACAGCCAAGTACGTGGAATTAAGGTGGAAAGTAATTTACGCAATCTTGCATTCTGTGCTTGAAGCCCGAGCTTAATCGACAAAGTAGACCGGCAAATTTGGAGCTCTGCGCATGTGTGTGTGTGTGTGTGTGTGGTTGTATTGCAAGCAACTGTACAGTAGAAATGTTTGCCCCTGCACGACTTCATATTCGTCACAGCATGCATTCGACACCCACCACAGGGAGTGTAGTGCCAAAGTCTGTGGGACACACCATTGTCCAGAAACACCACAAAAGGGTCAGGCTCTGCCAGTGCATGGCCTAATCAGCCAAATTCTACCTCACTTGTTCAATTTTCACCCTCTGCCAAGTGGTTGCCAAGGCTAACCCACACAGCAAAGATACAGACAGCAAAACAATTTTGCGACCACGACCAACACGCGTGGCCGATGGTGGCCAGTGGCTATTCGGTCGGTCAACCGTTTTACTATGGGTCGGCCACTTTACTATCAGCCGTGTCTGATGGACCATCAGCCTCGGCAGATAGGTCCACTTAGTAGCGAACGGTTCTTCACCGTTGGCTACTAAAGGTAACCCTAATCCCTAAACCTAACCATAACCTCAGTAAAACTTATGCCTAAACCTAACCTAAAGCTCTGACTGATGGGATACCGGCCGCGACGGATAGGATACCTGTGCTGTGACTGCAAACGGTCGCTGGGTTTGTCAACCGATGACCAACGGAGGCAACCATTATCAGTCGGGACTCATTTACTATTGGTCGTGACTCATGTACTTTCAGACGCAATTCATTTACCCTCAGCATGGCTGTCCGTCGTGTTGACACGTTGATTTCGCTCCTCCTGCCCACACCTGCCCATTGACTTTTCACAGTCAGTTTGCAGCACTCTCCAGACACAGGCAGACAGACAGATACAGACTTCTCCATATACAGCATGGGCACAAAAGGGACAAATCGTTTAAAAAGTTTCCTGCGCAAGGTTCCATGCATCATTCTCAAGTAGACGGGTGGATGACGGATATACGTAAAGGACTAGTATGCTAAATTATTTGATGTTGAAGTAAGAGAACCAGCGGGCCCTGGACCCACAAGTTGAGAACCAGCGGCCTTGTCTATATTATAGTCGCAGGATTCCATACCGATTCTGCAGCCTGCCGAGGTGAGATTCAAGATCCCCATTGTCATTAGCATTGCATGATAGCTTTATTTATAAGTTAAATCAATTGACTATGTCTTGATTGTCTAGAATCATGTAGACGTATCAGTAAACAGAGTCTGCTTTCTGGTTGCACGAACTGTCATCACCAACCGACCTTATATACCACCAAGCTGTCTCCACGGAGGATTATAAACTATACAGCACGGTTCACTGGTCTTCTGCATTCTCTCTCTCTCTCTGCGTTTTCTCTCTCCGTTTTGGTTCTCACTTTCATATGTTGACCTCGTCCACCCTGCTCGCCGCCCGGTGTGTCCATCACTGTCAGCGTAAACCTCCCCAACCCATTCTTGGAGGAAATCCATTTTAATTTTGATCACACCAAGATCAATTTGCGACATACGTCGCAACTGTTGGCTATGACGAGTTCTTGTCAAAGATTTTAACTTAAATCGCTGGAACAACATATTTTCAGATGGGCGTCTGCAGACAAATACATATAATAAAAAATCGTTCGAGCACCAATGACACAGGAACGGCCATTCCAGGCGGGGAGTTATAAACGCATGCATTATGGCGTAGATTCCCCTGTGCCCCTCAGTGTCTACATAAACACAATCACTCCAAAAAAAAAAGCTCACCAGAATCTAAATCTATACAATAAGACGTGGGGCATGTGCACAAAACTCAGCACAAAACAAAGGTCTCATTGAAAATGAACTAGAGGCGTGATTTATTACTCCTAGTGTGAAAAGCCCAAGACATGTTGACATGTTTTTTCCCCAGAAAACTGTCAGGGTTTACTTTGTAGAAGATGGTCGGTCTAAATTGGTCTAAATCGGCTACTGTACAATCCTCATGTCACAGTGAGCAACATATTTTCAACTGTACGACTGTGTCTATCTGTCTGTCTGCCTGCCTGTCTGTCTGTGTACAGCCTCCCTAGTACTGACCGACCCCGTCTGTCGGTCCGTAGTAGTGAGGAGACAGACGGCTGTGTGCTGTCTATCCTGTCAGCTCCACTCAGCCATCCCCATCCCTACCGCATCGACAACATGGAGGAGAAGATGAGACCTCAGATTGATCTACTGACCCAATCCCCCGGTCACCATTACTCATCCATTACCGGTCAACTGTACGGCACATCCTTCACACACTGTCTGGACTAGACCGAGAGAGAGAGAGAGAGAGGGTAGGCGTAGGCCGCCATAGGTAGACCTGTCTTTTTTTTAAATAAATATTTATATCCCATGATTTTGCAACCCATGTTTTCACCCAAGCTAATTCCTAATGTAATCCTGGGCTCTACACACCCTCCACCAACCTGAGGAGGCAGCAGACTGGCCTCATGCTTCCTTCAATGCATGAGGAGTCCAAGCTGCCTTCTTCTCACCTGACAGGGGGGAGTTTCCCTGGTTGGACGTAGTGCGTGGAAGGAAACATGTTATTCCAACCAGTTCTAGTCCCCTCCATCAGGTGCCCCGACTGGCCGGTGGGAGGCAGTGTAGAGTCCAGGATTACAGCATTTTTGTGAGGCTATCTACACGGGGAGAACATGCAAACTCCACACAGAAAGGCCCCTTCACCAACCCCACCTTGGGCATGGGCACTGATGACGCGGAGGAGCAGACACGACACCAGCACCCACAGCAGTGTCCCTAGCGGGAATTGAACCCAGGACCTCCTAGCTGTGAGGCGACAGCACTAATCACTGTGCCACCGTGCCCCCCAGGTAGACCTGTCTCCCAGGGGAAGTGTAGACAATGTAGCCACTACACTTCCTAACCGTCCATCCACTGTGCCAAGACATCAGAGACATATACTACAGATTATGGATTACAATCACCCAAGGAGAGTTGGAAAACATGACTGTTGATAAAAAAGAAAAAGAAAAAAGAAAAACTCCCATACCTTTTGGGTGAAGTATAATGTGTAATGTAAAGTATAATGTGCAAACACATCAGCGAGATTTCTGATGTCAAATGGAATACAATCACCCTAAGGAATAGGGTGTATAGTTCCACAAGATAATGCACTTTTACCCCACTGTGTGTCGTGTTCTGTTTGTGTCATGTTCTGCTCTATACTATGTGTATAATATATATGTATATATTATGTATAATTATTTTGAAGCACCAGATCTCCGAAACCAGATGTATGACAACATCATGGTGTTTCTGGTGCCTCCTGCCCTCTAACCCTCTGTGCAATAATCTCCAGGTCACAAGTCCCTGAAGTGACGTTCAGTCCCTGTTTTTACTCATGTAAGTGACATTCAGAGGGCAAACCTGAGATAATGCCATTTGAATGCACGGGATAGAATGGGTGCGGGTGCAGCAGTTTTTCAAAATGGCCACCTCCCATTCTGTCCCAAATTAAAGGCAACAACACAACAATCGCCAGACGATACCATTGGATCAAAGATGAATTAAAGAATGGAACCAATTCATTATCGTGATCTGCCTACCTGTCGTGTTTGGCGAGAGAGAGAGAGAGGGAGAGAGAGAGAGAGTGAGAGACAGATAGCACACAGACACAGGGGATGAGTGAAGGGATGAGAGAGAGAGTGAGCAGCCATTAATTACATTAGAACACACCCAAGGCACCCGTGAAATCGCAGAAATAAAGGCATGAAGACAGAAGTGGCTGGTTACTGCAGTGATGATAAGGTCAATGGTAAATGGTGCATTTATAATATATAGTGCTTTTTTTCCAAGGCGCTTTACATAATAGTGCTCAAGGACAGACACTTAGACACCGACTCTGCAGGAGCATGGATTCAAACTGGCAACCTTGAGGTTATACCATCTGGCCACTCTGCCACCTCATCTGGACAAAAAGTGTGTGTGTGTGTGTGTGTGTGTGTGTGTGTGTGTGTGTGTGTGTGTGTGTGTGTGTGTGTGTGTGTGTGTGTGTGTGTGTGTGTGTGTGTGTGTGCGTGTGCGTGTGCGCATGTGTTGGTGGCGCCCTTCTTCACCAGTCAATACTAAACCTAGCCGTAACCCACGTCTCACTTCACTACCAGTCGCGTCCGTCTGCCTCAGTCGTGGGTTGATTTCGTCCCCTCCTGGCTCCACGTTCAGCACACCCCTGCACAGTGTCGACCTTACACTGTCGCTCTGTTTCAGGGCTTGCCAAGGCCACGTAGAAAGTTGGCATAACAACTACCCCCCTCCCCAACCCCCACCCCCCGCCTGTGAGTTTTCTCCAAAGAGGCAGGAAGGAAGTGGTGCAGCGTGGCTCTGTTCTGGACTGGTGTTACAATTACATGCTTTATTCACTCTCAAAACAACTGCCCTTTCCAGACCCACGAACGCAGCCATTATTTACTATGATGAAAGAAATGCATGGAAGGCAGCACTCGGGAGAATTACCTTTTTCCGCCTCCTGAAGTTGAACGCATTTTACGTTGAACAATTTGTATAGAAATCCATGTCGTTACACCGCATGTCCACTAGCTAGGGAGGGATGGGTTGCACCATGAAAATAGCTGACCAACAAGCTCACAACGTGACGCAGTGGAACACGTTGTGGGTTTGTTTTTGTCCAAAAGTGGCATTTTTATGGGATTCCAGCGCCTGCCCCTCTAAGGGGCTTTACAGACAGGGAGTCTGAAATGCACGCATTATCGCGGCGATTCCACCCTGCCACTCAGTGTCAACGGGCGAGAATTGTGTAGCAAGAAAAAAAGCTCACTGGATTGAGGTTTAAATGAAATGGCAGGCGTGTACACAAAACGAGCATGCGTGCAACAAACCACATTGGGAACACACACTCTCTTGATCTCGCTCATTGCTCATTGTACTATGTTGTGTGCATGTGGAGTATCTGAGTGACAGGTCTATTAGTACCGTATATGCTATAACTTGATGAGTGAACATGAATCAAACATGTCTGATCAATTACAGTAAACACCCACGCAGGACAACACCACTATTGCAGGGCTAGTGATCACTGGACTGGTATGGTAGCCTGGCATATCATT
This sequence comes from Benthosema pterotum, assembly GCA_039105355.1. NCBI lineage: Eukaryota > Metazoa > Chordata > Actinopteri > Myctophiformes > Myctophidae > Benthosema > Benthosema pterotum. The sequence continues at coordinate 43,263,525 of CM076969.1, forward strand.
AGCTTTGTTCATCTTCAATGAAAGGCTGTACCTTTTGCTGTAGGAAATGTATTGAGAGAATGAATAAATGGCAACATTTCATATTCTTGTTTTTTTAATTGCATTGAACATGAATCAAACATGTTTTTATGTGCCTTTGCTTTAACCGTGGGTTTAAATCAAGGACTCAGGTCCCATGACAGGTACACAAATCAGGGAATATAAATTATATTAAAATCAGTAATCCTAGGATAATCCAACGCTCCTGCAAATTGGACACTTGGGACATATTGGATCTTGATCAAATGGACACTTCATCTCATTATTTGTTCAAAAGAAGGTACTTTTTTCGGGTCAGAGATTTGAGATGTGCGAGCGACGTTGAGATTTCCGATGGTCATTTATTGGCGACATTCCAAAAAGGCCTGTCCAAAACGCTGTCTTATAAAGCACAACCCTATCTGGAAGGCTTTGAAGAGCGTTGCTAGGTTACTGCAGTGAGATGTTGGAGGCTATCGAGGCTGGCAGATCGTTCGTCATTCAGAGAGGAGCTGGTATATACCATCCATCCATCCAGGAGTCATTCATGACACTGGACAACTTAACCAGCCAATCATGTAAAAAGGACCATTCATTGTCAATGGTAATTTACTGTAACCCTAACCCTGTACAGGACAAGGGACATGTGAACCTCTCCCAACAGCTGGATATCTGGATATAGGAGATGCTAGCACCCCTCATAATAGTAGAATGTGCATGTACATTTACAATAGCCTGCGATCCAATCAGTCCACATGGAAACGTCTCTGGTCTCTGGTCAGACTGATTTGCGAAGCGACATTTCAGATGTGCGGAACGTAGCGAATCAGGTTGGAACCCAGGCTACATTTACAAGCTTGCATTTACAAGTGACAAGTGCATTTGTATATCCACATTTTAATAGCCAGTGCAAGAATCTAAAATCATTTCTTGTTTTGGTGTTCTTTATTTTTCTTTTTTGAGTACAGGCATTGTCTTCTGTTCTCTTCCATGTGTAGTGAGCTATTACGGTTGCACAAGGCAATCAACAGCTCAGTTGGACATTAGACCAGGACTCTCCTGCTTCATAATCACCTCCACAGGTGCATTAACAACTAGAAAAAGTGCCCTTCTGGGCACAGGTCTCCACCGGGGGATAGGAGTGTGTGTGATGCTTGGCAAGGTGTTTAGGGTAATACACTGTAAAAGGAGAGACAGCGAGATCCAAAAGTGACCAACGACCAGATTGCAACCTGGTCGCGACTAGTAAGAAACTAGTTGTGGTTCTTACTAGTGGCGAATACATTCGGCTTCCTGAAGATGGAATCTGACATTGTCCTCTGTATGAGTGATTTCAATGGGGAATGGTGTGGTTCATACCAACCAAATCAGAGGTTGTTGTCAGTCGTGAGGCTAATGGGCTAGCCCATTTGGTAACCAAACAAACACAGCCACCGCAGTGGCGACCGCCATCTTTGTTATTTGAAGATGTGGAGGAGTAACAGGGCTGCTGGCCAATCAGCTGCGCCCATTCATAGACCAACCCCCAACCCCAACTCTCAATGGATAATTGGTACCAAAGTAAATTATAGGTTGACAATACAAGGCCAGACCAAGAGACGCAGTGCACTCAGAGAGTGGGCTGTGTCGAAGGGTTTGGATCCAGGCTATAGGAAAGTACAGCCAAGCTGTCTGTGTGCAGGTATAACAGTCACAGCCACAGCCAGTCACAAACCTAATGAAGATGGTAAGAAAATAGGACAGACAAACTGGAGATGAAAGTCATGCCAGCTGAAAAGAGAACATGGAGGGGGGGGGGGGGTACGGCAGTGACAGAGAGATGAGAGCCAAACGGAGACAAAAGCGCGAAGCTCTGTTCACAATAATGAATAGTCATTCATGCATTTCCATGCTTGCACTGGAAAATCTGGTACAATATTATCTGTGTGTGCTGTATGTATGCGTGTGAGATTGTATTTTATCATGCTTTTCTATGCACATCACCATGTGCTTACTCAAAGCGCCGCACAATGGTCCATTCATTCATACATTGGGAGGAGAAGCGGCAGCACAGTTCCACGCCAGCGTCCCACATTCACACAACCAGCCACTGGCTGCATCAAAGACACATCAACATCATAGCCGTAACCACCGTTGAGGACCTCGGTGTTTTCCAGACCCCCAAAATATGTTATTGTGTGGTGGGATGGAGCAACTCATCTCAGCACACACACTTTTTTCTGTACCTATTGTTGATGTTGATAGTCAGATAAGATAGTAATAATCAATTATAATAGGTTGTGGGAAGGTCTTTATAGATTGATTGATTGATTGATTGATTGATTGATTGATTGATTGATTGATTGATTGATTGATTGATTGATTGATTGATTGACTAAGTAGATGTGTGTACGTGTGTGTGTGTGTGTGTGTGTGTGTGTGTGTGTGTGTGTGTGTGTGCATGTGTGTGCGAACGTGCGTGCGTGTGCGTGTGTGTATGTGTCTGTGTGTGATGCAAGTTATGCCTTTGGTCGAGTCAGTCACGACTCTGGTCCAAAAATAGCATCAGCGGCGAGAATGCAGTGCTATTTATACCCCATACACACACACCCTGCCTACAAGCTTCACTGCATTCAAACAGGGTGTGTGGGTGCGTGCACGCCAAAATGTGTGTGTGTGTGTGTGTGCGTGCTTGAGAGAGAGAGAGAGAGAGAGAGAGAGAGAGAGAGAGAGAGAGAGAGAGAGAGAGAGAGAGAGAGAGAGAGAGAGAGAGAGAGAGAGAGATGATCGACTGGGCACATTTTAATTGTTGCTCAGCTTCACTAGACCGGTTTAAGCTGAGTCATACACATACAGTAACTAGTCTCTCTCCCTCTCTCTCTCTCTCTCTCTCTCTCTCTCTCTATCCAACGTAACACATAAGCATGTGAATTGCACTGTTCTACATAGAACGATGCAAGATGGAATTGCATGCCCCACCCATATATTAAGTTTGTGTCCGTTACATTTTAACAGCATTATGATACATGGTTGATGATACGTTACATGGTTCATTGTGGCAATATGATTCGTTTCAAAGATTTGAAATCAATATGCCAACTATTTATCAAATAGATTAAATATCTGTGAAACTTCTACATTTTTTATTTAATTATTATGGACATAAATAAGCAGATACTCAAGTCAAATAGATTGACTTAGTATTAATAGATTGACTTTCTATAGCGTTCTGAAAATTGCTAAATACAATGCAAAGGTATTGATTAAATGGGTTATTTCCATTGTAACTCAATACAGATTTTTTCCAGGGCAAAACAATACAGTACAAAGTCAAAACTTTACGATGCGATACTTGGGGTTTACATATTGATATACTCTGATTATTATTATTATTTTTTAATTAAAACAGTTAATTTGATAGTTACTATATCGTTACAGCTCTGTTTTTCGTGGCTCTTCCCCATTCCCGCATCAGTCGGCTTATTCCATCTGGGCTGGCAACAGCAGCATGTGTGCAAACAATAAGCAGACCCGACAAACAGATCAGTATCCTGTCGGCTGCCAGTCCTGCCAATTCATAATGTCACCATTCATTATTAAAACAGCCAGTCGTTATTACAGCATCATGTGTACCGAGCGATGCCAACGGTTCACATCCTCACATTAACCTCCGTGGAGCACATTTGTCTTGATGTCCAGCTGCAAATTGAAAGCCCAGAAACTCTAATATGATGTTTTATTGAACAGTGTGTGTGTGTGTGTGTGTGTGTGTGTGTGCGTGTGCGCGCGTGCGTGTGTGTGTCTGTGTGCGTGCGCACCCCTGCACTAGCGGTGTGTGCGATGGCTTGCTGAGTAAGGCTTTTTTGGAAGAATGGAAGAAAGTGCATGCGCCTAAGTGCATACGTTCGGCTGCACACTCTCTTGCTCTGTGTGTGTGTGTGTGTGTGTGTGTGTGTGTGTGTGTGTGTGTGTGTGTGTGTGTGTGTGTGTGTGTGTGTGTGTGTGTGTGTGTGTGTGTGCGTGTGCGTGCGCAGGGAGCTTTCCAATAACCAGAGTGGAGCTGTTATTAGATTTGGAGCCCCGCATGCTTTAATAAACCCCAGTTCAATCCGCTGTAATAGAGTCTGCACAGCAGCAGAGCATCTTTATGAAACAAGAACGTGGACGCGCGCATCTGCACGCATACACACGCACGCACACACAACAAGCATAACACAGGCTTCATTCATAGTGTACATTATTGTACCTGGCGCAAATATGTACAGAGCTTTTATTTAGGCTACACAACAGGGACAGCGATAAGAAGACAGAAAAGGTGACAACAATAAGCTACTGTATAGCAGGAGTATTTTAGACAGTGGTCCCCAAACCTTTTCCATGCAGAGGACCTCCAAATTGGGCCTTGGGCCCATGGATAGAATGGATGTCTATGGGCGTGATTCTCGATCATTGCATTGACAAAAACAGCCATCAAGACTCTCTTGTGTGTAGCGTTATAACACAATTAAACAACAGGATTATTAAGGTTTTCCCACAATCGCTGCCATTCTTTGGTTCAGCAACAGATACCATTTAAAAAACAGGATTATTAAGGTTTTCCCACAATCGCTGCCATTCTTTGGTTCAGCAACAGATACCATTTAAACAACAGGATTATTAAGGTTTTCCCACAATCGCTGCCATTCTTTGGTTCAGCAACAGATACCATTTAAACAACAGGATTATTAAGGTTTTCCCACAATCGCTGCCATTCTTTGGTTCAGCAACAGATACCATTTAATGCAAGCTCAAGTGCCACTGTATGTTGAAAGGGTTTAACTGGTAAGCAAGCTGTAGAAGATACTCCATGTTATGTCAAACATGGATGGGAATCAGCCACTTGTATACACGGCTGTGGCTCCGGGGTAGAATCACCGCATGGCAACCATAAAGTTGCCGGTTCGATCCCGGGCTCCCGCAGAGTTACTGTTGAATGTCCTTGAGCAAGACACTGAACCCCTAATTGCTCCTGATGTACTAGTACCGTATTTTCCGCACTATAAGGCGCACCGGATTATAAGGCGTAACTTTTAAAACTGCTTTCACATATAAGGCGCACTGGATTATAAGGCGCAGAGAATAGAAGCTACTACAGTTAACATAGAATAGAAGCTTCTGCAGTCAAACAATCCATATATAAGGCGCACTGGATTATAAGGCGCAGTGTGGATTTTTGAGAAAATTAAAGGCTTTTAAGTGCGCCTTATAGTCCGGAAAATACGGTAGGTAAGGTACCTACCGTATTTTCCACTGCCATCAGTGTACAGTATGAATGTGTGTGTGAATGGGTGAATGTGATGCAGAACCTATGTAAAGCGCCTTGGATAAAAGCGCTACATAAATGCACCATTTACCATTTACGGCTGGTTGGTTTGGTACAATTCATGGGTGAGGATGAGACACGGAAGGTGTTATTAGCAAGGTTCCATTTGGTTTCATATTTACGCTCTCAGGAGTTAAAATATTCATCATGTGAATTATCCCAAATCTATGCAACTAGAAAATGTAGAATATTAATGGTAATTTTGATCTGTATGTTTGATTGTTTTGTTTTCTCCGAAATCCAGCCTGGAATTGTGGACAAAAGCAAAAGACATCTATAGTTGCATGGTCTGTGGGCAGTGCTTAATTTGTAACTCTGGAGGTGCCGGAGCGCACCTCACGCACTTGCACGCGCACTGCACGAGTGTGCATGTGCGTGCACATGCGCTTGTGCGTGCACGTGCGCGTGCACCAAAAAACGCGCGCAGAAAATTTGTTTTTTTGGGGGGAAGAATATTGTGCGTGTGTGCGTGCGTGCGACGCACTATGGCACACACACTTTGTAAAGAGCCAATCCACAAGCTCAAATGCGTTGTGCAGTGTGCTTGTGTTTTCAGAGAATCGAGACCACAAAATGTAGGGACCCATAAGGGAGCAAATCCCGCCCCGACTCTTGATAAACATCCCATAGCTGGGAAGGCTCAGCCCTATGGCTCAAGAGTGTATGCCGGAGCCATACCCGTCTCCTATAGCTCAGCCTCAGCCATTAGAGTGGTATCCTATAGCAACGCCTGAAATGAACGAGGTTGGATGGGCTGGATTGCCACTCATATCTCCCGGATCGGCCTCTGCAGGTGGGGGAGCGCCACTGACAGCTCCCGGAATGCATGCGGATCAAGGGGGAGCACATGTGGAGCAAAGGGGAGCGGCGCTCCACCTTGCTCCGGCACAAATTAAGCCCTGTCTGTGGGGCTAAAATGTCCTCAAATGGTGGTCTGTGGCTCAAGTGCTGAATAAATAGTGGGCCCCATGGTATCAAAAACCCCTGCGATATAGTATCGGGACATTTCTAGTTTACACAAATCATCAAGTCTGAACTTGGACAATTCGAGGGGCTGGTGCCCTTTTTAGAAATACGCAGAAGGGATGCTATAGGGGAGGAAAGTTTATAAAAGAGCTTGAGCCATGATGGACATTTATTAAGTTGGAGGTACTGTGGATAACACCAAGGGGGGGGGGGGGGGTTGGGGGGGGTCTAGCGCTGGAGTAAGACCCCCAGAGACTCAGACAATGCTGGATGAAGTATTGCGGAGCAAATGAGTAAATTGAGAGGGGAAGTAGATCGTCACACTTCCCCACGATAAAAAAATGTGTGTGTGTCGTGGGTATAGGTGCGTGTACTTGTGCACGTGTGTGTGTGCATGCACACTCTCAAGACCCCTCTCCATCAGAACAGGGCTGGGGAGTGACGCAGTCCCCGGCTCATCAGTATTCAACGGAGCGGTGAGCGAAAGAGTAGAGAGAGGCGCAGACACACACGCGCGCATGCACACACACAGGGAGAGAGAAAGAGAGAGACTAATGCGCTTGCTGATGGGTGACTGAGAACGAGTGCACTGACAAGAGGATGGGGGCAAAAACAAAAGAATGCCAACGGTTATGGAGGGGATGAGAGAGAGAGAGAAGAGATGAAGAAGCTTTAGTTATGAATGAATGAGGCGAGAGACAGAGGCAGCAGCGGCAGGGAGACAGAGGTAGGGGAGGGGGGGAGGAGCACGGCATTATGGGAGGAGGAGGAGGGAGGGATGGTGGAAAACTCCCAAGGCTGACTCATAGGGATCCCTCCTCTCCTCTCCTCTCCTCCCCTCCTCCCTCTGTATCAAGCTTGAACAGGTGTACACCACACCATCCCATCTTTAATTTTAACTTATTTAATTCGAGATCCCTCTCTTTTCCGGGGTCCACAGGTCTTCCTCCAGTTAATCATTTGTGACCCGATTTGACTGAGCTGCCGCATGCCATCTTGCAGCCTGCAGCCATGAGAAGAAACTCAGCAGCCGATGAAGAATGGTCGACTGTTTGACTACCGACCGTTGGTCCATCAGCTGTGACTGGTCGCCAGTAAACCTAAAGCTAACCCCTAACATAACCTCAGTACAAACCTGTGCCAAATTTAACCTTAACCCCTGGCCATTGGCCCACGGTCGCGGCCGTTTTATAGCGGCTGCGGCCAGAGGTCATGGTCACAAAATGATTTCATGCCAGTTGGAAAATAACAAATCAATCGCAACACACACTCTCTCGCACGCACGCACGCGCGCACACGCACACACACACACACACACACACACACACACACACACACACACACACACGCACAAATAATGTGATAGAGCATGTGCGACCGACCATTTCACATATCATCCCTTACATTGAAATTGAGCCAGTGAGAAATCGTGTCCTACAGTATATACGGTACCGAGGGGGGAGGGGGGCGTACTGATTGATCGACCACACAGACCCCTGCCCATCGACCGCGTGTTGATTGGTGATAGATCAGTGATAGATTGTCTGCTGGCCGACCCATTCATCAACCTGCTAATCGTTTTGATTGGCTGCTCGGAGCAAGGCCGCATGAATGATGGTGTTTTATAGGGTGATACATACACAGACGTCCAGGCAATGGCCCCCTGCTGTCCCTATAGGCCAGGCTATAGGGATTGTCACCTTGTTGACGGCTGTGTGATGTACTGTAGGGGTGGCAGCTGGAGGGGGTTGAACTTAGTGGAAGATTGCATATTTTTGAGGAATGGAATTTTGGCTCAGGAGGTAGAGTGGCTCAGCCAATGATCTGCGGGTCAGCAGTCAGTGGTCAAACGCGGTCCTACCACCACACAAGAGATCAAATTCTAACATCCTTGCTGGGGTCAGAGGAGACTTATGAGCTTCAGAAGCTTAGTTGCCATTGACAAGCCCTG
>CM076969.1:43276800-43399300 GCA_039105355.1 Benthosema pterotum
ACCATATAATGTATGGTCTAGAGCAGGGGTGGCCAACCAGTCAGAGACTAAGAGCCACTTTTTTACCGTGTTGCTGCAAAGAGCCACATCATACAGATGGACACACATGAACATCACCCCATCCCTTCCTCTCTCTCACACACACACAGACCTCTGCTCAGCCAGATTTATTGTAAACGTCACACACCAACATGATAATGACTCGTAGCCCCCACGACCCGACTTCGGATAACCGAAGTCGGGTCGTGGGGCAGATAACCGAAGTCGGGTCGTGGGCCAGTTATTTTCAATAATTAACATTTTGTACACTGTCTCCCACACAAACTCTCAATTGAACCAGTTCCACAAACAAAAATATAACAATCTGAGCTCACATGCACAAAATCGATTTTATGATCATAATATAGGGAATGAATGGCTGTGCCAGGCCCAGCAATTTTGACACTTGTCATGTGAAAGGCCCTTAAGAGCCACATGAAACCAGCCAAAGAGCCGCATGCGGCTCAAGAGCCACAGGTTGGCCATGCCTGGTCTAGAGCACCATATACTATACAACACATACTGGATTAAACCATTGGTTACCACCCTTTTTATACTGTAGTACCAACTAGCAACATATTAGGTGTAGGAATATGGAACATTCCATAGGTCATTATACTTCATTTTGTGAAACAATGGTAGCTAATACTGTAGGATAGGACAGCTGAAGATTTGCAGGATGCCGATTTTCTTACTTGTGGGAGGCAATTACTGAAACCCTTGGAAAAAAACAGTGTGTCTGTGTGTCGCGTTTGTGCGCACACACGCACACAGGCGCACATACACAGACACCACACTCTTCATGGTGCTAGCAGACAGAATGGAATGCTAATTAATTCACAATGGGAAGCTAACAATGATGGTTTAAATTCAACACTTAGCACATATGCTCTGATCCACACTGATGTGCACACATACCACAGAGCTGCACAGTACAAAGCAAATGCAGAGAAACATCACCGACTCCAGAGTTGGTGTGAAGAAAAATACGTCATTTTCAAAGAGAAAACGGTTGTTGTTTTACAGTAGAAGACTGCACTTAGTCAGAAAATATTCAAATAACACATGGGGCACAATTTGAATATGTTTTCCTCACTTTCTCGGAAAGTGGCAGAATGGAACCGTGATGCACTAGGGCACCTGTTGCTTGGTTACAGAATGCATATATGTATTTTAGCCTTGGTAATAGCAAGCTGTGCTGTGCTCTTGAAAAACAAAGGCTGCCATTTAACATTTAGCCAGGGTGCATTTGCACACGCATGCGTGAGCATGCCAATATACTCATACAGTATATATGCTACGGGGCCGTATTATAATGGGGGGCTCTACTATTTGACCTTCAATCTCGTTTTTCCACAAATGAGTCTTGAGAAATAAAGGTTGCCTTATAACCAGTCTTCTTATATTCAAGTAAGCTTTCATGGTCATTGTGCGTATATTCATGCGTGTTTATGGTTTGCATATTATTGGAAATAGGCCAATGCCCATTGGCAATTATGCCTTTTGTACAGTTAGCTCCTTTTTGGAACATTAACATTGGAGCTCCTTTTTGTGTGTGTGTGTGTGTGTGGGGGGGGGGGGGGGGGGGGGGGGACTGTGCACCAGCATGCATGCTAGTGTATATGAATCAGAGAGAGTCAGACTGAGAGTCAGACTGAGGCCAAACTAACACAAATCAATCATGACTAGTCTGCTCTAAAACTATATACACGATTCCCGAGTGCGGCATGGTTGCAACTTGTTGGTCCTTGCCCGTGGCTCACAGCTCCAATGGGTCAAATCAAATGCAGAGAACAATGCAACAAATCATACAACTTTGGTATGTGGCTCTCCGGGAGCCTATTGGGAACCATTCCTGTTGTGAAAGCTTCGGGAAGGGCAAGATTCATTAGTGACCAACGTCCAGGTCACAACCCCATCATGACCACTTGCTTACTAGTCACGACTTGGTTTTCTGGCCGCATCTGGAGATCCACTAGCAAAGTCGCAACCACTTGCTTACTAGTCGTGACCAGGTCTTCTGGACACAACTATGCCCCAGACAGCAGAGGTGCACAAGGGCAGGGAACTTTGCCCTGCACCTCCTGGGCTCCTTGCACTGCTCCGTGCTTACGGTTATGTTTAGAGTAAGGGTTAGATATACCGGTATGGAGTAGTAATTCGGTACTGCTCTGTGCTTGCGGTTAGGTTTAGGCTTAAGGTCTTCTCCGATCTATAAACTATCTAGCTTCGACCATAAGCAAGTAGACGCTGGTCGAGACCACAAGCAACTACAGCCACGGCCGCGACCAGTATATGTAGTTGCAACCACAATACAAACTGGTTGTTCACCAGGGTGATAGTCGTGGGTGGATTGCGCATTCCCTCGGATGCTGGCCCCTCCGTTTATGGAATAGCCAGTGAGCCCGTTGTCAGGAGTATGTGGCACACACACACAGAAAAAGCGCGCACGCGCGCACGCACGCACACGCACGCACGCACACGCACACGCACACACACACACACACACACACACACACACACACACACACACACTCAAACAGAATTGCCACTTCTCAACACTTCATTATAGCTGTTGAAGAAAACATGTGAAGCCTCTTAAAAGGGCACTTCAACCAAGTCTTATTTTAATGATGTTTGGACGACAAAAGTAATCACTTTCCTGTTTAACCTTAATGTAACCCTTAAAATGAAGAACGCGAATGAATGAATGAATGAATGAATGAATGAATGAATGAATGAATGAATGAATGAATGAATGAATGAATGAATGAATGAATGAATGAATGAATGAATGAATGAATGAATGAATGAAACATAACGTTTTGTTGACAGAAGAATGACAAATATCCCAAGAAACTAGCTAGCTTAGCCACCTGAGACCGCAGGGTTGGATTTTTTTTGTTTTAATTAGGTGTTCCATGATGCTGGTTTGAAGCATAGCTAGAACAGTGTTTCAACCAATGAGATTGCAAGATTACAAATGTGCACATGCACACACTACGTGCAAGTGCAACAGCCCTATACCTTTTTTTTACCCCAGGGGCTAAATTAAAAAGTGAAATCACTTACTATACCTTAAGTGAAAATATGCAAAAATATCTGATCTACAAGCACACATCACGCAAGGCTGCATATATGATAGTAACTCTGTAGGAGTGCATTCGATGGGGATCGGTTTGACCATTAATATTAAATGGCTGAGCGACAGTACCATTTTCCCAGAGATCATAACAACAGTGTGTGAACAGTGTGTGTGAAGCTAGCTAGTGGCCCAGCACAATATATTAACATCAAGCATGTGTGTAATGGCAATGCGTGTGTCCTCGACTAATGTGAGCGTGCGCTTGCGCGTGCATATCGACTGAGCGTGTGTAAAGCGTATGTATGCGACTATGCGTGTCAGTCTGCGCACAAATGTGCATGTGTGTGTGTGTGTGCACTCAGTCCAGGTATTCTCGGCTGCCTATAGCAATGTTAATATTCTGCACACACAGGGTGCGGCCAAACCCCCATTAATCATGTTTGTGAATGTCTAATCTCAACGTTATTTGCGCTGGTTTCATTTTCATGGCTGTCTGTAAGATTTATAATGGCGTTTGGGAAAGCTGGCTGCGTGTGTGCGTATGCAGCATACGCATGCATGTCTGTGTGTCCATGTTCATGTCCATGTGCGGGAGTACCATGTGCCTATTTAAGTTGTAACACACCTATTATTGAAGTGTGTGCTTATTATATGTCACCTTGTTGAGAAGAAGAACGTGCAAACTGTATAGTTAATGCTCATTTTTTGGAGATGTAGGGGGGGTAGTGTACAAACACAAACACACACACGCACGCACGCACGCACGCACGCACGCACACACACACACACACACACACACACACACACACACACACACACACACACACACACACACACACACACACACACACACACACACACACACACACACACACACACACACACACACACACACACACACACACACACACACACACACACACACACACACCTGCCAAGGTGTTTGACCAGGTAGGAGGCCTCTGCTCAACAGTTCTAACTAAAACAGGCCTTCAACCTGACTGAAGGTCTCCACCGGACATCCCTGGATGAATCAGAGAGTCAGACTGAGGCCAAACTAACACAAATCAATCATGACTAGTCTGCTCTAAAACTGTATACATGATTCCCGAGTGCGGCATGGTTGCAACTCGTTGGTCCTTGCCCGTGGCTCACAGCTCCAATGGGTCAAATCAAATGCAGAGAAGAATGCAACAAATTGTACAACTTTGGTATGTGGCTCTTCGGGAGCTGTCAGTCCAGCCGATGATGAGAGACAGTAAGCGTGTGAGGGAAAGGCAATACATACATCCACACTGCTGCCTTTACCAGTGTTTTTTCTGCTGTTTATTAAAAAAAAACAGTCTGTACCAGGGCATTCAAATGGACCCTGGCTTTATTTGTAGTTGATTAGTGGTCCAGTTGTTATTTTGTGGGGGAAAAGAATCCTTTATCACTGTTTCCCCTACCCAAAAATAAGCTTAGAATGGGGCGATGAAATGTTGTTCAGATTCACCTATTTCCATTGCTATAGAAAATATATAGCAAAAAATGTATTCTGGAGTGAGCCAATCGCAGTGCAGCAGTCCCATAGCAGTTTCATAATGAGCCAATGGAGTGGAGGTGAGATGGAGTTAGATTCAAATCTGTTCACAATCACAGATTGTAAACAGATACACACACACACACACACACACACACACACACACACACACACACACACACACACACACACACACACACACACACACACACACACACACACACACACACACACACACACACACACACTTGCCACATGGCTGGTGCGGCTACAGTGGTCAGTGGGTGGAGAGGAGGCGGACACACAGATCTCATTACCCGAGACTAAGAGCGAGTGCCTGCAGAGTGCCGGCTGCAGACCGCCACGCTAAATGACAGAGAAAGGAGGCTGTTTGTCTAGACAAAAGCTGTCTGGGGACATTGATCTCCGACAGGCTGACCAGAGGAGCGATGGGGCTTGACTGGCACTGACTGGAGTGGAGACGGATGGACAGATGGATGGATGTTTCCCACCAAACGCTTCATAACGTGACAGAAGAAACGGGTACAGAGAAACCTCAGGCTTTTGGGGCAGGCCTCGGCAGCTACAGTGCCCCAACGTTACCAAGCAACTAGGTCTTTCTTTTGTCCCTCTACACTTGCTATAAAACCCCATTATAAGTCTGATAGTCCAAGCAAAATAGTGTTTAAAGTTAACATAGGATTTTCCACAGGTCATTTCTTTGAGGTCTCCAGAACAACATACTAAAAGTTCCGGAAAATCCCAGTTGCGGGAATAAGTTCAATTACATTATCCAAAATGGCTGCTAATTGGGGTTATGATCAGACATGGACAATCGTGGAATATATTCCTAACAAAGAGGTAATACTAGTCTCCAGAAAACTTACCTAAAAGATATATGAAATCCTAGTTGCGGAAATATGTTTAATTGGTGCCAACCAATCCAAGATGAACGTCAGTTTATACAATTATCAGAAAAAAATGCCAATCTTGAAATACATTTCAGACATAATGAATTGTATCAGGATGTTTTCACCACACATCATTTCTGAGAGAGGTTTATGTCAACCTATCCAAAGTCTCAAGAAATCCCTGGGGAGATTGCTACAAATTCAGTAATTCTCACACGTTCATGATTTCCTCTGAAATGTTCAAACATAATAATGTATACAATCTCGCTAATTAGGAGCGAGTATATGCTATTATTGAACACAAAAATCAGAATATGACAACAGATGCTTACCCCTGAATTATTAGGGAGAAACATTATGCAAAGATGAAAAGAAAAATCACACCCATGAAGTGAGGGCCGCTCTTATCATGTCCCGCCAACCTCCTTCCCCCACATGCCCTAGTTCTGTCACGTCACTAAGACAAAGCATTACACATTGCCCCACGCCTCTCCTCGGTCATGTTATTACTAGCCCTGAAACATGACTGTCACAGTCATAACTGATGCCATTCTTACACGATTGCTACATTTACACTGTAAAAGTGTCATTAGGGCTGCAATGATCAATGATTCGTAATCAAATCAATTATTCAATTAGCTGTCAACTAATTTAGTAATAGATTAATTGGATGGATACCTAATAACTGGAGTATTTTTTTTTGCAATTTTATACGTGTTTTCCCACTTAACCATACATGTAGTTTTTCAGGCTAAAGAGCAGTGAGCCTTCTCTCTACTGATGATAGTCAGAGTATGAGTATGACACACACATAACAATTACAGTATCAAGAACAAAACAGAAGAACAGCACTGTTCCTTTCTGACTGACACATGTGTAGCTATTTTTAATCAAGTGCTACAGTCAGAATCTGCATAAAGACACCATGAGTTGCTTTAATTAATGCTAAATTACTTTGAATAGCAGCATAATCAGCAGCTCAAACATATTTTTGAATGAATTATTCATCATCAATATATAGTTTATTTTATGTCTAAAATACGCATATTGTTACAGTGATAGCTTATCAGGTGTCATAATCCGATCAATCGATCGTTACGATTATAATAAAAATAATCTTCCAATTAATTGATTATGAAAATAATCATAATCATAGTGCCAACAATGAGTGGATTGGCAGTGCAGTCAGCACAACTATACTGAACACAGTCCTGCAGAGCAATAGGGGTGCATAGTTGAAAGCCTAAGGCGAAAGAAAAACTCCCTCTTTCATTGTCAATGACAATTAATGTTTGTGTTGGCACAAAAAGCCGATTTGCTTGGACAGTATGGCGTTGTAAAATGGTACACGAGTCAAACCAGCTGTATTATAGGGGGGCCAGGGGAAAAAAAAAAACAGAAAATGTGATTTTGAGTTCCTCCTCTCTGCTCTACACACAGGCTGCTCTACTGCATATTGATGTGAAGGATCAGAGAGGTATTATGTTGCATTCTAAAGGCTCTTCCAAAGGATCCTCCTTCCTTTAAACTCATACATGCTGCCTTTTTGGGTTCCAATTCAGGTTGACATAATAGTGTATTGATCATGTAAGATCCAAAGACATCTTTGTAAGCTTGTTGAACACAATGCAGCTCCACCACAAGTTGGCACTGTTTAAACTGCTGTCTAATCTGTCTTTTTAAAAGAAAAAACATGGAACGGACAATAAGCACCATCTTTGTCATCATCATTAGCATCAGTCATTGTGAGAATAAACATATTGCCATTGTAATTATATATAAAACAAAAGGTATGATATAAAGAAATGTTTCTTTGTAAATATGGAGCAGGCATCACTTCAAAAATATTGTTATTTTGAGGCCATTGTGATATTTTCTGGAACGTCCTGTCTGGAGACTTGCTTGGGCTAATATTGATGTTTGGCCTATAAATACGGTGACAGTGCTTTTATGAAAGCACCACTGCTGCATACATTACTGTCAAAGGGGTGTGGGCTTCCGTACACACCACTAAGTGAATGCCAAATGTGCATTTATATAGCACGTTTATCCAAGGCACTTTACATAGTCCATTACATACACAACCATTGACACACGCATTCATACACCGACTGCAGCAGAAGCCATGCAAGGCACCAACCAGCACATCGGGACCAATTTGTTTGTTCATGTTCAGTGTCTTGCCCAAGGAAACTTCGACATGTAGACAGGAGCCGGGATTCAAACCACCAACCCATGGATCATTGGACAACCTGCTCTCCTGAGCCTTGAAAGTGACACTCTATTGCACAACAAAATAGGACGTGTACGGCTAGATAATTGCCATTACTTTAATTTATTCATGGTTGTATTAGTCCAGACAGAATGCAGAGCATATTTACGTATCTAGTATATTAATGGTAATATAGGCAACTTTAGTGTGTAAAAACTCTGTATTTGTAAAACTATTTGAATCTAACACCCCCCACTCTATAAAGCTGAGCAGTCCCGCCCCCTTGTAACATTGCCCCTGCACCAGAAATGTTCTCCCCATTTATTTTTCTCATAGTTTTTGAAAATGCTTTATATAAAGACGATAACGCCGGGCACAAAGCCAACTTGGGTTGTGACAAATCATAACAACACACACAATGTTTAGGGATAATCAAAAGCATTTTCGAAAAGTCTGTGAGGAAAATTATTGGGGAATTTATTTCTGTGGTGGAGGCGACGTCACGAGGGGGCAGGACTGCTCAGCTTATAAGGGGCTTCTAACTTTAAAACTATAGGACCTGTAAGTCCTGCATGTGTTCGCTGAAATGTCTGCTGATGAGATGGAATGATAGGACATAAAGAATGGTAGACATTGCGCCAGAGTACTCCAACAATGTTAAGAAATACCATACATAGGTTAATTTAATTCAACATAGTACACAGAATGCATTACCGCTTAGAGATTAGATCAATTTAGCCATGAGACATCA
This sequence comes from Benthosema pterotum, assembly GCA_039105355.1. Taxonomy (NCBI): domain Eukaryota; kingdom Metazoa; phylum Chordata; class Actinopteri; order Myctophiformes; family Myctophidae; genus Benthosema; species Benthosema pterotum. Next base: position 43,285,321 of record CM076969.1, read on the forward strand.
CCCAACTATATTCCATGTCGACATGAAAAGGAAGATCTAATCCACACGTTCTGGGACTGCCAGAAGCCAAATAATTATTGGAAATTCATATTTCAACAACTGTCTACATGTAAAATTAATTGCAAAACATTTGACTCCCAATTATGGTATGGCTATTTTAGGGGAAATATCAATGTTAAGAAATCATGATGCCTTTGTCTGCATAGTGCATATCACACAATAGCACATACCGTACTTCTCTATTGGAAATCTGAATCTTCCCCGTCAACCAAACAATGGTGGGCAGATCTGTGGTCAGACAAATGAATTTGTAACCGTATAATGAATTGTTAAAAGTAAATACTGGTAAAAGATAATAAGCATGTTTGGGGAGCAGTTAAAATTGCACATTGACCTTCAACATAAGAGCAGCGAGACCAACTACAACCACTGCCGTTGTGTTACGCTGTAGAAACACAATCTTCGACGACCACTTGACCAAGATTCGTTATAACATTTCAGACATGCCATTCCACATTTCTTAAAGGGCGGATATACATAACGTGTGATGTAAAAAGTAGTGTTTGTCATTATTCTTATGATTATTATTACCGTATTAGAACTAACCCTAACCTCATGCTCACAACTAGCATTTGTCAGACTAGTGGAACGCGAAGAATAATGTGAATTATGAGCAGACCCCGACCTGCAGGCTGCAGAAGGTATGCACAAACAGATAACACCACGCACGCACACACATATGCAATGTGACTGTGAGTCGGCTATACAGTTGGTGATTAACAGAAGTGTGACAACATGAATAATGAGACGAGAGCCAATGAGGAACGGAAGAGATAACTAGCAAACACACACACACACGCACGCACGCACACTCACGCACACACACGCACACGCACACACACACACACACACACACACACACACACACACACACACACACACACACACACACACACACAGCCATTGAGGAATCTCTAATCACAAGCACTACTGCTATGTCAGTGCTACCCAGAAGCGCACATGCATGTGCCACATGCACGTGCGTGCGTGCGTGCACATGCCATGTGCACGCACGCACGCACAGCTCTTTTGGAATACTTTGCACACGGCCTGCCTCACAGAGGACAAAACACCAAGAGAAGCATCGAGAGCTTTCCATTTGGGGATCATTTAAAGATAGAGTGCCATGATTTTTCCCCACCCTAAAACATCACCAAACATCACCAAGTATAATTGTTGTATAAGGAAGATTTTTTTTCCTGAAAAAGTGTACAGTATTTGTTAAAATGATGGTTTTGAAAATGGTTTTCTTGTGTGCACCCCCAACCAGTTGCCTGGTCTGAAGCCACACCCACAGCTTTAGTTGTATGATAAAGGGGGAGGAGTTAGTGGATGTGCTGATAGTGTGGTGTCACCATATCACTGTTTAGTTTAGTTTAGTTTAGTTTAGTTTAGTTTAGTTTAGTTTAGTTTAGTTTAGTTTAGTTTAGTTTAGTTTAGTTTAGTTTAGTTTAGTTTAGTTTAGTTCATTGGCACATTTGGAACATTTGCCTGGAAAGGTTTCAGCACCCAGGCAGAAACTCTAAATACAAAGGAAATATATCATTGTACATAAAAACCCACCAAGGGGACTAATGAAGTACTGTCACCTCTTAAACATGCACAAATTAGAGAAAAATCACGGCACTCCCTCTTTAAACTGTTAAACATGTCTCATGATATGTAAATGTTATTTGATAATAATAATAGCAATCATAGTAATCATCTTCAATCATGTACTGTATATACAGTAGAGGGATAAGGTTAATTAAAACATTTAAAAAAGAAGTCAACATTCTTCTCTACTTCCAAAATACCATCTCCCGGGTCTCCAACAGCGAAATGAGACATCTTACTATTAGCAACTCAGCCATTTATGAATGCAGATGAGATGAAATCCATTATGTATAAAAGCCAGGGTCATCCATCCCAACGGGAGGGAACTGGCCCTTCTCTTTCAGAAGGCTTGTCACCTCTTCTTCGTGTACAGTAGGTCAGTGCTTCTCCACGTGGGGTCCAGGGACCTCCAAGGGGTCCTTGAGCGGATTGTGAGACGGTGGCGGACTCGCAACTAATTAATGATTGATAGTTCGGCACCCTGAGATCAAGTGGATCCTGAGAGTGTAGGCCTATAGCGTACAATTTTTTTCGCTATAGCATGGATGGCTTTTTTTGTCATTTGGAGCCCAGTTGTGGAATATATGGGGAAGAATATGTAGAAATAATCAAGGGGGATCGCAAATTAAGGAAGCATTCCTCTTATATAGAATGGTTTTATGATTTCAAAGCACTAACATAATGAAAGAATGTGTGCGTGCGTGCGTGCGTGCGTGTGTAGAGGTAGGTATGTATGTATGTAGGTACTAGGGCTTTAACCAAAAAATCGATACATCGATGCATCGATTTGCATAACACGTGTCGACTCCAAAAAGCACGAGTCGATAAGTTGTTTTTTCCCTTCCTCCGAAGGAAAGGAGTAAAGAGGAGGAATTAAACATTTACCTTTGTTTTCCCCTTTTTTTCTTTCTCTATGTGTGCGACGCGTGTGTATATAATTCAACTGTAATATTGGTTACTGTCACTCACGGACAGAAGTCTCCTTTGAAGTTTCCTTTGCAACTGTATCGGAGTTCAGCCTTAAGGCTTACCAATCTTACGCAGCGCGCTCTGGCGCGCGGCGTTCCACTGATCATTGCGTACACACGGATAAGATCGAACAGCAAACAGTGTCAAAGGAATACAGGACTTCATCAACCACCACCTCCCCATGTCTTAGTACGCACGGGACGCATGCTTCTGTCCGCGTCATTCTCATTAATTTACTGAATAGAACAGAAAAGAAACGCGGCGCGATATGGTGGTGGTGGTGGTGGTGGTGGTGGAGGAGGAGGCTTCATGTAAATGGATCGTATTCTGATGTGGCCGCTGTTAGAACGATCATGTCTTCTGTTGGGCGCGCGGCGTTCCACTGATCATTGCGTACACGGATCAGATCGAACAGCAAACAGTGTCAGAGGAATACAGGACTTCATCAACCACCACCTCCCCGCCCGTGTTACAGTGCAGTGGCCGTCTTGTTCCTCGTTTCGCATGCGACGCACGGGACGCATGCTTCTGTCCGCGTCATTCTCATTAATTTACTGAATAGAACAGAAAAGAAACGCGGCGCGATATGGTGGTGGAGGAGGAGGAGGCTTCATGTAAATGGATCGTATTCTGATGTGGCTGCTGTTAGAACGATCATGTCTTCTGTTGCGTTCTAATGTGTGGGCTGCTCAGTGCTGTGTATTGATAATGTTAGCCTATGTGTTTTTATGGCTGGCCTGGGAGTTCATATTAAGCTTGCCACATGCGCCATGCGTAGCCTCGCGATGTGTTTTGTATAAGCACTGCGCCGGCATATAGCGGCACCATTTGATCCCCCCCCCCCCCCCCCGCGACATAAAACGATAAATCGATACAACTTCGACTTGACTGTCTGACAAGTCGACTTGAAAAAAATTCAAGTCGTTAATGTATGTAGGTACGTATGTCTTTGTTATACTAGGTGTAATGCATCAGTTTGTAGAGAAAGGTGAAAATAAAATGAAAGAAAGGAACCAAATGAACTCGCTGAACTGAGTGAAATTACCACGGTAAAAGATGGAGGCCTGCGGTCTAATGCATATCAAATTGAGGTCGCTTGAAATAAAAAATAATAATAAGGAAAGCAGAGAATCACAGCAGTATAGCTGACGCTGTAAGAAATTTGGCCAAAAAAAGGACTTTCTTTTCTTTTTGCGGTTTTACATTTGTTTTTTGTTTTTTTTGTTTGTTTTTTAACTGTTGGTGGAACGGTGGCGCCGGTCGTGATGAATATTGCTGGCTTATACACCCGAGGACCAACAGCAGCTACCGTTGTAAGAGTGAATGTGGCTTCGTTTATGGTGGCCAGCGTTGCATAACGGAGCCAGATGGCTCAGTTGGCCAGTGCCACGGCTGCTGGCAGCCATGTCGCTGGAAGGAGCTTGTTTCCTGCCCCGGGCCAACATGAAAGGGCTGCTTAAAACTCTTGTGTGTTCGCATTAGTGGCAAGGTTGCGAATGGCGGTTGAACCTTACGGCGGAGCCCTGTATTTAAAACAGAGGTCTTCATTGTGATGCCCTGAGAGACTGCTATAACTCCTTCCCTTTACACGGCTGCCAACAGGAACAGAGTGCTTCGAACTGGAAAACATACACACGCAGCCATTTAAGGCACTGAGGGCTCCTTGAAGCAGCAGGTTTCCATGGTGTCCCTGGCTGCAGCTAAATGATTGATAGCTGCTGATTTTACAGTAGATCGGAGCCCCAAAGATAAAAAACATATCAAATGGGGATCCGCAGCATAGCAACTTTGCAGACGGGGCGGGTCCTTGAAATGAAAAAAAGGTTGAGTTTTTAAGGCAATGTATAGACACTGGGCAATGCTGCTTTCAGCAGATACTCAAAGGGCAAATCAATGAGTTGGAAGGAACATAATTGATCATGAGAGAAGTACCGACAAAAAGTCACTGGGGGCGTTGACAGCGGATCCATGCGTTGGATGCAGACGTACGGTACTCACTTACTGTTGGGGAGGTGTTTGTGTCTACATCGTTGTTCATGAAGTGCACAAAATGCTCCGCCTTTTGTTTATTCAATTGTTATGGTTTTAGCTCCACATCTGCACAGACCGATATACCGACATACTGAATACCGATAGCAGTGTTGTGAACTTGTGTTTAGCATCCTCCTCACTCATGATGTTTGGGCCAAAACAAACTCCACATGCCTCAACATTTTATTTAGCCATAACTTTAGCCATAGTGTGAACAACCCCTGACCACTGGGGTCAGATTGGTGGACAGACTGGCGTATCTGCAGATAACCGAAATGACAACTAATACCAATGCTACCAATACTTTTCCAATGCTCTATTAACACAATTACCACTATAGCCGAAGACCTACGCTAATCTCCTATCCCTTATCCCAGATGGCATTTTGGGTCAAAACAGAGTACATTACACGAATCAGAGCAGACACCTAGTGACTCTATGGAGGTTGTCATCTTACTCAGAGATAAACAGCAGATGAATCATATCATATCATAGGCAGAACTATGATATGATAAGAAGTGGCAAAATTATTCCCATAATAAACAGCATTACAGACTGTGGAAGAGAAGCATCATAGCAAATAGGAAACAGTTTACTGGTGGAGGTTTGAGGGGTTTGAGGCCTGAGACATAGGGAAGAAGCTACAGGGCACATTTGGGGACTTTTCAGAACACATTCACCCAAGACATACTCTTTATGTTCTTTTGAATGAGGAAAGACAGATATTGACAGAGAGGGAAGGAGGCTGGTATACTATATGTAGAGATAGAAAACATGGTCAAAATGCACAGGCTCACCGAACTGCCTTTTTGCAGGTCCACATTGAGCCCATGCACCCACACCTCTTTAACCTGATAACGGTGTGCCTCTGAGAATACAGGTGACGAGAAGTGGAAAGGCACCCTTGCCCTATGCCTAAACATAACCTCACAAAAACTATGCCTAAACATAACCTCACAAAAACTATGCCTAAACATAACCTCACAAAAAACATGCCTGTCTTATTGTTATCCATGCAAATGTAAATTGTAAATGTAAATCACATCAAGCATGCCTAAATACTAAATTATAAAGGGAAAACTATGTTGTATAATAGGTAAACAGCAAACACAAGAATATTCCTAACATAAACAAAACTATCTAAAACTATGTTAACCTACCCATATAGTTACTTTAACACAAGGGTAACCAAATCATGTAAATATTACATTTAAAAACCCAAAAATCAAAATGTGATTACCACTCAATTACTGAGACTCTTCTTCAACAAAGATGGCGGATGCAAACATTCTTTGTCTCATAGCTATCCATACAGTTGTATGATACAAAACACTGAAACCCTTAAACCAAAAACCTAACCTCACCAAAAACTATGCCCAAACCTAACGTCACAATAAAAACTATCCGTAAACCCAAGCCTTCCCAAAGACTGGCACCAAAAAACTAATATTCCAGACTCTTCATTAACAAAGATGGCGAACACAAACATGCCTTGTTCTGTATTTGTTCTTGTGTGGCATACACAAAACGTTAAAGATATTATAGGCAATTTTTGGGGCAAAAATCTAAATGTAACGTAGATATACTCTAGCTATGTTTTTTGGCCCTATTCCCATCTGCCGGTACATCACTCCCACTTTGATACTGCAGCTGTTTCCCTGCAGACAGACATTTGTTTGTCAACAAATAATTAATGTTGGGTTCATGACAAGGCAATGCTGTGTGCGTGTGTGCGCGCGCGCGCGCGCGCGCGTGCGTATGTATGTGTGTGTGTGTGTGCGTGCGTGCGTGCGTGTGTGCGTGCGTGCGTGCGTGCGTGTGTGTGTGTTTTACAGCGCAGCAGTCTCCAGCAGTTTCATAATGAACCACTAGAGTGGAGGTGAGGTGGAGTTAGATTCAAATCTGTTCACATCTGTTTGTACATACTAAAGTTGCCTATAATACCTTTAAAGTCCTTCCTAGCAGAACCCATTGGTGACCATTGACTCCCATGTGCTCAGCAAAAAAATAGGTAGTCCCTGCCGCGGCCATGCTTTAGGGCGGGTCATACTTTTTTTATTTTTGAAATTCAAAATGCTTGGGTGCCTATTTTATGTTTTTGGGTATGGGGAATTCAAATATGATATTCTTTTTTTGATTGGACAAACCCTAGCTACATCTATTTGCATTTCTATATCAGTAATTGTATCGATTTTACCTCAATTATGAGATTTAAAATCTAAAGGAAATTCTAACATGTGGGGTGTCTAAATTATGTGTTTTTTGATGGAGAATTCAAATATAATATTGTTTTTTGGATAGAATAAGTCTAACCTACATTTTCCTGTACTTTGAAATTGCACATTTTGCCCGTTTTTACCTATTTTTTAGGATTTTTAAATACATAAAGGAAATCATTTATATCAACAAAGCCAAATCAAATTAAGCTATTTATTAACAATCCAAGTGCAGATATATCTAAATAAAATTGATGATCAATCACAGTATCACTTTCTGAACAAGTCCTGCTTTGACTCAGCCATACACATCAGCCGATCTTCGGAGCCCTGATTCCTTCATCCCTTAGCTTCTAGGTAGAGTAGAAAGCTAAGTCACCATTTTGACCACCCTTCCAATGCTTTGAGTGTGGCAAGGCCAGTTAGCCACCTCCATGGGGGTTTTGATTGATGGTCTTAATCTTTGAGGTGTTTATTGCACAGGTGAGATACTCTGACACACCATGCTGGGAGCATCATATTTGCGTGCTTCTGGTCCTTTGCCCCTGATGGCCTGGATTCTCTCCACTCCCTCAACCATTTCATCCTGATCCTTTGGGCACAGCAGTGTTTGAAGGATGGCTTCATTGTGATCACAACAAGCAGATCTAGCAGTTGGCATCACAATGCCCAATACATCCTTCCTCTGGGACAGTCCAGTCCAGTCATGGAAAATATTAGACCACTGTTGTATGGTGGTCTAATAATAGGGTGGTTTAATAATTTTTCCATAACTGTAAAAATAATGGTGTATTCAGCAATGCACTTCAGATTTGTCAGATGCAGATGATTCTTTACTTTCACCATGCTTTGACATTCAGAGTCTGAGATATCTTTTTGTTGCAATGAGCCAGCATGACCCATTCAGAGCCAGCCTTGCAGCTAGGAATCACTATCCCTGACTGCATAAACCATTCTATAGCCATAGTGTTGATCAGTCAAGATCTTTCATCTTTAATGACCTTGTCAGACAGATCGATCAGTTAGGGGCCAACAAAGATGATGGATTGAAGGTCCTAGGCAGCAAAAGTTTCACTTGGCCTGTGACAAGTCCCAGAGAAAGGAGGTATGGGGAATTGTGATGCCAAGCTGCTTGCCGTGCCCACACAGTGGAGCCATCATGAAGCCATCCTCCAAAAACATCTCAAGAATCAGAATGAGATGATTGTGGGGAGGGAGAGAATCCGGACCATCAGGGGATAAGAAGACTGAGACATTCAGGTGAGAGACGGCAATGAAAAGAACCAGAAAAACATATCCAACATTGGTGGATTGATTATCTGATAAAAAGGTGTCTTTGACCTGAACTGAAGACCTTTATCAACCCCCATGGAGGTGCTTAACTGGAGCACATTCAGCACATTCAAAGCATTGAGAGAGGGTGGTCAACTGGTCATAGTGGCTTCCGCTGTACCTGCTTCTCTCAAGAAAAGAGGGATGGAGGAATCAGGGCTCAGGAGAACTTGTTCAGTGATTTTCAGTGATACTGAAAATTGATCATCAGAATTTTATTCAGTGATATACATGCACTTGATTTTTTAATAAATAACTTTGATTTGACTTTGTCAACATAAAATATTTCCTTAAGTATATAAAAATCCTAATCCTGCTGAACGGATAAGGACAAAATGATTTAGGGAGTGGAGAGAATCCAGGCCCATGGAGGTGGCTAACTGGCCTTGCCACACTCAAAGCATTGAGTGGGTGAGGGTGATCAAAATGGTGACTTAGCTTCTACTCTACCTACTTCTCTCAGGAAAAGAGGGATGAAGGAATCAGGGCTCCGAAGATCGGCTGATGTGTATGGTTGAGTCAAAGCAGGACTTTGGACGCTCAGAAAGTGATACTGTGATTGATCATCAATTTTATTCAGATATACCTGCACTTGAATTGTTAATAAATAGGTTAATTTGATTTGACTTTGTTTATGATTTCCTTTATGTATTTAAAATCCTAAAAATATGTCAAAACGGGCGAAATGTGCAATTTTGAAGTACAGAAAAATGTAGGTTAGACTTATTCTATCCAAAAAACAATATTATATTTGAATTCTCCATCAAAAAACACATAATTTAGACACCCCACATGTTAGAATTTCCTTTGGATTTTAAATCTCATAATTGAGGTAAAATCGATACAATTACTGATATAGAAATGCAAATAGATGTAGCTAGGGTTTGTCCAATCAAAAAAAGAATATCATATTTGAATTCCCCATACCCAAAAACATAAAATAGGCACCCAAGCATTTTGAATTTCAAAAATAAAAAAAGTATGACCCGCCCTAGGTAGTGCCGCGGCCATGCTTTACAGAGGAGGCCCCGCGAGGACCCAGGCAATACACACTAGCCTGCCTTCACAAGAGGGCAAGACACCAAAAGAAGTATAGAGAGCTTTTCCATTTGGGGCTTAATGCCAGTTTGATTCACCCTTGATGTAAGCAGAATGACAGGCTGTCTCGGGGTGCAGGGGGTCAACGTGGAGCCGGGCTGTCTGCAGACAGGTGATAAGGGAGTGGGAGATAAACTCTTGTACACTCCAAGGTGGAAAAGCAAGCGCTCCCGAGGGGAGGAGGAGGAGGAGAAGGACGAGGCGTGTGTATGCATAACAACAAACAAACAGCCCCGGAAAGAAATAACCAAATAAAAGGCACAAAATACTGTAACATAATACATGAATAAATACATAAAACAAAAACACAGGGCTTGTTTGAAATTTTCATTCACTATAATCCCGGGATATACAGTATAGAGAGGACGGCTTCAATGGCTGTCCCCCAACACAGCGACTTCCATATATGCCCGTGATTACATTATAAGGATGGAAGAGGAGCGTGCACAGTGTCGAGGGACGGATCGCTGTGTACAGGGAGGAGTGGGTGGAGACACTGAGTGGAGGCACGGGGAGGGGATGATCTCTATGATCTCTCTCGTAGGGAGGCATTTTTCCGATTCTGATGAATCACTCTACAAGAGAGTCTATGGCCTGATTTACACTGGCAGCCAAATCCAGCCTGAATCAGATCTGAGCTTCATTGAGCCTGGGAATCTGATTCGTTTAAATGAGTCGTGTGACCTGTTAGACCAATCAGATTTTTATCTTGAAGTGACACACAATGATTCAGGCTAGATTTGGCTGCCAGTGTAAATCAGGCGTGAGTTCCGCGTACGTTGTTTTGTTCAGGTGGAATGAACGTTTCTGTAGGAGTGTAACTCTTACCTTGCACCAAGGCAACATCTAAGGCCACGGACATTTAGTTCCACTTGTCCTACCACTATTTGTGAAGAAATTACAATATGCAGTCATGGATCGGTCAGGTAGGACCCAACTATTGGAAACCTCCTCGTCTATGCTAATGGCGCAACTGGCTGCGCAACTCTGTTCATCTAAGCGAGAACATTCCAAGACAAGTGCATAAAAACACCTCTTTTTATTGAAAACTATTGCTCTGCTCACTGTAATTAGAATAGTGAATAGAGAATAGAATAGTGGTGCATTTGTACAATGTAAGAGATACTTTAAGGCAGAAACACTCATTCTGTGACAAGCAAAACAACATACGTGCACTTATGTTGTTTTGCTTGTCACAGAATGAGTGTTTCTGCCTTAAACTGCACTTAAGACTCGTAGAGCGATGGTGTAAGAAGCGAAAAATGCCCCTGCAAGGGTCTAAAAACTCTAAATCTTAAGCTGGGGTGAGTGAGGGGGTGGGGGTGGAAGGGTGAGAAGAATACAATGGAGTTTACCTTCTACGTCATTAGAGTCTGCAGTGGAGCATGGATGGAAACAAGAGCACACACACACGCGCACACACACACAGACACAGATACACACAGAAACAAACACACATGTGAAAGCGTAGCCACAGAAAAACAAATAACATAAGCCATGTAATAACGGCACGTAGAGAGAAAAAAAAATACAGCGCTGATGAGAAAATGGCAAACGGAATGTAAAAGAGCGGAGTGTTATTTTTGAGCCACTGTGTGAGGATGACGGCGCTGAATGACATTGAACTCTGGAAATGGCACAAGTACAGGAGCTTGTTGTCTGCATACAGGCAATACTGTATATAACAATAGCAAATCCAATCACACTAGGGGTTTGGACAGAGCGTTGGAAGGTGTGTTAACTGGGCTGGGTATGAGGCAGGGTTGTCAAACTCATTTTGGGGTCAGGGGCCACTGCACGGAAGTTAAATTGATGAGCGTTACAACAGCTGTCACTTGGTTTTGTTTCCCAGCCTGTGCATTGACTTTATGTATTTGTATTACAGTTACAACTTGGTATGAGAGGTGGAAATGAAACTTCATTGAACCGGGGGCGCGGAGACCTCTCTGTGGACCACACATGGCCCTCAGTGGATCACCAGCTTAACACCCCTGATATAAGGCAGCGCATTTGCCTGTTTGCACTTTCACTCTACTGCCACAGTCTGGCACACACTCTATAAAAGTTTGTCAGCATGTCACCTACTACTCTACAAAGACGACCATGCTGCAAGAACGTCCTTTTCTTGGCAAGATGTGGAGGGGTTGAGGGTTGAGGAGAGTGTGTGCAATTAATCCGTATTATAAATTAGGTTTGATTAAGGCACTCTCCTCCTGCAGAAGTGATTGTAATATAAATGAGAAAGTGCAAAATGGACTCCGGTCGAACAACAACGAGAGGTACGGAGATCACAGAGGCCGAAGGTACTGAAGTAACTACAGCAGGAGCTCTAGCCCAGGGCATCTCAACCCCTGTGGGAGAGGCTCAGGTGACAGTGACTATTTATGAAAGACCTTCATAAAATAATAATAATAATAATAAATCCCATTCACTCACAATAAACTTTTTTTCTCTCACTCCATTTGACCAATCTCACTTTTTAGATTGTTGTACCCCAAGTTGCCCTCTTTTGCTGTACTTCGATATGATATATTGAGACATGTATTGTACATTGTTGCTGTAATTTTACATTGCAGCATAGTGATGCTGTAACAAAAATGACGCGAGATGTTCTCGGGTCAATTGTCAAATAATATAAGAAAGGGGTGGGTGAAGTCCGATCTCCAAGTAGGCTACACAATGCCTCACATTAAAGGGACATTTCACCATTTCACAAAAAATATATATGTTAATGACATTTAGAACATTTTCTGGTGGTCTTTACGTATATGATATGTGGTTTTAGATACTTCAAATGTTAGCAGCGAGGCCAGTGTCTCTGATGTCATGGCCACTACTTCCTGGACTACAATTCCCACAGTTCTCCTTGTAGCTATAGGGGGAGGGCTGTCTTACTGGGACAACATGTAGTCCAGAAAGTAGTGTTGATGACATCAGAGACACTGGACTCATCTGGACACTGGACACATCTAAAAGATATTAAACCACACATTGCACACATAAAAGTCACTGGGAAAGTGCTCTAAATCTTCTAAATGTCATACTATATGTTCATATGTAAAAACGGTGAAATGTCCGTTTAAGAGATTAGGTTATTTTCACAACATAATATCTAATGTTGTGAAAATAACCTAATCTCTTAAATGGACATTTCATGGCTAAAGTATTTTCACAACATCAAATGTTGTGAAAATACTTTAGCCAATATCTCAAATTCTTCGCAGGGTGGGGGTCCCCATGTTAAATGTAACTATTTCAGTACCCTCAGCACTGAAAGGTTGATAACCACTGCTATCCATCTAGGGTAACCAGATGTCCCTCATTGCGTGGGACAGCCCCTCATTTCCAAGACTTTTCAGGTGTCCCACAAGTTGAGACCCTGTCCCACATTGTGACTGACAGGCAAAAGCCCTAATATGTGGCTTTCTGTTGCCTCTTTTACTACTAGAAGTGTTTTAACTAAGTCCATTAAAATGACGCGAATAGTTTTCCACACTCACTCCAGGGGGGCCACACTCACTCCAGAGGGGCAACCAAAAATAGTTGAGTAGATAAACTATTTCTACTACATTTAAATTGAAATCCTGAATTCTTTTTTGAATATGACATCAAGATATTAATCATTTTCTAACCCTGTTTTGTCCTGCAATATGCTTCAGTCCCTCAAACGTTCAGTTTGGATCTGGTCACCCTACGTCCATCAAAAGAACAAACACAATGATGAATGACTACATACAGTAGGGTCCGGCGGGCGGACGGGGGGGCTGACCTTACCTTTGACCCTCTCGCCGCGGTTCAGCTGGATCTCGCCGTCGCCCTGCGGCGTGTAGGGCTTGACCACGATGAAGGTCCGTCCCGGCACGGCGCTGTAAAGCTTCCGCTTGGGCTTGCCATGCGTGCTCAGCGCCCCGCCGCCGGGCACGTGATGGAGGTGATGCTGGGGTGGGCTGGGGTCTCGCTGCACCGAGCCGGGGCTGTAAACAAACACATAGGTTACCGTGGTGATGCCGGGCAGCTGGTAGCTGAAGCCGGTGGTGGTCACCGACATGGTCATGTTTTTTTCTTTTTCGAGGAGGGAGGGGAGGGGAGGTGGGATTCGTAAAGGAGGCGACTTTAGATCCTTCCCCCACTTGCCCCCTCTCTCCTCCTCTCCTCCTCCTCGGTCACTACGGTGACCAGAGAGACTGCAAGAGAGGCGGGAGAGGGGGGAGAGAGTATAGCACCGGTGTCCGGCCGTCCGGTCAATAGTCAGTGTTCCATGGAAGAGTCGAGAGGAGAGGATGGTCCGGTTATTCCTTTCTCCGATCCCTCCCCTCCCTCCTTCCTTCCTCCCTCCCTCACACAGCGTTCCCCGTCTCCACACACCACCGTCCCAAACCGAGGTAGAGCGAGAGAAAAGAAAAGAAAAACTGTGGATCTTTATGTCGTCGGCAGTCAGTCAGGTCAGGGGGACGTCGTTCGTCGTCATCCCGTCGCTCCCCTCCCCCCCGCCCCCCGCTGGCGTTCACGTGTCGGTCACATCCGTACACACATCCGTAACGTAATCCCCCCCGCCCCGACAGCCCCGACAACCCCTGAGTCAAACATATATCCTGAGTTAAGGAAGAGGGGAGGGTGGGGAGACGAGATAGAGGGGGTGATTTCCTCCCCCCTCTCCCCAGTCCGGTGTGTGTCCTCCAGCACTGTGGATCCTGTACCCTGGCTGTTCCCTGGGTCTGTCCTGCCGAAGAGGAGGAGGACGAGGAGGAGGAGGAGGAGGAGGAGGAGGAGGAAAGAGGAAGAAGGGTCCGGTCTCCCCCCGACTCCCGCTCCCGTTCTGCTGGTGGGAGTCCCGCTTTCTGCTGCTGCCTCTTGTGTCTGCCTCCCCTCTCCCCTCCACCACACACACACACACACAACGCGTGCCGGCCGCTCTGCTGCTCACACAAACAGACACGCACACACATACAGACACACACACAGACACACACACACACACGCACGCACACTTATCCCGCCGATCGCGCCGCTGCTGCTACTGTTGCTACTGCTTCCTCTGCCGCTATACTGCTGCTGCTGCTGTTGCTGCTGCGCCCGACAGCAGCTCCCCACCCCTCCGATGGCACAGCGCTCGCTCCACGCTGACACACACACCACCAACCCTCTCTCTCTCTGCGTGTGTTAGAGTCGCGCACGCAACAGCAACACACGCACAAGTGATTGCCCTAACATCGCGCCTCGGCTATAGCGTGACATATGCCGCAGCCGGCGTGAAGCCGCGTAGCCACACGCAGCACCGTTGCTCGGTGACACACGTGTGTGCACCGCGCAACACACACACAAACGTACGCTTGTATGCAGCCCCCCACACCACCACCACCACCACCACATCCAATGGCACAATTGATCTCCTCCCTTGCCTTGCCTGCCAGTATGCATGCATGCATGCATGCGCCACAGCTCCGTGAGGCAGGCAGACTGCGTGCACGCACATGCGTGTGTGTTTGTGTGTGTGTGCACACAGGCACATGGGGAGGGCGGGGGTAAAAAGCGCTGGTTTAATTGTTACTCCACCCCCTCCTCCTCCTCCTTCACTTTGCCTTGAATCACCTTCTTCCTGGTCTCTCTCTCTCCCTCTCTCTCTCTCTCTCTCTCTCTCCATGGTGCTGAATTCTAATAGAGCACATCGAGTCATAGCTCCGCCTAGTCCTTCATTCATCACTACTCGGTCCATGGCTGTGTGTGTGTGTGTGTGTGTGTGTGTGTGTGTGTGTGTGTGTGTGTGTGTGTGTGTGTGTGTGTGTGTGTGTGTGTGTGTGTGTGTGTGTGTGCGTGCACGCGCATCGTGCAGCAGGAGATTTCCTCCACATAGCACTCTGCTGCCCGGCTGGCTGGCTGTAATGTGTCCTCACCGTCTCTCTATAACCCTCTGACTCACAGGAGAGGACAGATACTATGGGTGAGAGAGAGAGAGAGAGAGAGAGAGAGAGAGAGAGAGAGAGGAGAGAGAGAGAGAGAGAGAGAGAGAGAGAGAGAGAGAGAAGGAATGTTTAAAATAAAAAATAAAGACTGGTCCCCCCATTCTGTGTTTCCTAGGAAACGCACTCTGAAAAACAAACAATCAACATGGTGACATCATCAACATGTGATTCACCGTGTTAATGATTTTATTCAGACCTCCATTTCTAGGAATCACAGAATGGGGGGATTTCTTCTTTATTACAAAAACCCTAAGATATAGTAAAGATCATCAGGTATTATTGTTATATGATGGAGTTAGATAATTGCTGTATTATTATAATTATTATTATTGAGGGACCAAGCAGTCCACAAAGTGGACTTGGTAATCTGGTAGAGGGTGATGCCAAACGGTGATGATTCAAAGACCATGACCATTGGCCAAATCCTGGCACTCAACTGAAATTGCAAACTTTGAACACTCATAACTCATGAAGCACTTGACTATTGGCAATGTGATGGGGGCGCTATAGCAATTATTTGAAACTGAAACATTTGAAAAAGCATAACTCAGGCCTCGTTTGGCCAAAATCATGTGACTTGTTTCTACATGTCCCTTGACTCATTTGGAACACATCTGTCACTTTGACCGGTAAGCTCCACCCCCAGAGTGTCCGCCATTTTAAGCAGTTTGAAAAATGCTTATGCCTGATTTTCTGACTGGATTTTTGATCAATTTCCATGAAATTGATCAACACATGTGTCACTTGAACACATGTGTCACTTGACCGGTAACCTCCACCTTCAGAGTTTCCGAAATTTGATGCAGTTTAAAAAATGCTCATGCCTGATTTTCTGCATGGATTTTTGATCAATTTGCATGAAACCTGTTACATGTGAACTTTGACCCCATCTGGACAAAAGTTCAGAAGCAAATTTGTTTTCATCAAAAAATTACGTTTTTATAAGCCGATGAAAATTGATGGTTTGTGAAAATTCTCCTTCTGCTTGTTTCTCTCTGGCAACACTGGAGCAAGTACATTGTGCCAGATTGTGTGAGAGGAATAAGCATGTGGAATTTGTTTTCACATGCTCCTTGACTCATGGGAAACACGTTGTCACTTAGACCAGTAAGCTCCAGACTCGGATTGGTTAATTGTGCACATTGTTCATATCGCTTACTGCTTGATGCCGTCTTATGGGTTGTTTCATTGTTAACAACAATTCTACAAATTATTGTGCCTGGATGGCTCTACCCAGTCCCTGACAGACTGTAAGGAGGCTTCATTAACCGACCACTCACTTTGTTCAGGCTCACTAACTGACCAATCACAGGAGGAGGCTTCATTAACCGACCACTCACGGGGCTCTGGGCGTCATTAACTGACCATCCACATAGCTCCTGGCTTCACAGGGGGGGCTTCATTAACCAACCATTCACGGAGCTGCAGGCTTCATTAACTGGCCTTTTACGGAGATCCCGGCCTCATTAACATGCCAATGGAATAGCCCCCACGGACTGGATGGCAGCCATCTTGAATGTTTATTTCTTAAAATAATGCAATTTAATTCATTATAGGACCACCAAGCAAATAATGATTGTGTCTTTGTGCTCAATAGGCCACAATAACATTCAGATTTTAGGCGGTGTGTTTTGAGCAGAGATATAAAGTGTCTTGTTTACCAAAGAAACACTTGATGTAACATTATAAAATCATTTAACCTTCTGAGTCCAGACTCCAGAGTCCAGACTGCCTGTTTTTATTTAACCAAGACAGATCATGCTAATTACACAGAGCTTAAAGACTCAATGTTGTAGTTGTAAGTGTGAGTCTTCAAGAACCCTGCCCTGCTCCCACAATTACGTATTTCGTCCATGTTTCTATGATATATTTATGCATATTGTTCTTATTGCCTTAGCTGCTTGCTTAGTCCCGTCTCATCGCTGCTTGCAGCTATATTTATTATTATTTTCTTTTTTTATTTCTTTTTTTTTTTTTTTTGGGGGGGGGGGGTATACAGTATTTGTTACAGTATGGTTCTTATGTGGACACCCCCAGTAGTTCAGTAGGTACACCTGGTGGGTGGTGATGGGTGGAGATCCCCCTTACCTGAAGCCCCACCCACTGCTGTAGTTGTATGATAAAGGGGGAGGATATAGGAGAGGGTCTTAAAAATACAAAATTGGAGAAATTGGAGAAAAAAATCATGGCACTCTAGCTTTAATGACATGACAGAAAAAAATGTTGAAAATGGGAGGAATGTAATTAAACATGAAGACGTGATTTAAGGCCACATAATTGTGACTCAAGAGCAACTCAAGACCATAATGTAGCTGTTTTCACAGATGCCATTGAGCATGAAGTGATTTTCCTTGCAAAAAAAATGAATGCTTTTTTTTGCATTCATTCTTTGTGTTACTGGATTAGATCCTGTTCTCTGCAACATCACTTCAAAGGACAAGAGTAGGAATCTGGAAAATGCCTGTCCCCTCCATGTCAAATAGACCCTCCCATATAGCGCGTTCTATCAATCAATCTGGGCTCTTCAGTCTTTCAATCGCTCCCTCCCTCCCTCCCTCTAATGTTTTTCTCCCCCTTTCCGTCTTCCCTTTGCATCTCTCCGTCCGCCTGTGAAACCCTCCTCTCTCCTCCTCTTTCCCTGTCAGAGCCTTTTCTTCCCTCTCTTCCCCTGCTGCTGTGCTTCTGCCCTCTCCATCCCTCCAAACAACGGCTTGCTGACGGCTTTCCAATTACCGCAGGGACTAGAAGGGGCTGGGATGGCTGCGGCATGTTAATGTCTGAGCCCAGGACTGGGCACCAGCAGCAGGGGGAAGAGAGAGGGGAGTATGTTAATGCCTGAGCCCAGGACTGGGCACCAGCAGCAGGGGGAAGAGAGAGGGGAGTGGAAGGGGAATGAAAGCTTTCTCTCTCTCAAGCACACGCGCACGCACGCACGCACGCACGCACGCACGCACGCACGCACACACACACACACACACACACGTAAATCGCTATAGGAAAAAAACTAATGGAAGATGTGTCAGTGGTGCCAGTAAACCACGGCTACCACTATGCCCTATACAGATCAGAGTAGTCTTAACTCGCAACGTCATTCATTAAACAGCAGAGGTCAGTCCCCCGATGAGCCACAGATCAGGTCAGATCTCTGGCTTAGTGGCTCCTTCTAAATGGATTACATAAGAAACAACAACGTTTAGGCTCCATCAGTCTTTGTGCTTGTCTAATCACATGGCAGTAATGGGCTAATTAACCTTTTCACTCACAATATGTCAATTTTACTGCAAATTAAAGGCAAACGCAGTGCCCTAGTGAACGAAGGCCGGCTGGCTAAAACGCTATAGCGCATCTTTACCATTTCAAATGGTCTTGTTGACATTGTGTTTACAGTGGACTAACATTAGTGTGTTCTGCACTCACAATCTGCACTTTGGTACATCTGTGGATGATGACAGATACACATGCACCCCCCCCAACACACATACACACGCATGCACGGATGCGCGCGCGCACGCGCGCGCACACACACACACACACACACACACACACACACACACACACACACACACACACACACACACACACACACACACACACACACACACCAGCCATGGATGCCCCCTAACCAGCGGAACCATGCTGGCGCTGCAGTTTATGAGGCTGTCTTGCTAATAACAATGCTAGTGTAACAGAGACACTAGCAAACTCAAACGGACCCATCCTTGCTCCAGAAAACACAAATTTATGTTCCCATCTGCACTACCGGATGATGAGCAGAGATGCCCGACGATCACACCTTTTATCGATTCCACAGAGCGTTCTCTAGATCTGGAGTTATTCAGTGTTTTAGTCTGCCGTTATAATGGAGGTGGACAGCAGTGTGGATGCTCAATGCGGTCACATGTGGACTATAGTCAGGCAGCCGAGCCACCCCCAAAAAAATAAATCAATAAGAAAAAGTGCCCTGGTTTGTTAATAAATCTTATTAGACGGTGCAGCCCTTCAAAAGGGTGTATTTGGATTTTTTTTTATGTAAACAGACCACATATTAATAATATACAATATCAGTGAAAATGTGTCTATACAAAGTTATTTCAAAGACAATAACTTGCCAGCGATCAGCAGCAAGGACACGATCAATGCCAGGTTGATCTTATAAACATTACGTAACGAGCATGGCCGTTTTATTTTGGATATCAAAAAGCTATGAACTGCCAATATAACGGCTACAGATGCAGTTGCAAATGCCGTTATGTGCCATTTCCAGAGATGCTATCAAACTAAGCTCCTTTGTGATAACCTGAATAGCTCACACTGGCACCCAGCCCCTCAGGTAAATAGGTTTCCTCAAATATCCCCCGCTCTCTAAGGTGAGATGAGCACATTAGAAACACAATCATAATCATCATCACGCCAGTGTCCTAGCATTCTCTCCATGCTTTGCTGAGCTTGGGTGAGGATGCACACAATCTCTCTCTCTCTCTCTCTCTCTCTCTCTCTCTCTCTCTCTCTCTCTCTCTCTCTCTCTCTCTCTCTCTCTCTCTCTCTCTCTCTCTCTCTCTCTCTCTCTCTCTCTCTCTCTCTCTCTCTCTCTCTCTCTCTCTCTCTCTCTCATAGGCCAAGTAGGGCCATCATAGAAAATTGTGTGTATGTGGATTCATGACGCAGAGCACATAATGACAATTGCATTCAGGATCCATCTGCTCTCAAGACACATGCTTGGCTCACCTATTCCTCTTATGGGACATTATAGAAGAAACTAGGGCAGAATTGGAACGATGGAACTATGGCACTATAGCAGTGTTTTTCAACATAGTAGGAGACATAAGGCCTATTCAGAGATGGATTTTCGGTGCCCACCGCGACCACCGCGACCACCGTTGCCTATAATATGACGTCATACCACCGCAACCACCGCACTTTCCAGCCCTCCTCTCGGATTTTACTAACCACCGCACCGCAGCGTTTGCTTGTTTTTAACAGCTGGTTAAAAAAAAGAAAACACACAACACACCACAGTGCGATGCGACGGGCAGGAGGACAAGGAAGGAAGGGGGGGGGGGGGGATTCTTTGATAGAGACAATGACATGAATAAAATAGGAAATAAACATAAAAGCAGCAGAAATTATTATAATTGAGGCAGGTAGTGGAGAGAGAAACAGAGGGGGGAATAAACAACAATGGACGCAAGGAGAACGGGGGGGGGGGGGGGCTGGGTGGAGGAGGAGGCAGTGCTGGTGGTGGACTTTGGAATAGCGGTGGTCGTGGTGCTCTGAGCGGTGCCTATAGTGGGACACATGCAACATGGAAGAAGTGGGCTTGAACTGGTAACAAGTCGACCCATATGGCACAAGCAGTGGCTTTTCTGCCTGATGGGAAAAACGCCCCTGGGCGCAAGGCAACATCAACCCAGAGGAAAAAGCTGGTAGTTGCTCAGGTGCGTCAACAAGAGGAGGCAGACAGATGTGCAACGGCAGTCTCACAGTCCAAACAGGGGCAGTGGACTAACTAGGAAAATGTGGAACATCGGAAGCTCACATGGAAGGATCTTTGGTAAATGGAATGAAGGTATATCAGCTTCATCATCAGAGCCACGTACAGTGGGGCAAAAAAGTATTTGGTCAACCACCATTTGTGCAAGTTTTCCCACTTAGAAAGATGAGAGAGGCCTGTCATTCTCTCATTCTCTCATCTTTTTAAGTGGGAGCACAAATGGTGGTTGACCAAATGTATGAGGTTCTTCCCACACCCATGAACCTAAACCAGTGGCTTGGAGAAGATCCCTCTAGTGCACTCTGCCAAACTCCTGCAACACTAAGGCACATCCTCACCAGCAAAACCAGTTTGTCCCAAGGACTCTACAACCAGGTCCTAAGACAACTGACAATCACCCTGGAAGGAAGGAGAACTAGCACCAATGTCCTCCCTCCACCAATACCCAGACATTCAAACACCACCCAGTCCGTAATATCAGGACAGCTCCCAGCAAAGCAATCAGCAAGACCCCAAACAACCATCCTAGACGCTGCCCGAGATTGGAAGATGCTGGTTGATCTAGACAAAAAACGTATTTTCCAACCAGAGATCATGACAACTAACCTCAGGCAGGACATGGTCTTGTGTGGTCAACCTCCCAAAAGTATGTGCTCATTGTGGAACTGACGTCCCTGGGAAGCTGCAGTCGGTGAAGCATTTGAGCGCAAGCAACTGAAGAACGCGGATATAGCAGCCTAGTCAGAACAACGTGTGCCCAGGTACTTCCGGTTGAGGTTGGCTGTACGGGATTTGGTGCTACATCCACAACCAAATTCCTTAATGGATGTGAGTTCAAGGACAGGCATTCCACAAAGCCGTCAAGTCGCTGTCGGAGGCTGCCGAGCAAAGCAGCAGCTGGCTTTGGATCAAGAAAAAGGACCCCAACTGGACTGCAAAATGAAAAGGGAGGGGTAAAAGCAGAGGGACACACAACTGGGACACCGTGTGTGTGTGTGTGTGTGTGTGTGTGTGTGTGTGTGTGTGTGTGTGTGTGTGTGTGTGTGTGTGTGTGTGTGTGTGTGTGTGTGCGCGCGCGTGCATGCGTGCATTCATTTTTGGTGTGTGCGTAATATACCAAGACTATATCTGAAGCCAGTATTTTACTACAAAGCTATATTTTTGGAATGTGCACAAACGCATAAAGATGTGGACATTGTTGTCGGCATTCTAAACAAAGAGAGAGGATTAACAGGCAAACAGATCAATGCCAACCGATTGGCATCGCCTCTTGATGATGCAGATTATGAAGCGTGCCAATCAATAGCGCTCGCCCGGCCGTGTCCTTTCCTTGATGTGAATTGTCCACAAGGTTCTGTATGTCTCTTCCCTGCCTCTCCCATCTCTCTCTCTCTCTCCTCCCGTCTCTCTCAACCCTAAGCAAGACGCTGTGGATAATCTACACTCCAGCAACCACTACGAATGCAGAGAGAGAGAGAGAGAGAGAGAGAGAGAGAGAGAGAGAGAGAGACAGAGAGAGGGAACACAAGGTGAGAAAAAGGGGAGAGAATAGTGAATACTGAATAGGAGAGTACGACAGTGAAGCACCGAAGAGTGCTCAAGCAAACATAACAGCAATAGTGCCAAACTGTTCTATTTCTTACACTTGTTTTCCGATTATTGCGATTATTTCTACGCCAACTTTGCTTCGGTGGGGTGAAAAATAAAACAAACCCCCAGCCAGATCGAATTAATGAATTGATTTTATTAATCCATAATTCCATTCCATTATATAACGTGGTGTGAAATATAAGCACCAGCCCTCTCATGGGTTGGACACTTTCCTGCCAGGTCCATTCATTCCAATGTAAATGTAATGGACATTAAACGTTAAATATACTGGTTCACTTTTGGATCCAGACCTTCAAAATATCTTCCAAATCTGTCAACAATGTTCAGTTTGTTTGGGGAGGGGCTTAATTAAAGGTGGAACGACGGAAAGTATCTTGAGAAACTATAGAGAGATAGGTTTGAGCTTGTAGGATATGGTAATCCTGTTCTCTCACACCACACTGTGCAAAAAGCATGGAACACTTTTTGACCTATTTATAACCCATACAATATTTGGGTTTGGCGTTTAATGTGCTAGTCTGAATTTTTGGATTCATTGTTGGTTTATTATCGTATCATTGCTGTTTGTGTCATGTTGACGCCATAAGGTTGATTGTCTTGGATGGCCAGTGTTCCTGTGTGCCTGTTTATAGCACTGTTTCCCCTTTTTAATAGAGTGGAGTAATCCATTGTGTTCTTTTGGGTTTCCAAATTGGCCTCAATTGATTTGTGTGGGCTACAGCATGTCTATTTGTATTATGTTTGTGAATAATGTGCATTCATGTGGGTAGTGGCAAATTCATGCACATTAGTCTGTGTGCTTTGGGTATGCACCCAAAGCACACAGACTAATGTGCATGAATTTGCCACTGTTTTTATTGGTATAATTCATGCAAATTAGGATTGATTTCGTATGCACTCGTGAGTCATTGAAACACTGTACAACATGCTCGACTTCTAGACTAATGTAAAAATGACAAGCTGTTGCAAATTGCTCAGCACGGAAAAAATAAAATAAAAAAATAAGCATAAATATTGGCTTGTGATGGTCAAGCATGAATTATTGCAATATCTCCCTTATGAAGACTAACTGTCTGCTTGTGAGCCTGACAGCTGATCCAGTTGGCACAGAGTCTGAGGCTTAGATACAACAGCTTCAATTGAACATAGAAATGTCATGTCCAATATATTATGTGTTATGTTTGCAACCGCGGCCATTACATTTAATAGTCAAGTATAACTGTAGTTGAATTTAATCTAGGTTTACAATTCCTTGAAAAATAAATCAAATGATCTAGGTAGCTTCTCTCTAAAATGCACTTTGTGCCATTTTAATAAAGCAATGTACCAGAGTAGAGTTTGTGCATGGGCCGATCGACTCGAATGCATCTTATTTATAGCGCATTTTAGAGATAATCTATACCCACCTTTGAGAATTTTTACCAAGGTCTAGCAGGCATTGTTTTGGTGAGTAGTTACGTCATCTGGTTTAGTTACACTCACATGGCAGTGGGAAAAAACAGAGCACAGTGGAGGCGAACCCATAAAGTTATAAATACTGCACTGTACTATAAGGACTGGAGCGATAGCCCTGTCCCCTTGCCATTCATTTCAATACAAGTTGCTCAGTGGCGCTTTGAAGCACCCGGAGGACCACCGGAAGTGCGCCTATTTCCGCATTTGACCACCAAAAATTGGTGGTCAAGTGGGGAAGTATTTCTCCATGAACGCACCCGAAGCACGGGATTATGGGAACGAAAAGGATTCATGAACTAGCGCCGTCGAGAACGAGCAAAGGAAAAAAAACTAAACAGCATCAAAAAACAAGCTTGTGGGTTTGCTGTGAGCTTATTATCTGTCATATAATACATCCGTTATGTTTTGAGAGGTAGTATATGACATGAGGACCGCTGGTTTATACAGAAAACAACTTGCGTACAGGCCCTGTACGCGAGCACAAAGCAAACCAGCGTGCGTGCTCTCGGGCGCTCGTGCATGAATTCCACCCGCCTGCAGTACCAAACCTGCAGTACCGCCTGCTTTAAGCCTGGAGGCGCTATCTGAGGATGTGGGTGAACCCAGCAGGTGTACCCAAGCACAGATAGAGTTGCTGCAACAGTGAAGAATGAGATGATACATCTCTAGGGGCTTCTCTAGATATTTGGCAAATCTGGGAAATAAATCATTACCATGAAATGTCTTCACCAATGTGTTTCTAATGGTGTCTTATGAGCCACCATTAAAACACATTGGTAAAGAAATGTCTTGGTAATGTACTAAAATGTTGAAATTCAACACCCGTGGGAAACCAAAAAAGAGGTCATAGTCGGGATACTATTCACTAATCTACAGAAGACAAAATGTCATCATTCTTTATGGAGCATGTGATATGTCTAACTAGTGGGTTTTCATGATGCTGAATTCAGCATTAGTTTTACAAAAAAGAAAAAAACACTCATTGGGCTGAAAATAGCCATAGCACTTAAGGAAATGTGCTGACTAACCACATTTATGTTAAGTTTCCTGAAAACTTGTCCTAACTACTGTAGTATACTGTTAGTCCAGGGGTGCCCACACTTTTTTGACTTGAGAGCTACTTTCAAAATGACCGTCTCAACAAGATCTACACATCAAAAATGTGATTATCCCATTGCTTAAAGTCCATTTCAAGGCCCCTAGAAAGTGGGAGCTTTGAAATATTGGTGTTACTAGTATTGGTGTTACTTACTGTTATACAGTATTTAAGAATAATGCACATAAAATGAATAGGGGGGAGAATTGGAAGGGTGTTCTTTGCTAATACTGACATCTGACAAAGTATTCAGGGTTTGAATTGACAGTTATATTTTAGGGGACCGTCATGTGATCTACCTGTGATCTACTGGTACAGTATATAATGCAACAGCAGTTTCACAGACCTTCATGCTATATTGAGCCGCCTGTATGCCATATTGACCCGTCCAAACCGTCCCTCTGTTCCAGGCTGATAGGCCTGGACAGGTCGACGTGACCTCCAGCCGATCTGCTGGAAGCCTTACAGTCAGGCGGACGTAACATTTCCCAATTGGGGGGGGCAGGAGAAAATGGTATGGGTGCAGCTTCGCGCCATGGGTGATGAGGTCGCACCCATACCATTTTCAGTTACAGGACTTTTATTAGACAAGTAAGCAATCAATAATACCATCAGTTGTTGTTGAAGTGGCAACAGACACGCAGCATGCATAAAGCTAAAGGTCTGACTCAGAGCGTTTTTTGTTTTCAATGATTAGTAAATGCTGTTGGTTTAGTGGTGACACAATTAGTAGTTAGTTAGTAGCAGTAGTAGTGTTTCAAATCATTTTAATTATAAACACTTTAATTTGAAATTCGGGTTGTTTGCATGACATCATGTTGGGTGGGGCAGTCAGGGCATTACAGTGTCGAACCGCGCCAGCGATGGAGGAAGCGATGACGATCATCGAGTTCCACGGGAACGTATGGTCAGCACCGCCACCGGGTGGGCCTGCTGACCGGCCAAGCTAATTTCACACTCCCTTGGTAACCCATAATGCCCCTGGAGTTACCGTGGGCACAGACAGAAGGTCAGAGAGAGCGAGAGAGGCAGGGGAAGGGAGTGGAAGTGATAGAGATAAAAGGGGAAAGAGAGAGAGAGAATGGATCCACATTGCGTGTCATTCAAGGACAACAGCCTGTCTGACTTAAGGAGTGAGATCAGGCTCTGTGAAAAAAGAAATGTGTGTACACTTGTACCAAATTGAACTATTATGGTAAATAGGGTCCATTTGTACATACTTGAGAATTAAATGAACACCAAAGGCTGTTGCACTGTGTGAGGACACCATCTAAACAGTTTGGCATAAAAGCAATACACACACCAGAGGGAGGTCTAACTTCCCAGGGTACAGTCCATGGGGCTGTGAGACATAGCGGCAGCAACACTGTATTGTAGCTACGTACCCTCACTGTAAAGATGGAAACAACAATTTTAAATTCAAGATTACAAGACCAACTGCTATGTCTTGATACCTTACCCCCTCATCCCTAAACCTATTGCCATTTATGTTAGCTTTTTACTATTTTAATACATTGTAAAATAGTTAAAATCTGTTCAAGCTCACAACGTGTTGATTTTCTTTTTTTACTTGGCATCGCATCATTATGATACCGTACATTTTGAGAAGTTTATTCGAGGGACAGGAGCACACCAAAGTGTCATCTCACATCCTCTGTGAGATGTTACTGCTGCTAGTTTCATAATGCAACCTGGGTCACTTCATCTAGCTGTCACATTCAGACTAGGGTCATTTCACCTCAGATCTGAATTATATAAAAACTGAAACTACCTCTGGATGTGACCAGGTCACATTCCAGAAAAATCTGATTGCATGTGACCTTTCTGCATTCAGACATAATTAAGCAAATCGGATTTTCTTCTTGAAGTGGCACAGATCGGATTCAGGTCACATTCAGGCTAGATTGACTGCCAGTGTAGACACTTACTCAGAGGGAGGCCAAGTACAAGCTGGCAACCTTGCGGTTCAGCCCCTGAGCCCCCGCCGCCCCAAGGTGTCAACCATGTATTGTAATATATGCCATACCTTTGCACGTATCCCTATAGTTGTCACACATTCAGTGGTTCTCACTGAGCACCTTCCTTTTATTTCTTCTTGGGGCTCATGTAAAGTGCAGAACACTGAGCCAAAAGACACATTATCTCTAGGGACATTAGACTGACAAAATGCCAGGGTGCAGGGAGAGGGGGAGAAGTTAATCTGCCTCATCTCATGGAACCACGCAGTGATGAAGACAAATAGGATGCTGCTGGATGTCCAGGCGAAGGATGGCTACTGTATCTACACTACATTTAGAACAGGGGTTTTCAACCCTTTCAACCAGGGCCCAACCTTTATTCAGCATTTGAGCCACGGACCACCATTTGAGGACATTTTAGCCCCACAGACACAGTTATTTTGCTTTTGTCCACAATAACAGGCTGGATTTGGGAAACAAAACAGGGAAAACATACAGACCAAAATGTCCATTAATCTTTTAGTTGTGAATGAAATTAAAAAGATGTTTCATTTTTACACTCTCAAGAGTTCCATCTGGTTAGCTGGGGACCACCTGGAACCCACTCAAGGACCACTGGTGGTCCCCAGACCACTGGTTGAAAACTACTGATTTAGAAAAAATAAAATAATAATTTGAACACATTTTACACAGGAATGCCTTTTAAGTTGTACATTAGCTTAATAAGCATCAAGCTACTCATAGCGTGCCACCGTATTTCAACAAATCGTGGCATTGTGGTGTAAACCTCTGAATATTCTGTCACAGCAAACTCAAATGTTTTGCTTCTGGCTTCATTCAAATTGAAATTCATTGAACGGTGTGTTTTCCGTGCGCGCATATGGACAATCACAATCAGACGGAAGTATATAATTTTGATGTGGTGTCATAATATCAACATAATGACAAATTAAATACACGACACTTGGAAAAGGTTGCCTACCACTGATCTACTGTAAATAAGACAGCAGGGGTCCATTCTACAGAGTGACATAGCATGTTAACTATTTTAAAAAGCATGTTAACTATTTTCTTGGGTCTAGATGCGTGGGTGCGTACTGCGTATGTGTGCGTGGGTGAATGCATGTGACAGAGCAGACAGAGTGAGACGGTGACAGGTGGAGTGAGGTGACAGGACGGTATTAGAGCTAGAGAAAGTGGCAGTCTGTGACTGTAATGCAATTGCCTTGTCTGTCGCATATCAAGACTTCCATGATCTCCTCCTGCCTCATTCACATACATGCACATGCTGTATATGTTACGCATGTGTGGTGCATGTGGCCTGACGTATGATAACTAAATTTGAGAAAGCATCACGCACAGTAAAACTGCTGAATTCCATACGAGTGGTTGTTGTGATTGCTGGATCTTTACTTCCACTTGTTTGAGTTTCCAAAACATTGAATGTTGGCCGATTTTTCGTAAAAAAAAAATTGAGTACTGGTCATGAGTTCATGGGTGGTCAGTGTGGAGGCCAACTAAACATGTGTAGAACATGAATAATAATAAAAGACCAGTCATAATGGATATCAAATTCAAAATTTGTTTTAATGAAAAAGTTACCTAGCATACCTTTAAAGCCTTGTGTTTTGGCATGGGTGGGTAAAAGGTGTGACAAAGTGCTCCTGGCAAAGACTGGGCCTTAAAGGCATACTGTAGATGCTAACTGTCAGCCACAAAAAAAGAGTTAAAGGGGAATTCCACTCATTTTCAACATTTTCATGAGAGTATACAAATGTGAACCAGATAGACCCTAGAGTGGACCCACTAGGGTCCATTTGGTTCCATTTGTACACTCTCAGAAAAAAAGGGCCTAAAACAAAAATCATTAACATGGTGAAACACAACTTGATGAACGTCACCCAGTTGTTAATGTTTTTTTTTTTTTTTTTTTCAGACCTCCATTTCTAGGAAACACAGAAGGGGGGGAACTTTTTGTCATGTCCTGTATATTAATGACATAGTAAAATGTTGAAAATGGGAGGAATTCCCCTTTAAATACAGAACTAGAGCAGGCTTTGCTACAGTACTTGTTTTGGACGAGTCAATATGTTGATTGCAGTTCAGCATGCAGCAGCAGCAGCAGCAGCAGCAGCAGCAGTAGCAGCAGGGTGGTGGAGTTCAGCTTAGCTCACTACGGCAACTAGACACTTTCTTCCTGACAAATGACACACTATACTGCTTTGCAAACGCACGCCTCGCGCCCCCACATCCACTTCCAGACAGTCTAACACACAGATTTCTTGCTATTACAGTTTCAGATTAATCTGTGTTTATTGTCTTTTTCACTGAGCAGCCTGTGCAGATGGATTGGGCAAGAAAAATGATTTCACGCAACCGCGCGCGCGCGCGCACACACGCACACAAACACACACACACACACTGGGCTGATTCATGAATACATAAAGCGCATCCAGCTTTGCTGATGGTAGGTGGAATATCACATTTTATCACCCAGTGCTGTACAACATAGCCGCTCAGTGGGGTAACAGATGATTCGTACTGCTCATGTTATGCAACTACAGCATCAATAAAGGCAAAAAAGCAAAGGACAAAAAAACCTATTTTGATGCATTATACTTAATTAATCTCAATTAATCACATATCAATATCTGACCTGAGAAGCATTTTTCGGTCAATCAAAACGGATTGGTATATCAGTGTATCAAGTTTTTCAAAGCAAAACGTCCCATCATCCGCTGGGCCAAGCAAAGCAGTCTGATTGGCTTCTCCTCCAATTATATGCACTGGTATGATCGGCACACCTGTCAAGTAAAAAAGGTTCTGTGGTGCGAAATCTATGCATCAGTTAATTTTTTAAAATTCCGTTATTGTTTCTGTAATTAAATCTTAATCTAAATGAATTAAGTCCCACTCAAATTTTAAACATTTTTTTGTTTTGTTGTTTTTACAGTCCTGCTCTCCACTAAGCTGAGAATGGCTAGTGTGGCGCACCCTTACACTAGCCCAATGATGCTAACACAAGATGTTGAAAGAGCCATTTTTCAACCCGAAATTTAATTCAGAATCTGTCTAGAGCCGCATTTTATTATTTTTTTTCCAGAGAGTGTGCAAATGTGAACCAAATGGACCCTGGCGGGTCCATTTGGTTCCATTTACACACTCTCAGAGAAAAAGGTCCTCAAAGAAAAATCATTAACATGGTCAAACACAACCTTTCTTCAGAAATGGAGTTTGTCCATTTTTAGTCCACACAACACCTCTAAGGTAATGACAGAGTAAACTGAGTAAACCTTTGAAAATGGGTGGTTCAGATTGAAAGCTCCACCTCTGATAACTGCTGGGCTTTTTTGACATGGCCAAGTGTTACTTTAACTGGCAACTGTCAGACAGCGCAAGCGTTTTGGGTGACTGAAATGTTTATATTATTTTGGTGCGGATCACCCCAGTGTGTGTATGTAATAATGCTACAGCCACTGAGCCACTAGGGCTGTATTCTAGAGCCGCTGTTGCTGACCCCTGCACTAGCCCAATGATGCTAACACAAAATACAAAACCAGGCTTATAAAGGAAAAGGAAGAATACAACTCTTATAATACCCCCTCTTATGTGGCTTTAATTTGATCAGGGAAAACAAACTGTGTGTGTGTGTGTGTGGGGGGGGGGGGGGGTGTACAGGTGCACACAGTCACACATGGGAGCTGCCTGGGACCATAACAGCTTTGCACTCTTGACTCAAACGCTAAACTCCACCGGAGCAAAATGGATGCTAAGTGCCTTGCCGGAGGGAACCTACAGTGTGGTTACTCTTTTATCTTCTTCTCCATGTTGTTCCAGGATGACACTCAACACAGTCCCTAAACCAGAAGTTCTATAGTTTTCATTTTACACTCTCAAGAGTTAAATTATATTTAAACATCTGAATTATGTAATTTCAAGAGTCCACACAATTAGAAAATGGTGAATAATTGTTATTTTGACCAACGTTTTGCCAGTTCTCTTTCCCAATTGTGGACAAAGACGTGAAAGTTATTGGGTGCAATTCCCAATCGCTGTGGTGTGGCAGGTATGGTGTAAGTCTTCTCATTGGCTGCATGGCAGCAAATCAGGTCTGGGGCCTTGGGGTAGGCCAAAAGCCTATACCACCAGCCCTGGGCCTGGTGGTATAAGCTTTTACCAAATAATTACCCGGAATAATTAAAACCTGCAAGTCAAAAGGTCTAGAAATCACCTGATCCCCCCCAATTAAAATGTTACTGTATTCCCCAGCTTTGTTCATCATGAGTTCAAGCTTTTGATGACTGGTTTTAATTATCTCTCTAAATAATTCTAGGAATGTGTGTCTTTCTGTCTGTCTGTCTGTTACCTGTGCAAATGCATTGTGCAATGAGGATCACCCACACATGCCACGGCGCACGGACAGCCTCGATGAACCTCGCGTAGCACAGCCCTGTCATCCAGCACCAATGTGCGCTACTTACAAACACCTAACATTATACCAATCATTTTAATTTAATAGATCTGCATGAAAAGCTCATCACCGCGCAGATCACGTCACACGGACACACATTTATTTGTGGTCACAGTTTGTTGTGCAACACGGGATCACCTCCCCTTGCGTTCTCTGTCCTCGCTGCTCCGCCTGCCACAACGGCGTGATGATATACGCGCTACTGCGGTCAGCTACGAGGCTACGACTTATTTCTACTACCACTGAAATCTACACGTTTGGATATTCATTACGCACGGCGGCCATGGCATCCACTACTCTCCAAACTTTTACACGGAAAAGTTAGGGGACCACACAGTACAGTGCTTAGCCGTTAGCCATCGCCTAGCTTGACACAGCTGTGACTCAATCATGCCTTCCACACCGGTCAGCGAACCCCGTCTCCAGCGTACGTGCTACTACGGTCACCTACGAGGCTACGACTTATTTCTTCTACCACTGAAATCTACACGTCTGGATATTCATTACGCACGGCGGCCATGGCATCCAATTCTCTCTAAACTTTTACACAGAAAAGTTAGGGGACCACAGTGCAGTGCTTAGCCATAGCCTAGCGTCTTAGCTCACATTAATTGTATTGCTTTTTTATTGAACGGGAGCGCTCGAGACATAGCTTTGACGCAATCATGCCACCGGCCAACCCCGTCTCCAGCGTAGGGTTGCTCAGTGCGTGCAGCAAACACACCAGTGTGGATAAACGAACGAGGAGCACCAAATGCCCCAAATACACCACGTATAAATGAAACATAACGGGGCACTCCAGTGCATTTAGGGCACAGTTCTGAAGTTCCAAACACGCCCCAAATAGCCTGTCTACAAGCTCACATCAACGGTTGCTTGAGCCACGCGTTTCCCCAGCCAGAGCTAAAATACACTGAGCACACGCTATTTTATATGTAGGTATGTAGGCCTATAGGTCTATAACATTACTTTTGTGCCCAAGTTCAACCCAACTTTCCAACATCAACAGTTCCCTCCCAATCAATGTGATCTACACATCATTTCCAGATCATATATTTCACAACGGGTATAGGACTAGTTATGGATAATTATTTGGTAGGCCCAGGACCAGGCCTGGTGGTATAGGCTTTCGGGCCTACCTCAAGGCCCCAGACCTGATTCGTTGCCATGCAGCCAATGAGGACGGCCCCAAACCTGATTTGCTGCCATGCCGCCAATGAGAGGACTTACACCATACCTGGCTACAACACAGCGATTGGGAATTGCACCCATTAGCCTTGGGTGCAAGAGACTAAACTCAACATCACAAACTGTCAACTCAAACCCCAAATACTGTTTTTAAACATCAGTAATAGAATATACAGGAAAACCTTTAAATTCTCCCCCTCTATTTTTCATGTTAATCAACGCCACCCCTATCAGCTGTTGTAGAACAGAATCACACTATGGTCTCAATGCGCGCTCCGGACCACTTGACAGAATGCCGCATATACCGTTCCCCGGAGCGGATTACCCAACCTCCCCTGGGAACGCATGTGGACGAAAGAAAGACAGAGTACGCAGATACAGATCAATGCAATGGGTGCAGTTGAATGAAATGTCCTCGGATGTGGATCAATGCAAGGTGAAAGTGTTGAATAACAGCTGAATGAAGTGTACTCAGGTGTGGAAGCCCATGCAGCCTGGGCACCAGCATTCAGTTTCGAGTTTATGATCTGCTCGGGAGCGGATGATATCTTTATGTCATGTATGTTGTAGTATTGTTTTGTAGTCAGACTGTAAGACTCATGCGGAACTTTATTTTCCCTCAAAAAACGTTTTTTTTGTTTTGTTTTGTTTTTGCCTAGCAGCAGGCTATGAGAGCTTTTATTGTTATTCTTATGGTTTGAGGGAGAAGGAAGTTCTGCATGAGTCTGTTGACTACAAAACATTGACTACAACAATATCATGCGTCCAGACTTGTTCACACATCAATTTTGGAACACAGAGCAGGCTTTCCTCTGAGGTGGAAAGGCTGCTTATTGTATATGGGGGGGTCACCCAATCGTGTACATTCACACTACATAACATAAGACGAATTAGATGATCACCCAAGAATCAGCCTAGCTCCTTATCAAAACTGGACTACTGTAACTCCCTCCTTACTGGTGTACTGGCATGCATTGCAAACTTAAGCCCAATTGATCCAAAATGCCGTGGCCCACATGGACTTTATCCAGCCCAAATTCTCACATGTCACTCCCTTTCTCCACTCTCTCCATTGGCCCCCAGTCGCTGCACCGCATAGAGTTCAAAGCTCTCACGCTTGCATTCAAAGGAATATCACCATCATATCTCGCTAGTCTCACCGCAGCCTACAAGCCCTCTTGTGCACACAGATCAGCCAACACAGGGAAGCTGGTTGTACCCTTGCTAATAACGCCTGGTCAACGCTCCACTAAATTCCTAAATTCTAAATTGTAATGCACATTACATAAGAAACACAAGTAAAAGAAAACAGACCTTAATCTTCCACGAGGGGCGTGTCCGTGGGGATAGCCATGGCTGTGGGACCGGCGTGGGATGGGCTTGCTGTCATCGTCATGGGTGTGATGGAGCGACGGCGAACGAGAATGTGACGATCTGGAGCTGCCGGTACTCTGAAGACTGCTGTCTGGGAACTCCCCATGACGACTCTGGACACACAGCATGATGGGACAGAGTTCACTAAACACACTCTAAATACATACCGTGCAGTGTTGTATTGTGTTGTTTATATTATTAACTTTTTAGCCAAAAATCAAAATGCATATGTAGATATATTTTTAGTCTTCAGCAGTTTCATAATGAGCCAATAGAGTGGAAGTGAGGTGCAATTATGTTGAAATCTGTTCACAAACAAAGAGATTGTAAAGTTGCCTATGAACCTTAAAAAACCTTAACCTAAACATAACCTCATGTAGCAGGTGGCTACAGCCTCTGAATTCACGCGGGAGACCCGGTTTTGAATCCCGGGTGTTACAGTGGTACTGTGATCCGGATTCGAACCGTGGTTGCTGCGGAAGGAGGTCAAAAAGGAGGTGAGTGTAGCAGGTGGCTACAGCCTCTGTCGTGATGGCCTCCAAAGTCTAGTATCTGCCCCCGGACCAAGGGGATGGCCCTTTGGTCTAGTGGTTAAGATGTTGGTTGGGCTTTCACGCAGGAGACCCGGGTTCGAATCCTGGGCGTTACACTCAGTAAAACCTAAACCTAACATTAAACCCCAACCGTTATGCCACCAGTCACAACCGTTGGCATACATTAGAACCGCAAAATGATTCGCCTCTCCTGGAAAGACCACCTGCTATGAACGCACGCACGCGCACACACACACACACACACACACACACACACACACACACACACACACACACACACACACACACACACACACACACACACACACACACACACACACACACACACACACACACACACACACACCCGTCCTCACCTCTCCCAGGCTGCTGTGCTGCAGGGCAGGCAGGCTGCGGAGCGACGGCACGGGGGAGTGTCCCTGGCGGCCTCGCGTGGCCTCCCCCCGCGGACCCACCCCCGGCCCCAGGTGAGCGTGGTGGCCGATGATGTGGCCGCCATGCTCTGGGTGGTGGTCTCCGTTCAGGTTGTTGTCACTGGCCGAGCGGAGCAGGGAGCGCGGCGAGGGCAGGGGGCCAGGCGTCACACGGCGCCGGCTGGTATAGGAAGGAGTCTCCCTGAAAGGCACTGGACAAGAACCAGGACAGTATGTTAGGTCAGTGCCTTTCTTATTTACTGGAAAGGCCATTTGATATACAGGTGGGTAAAAGGGAAGTGCTGAAGCCCCTTTGTATCTGTGCAGTAAGCGTGCAATAAGTGTTGTTTACAGTACATGTTTATAGCGTATGTTTACAGAATACTGTATGTTTACAGTGTATGTTTACAGCATATACTTACAGCATATGTTTACAGTTTATGATTACAGAATATATTTACAGTGTATGTTTTCAGCGTATGTTTTCAGCGTATGTTTACAGCGTATGTTTACAGCTTAGCATATGTTTACCACATATGTTTACAGCATATCTTTACAGTGTGATGAGCTTCCTCCGGTTTCCTCACAAACTGCATAGAAATTTCCATACAAGCTATGGTTCAGGTAACAGGAAGAAACTTCACATGGATGAATTAGTAGGTGATGTAATAGTGAAGTAATTGAGTTACCATTTGGTTCTCGGTGGGAAGCAATGTGTGTGATTAGTTCCCAAACCACAAACTGGTTTGGGAACCACTGATTTAGGAAACAACAGCGATGTCGCTGTTGTTTCCTAAATCAGAAAATCCCATTTTATTTTTCTTGATGTTTTTTGTGAGTATATTTGCGTCTACATAATGCATACTGAAATTACACAAATGTCAGAAATATACTGTAGACTCAAAGATGAGATGTGTTTTTTTTGTTGCCAGTAACATTTTATATAATAAAGACTAAAATATGCTAGACAGGAGATGTGCCTTGGTGTCTGCACATGTAGCAGGTGGCTACAGCCTCTGTCATGATGGCCTCCAATGTCTAGTATCTGCCCCCAGGCCAAGGGGATGTCCCTTTGGTCTAGTGGTTATGATGTCAGACTTTCACGTGGGAGACCTAAGTTTGAATCCCGGATGTTACACATATGCACACACACACATACACACCCTGAATTCCACATTTATACATAACTAGATGTTGTTATGGCAGGGATGCAAATTATTGACTCAATTCATCTGCATAATTCAGTGGTGACAGATTACTGAGTTCAGCAGTTGACTAGTGTAGTACCTCGTCTTTGCACTAGATGGCAGAGTTTTCCTTCTCACTTCAGCAATTGCTGTGGTAAATCTCTCTTTTGCCTCATCTCAGACAGGCACCGGGGTGTGTGTGTGTGTGTGTGTGTGTGTGTGTGTGTGTGTGTGTGTGTGTGTGTGTGTGTGTGTGTGTGTGTGTGTGTGTGCGTGTGCGTGTGTGTGTGTGTGTGTGTGTGTGCGCGCGTCTGTGTGTGTGTGTGTGTATGCTGGGGGGGTGTGGTCACTCACCAACATCTGATGCTTTGTGGATCTTTATAATTTCAGCCAGATCAAAATTTCCTGCAATGATAGCCACCTAGAGAGAGAGAGAGAGAGAGAGAGAGAGAGAGAGAGAGAGAGAGAGAGAGAGAGAGAGAGAGAGAGAGAGAGAGAGAGAGGTGATGGATTCTTTGAATCAATGAACAGAACACTTACACACATAGCCTACGTGACATCTGTGTACTCATTTCGGTTGTTTGTACTGCAGCCAGTAGCCTATAGCCAGTGTTGCCAACTGCCAAAATCCAAAATGCACTAGTGGCACTTCCAAAATGCACTAGAATGTGCTAGATACTTGCCTGAAGGTGTGTAGCCTGGGTATTAATTCACAGGATAAATATTTTAACTCTTGAGAGTGTAAAAATGAAACCAAATGAACCCGCAAGGGTCTATTTGGTTTCATTTTTACGCTCGCAAAGAGTTACATCTGGTTAACCAACCGACCACTGGTTGAAAACCACTGTCATAGGAGGAAAAATGGTGAAAAAAGAGGGTTTTATCTCTGGCACCTGTCAACCAATTTCGCCCCAACTCACCAGCAAAAAGCACTAGATTTTCTGCCAGGAGCTTTTCACTAATTTTGGCGCTAGGGCGTCTGGAGAAAAAGCTAAATATAGCGACAAATGCACCAAGTTGGCAACACTGCCTATAGCTCTCCACTCCAGATGAATGGTTGAATGAATGAAAGCTTATTTTATTTTAAATAAACTGCGCGGTGCGTCACACACAATAGCCACTCTACAAGCTCACAACACTGACGCGATGCATTGTGAGCTTGTAGATCTGCTATAGTGCTGTGCGCATTATGTGTGTGTGTGTATGTGTGTGTGTGTGTGTGTGTGTGTGTGTGTGTGTGTGTGTGTGTGTGTGTGTGTGTGTGTGTGTGTGTGTGTGTGTGTGTGTGTGCGTGCGTGCGTGTGTGTGTGTGCGCACGTGTGTGCGTGTGCATGAATACTGTGCAAGCCTTTCAATTAAGAAAATCAGGCCGTCACGCGCATCACTACACACCACACTTTTATTTTTGAGACATTTCTTGGGATAGTCAGTGGTTGTCGACAGAGTTCCAGGTGGTAAATGATGGAGAGTTGTTCTGCATTACTTATTTAAAAGAGGTCTAGTTTACACAATTAGAAAATGAATTGTTAGTTTGATCAACTGTTGGCTGCTGTCTCTCCTAATGGTACGGACATCAATACAGCCTTAGATATGAAAATATTCTGTAGTTTTGGGTCAGAGAAGCTAAATGTCATTAAATGCTGCTCCGTGGCTCAAATACACAATAAGTAAACGAGCCTCGAGATGAAAAGTGTTGAAAAAGTCTGATATGAAAGAGAGAGAGAGAGAGAGACAGAGAGGGGGGGTGACTGGCAGCCGATGGTCCGATGGGCTTGGGAATTGAACCCGGGACTCACAGTCAGGCATGTATGTTCCCTAACCGACTTCTCGGCTGTTTGTGCCCAGGCCAGCTCATCCTGTGTACAAATACATTAACTTTGATCTGCGCCAGCTAATCTGTGTCAATGTCAATTGAACAGAGACGTCACTTGGCTGCTATTAACCCATGCAGCGACTCAAACTACTGCAGGCCAGGTAGACATGCATGCTCAGTTAACTTAAGTTACACTGTGTTTTGGCTAACTCAGAGTTGAATGGACATTTCTCCAGGAGGGGCAAAATCATTCAGCGAACGCAGCATACGGGTGGCCCCCAAGGTCGCGCCAGGTTGCCAAACGGTCGCAACTAAGTCATGTTATTTTCCAATCTGTGCTAAATCATTTTACAATCTCAGTATATGTCACAACGGCCGGGTAACCCGAACGGTCACGACCGTTGGCCCAACGGCCAGGGTTAAGGTTAGGTTTAGGCATAGTTTTACTGAGGTTATGTTTAGGGTTAGGGGTTAATGTTAGGGTTAGTAGTGACCAGAGGAACAGTTGCAACTGTTGGCCTAACCGTCACGACCAGTAGTAAAGCGGTTGACTGTTTTCACTGGTCACAACAAATTAATAATGGTCACGACTAATTTATAACAGCCGCACCACCTGTCACGACCGTTGGCCACTCGTCACAACCACTTGACCACCCATCGCGACATATGCCGTGGTAGCACATTGATTTTGCTGCATCTCCATTTTACTGTGTGGGATTTAAGCTAGCTGAATCGACTGAATACAAGTTGTTCGGTACAAGCATGCTTATATACTATGACAAACAATAGGACATTAATTACCCAATTTAGTTTTGCCTTGTCTTCCCATTTTCCTGCATAGGCATTTTTTGACAATTTAAAGTTGAACAAGAGTGACAAATCCTTCTAGATAGCAACGAGGAGTAATGTATCCAATAACTTATTTTATTTTGTACCGTAATAGCATTCATTTGTCTTTGTAAAATAGTGTGCAGTGTGTCAGACATGGTGAGTTTGTACCACTAATGAATGCTAAGACACGTGTCGTGTTACACATCAACATTGAGGACTTGAAGCTAGCTCCGGTGCTAGTGTAGTGTAGTGTAGTGTAGTGTAGTGTAGTGTAGTATAGTATAGTATAGTATAGTATAGTATAGTATAGTATAGTATAGTATAGTATAGTATAGTATAGTATAGTATAGTGTAGTGTAGTGTAGTGTAGTGTAGTGTAGTGTAGTGTAGTGTAGTGTAGTGTAGTGTAGTGTAGTGTAGTGTAGTATAGTATAGTATAGTATAGTATAGTTAGTGGATCAACTTCACTGGTAGGGCCCGACAAGCCTGCTGGCTTCTCTCTAGCCCTTTTCGGCACTGGACTTTGGAAAAGAACTTTTGAATGGACACTCAGGGAACATAATATATTACATATTACTTATAACGTCTTTACTTATATACATTATAATTTTATTTATATATATTTATATTTGACAATATGTATGTATATTATATATTTATATATGTATGTTAAAATAATATTTGTTATAAAAACAAAAGACAAAACAAACCAAACAAGTTCTATGTCTGTATGCCCAGATGCTGAAATAAACTAAACTGAACTGAACTGTACTATACTGAACTATAGTATAGTGTAGTGTAGTGTACTGTGCTTGTTAGCTGCTTTACGTTAAGTTTGTCATGACTTTGTCTCAGTCTTGTATACTACAGTACATTCAGTGAATAAAATGTAGGGGAAAAAAGAAAATGCGGGGGAAAAACATTTAGACACTAATAAAACTTATTTAAGGTTATTATAGACAACATTCACGCCTAATTTCAAAATATAATTGTGTTGGCGTGCTTTCCTGCATGAAGACACGTCCCTCTGGTTGCATGTTGGTTTTGTTCCAACGTTTATGTTGACGTTCATCCCTTTGGTGGGGACTCCTCTGTCTTTGGGGGGAGGAGGGGGTAAGGGGAGCTCAGCAGGAGGGAGGCCCAATGTATAGCCCAAATGCATGAACACCAAACACACAGTGAAATGTCAACATTAGGCATAACTGTTGTCTATACTACCTTTAAAAGGAACCCTGCATAATGAGACAAATATGGATAATACATTGTACTTGCCCTCTATAACTAGAATTGAACATATAAAACACATAGAATAAGCACTCTAGCTTAAAAATAGTTAATGTTTTTATTCCAAGGGAGTCGCCATTTTATTGTGCCTGTCACATTACCTGTCATAGTGATGACATCACAGAAGACTTGCTCCACAGTAGAACTAATGCAATAGATCAAACTACTATGTTTGATTTATTATGTTTTATGTTTTACTGTTTGTAAAGCTGTTTTTACAGTTCTGTTTGTAATGACAATGGCGACTCCTGCTGGTGAAATAAAGAACAGTGTATATAGATCGATGTTTTACGTTTCAATTCTGTATAATCATGGAACGTTCCATGTTCTATACTACAGGTCTTCTGTGACGTCATCCTGTGACAGGTCAATAAAATGGCAACTATCCATATTTGTCTCATTATGCAGGGTTCCTTTTAAATAAACCAGAGAAATTATTATGTAATGATGGCTGTCGTCATACGAACCTGAAAGGCGGTCTGGCTGTTATAGTTCTTTATTTCTTTATTGGCTCCTCGAAACAGCAGCACGCGGGCACAGCTATCCTGAATGACAAACACACAGGAGATGATGTGTTGAGATAAGTCATGATTGCTTACGTTTAGTACGCATAATGTACAAACACACACACACACACACACACACACACACACACACACACACACACACACACACACACACACACACACACACACACACACACACACACACACACACACACACACACACAAAGTGCAAACACTTTTGCAAATGCACATGCAGATTGCATATTGTAGATAGCAGTTGCTCAGTGGTGTTTTTAAGCACCCACAGCCTTCATAACACGGTAGTTAATGGTAGATTTACAAGTGCCAACCAAATTTTGTATTGGCAAAATGCGTGCTAAAAATGGAGCTAACAACCACTAACAGCTCCTAAGATTATACACTCATATACTCTCATATATTTATCTGCCACATGAATCAAGGTGAATTGATTGATTGGCATCAATGGATCAGAATTCTAAACACTTGAGTGATGTCGATTAGCTTTAAGAATTGTAATTATGTGTCCATTTCTTAATCCAATGCAGCAGATTGGGCCATATAAACAGGCACTATCAATAATAGAAATAGCACACAAGAAAGCAGTAGGTGCTTTTTAAGTGTTCTGAGCCTAACATTGCAGCCCGGAAAAGGCCAATTTCTCAACAATGTCCCTCTAATCTCTCTAATCAACCTAGTGTGGTGCCAGAGTTGAGGTGGCGGGAGAGAGAGAAGAAGAATATACTGTATATCAGTGGTTTTCAACCTTTTTCATCCCAGGGCCCACCATTTATTCAGAATTTGAGCCACGGACCACCATTTGATTACATTTTCACACCAAGGACCTAAAATTAAAGAATTCTTTTGGTTTTGTCCACAATTCCAGGCTGTATTTTGCCAACAAAACGGTGTAAACGTCTGCTAATTCAGATGATGAATATTTTAACTCTTGAGCGCGTAAAAATTAAACCAAATGGACCCGCAAGGGTAAATTTGGTTTCATTTTTACACTCTCAAGAGTTACATCTGGTTACCCAATTTTCCATCATTTAGCCTGGGGACCACCTGGCACCATCTCAGGGACCACTGGTGGTCCCTGGACCACTGGTTGAAAACCCCTGCTGTATATTTTTAAAATAAAATTGCAGTTCACACTGACCCCTGGAGAGTTAAAAGAATTTCCTACTGAGTATAATTCAAAATGGGGGATGTAAAGAACA
Organism: Benthosema pterotum; assembly: GCA_039105355.1. Taxonomy (NCBI): domain Eukaryota; kingdom Metazoa; phylum Chordata; class Actinopteri; order Myctophiformes; family Myctophidae; genus Benthosema; species Benthosema pterotum. Next base: position 43,327,053 of record CM076969.1, read on the forward strand.
GAGTTCATACAGTATGTTACATACCACATTGTTCCTCATAAGGAGGTGCATATGTGCAATGATGTTTCCTGTCTGTACTAGGTCAGACAGACAGGCAGACAGACATACAGACATACAGACTAAAAGTAGAATGGAACACACAGAGACAGTTCAACAGGCTATGTGCTTTGTGGCTATGTATAAACAATACACATAACACAAACAACACAATGTCAAAGGCGCGCGTATGTGTGTGGCTGCTGGGGAGCCTGGTTTCGAACCTGCAACATTGCTGTTCCCATGCAGCGTCCGGGTCGGTCCACCCTACCCCTCGGCCACTGCCCCATGCCTCCCACTGTCTCTACCATGACGCCGTGCCATTAGTTCTGCCCTTTATAGTACACTGTACCAATGCCACTGCACTGATACAAGTCCAGTTATTTTCATAGCTACTGTCACAACCCGTGAGCGTCATCATTAGGGAACAGAGAAAAGTCTTGGCTTCATAGGAACCCTACATGTGACAGCTGGATGTGGAGAATGGCCCAGAGCAGCAACTCTCTCTCTGCTCTCTCTGTCCAAAGGACTCATGCAGTCAAGGAATCAGTGAACCTCGTAATCATTTGAGGGACAAGTTCACCTACAAAATGGCCACAATTAAACAGTGTAATTTTGATAATATTGCCTATGCAGTAACCCTTACAGAAGTGCTTGCACAGCCCAATGTGGATGGATGTAGTTCTTCAGTAAGTAAATCAGTATGAAAACCATTCCTGGAGAGGAAAATTAAATTCATACATCTGTGTCAGAGCCTATTATGTGTCAACTGTGTCATATGTCGCATCTTCTGCCGTGCTGCTCATGCCGTCGCGCCGATTACATAATTCCATCACCAGTTATGAAACCACTCGATTCAATGAGCTAAAATATTTATCCAGATCTTCATGTTATTGCAAAATGCGGTTGTTATTGTGCGAAAATATGTCATTTTTAAATGGGAATCTCATTTTTTGTGAGTAGATGATAAGCCCGATTGGTTTCTTTTTCCCTGTACTGTATTTACTATGAAACAAACTCCCTCTGGGTTGCCAGTTCCCTCACAACATGTAAAACAAAATTAAAGACACATTTACACAGAGAGGCATTTCTAGCCCCCAGCACTTGATACCTTTGTTCCACTCTGATGTGTTATTGTGGCTGTAATTATTGTCGTGTCTGTGATTGCTTGATTGTTTTATTTTATGTCGTTATGGTTAAGCGCTTTGGAACAAGGTTTAGTCCAAATACTGCCACGCATAGGACCCAGGACCCACCTGCACACTGCCGGACTGACTACTTTTATGTACGATTAGATTAAGCATTGCAACCCTGTATCCGTGTTATGCACACGTGCACGCAAATACTTGTCTTATTGGGCATTCCCCCACTTTAAAAAGTAACACTATAACACTTAGTATAGTGTATAACCTTTAACACTTAGAGCTTAGTATTGTGTACTTCATGTACTTAGTACTGCGTAGTACTAAGCTAGAGCACAAAATAAAGTATTTCATACACGTTTGGAACTTGTATGAAATACGTCATTTGTAGTGTTGTTATCTGTATTAACTGATGTCTCGAGCCCCTATATTGATGGAAAATATTTCATACAAAAACATCTGAACATAGTGATATAAATAACACAAATAACCAAACCAAGTATAGTGTATATACAGTACTTGGTAGTTTCCAAATGGAAGCATTTGAGTGGCGGTGTCTTCTAATCCTGATGTATCACACGCACGCACGCACGCACACACGCACGCACGCACGCACGCACGCACGCACGCACGCACAATATTATACTACAGGGTATTACAATTAAAAACACATTCATGTTAAAGAGTTAAATGTCACAGAGCTAAGATCCACTGAAGGATAGGATTGACAGATAGACGGTTGGAGTGTGGATTAACTCCCTCTCTGTCTGAAAGGCGTGTGGACCAGGGTGTTATGGGTCTATGTGCTGGCTGATGAACGATCAATATGTAATTTAACACTGGGAGCAGAATTAACAGCAGGGCTAGCCCTGCTTCATAACCAGCACCGTGACTCTGATGACTTTTCTTTATTGACTTCACACACGCACACATGCACGCACGCACACGCAGACGCAACCACGCACACAAATGGATACCCACAGTCACGCTTCAGAGTAATTGAACATGCAGATACTGTAGTTAGTGCCTGTGTACTGCCATAATTTGAGGCTGAACTAATCTGATGGAATTCTCTGATGACACACCAGGAATTCCTGTGCAACTGAAAGACTCAGACAGCTATGTTGTCCTCTACTGATGCAATTTGTAAGTTCACTTTTTTTGCCCTCTATGATTATAATCGTGAGCAAGTAGGCCTACCTGAAGGTGTTTTTTGCACCTTCAGGAGCTCTACATATTAAAGTGGACAAATTTACTAATTTACTATAGCATTGCTCTGGGTGCTGATCACAGCCTTCGTCCCACTCAGCTATGATATTTTTTTACATCAAGCTCCACTGAACCTCCATTATAACAGGATTTTCAAAGTGCTGCATCTCTAAAGCTTCGAGAGCTGTCCATGGTGAGCCACAGCTCATCCTGACAATTGCAAATGATTTGTTTTTGTTTTTGATTTTTTTTAATGTAACTGTTTCTATAATGAGGGGTATGCCAAGGGGTGTGAGCTAACAATTGCAGTCATTGTGCTCACAACAACAACCCTCAAATTGCTGATTGACCCGGAAATAAAACAAAGAAAAATATATTTTGAGAGCATCTATGACATAGGCTGTATGTGCTTATGGTAACTAACAATATGCCAGTCATACTGACATCAAACTTAACATTTGTTTTAATGGAAATATTACCTAGTATTCCTTTACTAATTTCTTAATTTCCCCCTGAATATCTGCACTCTACATGATAAGAGAATGTAGAAGAATTGTTATTTTTATAAACGTTGGCCTGTTATCTCTCCTAATGGCACCAACATCAATCAACATAGACATCAATATATACACAATAACTGACAACAAGCTGCTCTTGAGACTGAAGAGATTAAATTAAATCTCATTGAATGGTGGTTTGTGAGTCGAAAGGAGAATAAATAATGGGCCTTGATATGACACTTAAATAGAAGTGCAATATATAATAGTGAAAATACATTTTCCGATAATCTTGGTAGGATAGATCATCATTATGCACACAGACGTTGATTCTATTAGGCTTTTTGTTTTTTCTTCCTTTCAAGTTTTAACCCACGATTTTGTATCCCATTTTTTATACATGCAGTGCTGATTGCCTAATGCGATCCTGGGCTCTACACATCCTCCTACAATCTGGGGAGGAAGAGGACTGGCCTCATGTTTCCTTCAATGCATGAGGAGTCCAAGCTGCCTACTTTTCACTTGACAGGGTTGGGGGGTAGGGGGAGGCAGTCTAGAGACCAGGATTACTGCATGTTTTTTGTGAACATGCAAACTCCACACATGAAAGGCCCTTTCGCCAACCCATGCCTCAGGTATGTAAGGGCACTGATGACGCGGAGGAGGAATCATGCCGCCAGAGCGTCCGTAACAGGAATCAAACCCGGGATCTTCTGGCTGTGAGGTGACAGCACTACCGCTGTGCCATCGTGCCCCATAGCATTTTCTGTTTTAAATTGAGAGGATGCCCACTTTCAACCTGATATTCATGCAATTTATGAACACATGGGAAGCATACTGTACATCTAGATTAACATAGGTTAACAGGTGTTAACAGGTCTGATGAACAATGCATGATTGGTCCTTTCTGCTGTACAGTCTAGTAATTAACGCTAAACACCCATATACATAAATACCTACGGCTATTAGACTAGCTAAATGTTAATTAATCCCCCCCTGCATTATACAGATATACACAGTACACACACACAGGCCTGCCGAATACACACACACGCACACACACACACACACACACGCACACACACGCACACACACATATACAGACATGCGGGGGAGTAATGGGATGTCGAAATCATGGGCAGTCGCTTGTGCGTCACACACGCACACACACACACACACGCGCGCGCGCACACACACACACACACACATACACACACACACACACACACACACACACACACACACACACTGATGAGGTTACTGGGCAGAATGATCAACTTTTCCACTGTGTATTTTCGACGTCACAAAAGGTGAGGAGCTAAACGTGTCTAATGAGCAGCAGTGAGCGCACATTAGTGAAATGAATATTAGGGAATTAACAGGCGTGATAATTCAAGCAGGTGTGTGTGGGTGTGGGTGGGTGTGAGTTTTCCCCTCCATTAAGCCGTTTAACAGGGTGATTTACTGTTTGCATTTATAGCGGAAACAAATAAATGTGTAAATAAAAATCCAACTACAGACTGTGGATCGCGTGCCGACCAGATGCCGAGTTACAGTATATACTGTATATACTGTACAGATACTGACTCAGTGATCACTGATCACACCTTGCAATAGAGAAAGGCCACCACAGACAGACTATGCACCCACTGCACACAAAATGAGGTAGAAACAGAACTACACTTTGTAACCAGCTGCCCACTAACCAAGACATCAGAGACACATACACTTCCCACTGAGTGCACACACTCAATGTGAGTTTGAAACTATGACCAACAATGGAAGAACTCCCACACGTAGTGGGAGAAAAACAAGAGCAAACACAGCAGCACAATTTGTGAACTGTTGTGACAAAAGAATGTTGGCCAATAGGAATTCGAGCTACCAGACAGGACGGTAATATAACTGGGCCATGCCTCTTGGTACTGTCCTTGATCATCTTTGTGAAGTAAAACATTATGTAACGCTGAACATAACTGTCTGCCATTCAAGGATGGGCTTTGTTGTATCAACAATGAACACTATGTGCAATTTTATATTATCATAGACCTCATGTAAAAACACAGTATCAACGCACATAAATGCAGACTCTAAGAGTGATGCAATCGATGCAACATACTCCGTCTGCCTGCACAATGTTCACTAAAGGACATGCATCTGACAACATACATTTACCGGTACATGCGACATGCTTTTCTATTTGGTGTGTGTGTGTGTAGGTGCAAAGACACAAATAAATCAGCACTGTAATTTTCTTTTCTGCAAGTCATGAAGACATGGCCTTTGACCCCCAACCACCCCCAAAAACCTCAGGCATTTTTTTCTCTCTCCTTTGAAACCAAACACCTCATTATGGAATAATGTTAACTGAAGGAAAGATAAAATGGTTCACACGTGCAGACACAAAAAATGCAGTTATTCAATATCGATTCATTTTACTGTACAACTACTAGTTCAACACTATATCAATATTCACATTTTCATCAGTGTGTATGCCAAGTCCAGAGTGTCAGACCAGTGTGGTAACATCTGAATGACTAATGCTCTATCTCTAGGGTGACCAGATGTCCCTCTTTGTGTGGCACAGTCACTCATTTCCAAGACTTTTCAGGTGTCACAAATTGAGCCCGTCTGTTCCACACTGTGACTGACAGAGCCAAATGTTGGCTCTCTGTTGTTTCTTTTCCTGGTATAGATATGTTTTTAAGTCTGTTAAAATAACCCCAGCATCCCCCACTGTGCTACTATTATTTCCACACTCACTCCAGAGAGGCCACATTGTACCGGTATGTATCAAACATAGCCAATCTACAAGTAGTAGATAGTAGTAGTACTAGTAGATCAGCCATTTTTGCAATATACAAATTGATATCCTAATCAGGGGCGGATTTAGGCATGGTCATTATGGGCAGCCGCCCAGGGCGGCATCGCGAGGGGGGCGGCATAGCGAAGCAAAAAAAAAGAGAAAAGAAATCGGCTATTCCGTCACTTATTGTCATTGCAGCATGGATCTACAATACAGGTATTGCGCCCACTTGCGCACAAAAAATGGTAATGTCGTGCAATTCAGCGTGTGTGATGTGTGTCCTGGTCTGGGGGGTCCAGTTGTGGTGTTACCGCTGGACCGCTTGACTTCAATGTTAAATGCGCTCTCCAATGCCTCTCCAATGCGCTCTCCAATGCGCTCTCCATATGAATCTTTTGAGATTTGAAAAAGCAAGAGTTCACTGGCGAATGGTGGCAACAGTATTTATGATACAGTAAATAAAATCTTACCTCAGATGGTTTCTTGGGAAGTCCTGATTTTATTTTTTAAAGGTTGAGAAAAGTCAACAGGGCCTTTTCAAATCTCAGAAATTTAATATGGAACTCTATGGAAATATGGAGCGCATTCTTTCTGGCATTCTTTCTGTCAGTGTCTTCGTGCAGCAGGTGCACTAATTAGTGGGGACTTTCCACAGTGGTTAAAGGAGAATTCCACACCAAAACATATTAGGAGCAGTCTACCTTGATTCCTGTGACATGCATAATAATGCTCTTGATTATTGTCATAGATGCCCCCTTTTCTACATTTCACCCTGAGGTCCCCCTTCCTCCAATGCAGTTTGCATTATAGCTACGTATTCATTGAATTAACTGAAACTATAGTAGGCTATAAAGCATAAACTCAAATGCAATCAAGACTAATAATAATAAGGGTAATAATAATAATAATAATAATAATAATGCCACCCCATGGAAGGCTACTTTTTGCCTGTGTGATTTATAGCCAACTTTGCTTCGAAGAGTTCAGTAATGCAAATGCATCTCAAATTGATCATTAGATTATTGATATTATTATTATGAAAAAATAAAATAAAGGGAAAAAGAAATCACACCTGTGTGAAGAAGGTGGTGTCGAGGTGACATGCTCACTAGATGGTGATATCTACTCAGAAGGTTTATGTATTTTATGTATTATGTGTGTGTGTGTGGCATTTTTTTTGTAGTAGGCCTAGTATGGACGATGGTCTGTTTAGTCTTGAGTGGTGGAGTAGAGGTGGTCGTTGGGTTGATCCCGGAGGGTGTGTGTGTGTGGGGGGGGGGGGGGGGCGCCAGCAGGGGATTTCGCCCAGGGAGTAAATCACTCTAGAACCGCCACTGATCCTAATTTATCTTTTTGAATATGATATCAAGATCTTAATCATTTGCTAACTTTGTTGGCAACATGTTTTCCCACTTGTGCCACACGCATAGTTTTGTTCCTCAAACAAACAGCTTAGATCTGGCCGCCCTACGCACCACTGATCCATGCCCTGTTGTTGTTGGGTTAGATTTAGTAGAATTCTATCATCTATAATAATATAAATGGGGGGGGACAATGGTGGTGAGAGCTAAACCTACACAGTATGATCTGAATTATACATTCTCTTAATGGGATAACGACTAGTGTGAAATCATAGTTAAAGTGTTCCTCATTTTGCTGAGGACCCCCTGGAACCCCCTCAAGGACCCTTGGAGAACCACTGCCCTGAACGATAATATGCTGATTAGTGAGATCACGCTAAAGGAGGTGCAGACAGTAGTACATAGAGCTAAACTAAATAAAGCTGTGGGTGTTGAGTACCTCCCTAATGAGGTCCTTTTATAACTCCAAATAACGTTGAATAATTTACTTTGCCTGTGTTACCACATTGCTTTTTCAGAACGGCATTCTGCCTGTGTGGAAGAAGTCCATAATCAAACAAAGAATTAACAGTAATATTCACAAAAACAAGAGAGACACCAAATGAATTAGCATTCTTGGTTAACGGTAGATTGTTTTCACCTGATGGCGTCCATTGTCTGGGGTGCACGTACGCACATGCACACACACCTTATGTGCATTGCGGCACTTAATTTTGTCAAAATGCAACATTCAGGGTTTCAAGACCACTTTGGGTGCGTTCGGAAACAAACTGCAAGTGCGCTGAGTTGATTTGGGGCAGTGGGCGGAGACGTCACCGAGTGCGTTGAGTGAGCCTTATTTACGAACGAGCAGTTAAAACCAGACAACACACCTCACTCATAAATGATGAGAATCACTGCCAGAGCCATATAAATACTCTCTTATGTGGGTCCCCCTAGAAAGTATTTTCAAATGGGGGTCCGCATGCATTTATTTGATAAATGTGCAGGTCATTGACAGATATGGAAAGTTGGGGGACCACAGTACAGTGCTTAGCCATAGCCTAGCCTCCTAGCTCACAACAGTTGTATTGCTTTTCATAGAAAGGTAGTGCTCGAGACACAGCTGTGACGCAATCATACCTTCCACACCGGCCAACCCCGTCTCCAGCGTAGGGTTGCTCAGTGCGTGCACCAAACACACCGGTGTGAATAAACGAACGAGGAGCACCAAATGCCCCAAATACACCAGGTATAAACGAACGATCAAAGAGCACACCAGTGCGTTTAGGGCACATTTCCGAACACGCCCTTTGAGATTGGAAGAACATCAGACACAGTCATGTGCCTCTGTAGCTGAGCCGTAATGGTGGATTTTTACATCAGCCAAAACGGAAGTAAGGGAAAGAAAACTTCTTCTCTACTTTTGTTACATTTGGCTGGCACCTGCTACAGACACACAATTGTGAAATTTCACTTCATGAACTAGTTCAGTTCACAGTTCAAATATTTAAAAACAAACTAGTTCCATTCATAATTCAACATTTTCAAGTTCATGGCTATTTTAGTTTTTTTGGCAGTCTTTTCTTGAATGAAGTCTTTGGCTCAAAATAATGAATCTTTCCTCTTTATTATGGGCCAATTGTGTGGTGAAAATAGCTGCTCTACAAGCCTACCAACATGTTTTGACATGTTGCATTGTGAGCTTGTAGATATGCTATATTTTCAGCCTGGAACAGCCACAGCCGTCAATCACAGTTGCAAAATGGTTTCACTCCTCCTGCACTTTTGATTTATCCTTGTAGTTCAGGGCCGTTCAATCTGGAATCTGGATCTACAAGTTCACAACGTGCCGATGTACAGTAGATTGGCTTAAGGCGTAAGTACACTATGATGACTCCATTAATTGTCATGGGCACTGTCAATTGTTTGTGTAGTCTGTGGTCAGACCAAATGCTCAAAACATAATAAATGAAAATAAACCCTGCCATGAAGCTGCAGGAGCCATCTGGGAGCCACGCTGTCATTAAACCCTGTCTCGTTGTAGCTGCGATGTGAGTGAATTAACCAAATTGTCAGTTAGTTCGGCAAACACATTGTCTGCATGCTCCCGATGTTCATCCATCTGCAAATGAGTCATTTGTGCTAAATGTCAGCTTGTTGCATCTGGTGGTGCCTCTGATTCATTCTGTAAATTGACATAATTTATCCTACAAACTTGCTGCACACGTATACTGTAGCCAGGGAGCTAGTCATCCAAAAGACCTGTGAGTGGACCTATGTCGTGACTTGTTATGACTTTTTAATTGTGTCATTTTTAAGGCTATTGAAAATAATTAATAATTAATTGTGTTATTATTTTTTAAAATGCAAATAACTCATGTGCACATTGACTCAACCCACTGAGCATTTTCTCATTGGGGGGAAAAAAAAACGGTAGAGCACCGTTTTACAGAGACATATAGCTGTGTCACTCCCTGTTCAGGTTGCAACTATAGTTGCTCACTAGTCACGGCCACTAGCACGTATAGCCGTGACCACGACCAGCAAATTAGTTTCGACCAGTAAGAAAGTGGCCGCAACCAAGTTGTGACCAGGTCGATAGTTGCTAATGGATTTCACTGTCTACTCGAAAGGTTTACCTTTTATTGGTAATTGTGGTATATAAAAATGGCCATAACTTTGATTGTGATGTTTCCGGCAGAACAGACCTCTCATTCTGTGGACCTTAAGGCCCTGATACACCAGCAACATTTTCATCAATATCAACTAGCAGTATCAACATCAATGGGCAACATGATGAGACACATGGCAACAGGCAATACCTTCTATTAAAACAGGGATTCCATCCATTTTTTTTCTGAGAGCCAAATGGACCCTAGCGGGACCAGTTGGTTCAATATCATTGTACGCTCTCAGAAAAAAAAAGTCAGACTAGGGGTCAGTATAAAATGTTCTGTCCAGTGAGGCAGCAGCAGCCATGTTGTTTTCAGAAAACTGTATCTGTGGTAGTCTGGGAGAAAGGATCACATGACGCCAAAGAGGGCTGTAATTGGAGGATTCCGAAATGTTGACCAGTAGAGGGCGCTGATGATCTGACTTTTCTGAACAACCAGGAGTTGATTATTTTGTATAGAAAAGGCGAAAAGTCAATGTTGATAGTTGAGGTTGCCTGTTGATATTGATCAAAACATTGCTAAGTGTATCAGGGCCTTTAATCTCTATTCCTTTAGCTTTTGGGCCTGTGGCTCTCCAGCTATGGCATACAGTAGCAGGAAGGAACTGCAACTCTGCCACTGATTAGCACACCTAAGTGGGCATATATTATGCATATGTAGTACGCACTGCCTGCGTGTTATCTGGAATAGGTGAGATGAATGGAGGCTTGATGAGATCCTCAACAGCTGTACCTTTGCCAATTAACAGCGCTAATTAGAGAACAAAACATCCATCTTGCAGTATGTCTCTGATGTCTTCCATTACGAACCACTCCAGCAGGCTATGGTCTGCATTATTTGGCTGCACGTAAAATACACTGTGTGTTAATTAGGCTCACAAAAGAGTCAAAACGGAGAAAAATTGATAAACACCTCAGGGTTAAACATCCAGGATTGCAGGAGAGAAGCACAGAGCGGGTTAAGTCTAACGCGTGACAGTAATGATGATGATGAACATGATGATGCAGGTCGTCCCTGTTTGAATAGCATGATGGATCGGCTCCTCACACACAGGCACTCGCTTGCCAGAGATTAATTGTTACACGTTTACAATGGAACAAGCAAACGGTGCACGCTCTCTTCCAAATTAGCCCACGGGTCGCCTCCGGCATCGGATATTCCGTCACAGTGGCGGCAGACAGACTCGCCACTGCACAAGCAGCACTGAGTCCTGACACAGTTGAGGGAGGGACTGATAATGTAGACTTTTATAGTGTAGCGCTGTGCGTCACAAGGTCCAGGGCCGGTTGTAGGCATAAGCAATATAAGTGATCGCTTAGGGCCACAACCACTATGGGGGCCACATCACAGGGAGTAGATTTTTTTGTTGTTGTTTTCATGTAACACTGCGCAGTTCCCACAGGTGAAGTGGTTTGTATTTGATTGAGTTAATTGTTGGCAATACCACAGTAAAGTTGAAAATAACCTACCGGTAATATGATGTGTGTAGTTTTTTATACATCTATTACCTTCATTTTGATCGCAAAATGCACCAGATTGAAGCATTTTTATTGCACATTATTTTTTCCACCTACAGTAACTCCTAGAACCAGCACTGCAAGGTCTTTGAAAGTGGCAGATACTAAGGGAACTTGTGGATTCCAGCCTGTCCCCAGCCACGCTCGGAGCAACCGCTGGAGAATATTAGTTTGCCAATCTTTTTTTTTTTTTTTAGCCGAGCGCAAATAGAAATAAAATAAGCCTTCATACCCAAGCTACTGTAAGTGGATTTTAAACCACACAAATCTTCACAGCACAACATGTTTTTGTTGTTTAAAATCTTTAATGCAGTTAACGCATGTGCACGGAGACGTATAGCTGTGTGTCTTCCTGTAACCCAAACCAAGAGATCTACAAGCATTTTTCACCCAGATTCCTTTTCTTTTGTTAATGTTCCTGGAACAGAAAAACACAGCAGATTTGGGACATAGTTTGAATGGTGCTTGCTTAAACTAATTTTGAAGCTCTGAATGAATGTTTTAGTCATTCAAAAGCCTTAAATTATATATATACGTAAATTTGAGGATGCATGAAATGACATTAAAAAACAATGTGTTGGAAAAGGCAAAAACCAGTAGGCCATGTGCTGGATTATGGCCTGCATACTGGACTTAAAGCTGTCTTTATTTGTGACATTTCTGTGACAAACCGCAGCTATGGCACAGTAGCTGATCCTTTTTAACATAGTTCACGCTAAATCAACACACAACATTGCATAAGGGGTCTCTAAATTGTAGATGGAGAGTTACAAAAGAGTGCATGATCCTGCCTTTTACTCATGCACTGAATACACTATACAGTGCATTGGTGAATATCTCTAATGGTTGAGGACAGGGAGAAACCTAGCCTGTATATCCAGGATGTATACGGTGCTTTTTTCCCAAAGTGGAAAATAAAACTGTGCACTAATAGATCACAGTTCACAAGCTCTTGTTAATTATTTTCATCATTGGTATTGTGTTTGTAAAACCCACATTGGAACTTGTTGATCGGGTATTTTTGCTACTTGTGTGTGACACTACATGCAGTAGTATGCCAAAGCAGGGTATTTACTCTGTTACATAAAAACATAACGCTGTGACACGCTGAGAGCTCGTATATCTGCTATTTTTATTTTTCGAGCACAAATCCTTAATGATTATATAGTCCAGGCTTTCTCTTTTCATGCAGTGTGGATGTAAATGAAAGCCTGAGTGTCAAGGCTACAGCAGGCAGCTGACTATACTCTGTACTGTCCCTCAACTATTTGCCCTCTGTTTCATCCCCTCCCCCTCTCTATACATCCCTCTCTCGTGCTTTATTCCTATCTTCTGTCTGTTTCACGAAGGGGGAATTGTGATGGCTGTGGTCACGTGTGTGTGTGTGTGTGTGTGTGTGTGTGTGTGTGTGTGTGTGTGTGTGTGTGTGTGTGTGTGCGTGCGTGCGTGCGTGCGTGCGTGCGTGCGTGCGTGCGTGCGTGCGTGCGTGTGTGTGTGTGTGTCCTACAGCGTACAAGTATTGCACTCCCTAGAACCCCTGCTGACAACTTGTGCACAAACGCACACACACACACACACACACACACACACACACACACACACACACACACACACACACACACACACACACACACACACACACACACACACACACACACACTTGCATATTTTACATGTTACACGATACATACAGAGAAGAGAAGAGAAGAGAAGAGAAGAGAAGAGAAGAGAAGAGAAGAGAAGAGAAGAGAAGAGAAGAGAAGAGAAGAGAAGAGAAGAGAAGAGAAGAGAAGAGAGAGGGCTCATTTTGTCTTTAACAACCTATACAGTACCAAAGCATCAGTGATAGCATGGTCCAGATCAGCAAAGTTATGCTCCACCAAAACCCAGAACCCAGAGCAGTAGAACAGCAAACTGAAACAGGCATGTCTTAGGAATTCTGGGCTGTAGCACTTCCTCTGGTCACTTTTCAACAAAGTGGCTGTCAACTTAGCTTGATTACCAAGTAAGTACTAAACCCGGTGCCCAGCTGTAGAGCACCGAGTCAGTAAGGACTGTAAATGTTCTTGGCCAGGTATATGTCTTGACTTTTTTCTCTTTTCCCCTCTACATCACTTCTACTTTGATGCTGCAGCCATTCCCCCTGCAGATAGACACTTGCTTTGCCCTATAGACGGTCCAGAACTTTATTGTTGTCAACAAATAATTTTCATCAGTCTCATGACGAGGCAGCGCTACTGTGTGTGTTTTTTTGGGGGGGGTGTCTGATAAATGCATAAATTGTAATTGCAGCAACTAACTAAATATTACATGAAACCAAATGCTCAAATCCTTCCGAACAGAGGGTGTATTTCCAGTGTGTTTATGTACAACATATGGCCAAAAGTTGTGAACAGACACAAGAGAGAGAGACAGAGACAGAGAGAGAAACATCTGCCATCAGGTTTATTTGGCCTTCAAGACTCTAAAATGAGCCAATATGGATGCTGGCAATCAAAACAACAGACACCAACACACCGACGTAGCCTATAAGTCACAACAATGCTTTGCCAATAAAACAGTCAAGTTGAAGTCGCCACCATTAATATTGCAATGCTACCATAACAGAACCATATAAAACTAAGCTCTGTATGCCCAAGCTACACTTTCAATCATCCACTGGAGAGGCTCTCCTTCCTACCACAGTGCACATATTGATCTGATGAGTGATGGGCCCAATTTAAACTGACTGACACACATACACACACATGCTAGGGTGACCAGATATCCGCCTCTGCGTTGGTATGGTCCCTCACTTCCAAGACTTCTCAGGCATCCCTGTCCCACATTGTGACTGGCAGGCGTCAGCGTTCAAATGCCCTGAATAGTGCAGTGAAGTTGGATTTAAGTTGTAAAGATATCTCCTTTTTACTGCTATTGTATTTTTAAGCCTGTTAAAACAGCATGAGAAATATGATACGCTATACTGTACACAATATATCAGATGCCAAAGGGGATTCTTGACAAAATGATAGGCAATATTAAACATATGGTTGACTATGACATCAAGGCATTTAAGAGCAACTCAAAGTACGATGGAACTCCCTTCCCACTTGTCTCACAGAAGCAATACTCCTGTCCCTCAAATGAATAGTTTGGATCTGGTTACGCACGCGCGCACACACACACACACACACACACACACACACACACACACACACACACACACACACACACACACACACACACACACACACACACACACACACACACACACACACACACACACACACACACACACACACACACACACACAATCGCAAACACACAGCTTATATTTTCTGATTGTTGTCTGTGGACAAATCATTCACAAAATTATTTTGCTGTCTCACAAAAACATCAACCAGCAACTACCAAAAAAAAAAGTCTACGGTTGCTTATAATAGGCAGACATGGCAACACTGTGTGAAGGGAGTGAGTGTGTATGCTTTGATGAGTGTGTATGTTTTAGTTCCGCTCCGTGGGGAAACTAGTGTTCATATCTGCGGTCCATGGTTACCTGGTTGTAGAGTGCACAGACGTGCAGGGCGGTGTTTCCAGATGCATTCTGGGCGCTCATATCCGCTCCATAGAACAGCAGGTGCTCCAGGTGCTGCACATGGCCATGGCGACACGCCTGTGTATGGGAGAGACACAATGCCAACGCATTTAATGTCATGCCATTATGACTGTATTTATATTTGACTATCATTTTCAATTCATGCTGGATGTAATACCTTTTCATTATAAACATCATTGCATTCATTCTGTTCTGCGTAGTGTAATCTCTTGGGTTGAAATATTATTGATTTCAACTGTTAAAATACCAAACATGCAAACATCACCCGCTGTTATTACTTCAGTCTAAATTAGTAGCTTAATGAGTAGTATTAAAATGTTTCTTTCTTTTTTCTTTCTTTCTTTTTTCTAATGCCTAATGTTTCGTGAACATAAGTATAATTAAAAGGCATTTGAAATACAATAGCATTTTTTTACTTTTTAGGATTCAAAATGAAATAGCAAAAAATGTATTCAGGATTTCCATTCATGTACGATATGCAATGTGGCACAAATGGAGTGAATGTGGAAACTATAGTAGCACTCTCCATTGTCCCCCCTTCTACTAGAGTCTAATGTCAGAGCTGAAATCGACTTAAATCTTAATTCTGAAATAAATGTTTAACAATATTGGTGCCATTCATATGAAATTAAAATGAACAAAAAACAAAATTATAATAATACAAAAAAATGATGTCTCTACCCAGATAGCAAAATGCATTGATTCAACGTTGAATTTTGGTTAGATAACCAAAATTCAACGTTGAATCAATGCATTTTGCTATCTGGGTATAACGGCCGTCTAACCACCCGCCTGCCTGTACAACTTTGCCATGCCATTTTTCCTGTTTGGTTGTTTTGTCCTGCCACATTTTCATTATACAGTATAATGTACAGTATAATGCACCATAATGTAAGGCAGGGATGTCAAACTCAAATACACGGCAGGCCAAAATAGAATAATTGGTCTAAGTCGAGGATCGGGGGCACGGGACAGTGTTTCAACACACAGGAACAGGTTTATGAGGAAGTCCCAGGAAAACAGCGAAGAATATTTTGTCCTTCACAAATCTGTGTCCCGCAATAGCAAGATAAATGCACAAATGAAACTACCTGCATTGAAAACTGACAATGCATTATTAAAACTTAGTTTCCTGTTCTATGATCCTGACCAAGCACTGCTTTCGTAGTAAAATGAGAAAGTAAATCAATTGAGTTGAGAAAGTAAAATAATCATTGGCATGCATTTCGTACCATAGTGTGTGCAATATAGCAGAGGGCCAGTTCTAATAGTACAACTGTAATCAAATATCATCCTGTGGGCCAAAGATAATTCATTCAAGGGTCTGATTTGGCCCCCAGGCCTTGAGTTTGACACATATAATGTAACTAAGGATGCATATGACCCTGTGATTTAAAGTTATTTTGGCATGAGATGACTTTCTGCGGCTCTTTTGTTTTGCTGTGCATAATACTCTTATTTGTCTTATCTCCAGTTCCCCAACACCCCCCCCCCCTCTCTCTATTCTCCCCTGCGTGTCAATGACAAACAAGCCCAGAGATTCTCTCTGGTAATTGTTCCTTCTCTCCGCCATGCTCTCCGGCTAAGACTGTGTGACAGCAGTGGAGACAGTGCAGAAATGATGCAGGGACTGTTGTTGGTTATCAGACCCTTCTAGAGTATCCCATTATACACCATACCTACCACTAGAATACTAATGCTGCTGCAGGGGGCCTGGGGCGAGGGAAAAGGAACAGAGAGAGAGAGGGAGAGAGAGAGAGAGAGAGAGAGAGAGAGAGAGAGAGAGAGATGGAGGGATAGAAATGCAGAGGAGTGCATTTCACATGTGCTTGGATTTCATTCTCTCACTTCACGAAACCATGACCAGGTTCTAAAATGATATACTATGCCAGTGCCTTGGGAGAGGCCACTGAAAAGGTCAAGCAGGAGTAGATTATTTATTAAATAGATCGGGGGTCGGCAACCCGCAGCTCTGGGGCTGCATGCGGCTCTAGAACACACACCCCTAGTGCCTCGTTGTAGCATTACAGATTGTGGCGATACGCCGAAACAATATAACCATTTTTTCCAGTCACTGACAGCATGGTTGATGGAAACTAGCATTATTTGATACTACCATTCTCTAATGTTTCCATAAACAATAATCACACCACCCAACGCTAAAACAGTGTAGCCAGTGTAGAGTATGACATCACGGATAATTAATTAAATCGTATCTCACTGTTATACCGCCATGCAACTAAAGCCCAGCCCTAATTAGAAATGGAGCTTTAATATGAACAGAGGCATGGGGGTGTCAATGTCGTGTCCTGTGGTGTTATCGGTAGTGAGTGCGGCAAGTAAAGTCCGCGGTTCAACACGTTTCCATGGAATAAAGCAGTGGGATGTTAAACTGAGGTTAAACCAGCATGGATCAAGGCGAGGAAGCACCATCCGTGCCATGGACGAGCCGTGTGTGTGTAGCCTGTTTTAGTAGCCTATTTTAGTAGCCTACTTACATTGTAAATTGTAAAGTGTATTGTAAATTCTGCTTAAACTGTAATCTGTGTGATGGATTGCAATGCTTTTACTTAATGTAAATTGCTCTGAATTAAGCGCCAATTAAGAGCGTAAACTGTGTGTGTGTGTGTGTGTGTGTGTGTGTGTGTGTGTGTGTGTGTGTGTGTGTGTGTGTGTGTGTGTGTGTGTGTGTGTGTGTGTGTCATCCGAGTGACATGTTCCATAATAAATCCCCGGCCCCTCACCCATATAGAATCCCTGCAGGGATGCCCCCTTAATCAGCTGGTCTCTGGGACTCTACAGTACACGCAAACACAGACTAAAACAGATTTTATAAGAAAACAAAAGGAAAGCTACCTGACATACTGAAAAGAGTGAAGCCAACACCAAAGTAAATAGAGAATAAACAGTACAATATATGAGCACTG
The DNA here is from genome assembly GCA_039105355.1 of Benthosema pterotum. Lineage (NCBI taxonomy): Eukaryota > Metazoa > Chordata > Actinopteri > Myctophiformes > Myctophidae > Benthosema > Benthosema pterotum. The sequence goes on from CM076969.1 coordinate 43,344,803, forward strand.
CTGTGACTGACCCAAAACTAAGGAAAACTGTACGACAGACTCGATGAACGGTGTTGAAACAGAGAAAGGATGCCAAAGACAGACCTGGCTACCAGGGGAAGACAGACTATGGCCCTCATTTATCAAAAGGAGTGCAGATTCGTCCCCAAATTTCAACGTGGGTTTTGGAGTGCACACAACTCCACCCGGCATATATCAAGCGATCGCAAACAGCTGAGTCCATCCTAATTTCCTTCCTACGATGATAAATGTGACGGCTGAAATCAATCTGGCACGCCCTTGGAAACAGGCCGCTCCTCCCTTTCTTTGCGACATTAACAACTGCAATACGACCAGCAACCATGGTGATGAGGGGGGAAAAAAATAAAAACTTTCCACCGATTGCGCTGCTTCCTGCGGCCAGCCAGCAAGCCAGCAAGCCCCCCCCACCCACCCCCAGCCCGATTGCGCTGCTTCCCGCGGCGCGACAGCCCCCCCCCCCCTGATTAATCCTGATTAATGTCTAATCAGGATTAGACATTAATGAATAAAAACTTTCCACCGATTGCGCTGCTTGCCGCGGCCACCCCCCCCCCCCCCCCCCTGTTTTATTTTTAGTTTACACTCTCAAGAGTTACATCTGGCTAAACCAACTTTTCATCTGGTTAACCAACTTAGCCTGGGGACCACCTGGAACCCTCTCAAGAACCACTGGTGGTCCTCGGTCCACATTTTTTTTTTTATTACATCGCAGTAAATGGAATAGGCTACAGGTTTGTATTCTGTAGTGTAGGATTAAATCCATGCATTTTTAGGAAGAGCGCACGTACCTCCCTCCCCCTCAAGCTTTCTATCCTTCATGCAGACCATTGTACAAACCAGACGTAGGCTACTGTAGATCCACATCGATGCAATCTCCCGCCGATCCTCGATCACGACTACCGAAATTGCTCTCGCAAGCAGCCTACTGTAGGTCTGCAGTTTATCTGAGTGACTGAGGCGAATGATATACCTGTACTAACGTAGCATATAATATCATTTTAAATAGTCAGGCTGTGCATGTATTTGTCACTGCAAATAAAAGTGGCTTTTATTTTATTTTCACCCCACCGGGATCAGGATGTAATCTCGCATAATATGCCTTTTCAAACCTATATATTTTTCATCTGTATCATTTATTAGGTTTTATAGCTATTAGGAGTGAATAGATAACTTTAGATACCTTTCTGCAGTTCAGACAATGCTGCTCCGCTTGTTTAGGACAGAAAAACAGGCAAGGACAAGTCCTACGACAGCTCCCGACCTGACGTGGGTTTTGTCCGGACGTGGGATCAACTTCAAGTTCATGGTGGGAATGATAAATGTCAAACAAGGTGGGAATTCTGCTCTACGCATGTCCTACGTTCATTTTTGGTTGTACACCACGTTGATAAATGAGGGCCTATATGTCTACTGCACACATAATGCGGTGGAAATACAACAATGTGCCAACACTGAGCAGCAACACTATGGTGACAAGAGAAGGATATCAAATGGAACCACAATGCCTGAGACATAGTGTACCAACCTAGTGGTGGCTGGAGTTCAGGGATAGAGTGGCCACATAGTAACCGCAAGGGTTGAACCCAAGCTCCCACCAGAGTTAGGCCTGAGTTACTCTGGCAACTTGCCTGGCTCCAGCCCTGAGTCACCACCTTAACGTATTTTCCCTGGGAATGGCCCTTTAGCTAAGCTCTGCCCTCTTGTCCACCCTAGGACACTTTCCACTTGCCCGGCTCATTCATTCCAATGTAAACATCATGGACTTTACACAATTAATACTGGTTCATTTTTGGAACCAGACCTTCAAAATCTCTTCCAAATCCATCAACAAGGCATGCCCTATGCAGTGGAAAAGTGTGTGTGTGGCATTTATTTTTTAAACCAATGTTTTTCTACCACGACTTTCACTCCTCCCCAGAAGACCTCTCTCTGTTCACAGATGCCGCCCCCTCCGTCAGGTTCGGCGGGTACTACCAGGGGCGCTGGTTCGCCGAGAGATGGCCAGCCGAGCTCTTCTCCCCGCCTTTCGACTCAGCCCATTCGTCTGCTCTCTTCGAGCTATACCCCATCATAGTCGCGGCCTCTCTTTGGGGTCATGAATGGACCAGCCGCTCCATCCTCATCCACTCCGACAACCAATCCACCGTCCACATAATCAACAAAGGCCGTTCTCCATCACTACCCCTCATGGCTCTCCTCAGGCGCCTAACCTGGATCTCCGTCACTCACAACTTCCTCATCAGAGCCGCCCACATTCCCGGTCACCACAACGACATTGCTGATTCTCTCTCCCGTTTCCATTTCCAGAGATTCAAACAGTTGGCACCATCAGCAGACCTCCACCCAACGCCGGTTCCTCCATTTTCCGCGATGACCTTCCCATAGATCACCCTCTCCATAACCTCGTCTCCATCTCCAGAAACCGTATCCTCCAAGGCATCGCCCCCTCAACCCTGTCATCCTACTGGACAGCCTGGAGAAGTTTCCAGACCTTCCACTCCACCTTCGGCCTTCAGTTTCCATCCCTCGACCTCATCACTCTCACCTCCTACATCAGCTACAGCCACACGACCCGGACCATGCATTCCTCCACCATCCGCGTCTACCTGTCAGGTATTAATTTCATTACTAAACTCATAACAGGAATGCCTCACCCGTTCATTCAACATACCCACGTCACTCTGCTCCTTAGGAGCCTGAGAAGATCCGAACCTCATAACCCCCCTAACCGCCAACCAATCACATCCGACATTCTCGCCAGGTGCATCGACATTCTCCGTTCCGGCTATTCGAGCCCATCCACGGACTCCACACTGGAGGCCATGTTTTGCCTAGCTTTTTTTGGCTTCCTAAGGTGCTCCGAATTCACCAACGCTAACTCCACCTTCAACCCAAATAGACACCCTTGCCTCGGCGATCTCAATGTCATTGATTCCTCCACAATCGTGTTCACACTAAAATATAGCAAAACAGACCAAGAAGGCAAAACAACCCCGATCTACCTGTTTAAGCTCCAATCCCACATCAGTCCTTACGAACCCCTGACCCGCCATCTGCAGGTCAGGCGCTCCTCTCATGCCTCTCCTCTAGATCCCCTGTTTACCTCAGATACCGGCTCAGTGGCCACCAGGCATTGGTTCCACTACCACCTCCGCAAGGTCCTGACCAAGGCCGGCTACCCTGCCGGCCACTCGTTCCGAATCGGCGCCGCCTCCACCGCAGCCAGACGAGGCATGACCGACCACACGGTCCAACTACTAGGACGCTGGACGTCCCGAGCATACCAGGGGTACATCAGAACAGGTATCCAAGACCGAAGGGTCGCACATGGCTCCTTGGCCCAGTAATTGTTCTAATCGTTACACTCTTAATGACCATTTTTGGGGTCTCGGATCAGAGGTACAGCAGGTCTCGCGTCAAACGTACTGCCTCCGACCATCCACAGAGGCGTCCTTCCTAGGCAGAAGGACACTTCACTCCTCAGACCCCAGGCCAAACACTCAGGGTCTTGCACCCCCTCCCTGGAGCCTTGGCCCCACTTCACATTCATCCTCCGTCTCCCCCTCCCTCCCCTCACCCCCCCCCCCCCCCTTTTGTCTCACTTCCGTTGCACCACTTCATCCTCGCCTCCCCCCTCTCCTCACCCATCCATCCTCATCCTCCCCCCTTCCCTCACCCCGTACCTCTCCTATCCATGACATTAATGCTTTTATTCTATCTGCCTTTCAATGTTCCTTCTTTTCTAAATAAAATGTCAAAAGGTGTTTATGTGAATGCGTGGTCTGTCACTAGTGAACTGCTTTTGTTCACATGCTAGTAACACCATTTACATATATGTACTGTACTGACTCATGATGCTGAATTCCAATCATTCGTTTTTGCGAATTTAGAAAATTAGAAAATATTTACCTTAAATAGAATGTCAATGGTGGACATATTGTAAAAGCCAATTTCAAACGTTTCCCTTCGGACAATTCCAAGTACCGGTAACTTTTTTGTTATTCGGGATATATTGAAGATACAAAATCAGCTGAGTTTGGGTTTTTTGCAATTAGTCCGAGGTTGAGCCATTTTTTCCATATACAGGCAAAGGGTGCAATTCTCAATTGCTGTGATGTAGCCAGGTATGGTGTAAGTCTTCTCATTGGCTGCATGGCAGCAAATCAGGTCTGGGGCCTCGGGGTAGGCCGAAAGCCTATACCACCAGCCCTGGATCTGAGCTTACCAAATAATTACCCAGAATAATTAAAACCTGCAAATCAAAAGGTCCAGAAATCACCTGACCCCCCAATTAAAAAATGTTACTGTACTCCCCTATTGTTCATCATGAGTTGAAGCGCTTGATGACTGGTTTTAATTATTATGGATGATTATTTGGTAGGCCCAGGCCCAGGCCTGGTGGTATAGGCTTTCGGGCCTACCTCAAGGCCCCAGACCTGATTTGCTACCATGCAGCCAATGAGCACAGCCCCAAACCTGATTTGCTGCCATGCAGCCAATGAGAGGACTTACACCACACCTGGCTACACTACAGCGATCGGGAATTGCACTCAATGGCTGTACTATAGCACAATTTCAAAAGTGCACCCTATGGCCAGAAAAAGAAAGTGCTCATCATTCCTCGAAAAACATTAGAAAATTACTTCCACAAGGACAATAAAGCATCTGTCATCCATCAACAACTAAAGAGTGTGCGGCACCAGAGGTTCGCTGCGGAACAATGTGGAACATTATTTGTCCACGCTGTTGTTGATTGCCCTATAATAAATCAGGTTAACAGGACCAACCAATCACACAGAGGGGGCCCTCCTCAGTCCCGCATCATCCTAATCAAAATATCACCACTCATGAGCCATTCTGGTCCTCACTCCGTCACACTCCGTTTCAGTTGGAGAAGTGATTACTCCCACTGATGTCCCTTCGGGTTCCATTTACGAGCACGTTTTAGACACACACACGCACACACACACGGACACGAACACACACTCACACATAAATACATACACAAAGCCTACCCCTACTACTAAAGAAAGAACAATGATGTGCACACCATTTAATCCCAGGTCAGGTTTATTCAAGATGACAACATTTCGACCCCATGTGGGTCCTTCATCGGGTGCCCCTTTGTGGGTTTTGTTTCTACCCCTACTACTCAAACATGGTATAAAAAGCCCTAGGCTCGGTATCCATGCATACTTTTATTTTAGTTCTTATGGGCTCAAAACTATAGAAGCCTGGGGGGGGGGGATACATTTCTTTGTCTGTTCTCTTCTCCTCTTTTCTCTTTTTGTAACGTTTCTGAGACAACTTGTTGTGATTTGACACTAATAAAATTTAATTGAATTGAATTCTTGGTCTGAGTGAGAGTGAACTACAGTGCAAAGACGAGTCCAATCCAAATAATGGTTACAGCAGTTTTCCCAATTGTTTTCTACCAGGGAGGGTGGGTTGACTTTCATTTTCAGTTCAGCAGTGGTTCAGCCGTCTCAAAATGTGGAGGCATGGCACACGGTTTATGTCACCCTGAACTACTGTAAGTGTCAACATATTATTAACATGCATTTTGGAGTGATCGAGATAAGTGAATTTGAATAACATCCCATAGCCCCATTCTAAGCTTATTTTGGGGTAGGGTATTTTTATTATTATTATTATTTTTTTAAAACAAAATAACAACTGGACCATTTTTTGGAAATAAATCAACTGTGCATAAAGGTAAGAAAGCTTTTCCTTAACCATACCCTCTTGTGCATTTCTTCTTAATTCTAGATCATAAAGCACAATGGCTGCATGGGCCAGGCTAAAAAAAGAAGAAGAAGGGGAAAAAAAACCTGACACACACAAAAAAACAGTGCTATAGCCTCAATTATATTTACAGTGTGGCGGGGCCGTGCCTCGGGGCCATGTGTGTATGAAATATGCGCATTATGCTGCATTTGCTCTCCTTATGTTGGGAGCATTTCAACACCAAACACAGACACTTCTTACTTGGAAGCCTTGGGCACTTGTACAGCAGGCAGCAGCCAACAGGAGCATGTACAGTATAGGCATAAGTGCTGTACTGTACAAACTCTCAAGTGAAGTCATCACTTGAGATCTATTGGCCAGACCCATTGACAGAGAGAGTTACACCACTCTTGCCCTCAAGTTCATTTAATAAACACTGAGGAAAGAGGTTCCATGCAAGGAACTACATGGAGCTACAGATTGAGGTAATCTCAAATAACCCGGCAATTGCATTGGTCAGCTGACTGACATGTCATCATATGGCATATGATGTTATGAATCATGTCTAGTAGTGGTGTCAAAAAATATCGTTATGAATCGATAATCGATTTAAACCTGAACGATCTGACTGGATCGATGTGCGCATGCCTACATCGGTACAAATAGCTTCTGAATCGCCCGTTGGTTCGATCCTAGCGTCATATCGATTCAAGTACCGTAACTGCGGGAAAAACACTGATTTGCAAGTCCATAACACCGTGCACTGGAGCGGGGAGGCAACTTGTAGATCTGTGCAGGAATACGGCGCGTGCTTATGACGTCGGCACGGATACACGCAAGTGTTAGCCAACAGTCCATTGAATGGACTTCTACATAGACCTCTACTGGCTCTATTCTACGGAATGGTGACAACAAAATAGGGACAGCAGAAATCACGGAATGCATTGGAGTTTATGGGCTCGCGCGAGTACATGAACCACGTGACCGGGCTGTTTTCTGTCCGTCAATGTCGCAACTCTCTCTATACGCTCGCACCTCGCTCAACAAGTGAGTGAAGTGACTTCGTAGTGAGCATCGTAGTGACACGATGCCGGGACACAACATAACTTTATTGCATAGTCGCACACATCTGTGCTTCTATTCACGTCCATAGCCTTTTTAATCTTATTTTCTATCCACTTGGACAACGTGATATATCTCTGGATGGTGGTGGTGGTGGTGTCTGTTGTCTGTCTGTCTCTATCAGCTAGCGTAGCACACTAATGGTGGTCCCCCGCTAAATGATGGACAGTTGGTTAACCAGATGTAACTCTTGAGAGTGTAAACATGAAACCAAATGGACCCACAAGGGTCCTTTTTGTTTCAAAGCCCAAGTCTACAGAACTAGAGAATGTAGAAGATTAATACTCTTGTTCTCTTGTTCTATATGTTTGCTTGTTTTATTTCCCAAATCCAATGTGGTATTGTCGACAAATCTTTACTTTGGGGGTCTGTGTGGCTAAAATGTCCTCAAATGGTGGTCCATGGCTCAAATGCCGAATAAATAGTGGGCCTTGGTATCAAAAAGGTTGAAAACCCCTGGTCTATAATAATTTGGCTTCCTTTAATAATGAATGTAGGCTACACTAGTGTGGTTGCAATCTGCTCGTGTTACAGCAGGCAGACCTGTCAATGCACTCCCGAAAAATCACCACGTTAAAGTCCAAACACATAAAGTTGTTTTTCATGTTCCCCTTGTAAAGCATCTTGGTACTCAGAAGCAAGTATTATCATCAGCTAGGCTACTTCTTGATTTATTGCTTTATTGCTAATAATAATAAATAAAACTTTACTTGTATAGCACATTTCATGACATGAAATTCAAAATGCTTTACAGAGCACTGGAGAAAGAAAGAGAGAAATAAGGGTATTAATGAGATTAAAGAAGAACCTTTTTGTTTTTTGTTTTTTTTGTATCGTATCGAATCGTATCGTACCAAATTCCACAAAATTCCAACAAATCGAAATCGTATCGAAATTGCACTGAATCGAAGCGAATCGTATCGTTCTGTATAAAAGATAAATCGTTTCTGAATCGTTTCGAGTCCATGCAAATCGATATGTATCGAATCGTCTTGTAAGGGAGAGATACACACCCCTGATGTCTAGTATACCATGTCAAAATGCAATCCGGGATCAGAGTTAAAAGCCACAGAGAAAACAAATTCCAAATCATCTATTGAAGTTTCTTTTGGCAATAAATTAGTGAATATCACATTCATATTTGCTGTTTACAATGGAAGTCAATAGCTGTGGCATAACAATCGAGTCTGTCTGACCTAGGACCTTAATTACTACAGCTGTTGTGGAATGGATCAGGGTTAAATGTTTTGTGTTGTGCCTGATAGATATTTTTTTAATAATATTATCCATCAATGGGTGACCACAGGAAAAGGACTGAGACCAATTTGACCTAGAAATATCAGGAGGCCCTTAGGAGGACCATTACAAAAGATCTCAGAATGGACTGTAATACTTCGATAGCCAAATGTAACATAGTTTAAAATCACAAAATGTAATCACAGGAAATGTACGTCAAAAGTATAAGTACTCCAAAGTACTGTAGGTTTAAGAGCATTGAGAATAAAGCCAAAAGGAATTAACCTTACTTACTCCACACCATAATAAACACTTTCCCTCAAAAACAAGTGAAGAAAAGATGTCCACACATCAGCAGCATTATTCCTTTCTATATGGGAGAGGTAAGGATATATCATCCACACACAGTCCGTAATAAGTTTCCTCTCTAGTTGACATGGCGAATCGCACAAGTATTAATACAACCAAAATGATGACACCTCGTTAAATTGAATTATGGGAAATGAAGTACAGAAATAATATGATGCAACACTTCACTTCTGAACATTCTTGATGGAGAGAGAGAGAGAGAGAGAGAGAGAGAGAGAGAGAGAGAGAGAGAGAGAGAGCAGAAGCCTGTGAGGGAAAATCCCAGCAAGGTCAATGCATAGATAATAGTCTCCTCCGCTAAAATGACAGATCTACAAGATGATAGTGCGACGCAGTTACAATCCATTGATGACATATGTAAATCATTCACAATAACATTCTGAAATATTAAATATTTCCAATATTTCCATCAGTGCCTCAGAGAGTGAATCTCAAAGGTCTCCGCCAAATCAATTTCAAATAAATAATGTGGGAGATTGTCAAACATCCAACAACATCATAAGGCCAATAATGGACGCTGTTTTAGGCTTGTTGAAGGGTTAGTGCCACACAGTGAAATGATTTAACTTGTCGTGAACTGGGGCCATGGCTCCGCAGAGCAGACACCTCGGCATTGTTGCCCAAGTCAAGCCCAAGGACATTGGGAACGGGAATCGCACCGCTTTCTCTGCGACCCCCCCACCTCTCCCCCCATTTACTGTCAGCCTACTATACTTAACTGTCTGTCCCTATATAAACAATATATATGAAATAAAATGTGAGAGCCTTTTAAAAAGAAGACAAAAAGCACTATTCTTTTTTTTACTTGTGATTAGAGTCCTTCACGGGTCCATTTTCAAGGATCCGCACCAGGTAAAATGACCAGTACTGAAATAACCGAGGGCATCGGAACCGAGGTCTGAATGGAACCGCCTATTTTATATCTCCCATATTCTCCCATGTGTCGCATTTCGTCAGTGGATGGAAACGGTGGATAATTGGCCTTTGCTTTTTCGACTTAATGAACATACACTTAGATAGAGACCGATGAAGAGAGAGCGAGAGAAACAGACAGACACTGACCTGGTGGATCTCCTGCCAGCCGTTCTCGTCCACGCAGCCCACCTGGGCGTGGTCGTGCAGCAGCAGTTCACAGCAGTAGGGGTCTCCTCCCACCATAGAGCTGTGGTAGAGCGGAGTCAGACCCCGGCTGTCCTTGTAGTCAGGAGACGCGCCCAGGTCCAACAGGGTCTGTGTGGAACACAATAGAATGGGTGTCATGAGGGGCTGAAGCATAGATTCGATAACCTTTCATTTCAAAACACATTATTTATTCAGCTTTTTTACCCCCAGGACCACCGTTTGATGAGACCTCAAGTTTGGTTTGTCACAGTAGTAGATCAGCTAACTGTGGCCAGACCGATTTGCGAAGTGAAATTTCAGATGTGCGGATTGCAGCAAATCAGGCTGGAACCCAGGCTATAGAAAAACAATGTTAAAATCAATGCATTAGGATCCAGCTATGGCTCAGAGTGCTATGCTATACCTCGGCATCTCTTTGGCTCTGGGGTGTCTGTATCTTGAGAGGAGACAAGCTTCAGCAACGCATGTGGATGCTTGCTAAGCTTCCATGCACGTGTGTCACATGACCCCCGCCAGCATATTATTATTGAAATGCAACAACATACAGTCAGTCCTCGCAGTTAACTTTTTTCCGCTAGTATTGTACCCATTTAGGCCTGACATAAGGTTTTTGAAAAACTTTAAATATTTATATATCAGCATAAAAACAAATTGAATATTTGAATACTGTACATACTGTACAGGATCCAAATATGGATTCCCGTCCTTAATGGGTTAAGTAGTGAGCTGCTGCCAGTATTTTTCAATGTGGAACTAATATTTCAAAGAGCCAAGTTTCCATCCTGGGGAGTGACATTTTAGATCAGCGCACAGGGTATGGCCAATTCATCTGCTGAGTAAGATGGCAGCCTCCATAGAGTCACTAAAGTGACTGTTCTGAGCCGTGGAATATATACCCTGGGGAACTCTACAGTTCTCATTTCGTCAAATTCACATTCAAAATAAAACAAATATATGGTTGACCTTTAGGAAGCTCTTCTCTCCCTGAATGGTAAATGTTAAATGTCCACTTCTCTAAATTGGACTAGTGCAATGGACTCCTCATTGGGATTCTTGGCAAGAGTATTAAAAAAAAAGCTGCAATAGGTTCAGAACAGTGTGACAGGAGTCTAATGAAAATCTGCAAGAAAAAAAATCTGAAAACATTCTATTCTCAGTGAACTGGATTCTCATTTCAGCCAGGGTAGACTACACTGTAAGGCCCTGCTAATAAACCATAACTCCTAAAACTGCATAAACAGGCATGACCTTTCCTACACCAAAAAAAAATCAACAAACTTCAGACCTGAAGTTGCTCCTTGACTGAATAATTCCCTCCCTCTGCCATTTTGAGGAGTTTAATTTTTTCTTATACCTATCATTTGCGTGATTTTTTTATACATTCATGTGAAGCAAATATGTTTCATCAGATATATACCGTATATACACTGGTATGAGCCAATGAAAATTGTTGATTTGTGAAAATTCTTCTTTTGCCCCAATACACACATGCAGGGTAATAGATAAAAAATAAAACAGTTGAGACAGGGGCAACAAAAGACTTGGAAAGTTGACAAATGCCCAAATAACACCTATTTGGAACATTCCACAGGTGAACAGGTTAATTGGAAACGGTTAATTGAAAGTGAAAGTGTTGATTGGATATAACAGGAGCATCCCAGATGTTCACAATCAAAGATGGGGCGAGGTTCACCACTTTGTGAACAATTCTGTGGAAAATTGTCCAAGGGTTTAAGAACAATGTTTCTCAACATTCAATTGCAAGGAATTTAGGGATTTCATCATCTACAGTCCACAATATGATCAAAAGAGTCTGAGAATCTGAAGAATGCTTCCAACCTTTGTTCCCCTTAGGTGGAACTGCATTAAAAACCGACATCATTGTGTAAGGGACATTACCGTGTGGACTAAGAAACTCTTCAGAAAACTGTTGTCAGTTCAGAAAGTTCATCGCTACATCTACAAATGCAAAATAAAAACTCTAGCATACAAAGTGAAAGCCATACATCAACAACAACCAGAAACGCTGCCGTCTTCTCTGGGCCAAATCCCAGTCTGTTGTAATCTGAAGAGTCCACATTTCAACATTAGGAAAACGACTATCCAGATTGTTACCAGCGCAAGGTTCAAAAGCCAACATCTATGATGGTATGGGAGTGTGTTAGTGCCCATGGAGTGGGCAGCTTACACATCTGTGACACCCACCATCAATGCTGAAAGGCACATCCGGGTTTTGGAGTAAGTTCGTAATACAACGTACAATAGACGCATTAGGTGAGTCATGGATGGAAAGCATCCACTCAGAACTTTTATTTTCCCACTGACGCAAGCTTGTGTCACTCACCCCATTACTAAATCATCCCCTGGTCATCATCAGTGCTGATTGAGACTCAGTAGCACTAGAAATAAGCTTGAGGGACATATCCAACATGATATTAACTATTAAAAACAATTATCGGAATGTATGTTACTTGCGCTTTGAAATATGTTGTAGAATATTCTGAGAGAACTGTATATGTCCAGCTTTAAACATATCACACTGAATGGCCGCTTGAGGATGCAGTTAAACTGCTCTGTCTCTGTAGGAGCACCATTATATTACATGACTCATACAGTTGTCTGTCTGCTCATGGTAGCGGGGTTAGGGTTACGAGCCTCCTCATCCCAGACCCATTCAATGAATATGTCAGTTCATTCAGTGAGAGGCTGTTGGTTTTCACGTCACACGAGTGGCTCAAAGGCTCTCGGCGCTGTATATGGACACTGTTTAAAACAAGGGCAGAGGTGAAGGCTAATTAAGCCCAAACCACACCACAAGGGTCAGGTTGGTACAAAATGGTTTTCCAAGGTAAACCACACAAATGCAACAACTCAAGGAATTGCACTAGGGTTTGATTGACGTTAAAATACACTTTGTCCCCACCGGACCCTTTGGTGTGATTTATGCCTGCACAGCATCTGCACAATAGAAACACTTATAGAAAGATAGAAAGATTTAAAGGATTACTGGGTAGGTTCCCTGCTGGTCTCTGCCGCCATTGCAGTTAATGATTGAGTAATACGCTTCCCAGTTTCTCTTGTGTGTTTCACCAGTTTACGCAGGGTTTTTGTTTGTTTCTTCTGATCACAGCCTCGTACCTGTCAATAACGGCTTTGGGAGGTAAAGGCTTAGCAATGCTTTGGCTTGCATACGTGTCTGTGTGTCAGAGCATTGAACTCACTATGAGTGCAGTGTGATTCTGTGTGTGTGTGTGTGTGTGTGTGTGTGTGTGTGTGTGTGTGTGTGTGTGTGTGTGTGTGTGTGTGTGTGTGTGTGTGTGTGTGTGTGTGTGTGTGTGTGTGTGTGTGTGTGTGCATTGATAACTCACTATGAGTGCAGTGTGGTTCTTGGTGCGCACAGCCTTGTGCAGTGCCGTGATGCCGTCCTTGGTCCTGAAGTCCAGGTGGGCTCCTCCGCTCTTCAGCACTTTGACCAGCTCGGCGCAGCCCTCCAGCTGGGATGCCAGTGTCAGAGGACATTCTACAACCAGACATCATCATCACCATCATCATCAACCACATCACCGTCGACATATTACAAAGTAAGAAACAAGTGGCCAGGTCTGTACAAAGGAGAATAGCTGATCTACAAGCTCACAGTGACACATTGTGAGGGTGTATATCTGTCACACAATATAATGTGTTTGTAAGTGACTTCCTACATAAAAAACACGCCAAAACAATTCAATGGTTGCTTATAATAAGCAAACATGGCAACACCCATGTTGCTTGTTGCGCCTGTGCCTTCAATATATCGCCTCTAGCTGCTGCATATCGCTCTGATCATCTCAAAGTACATCATCTCTGTCTGAGAGACAAAATGGGAGGAGGAAGAGGAGGAATCACTCAGGGAGTGTCAGGCACTGGCAGAACTTTTTGTGGTGTTTCTGGATAACGGTGTGTCCCACAGGCCCAAGGCCAGTCACTGCACTCCCTGTGGCAGGGAAGCCCCTCCCCAAATTGCTACCGTCCAATCACAGCCATGCATACTATGCGATAGGTAATTAGGCAAACCTCTCCACCATTAGTTTTCCTGATGATTCAAATGATAGTGATAAATGATAAAACATATTTTTTTTAAATAAATGTCACCCACAGAGGAGAAGAGATTTTGAAGGTCTGGTTCCATTAAATGAGCCAGTATTTAATGTGCAATGTCCATGACATTTACATTGGAATGAATGAGCCTGGCTGGAAAGTGTCAGTAACAGCAAGGCTCGGCCCAAAACAAACTCAGACCCTGAGTACAGACAGAGTTACACCATCGAAAACTCTGTTCACTTCACTCTCACTTTTACATAAACATATTTACCTTTAATGTTTATAAATCCATTTATTTAAAATTTAGTAGTACAGCATTAGTCTCTCAAAACAGACTAGTTGCCACGCGTGGTGGCGCTATTTTCCCGAATATATGCCGATGGGTGCCCAGATTGGTACAGCATAAACATTAACAGCTCAGCTTTAATGATTATGGATTGTTTTCTTAGTAGTAAGCCTACAGCCAAACATTACAGAGACTTTAGTTGTCACTGTGCAATACTTCAGATGTATAATAAATCAGATGACATGTTGTACACATACAGTAAATAGCTCTTATTTGCAAGCCCCCCTCCCCCCCGTTGAAAACGACTTATTTCAAACTCCAGGTTGTCTCTTTCAGACTGCATTAACAGCACTCAAGCACTCAGTTTTTTGACCCCTCAATGTCACTACTTGTGTCAACCCCATGGTTGGACACTGGGGAGAGGGAAAGGCTTATGGAAAGGTCTATTGGGGACTACAGCTCTACTTTGAGCGCAGTGGTAAACTTTATGGCTACAAGAGGGTTCTCTGTACACACTATAGCTACGTCTGCTTAAATCAGATGGTCAACAGGGTCGCCTTTCAGGAGGCTTCTTATCAAGCGACTGGACAAAAAACATTTGCATAAGAATGAGGGGATTAGCATGGGATGCAATCCAACTTTTCATCCCCCATGCCTTATTACAGGAAACCCATAAAGTAACATATTTTCTGCTTTTGGCAGAGGAGATAGAGAGACCGAGTGTGTGTGTGTGTGTGTGTGTGTGCGCGCGCGTACACGCGTGGTTGGGGGGGGGGGGGGGGGGGTATTTGTGACTTTGCTGCATTAGCAATATTGTCCTGAACTTTTATGCCAATAAAGCACATAAGAATTAGTGTACTGCAACTAAAATGAGTGGGAGCAGCCCAAGAGAGCTAAAAAGACAGAGAGAGACGCAGAGAAAAAGAGAGAGACGCAGAGAGTCAAGAAAACAAAGGGAGAGAGAGAGAGAGAGAGAGAGAGAGAGAGAGAGAGAGAGAGAGAGAGAGAGAGAGAGAGAGAGAGAGAGAGAGAGCAACAGTCTCACCCCAAGCCGTATGAATAACCCGGAGCCACTTTCCGTAGGTAAACTACGAATAGAACCAAAGTTCCCTTCATAATATACTGAAATAAGTCCGTTCATGTAATACTGACCAATGACAATGACAGAGCAGCACCATCTTTACCAAACTTGTGCATCGTGAAGTACCACTGAGCGAGGCGCTATCCGGGCAAATTGCCTTGCTGAACACTGCGAATGTTGGTAGAGCCGACTCAGTTACGATGTGTTATGGATAGAATAGCAAATATTTTAACCCAAATGCATCCAGCGTCAAACTTATGGTTTTGTGATGTTTATAAAATTCAGGCCTCCGTCACACAACAGTAATATACGGTATGAACTGACTTAGGGTACAAATTTCAATGGTAGGTTCTTTAGTAGGATCTGAACGGATTAAGGTACCTACTTCTACTATGAATGGAACAGCTGTGTGTAAGTCAGCGCTATTACCACTTGGGGTGAGATTGGGAGAGACAAACAGAGCGAGGTGGAGAAAAAAAGAGGGCAGACAGACAGACAGACAGACAGGCAGCTATAGCTCCTCACCTCCAGTCTCCGGGTCGTGGAAGTTGGGGTCCAGACCTCTTTCTAGGAATTTTGAGACTTTTTCAATGTTCCTCTGCTGAACATATTCCATGAACTTCTTCAAATTTGCCTGTCACAGAGAAAGAGAGAGAGAGAGGGAGAGAGAGAGAGAGAGAGAGAGAGAGAGAGAGAGAGAGAGAGAGAGAGAGAGAGAGAGAGAGAGAGGAGGGGGATCAGAATGAAGAAGAGAGAGGGGGAGAGAGAGAGACACTGTGATCACAGGGATGTACTGTTAACTCTCATGGGGTTGGTCTTCAATAATGCAGATGCAGTGGGATGAATGCTGAAGTGCTTCTGTGTGAGAGTGCGCGCGCACACACACACACACACACACAAATCTATGGCGCACACACACACACACACACACACACACACACACACACACACACACACACACACACACACACACACACACACACACACACACACACACACACACACACACACACATACGTGTGTTTGTTTTTCTAGTGAGGCAATCTATAAATGAAAGGTTCCATCTGCGAAACGAAAATATCCCATGATGAAAAAAAAGAAGAATGCAACAAGCTGTGTGGATGCATCCACACTGACTGGTTATTCCTGTGCCATTAGAGCTGAGGCTGAGAAATGCCACAGTAAAGTATAGGCTGAAGATGCTGTGAGTGTTGAATTGAGGTATGGTAATGGCATACCGGTACATAGCCCAGGAGTCCTGCTCGTGAATCGATATTATAACGTCGCCTTGAGTGAGCTAATTTATGAAAAACAAACACGCCCACCCATCACAAATGTGCCTTGTGCATGCATGAGAGCCTATGTAAGGCACACCGTCACACACCCGTGCCCATACACACGTACAAGCACACAGTAACCCGCTTTAGGCATTTTTTTTCCTCTGTGACTGATGATTGCAAATATTCATCATCGCTGCTGCTGTTTGGGGGCAAGTCTGCTGCCGAGTGCAGATTGGAAAAGGAATATACAGGAGGACTGGAACAAGTATATAATATCATAGACATTATTCTATAGCCTGTAGCTAGGAAACATCAGGTCAGTGCTACACCGGGACTCACTGAAAGAGAGAGAGAGACCCACTAAAGACGATACATTCTGTAGAAATGACTGCTATACTGTAGATGGCTTTACAGTGCGTCGCCTCCTGAGATTACAATAGCACTGACGGACTGATCGGATCAAAATAGATCTGCTAATATGCGATATCTATCACACTATATCAATCGAATATCTGGGCAATAAATAGATCTATCGATCGAGAGGCTGCTACAGGTATATCGATATGGCAATAAACATCATGAATTGTCTGGTTAATGTTAACAAATGATTTGTCTGGTTAATGTTATCAAAGCCCTCTCTTTATGTTGCAATAAACTCCCTGCCCAGAGCCCTTGTTAGGATGTATAGACATTTTATTTTAATTAAAACCGGGGCCTCTGTATTGGGATACATATCTATTGTGAGATCGCAAGCAATATCCACCACTAATAACCATTGTTGACCAACAACTTAGCTGCCATAGCTGTCATGTCGTAATGTGTGATATTTAGCTCAAAATGAGGTGATATTGCCTCTCAATACAGCATGTGCTCTATAGCCTTAAAATAATGTGCTGTCATCCTGGTTAAAGAAAAGAGCTTTTGTCACTCTTTCTTTCTGCCAATCTCTCAAGGCTCCTCTGCCTCGCTCTTTCCTTACATAACGGCTGCCAAAGTCTCCAGACCTGCTTGCATGCTCACACCAACCACAGACTATCTATCTATTAGTTTGGCACATGGCATGCGCTGAAACAAAACTTGAGACATACACACACACACACACACACACACACACACACACACACACACACACACACACACACACACACACACACGGTACATCAGCAGAAACTGGGTTGACGAACAGCATGCGATTGTCACACTCACCATGTGCAATGACGCGTTTTTTTTTCTATACGTTCCACCCCCGACTGTTTCGAAAGAAAAAAAAAGAAAAATCACGTTTCACACATTCTCCTCCACTTCACGTCTCTCCCCGATACCTCTCTCTTTATGGCACCACATCACTGCTCACTCTCTCTTCCCCTCTGACTCTTTTGCTCCTCGCAAAACTCTGCAACCTGGACCACAATGCGAGCCGAGGAGGAGCATCTGACCTCCACTATACAGCCCTCCACCAAGGAGAAACCCACCTCCACTATACCAGCATTTCCAAGTAGAAGCTGGCTGAGGGGAATCCACTCTAGTCTCTCTCTCTCTGTCTCTCTCTCTATCTTTTCTTTTTTTTTTTTTCCCACATGATCTGCGAGGCAGTTGTTATGGTGATGGGATACAAAGAGTGCTCAGCGAGAGGCAACGTGCGTGAGTATAGTAGAGGGAAGGCCATTACGGAGGTGGTGGGCGGGTTATAGTAGTAGTGTGTTGTTGTCAGTGAGCGTGCACGTGCGTATACAGATGTGGTTCTATCCTGACTCTTGATAACAAAAACTTGACCTCGAGAAAGGTGTTGTATTCGGTGTACCATCTCTCATACAACAAGACGCACACGCACGTGCGCGCACGTGCACACACACAACACACAACTAGTCTATAGGGACAGCAGTATCACATGAAAAATAATAAATCAACCAAACAATCACTGCTAACACCACAGCACACAACCATTATGCCTGCTGTAGAAAATTAACTATGATTTGATAATGTCGAATAGTGTTTTGCTAGTCAAATACAGTATATAGTCAAATATAGTTAATGCCCTAATGGTTGCGGGTTAAGGTCAGGTTTAGGCATAGGTTTTACTGAGGTTATGTTCAGGTATGGTTAGGGTTAGGTGTAGTAGTGAACAAAAAACTTATAATGGTTGCGACCAATGGCCTAACGGTTTATCGGTCAAGACAAATTGATCACGGTCGTGAGTTGCAATATTTTACCACCCATCAAATGTACGTTGCGGCGGGTCGCCGTGATATACACCAATCATAATACCCAGAAATCTGCATGTAATACAGAGCATTCAGAGGAAAGATTTACTCCCTATTAGTGATTCATTTCCACTATCGGGTTCCAGGGAGCACGCTCTGGACAGCCCTGGGCAAGAATAATAGACATAATTATGCATAATAATAGTCTTACTGTATTTCTGAGGTGACCAGCCGTTTAGCACATGAGGATATTCTAGTGCATGATATTTTAGTGGCAACAGTTTGACTGCAGAGTTAATTAATCGCAAGGTCTAGATTTCACTAACTTGGCCTAACCTGAAATAATTTAGGCGTAGAGGGGAGGGGACCGGTGCAGCCATACCGGTAGATCTGATTTGACCTCACCATCAGTCTCGGCCCTTCCCCTGCCCCTGCACAGATGTGCTCCGTCACATCATTTGGAGCCAGGGGCGGATCTAGGCATGGGCATTGGCCTACCAAACATAATGGCATGCAAAACAACCCAAGATATTTCAAATTTAAAGTGCCTATATTTAAAATGATTTGAAAGACTACTACTGCTACTAATTAACTACAGCTGTGGCACCACTAAACCAGCACCATTTCATCATTGTAAAGAAAACTCTGAGTCAGACCTTTAGCGTTATGCATGCTGCGTGTCTGTTGCAACTTCAACAACAACTGATGGTATTATTGATGCTTTACTTGCCTAATAGTATGGGTGTGGCTTCATCGCCTGTGGCACGAAGCAACATGGGGGCGGCAGTGGCTCAGAGGTAGAGTAACCGGATGGTAACCACAAGGTTGCCGGTTCGATCCCGGGCTCCCGTAGAGTTAGTGTTGATGTGTCACTGAGCAAGACACTTAACCCCTAATTGCTCCAGATGTGCTAGTAGGTACCTTGCATGGTTTCCACTGCCATCAGTGTGTGAATGGGTGAATGTGATGCACAATCTATGTAAAGCGCCTTGGATAAAGGCACTATATAAATGCACCATTTACCATTTTTAACACGGGCAATGAAGTCGCACCCATACCATTTTCTCCTGCCCACAAATTGGGAAATGTTACATTCGCCCCTGTTTGGAGCGACGCCCACCCCGAAGGGTTGAGATATATATGTAGTATAGTTACTGCTTTTTTCAGATTTGATCCTTTGGCAGTGTGGAGGGGGGATTCTAGCCATACTTTAATCTCCACCAGCTCTTTTATCTGGTCTCATTACTGTCTCTCAGCATGTCTCCAGCAAAACGCCATAGCGAACACTGAACTGGTGCCAAGGAAATAATGATTACCTCAACTTAATTTTCGTGACTAACCTTAACTGTCAAGCTGGAGCAGATTTGGCCACGCGGTTTCAAGTCATCACATATCTCTGCCAAGCAGAAGATCATGTGTTCACCCCTGGATGTCATGCAAGTGTGTGTGTATGTTGTGTGTGTGCGGTGCAATGGTAACATCCTACAACAAGGGACTCAATTATTTTCGCTCCCATGCTGCCAAAACCTGGAACACCCTACCAACAGTCATTAAGACATATGAAGACATTCACTCCTTCAAAACTGCTCTCAAAATGCACCTGTGCAAAATAAAATATCCCCACCCACCCCCTTTTCCCTTAAATGTATATTTTTGTTTTGCCTCTTACCTCCACTAAGTTACTGTTACTATCAGTCAAGACTATTCGCTATCAGCCACGGCCGTCTGCCACCGTCACAAGTTGATTTAGTGCTTCTTGACATTCATACTGAAAGCTCCTATCAGTTATACATGCTGGGCTGAGCCGCCACTCATCCTAAGTGCAAGTCGCACTGGTTGTGACCAAGTTCCTTTTTAACTTGCGCCATAAGAAATGAATGTTGTGGAACGCTATAGCCCTGCTTCTCGTATAATAATAGTACCTGATGATAATGTTTGGGAGGGGAATAAAATCTTCTGCACTCCATTTTACGGCTCCTCTGCGAGCAGCACTCAGCTGTGTGAACCTGAAAAATGAATGAATGTTCCCGCGGGACGAAATAGGCCTAATTATTAATTACACTCCACCGGGTACACTGAGTTGACTGAGGGCTCCGTGTGGAGTTGGAATTGGTACTCACAGGGCGGGCGGGCAGGCAATACACGGGAAGTTTACTATTTAGCATGTAAGCTACGCATAAGCAGTTTTCATTTTGTGCTCAACCGTCCCAGTTGGCAGCTGTGGTAAACACAAGGAGTTCATGAGGAAAATCCAATTACGCAGGAATCAATATCACACACAAACACGCATGCGTGCACGCTTGCGTGCGCACGCACGCGTGCTCATGCACATATGCACGCACATGCACACGCACACGCACACTGATTGCCTGCATGCACATTCTCTCCTTGATAACATTAAGTCAGTGTAATGTTGGCACCCCCATTATGCACTGTGCAATATGAAGTTGCCACAATTTCACCTGTAAAGTAAAAACAAAAAACAAATGATTCTACTCTCAAGGCTGCATTAATCATCCAGTACGGGAACACCTTTTGGTGTTTTAAGCATGTTAAACCGCAGCTTTTGAAAAAATCAGATCTACAAGCTCATAGTGCACCTCCAAGTGGCACACTAGAATCTCTTGTCAAAAAATAGAATCTAGTGTCAAAAACTAGAAACTGGTGTCAGGAACTAGAATCTGGTGTCAGGAACGAGAACCTGGTGTAAGAAACTAGAAAATGTAGTCAGGAACTAGAACCTGGTGTCAGGGGCTAGAATATGGTGTCAGGAACTAGAATCTAGCGTCAGAAACTAGAACCTGTTGTGAGGAACTACAATATAGTTTCAGGAACTAGAATCTGGTGTCAGAAACTAGAACCTGTTGTCAGGAACTAGAATATAGTTTCAAGAACTAGAATCTGGTGTCAGAAACTAGAATCTAGTGTCAGGAACTAGAATTTAGTGTCAGAAACTAGAATCTAGAGTCAGAAACTAGAATCTAGTGTCAAAAACTAGAACTGGTGTCAGAAACTATAATCTAGTGTCAGAAACTACAATCTAGTGCCAGAAACTAGAATCTAGTGTCAGGAATTAGAATCTGGTGTCACAAACTAGAATTCATTGTCAGAAACTAGAATCTGGTGTCAGAAACTATAATCTAGTGTCAGAAGCTACAATCTAGTGCCAGAAACTATAATCTAGTGTCACAAACTAGCAATCATTCTACAAGTTCATAGCTGAGCTTGTACATCTGCTACATTTCAACAGTTTTTGGTTAATAGTCACAGTGATGGAAATGCATTCCACTATTTAAAGTACCCACAGCTACTTTTTGACTGTGTAGCAACCAGTGGTCTCTTCTCCACAGGGATGAGCGTGGTAGGAGAGGTGGAGCACGGCCAAGGAAACGAGACAGATGAACCAATGGAAGAGAACTGACAGATATGGAACAAGTAGCCTCTGGTGAGCTATACTGAGTCTACTCAAAACACACAGCCATTCGCACGGACGGGTGCACACACCCACACACACACACAGTCTCATCCCCGAGTCAACTGCAGACCTGGCAAAAATCCTGCCTAATCGGCCCACGTTCCTAACGTCAACAAACTAAATTCTCACAGGTGCAAAGCGACCGCGACTCGCACTACTAAAACCTCTCTCAAGTTGTTGTGTTGACAGACACCTGGGAGGATTCCCCGACCCCTCTGCAGCAGCAGACACACTGTATTATTATAAGTGTCTGCTTAATTTGGCCCCTCTTTAGTGTTGACAAATTTAGCTACTTCTTCCAGGTGATTTGGAGACCAATTGTGTGATAGTACCAGAGATAAAACCCTTGTTTTTCTTGATATTTCCTCTCTTTGTATCCATTTGCTGCTGGAGCAAGACAGCAGGTGCCACCTCACCCCTCAGTGAGTGATTCAATAACACACACATGGCCATGGGTGTCCCGTTCGAGCCATCTAGTAGAACAGTTGCGGCATTGAGGGGTCAGAAAGTGAGCAGTCGAGCTCCGGAGTTGGGGATACATTGATTTTAATAGGGGCGGCACAAATAAGAGCTATGTGTGGAACATGTTTACTGTTTTAAAGGGATTTAAGATCGTTTAAGCTGAATGTGATGCATTTTCTGCCTACTTCCGTTGCAGGACTATTTTGTTCCTATTTTGTTGTCTATCAGTAGAAGTCTCCGCGCACGCATGTCACACTAGTGACTTCTAGAGACTTTTTAAAGAGCCACTAGCTACTTCCTTTACTGGGTAGTTGGCAACACTGCCCAGGAGGGGTGGGTACTTTTTATAGGCACTCATTTTGTACCATTTTCACCCCACTCTGCCAAAGTGATTCTTTGGCAGAGGAAACGGTGTGCAGGGTGCAGGAGTGTAGCTACAGTAGGCCATGTCAGTGTCAATGTGGTTTTAAGAGAACTCAGAACAAAATGCGACGCGTTGATGACAAAAAAAATGGAGATCAAGTGTTTCACAAGAGAGTGCATTGCCCCGAGTGCCCTGAGGAGTTGTCATTTGTCTGGACGGCTCAGTAGTTTTTGTCAGACATGGAAGAACCTGCTTCGGAGTGCATTATCTGAGATTGAGAAAAGTTGAACTTGGAAAAGTGCAAATAAACCCAGACAAAACTCAAAACGACAGTCAGCAAATGCAGTCCATAATATTGAATCCTTTCCTGAGCTGAGGATTCGGAACAACAGCTAAGCTCGCTATATGAAGGAACCGAGAGATGTGTTACTGTGACCTTTTCTTTTCTGTAAAAGTAATAGTGTATCCAACTATGACAAAATCTTGAGAACCAGGACGCCTGTTGGCTTGCCACATATACAGTATAGGCTCTAACCTGACAGTGTGTCACGTGTTCACGTGAAATTTCTCTCCGCTTCTCTCTCTCCCTCTTTCAATAAAGGCAAAAAGCCAAAGCAAATCTTTAAAGGTAGTGGCAACTTGTTAGCAAAACTGCACTGTAGCTATATTTTTAGCTTCTGCTGCATTGATGCTGTAACTGTGTCCCTGCAGACACTGCCTTTCCCTGCAGACGGTCCAGAACTTTATTGACGTAAACAAATAAATGATGTTGGGCTCATGACAAGGCAGTGCTAGTGTGTGCTGGGGAGGGGGTTGTGGGGGGTGAGTCAGCGTTTTTAGCCAATCACGCACATATCAATTTTCGCATCCCATATGGAAAAAACTGTATATGCGAACTCTTTCATACAAGCCACTTTCCAAGAAATACTATATACTTATATCTGTTTTGCATGTCATACCTGTATATTATTCTTACAAATTACAAAATTATATATGTTTCACTTTACAAAAAATACTATGGAACAGCAGCGCAACACACGCACGCTATCGCTGCTGCGATCGGCGACTGTGATCGGCAGCTTTTTATTCACTCACCCCCTCCGGTCAGGACTCCAGACAGGCGTTATGTATCTCGTTCCCACAGAAACCCGTTTTGACGTATGCTGTTCTTACATTAACGAACAAAGTCTTTTCTTGCGATATGTCCAGCGCTCATTCGTACTCATGCAGTCCCACACCAAACTTATATTATTATATATATAATATTATATAATATATATAATCATCATCCCTTCTGTTTTAGTTAGTTTGAAGTTTCTTTCAACTTTGAAACTCTCCCCTGCAGCTAGCTGGCTAGCTAATGGCTGCTGCTGTGTTGTTGTTGTGGGTCCTTATCATAAAATATAGGTGGCCGTCTATTGTGCCTGAAAATATTATAGGCCTGCTACACCGAGCTAAAAGCTATAATAAGTTTATAAATACATATAAGCAACTACTTCATCCCCAGAATTATTTAATCTGCGAATTATCCATTATTAATTTATTTATATATTCCATTGTTCCAATCCATCCTAATCCGTGGATTATCCACGGGATCCGCGGATGAATTCGCAATCCGCTGATCTCTAGTACACACTAATGTTGCCTGTAATACCTTTAAAAAGAAAAACATTTGCAGTATGGGACCGACTCAAGGAATGGTGGTGCCTGTCACTGAGTCATTCAGACAGCTGGTTGTTCAGTTTATATATAAAGCTCTAAAAGTTTGTAAAATGTTGACAAGCACAATTTCTGCAGACATGAAATATTGATGTAGCCTAAACAATGGAGTTATGTGGATTTGCGGAAGCAAGCAACTGCACATATACGGCGTACAATGCATGTGCTCTGTGTTAAAGGGGTTCCACCATGAATTTTACATTTTTCCTCTCAGGTGTATTTTTACACCCCAAAAAGTTTATTTTCAGACCTACTGTATATCGAGATATCTGTGGTTTTCTGTGTGCGTTTGAATGGGGGCACATAAATGGGCACTCTCAGATTCTCCTATTTAGAGATGTCAATAAAAATGTCAATAAAAATAACTATTAGCTTTCTATTCTATTAGCGTCCTTTTGCCTACAGCCTTTAAGTCAATGGAATGCATGGAATCCACACCCCCAATGTTATTCAATCAGCCGCTCTGTGTCACACGTACTGTACCTCTGCACACTACGCTGTTACATGCGTGTTTAACCCAATGAAGCCCAATGAAAACGATTGAAACCAGGCAGGTCATGTATATTCTAATGAGACAGGGAATAACAATGAGGTGGGCAGGAAGTAGTGAGAAAGGAGGAGGGAGGGGTGTTTTTGTGGACATTTCTGGGTGTATAAAAATGTATTAAAAGGAAACATTTACATGATACATTTGGTTTTAAATTGATGATGGAGCCCCTTTAAATCGCACCTTGCCCTAATATGGACTAATGGGCTGGTTGGTTAGGCCGGCCCATCCGCACAGTCATACATACAGTATATAATTATTGTGGCAATTCTGTGATTACCACAATAATTGCGGCAATTAATTATTCCTCTCTCTTGCGGTATTTGTGCCATAGAAGGAGACAGAGAGAGAGAGAGATAGAGAGACACCTGCCACAAGGTTTATTTGGCTTTCA
Organism: Benthosema pterotum; assembly: GCA_039105355.1. Lineage (NCBI taxonomy): Eukaryota > Metazoa > Chordata > Actinopteri > Myctophiformes > Myctophidae > Benthosema > Benthosema pterotum. The sequence goes on from CM076969.1 coordinate 43,370,289, forward strand.
AGTCTCTAAAACGAACCAATATGGATGCTGTATAGTTTGTCGTCTCAGTGTGTGGCACCAGACAGCAACAGCAGCAGTAATAATCAGCACTCCCGGGCCGCTCGCATCAATCTGCCGAATTGTATACCAGAGCAAAGAGCCACCTGATTCAGTTTGACACTCACCACTCGTCGCTCACGCCTGCCCTCAGTGGGAGAGGAGACGACTCCTCCACAACGACACCCGACAGACACACAGTAGGCTATGTCCCCCAATGTTATTCAATCAGCCGCTCTGTGTCACACGTACTGTACCTCTGCACACTACGCTGTTGCATGCGTGTTTAACTTTGTGCAAAGTAGAAGAAGTCACACACAGTGGGCCGGCGGTGGTCAGGGGTAGAGTCTCCGGATGGCAACCGCACAGATGGCTGTCCCAGAGTTAGTGTCGATGTGTCCCTGAGCAAGACACTCAACCCCAAATTTCTCCCAAAGTGCTGGTCAGTACCTTGCATGGTTTCTGCCGCACTTGGTGGATGAATGGGTGAATGAGAGCTACCATCTATGTAAAGCGCTTTAGATAAAGGTCCTCTATAAATGCACCATTTACCATTTACACAAGTGTCTAAAAAACGTCTAAAAGTGAATGTTTTTAGGGCTCTAATGTTAGATTAGACGTTGATTAGACATCTAATCAATGATTAGACTTCTAATCAATGTCTAATCTAAGATAGCTGTCTAATCAGCGTCTAATCTAAGATTAGAACTCGAACAAACTTTCACTTTTAGACCTTTTTTTTCTCAAACGTCCTTTATAGGTTGGGAGTAGCTTACAGTATCAGCCAGTCACCATGCTTTTTTAGGCTTCAGTCATCTGCAAGATAGTCAAGCTCAGGGCCCTCCCTAGCTCAGGGGCCTGTGGGCCTAGGCCCAACGTAGCCATTGGATAATCCTCCCCTGCCTGTTTCAATGTGCTATAGACCCCTGGCTGGGAGATGGATTGCTGAGGCGGAGCGCCACACCTATACAATCAGCTCACAGTACTTCCTTTACCCAAGCCATAAGGCTCATACAGTGAGTAGGTTCATGGGATCTTGTGATCCAGCAGTGAGAGTTCTATACTGACTGAGCTACCTGGACTGAGCTACCTGGCATTTACTGGCATGAGAAGACATGCATTTGCATTGCCAAAGCAGCAGTGGAATAAAACGAACAAGATAAAACAATACATTTACAAATACATATTGCATATCAACTACCAGTAACTCCACCTCACCTCCACTCTATTGGCTCTTTATGAAACTGATGGAGTCTGCTGCGCTGTGATTGGATAAAACACCACCCAACATCAATTATTTGTTGACAACAACAAAGTTCTGGACTGTATGCTGGGCAAAGCAAGTGTCTGCCTGCAGGGAAATAAAGTAGAAGCGACGTAGAGGGGAAAAAGGCAAAAAATATACAGTAGCTATATAGCTACAGTATACATTTATATTTTAGGCTTTAACCTAGGCCTTTAACAATCTTGTGCAACCATAAAAGAATTGTAGCAAATACAGGACGTAACATATCATATTCCTTTCATATTCATGTTTTGTAAAATCAATATGAAAGATTGAATATGAAAATATTACAATATAATTTAATTATGTTATTCACGTCACTGTTAATGTAACATGAGTTCTTGGACAGACCACATTAAATATATCAAAACCGTATTACACTGTAAGGGATGATACAGAGGACATAACCACTTCTTGATTAAATCATCAGTTTATTAAACAAAATGGATATACATGGATAGAATGAAATGGTTAAGTGGAAATCATCATTTTGAAATAAAAGAGGTAACAATAAAATAAAGTAAAAGTGATGGTGTTTATTCCTACTGGGAAACGGCTAAGATGTTAGTAACATAAAGTATTTTTCAGGATATAGTGTAGAGTGCAAATAAAATAAATGAAAATAAAACAAGAATAATAACTGAAGAATAACTTCAAAATGTAATTGCGGGGCATGAGTAGAGTAAGTCAACAAATAGGCTCAGTGGCTAATGGGTAGAGGGCAGCTATAGAACTATGCACGCAGTCGCACCATGTCTGCCATTTGCAGAACCACACATTCATACCGGGGTTGTCATCATTTACATGTTCAGTTTCATACGACCTGTCCGTGGCTCTGGGTTGGACAATGCGGGCTGTAGGCTGCAGCTCACTCCTTTGGGGTGAGCCAGTCTTTGGAGGCCGCTTTGTCAGTTGTCAGAGGAAGGGGCTGTCCCGTGTAGAGGAGAGCAGGAGGGCCGGAGCTGGTCGTCTGTAGTAGAACATGTGGCGATGATGGCGCTGACGGGTTGGCAGCGTGGCTGTCTGCAAAAGAGGGTGGCAGTACACTGGCCGTGCTGCTGGTGGTATCTAGGCTGGCATCTCACAGAGGTTGTAGAAGGTTCGACTGGTGCGGCTCAGAGTGTCAGTGTCACGGTGTGATACAGACAGGGCGTTGGTCTATGGAGCAGGCTGAGACCGCATGGGGTTGATGGCCACATGGTCCTGTGTCCATGGAGAACCAGGGCCTTAGCAGGTTGGCATCCTGCAGGGCCCTGGGAGGCTCTCCCTGTTGGGAGGTGTTCAGTTGTCGCCGGCCGTCAGAAGAAGAGAGGGAAGAAACAATAGTTCCTGGATTTTGTCCTGAGATGGGAGGGGTTGGGACATCACCCCCCCTTGCTCTTCAGACGTGGGGTGCGTCCCACCCACTTCCAGTGGAACTGCTCTATCTCTCTTGTTAATATTGGTCCATAAAGTCCCTTTTAAATACAATATCATGTAGGACATTGCAACATCATATTTGACTGCCAAAACTAAATCAGTATGGGATTTCACACATTATGATACCAAACAGTACAACTAAATATAAGTATAGTGTATAAGGGATATAATTATTTGAATCAACATCACAATAATTCCAACACAACATGCATATATACGCTACTAACTAAAACTACTAAATACAAGGGTAATTTGTGGTTCGAAGGCACATTGTAATCACTTGTTCCTGCATGGAGGTTTTAGTCAAGCTGGCCTGTTTGGGCCAGTTAATCTCATGTCATCCAAGTGTTGGGTGTTGTAGAGTCCTTATCTCTGTTTTATGCTGATTGAGCGGTTGGTCTGTGTGGACCAGGGGGGTTCACTGTCCGGTCAGGAGTCAGGGGGCAGGAAAAGGGTTCCCTGCTCTATGTCCTTCCAGCCAGGCCTTTAATCCAACAAGAATTTATGTTCCAGTTTGCAATTTTGTGCAGAAAGGGTTCCCCATGCACGCTACAGTCCCCCCCTTTCTCATAGAAAATGGGAAGATGATGTCATCAGGTTTTCGTTTTCTAGGAGACACAGGAGACAGCCAAAAATCCACAGCCGGTCCAAAATTGCAAGACCCGTGTCCCATGCCTTTGTGGGGGCATCAACAGTTAACAGCAGGATGCAGGAACTTGCACCGTGTATAGTCTTTTGAATTCTCTGTCTCTCTGTGGGACGGTATGAAATCATCGCATGTAAATCATGACACACCCCACACGCACACGTTCAAAACCCACACACTCCATGCAGAGGCATTTCTGCCTATATACCTAAAGGAAAGTTCCTGCTCTGTCTTTCTGTTGGGGCAGCTGTACAAGGGGTTGGCCTCGCCAAGGGCTTGTGACACACCAAGAAAACATGTATACATCTAAATTGACAAGGGGGAACTGAGAGAAAGGTTGCAGAGGTCTTTGCTCATCTACTTTTCAGGGCTAATTAATAGGGCGTTCCCCCCCCCCTTGTGGATTTTCTGTCTGAAGATGCAGTTATGCAAACACATAGGATATGGTATAGCTTTACTGAAGTTGACAGCAGTATTTCAGGGTCTTTGCACTTAAATCTCCCACTATTGCACGCACACGCACAGACGCACGCATGCTGCTCGCACACACGCACGCACGCACGCACACGCACGCACGCACACGCACATACACACACACACACACCCCTCTGTCAACCAGCTAACACACTTCTCTGCTAACACTCTACTGTCACTTTCTCTTTGTGCTTCTCCATTAGCTTTTCTAAAGGAGGACACTTACTGTACTTGTACAGTACCCTAGCACCCGCCAAGCCCATATTCATCCCCGAGCGGTGCATACTGTAGTGTACAGTATCCTATATGCACTCAATGTACTGTACTGTACCATATGCATGTTGCTGTCAAACACTGCAAACGCTGCCCTACATTCACGCTGTGGATCTAAGACTAACCTCCTGGCTCCACAACACACGCCCCACACCACCCCCAGGTCCCCCTGGTGCAGCTGGCTCCATCCACGCTCCGCACAACCATGGTCGAGTGGAGATTCCAATACTGAACCAACACTGTGCACGTCTGTCGGCTTGAGGCCGGGCCGCCTGTTCGCCGTGATTGCACGCCCAGGTCTAATGCGAGTTGGCCCGTAAAATACACACATGCTCTGGGAGCGTCACAACAGTTTAGGCGTGCATCAGACACGGTGGAGTGCACGGCACGCACGGCCAGGCCTGCATTACGGCAGACCGCAACGTAATGGAAACCAGAGGCAATATCGGCGTTGGTGACTCCTCGACTTCTTTGGAAACAGAGAGCGTATTCTAAGATTCACAATGTGTTCTCGTTTTGTCCCTTAAGGTGAGCAGTGGGGCCAAGCCATGTTCGTTGGTAGATAATGTAATGATGATATCTAAGGTCAAAGTTTCCATTGTCAGATTCCATTATCCCAACCGTGGTCTAATATGTCTAGTCTACTATACTGTATATGCAGTATATCCTTGTATAGCCCTTTTCAGAACTCTTGTTTACTTTTTCTGGACAACGGTAACACGCCTCACCAAAAACATTGTACCGGGACTTACATTACTGCCCTCAACCATGGAAAAACCCTTAGCCAGCTGGTCCAGGTACTATTATACACAACACTGGCAAAACCACCAGATAGAAAGCCCATTGGACTAAACCAGATAAGCAAACAAGACGAAAACTATCTGGCACACTGGAAAGAGACTACACAAAGCCAAAGCAAAATGAATGCTGTCAAAAAAAAGAGATTATACTTTGGCTGAACAGTGGTTACAGCCTAGTAATAGAGACCGCTCCCAAGAAAGACCATGCACCCACTGTACACAAAAAGTGATAGAAACAGAGCTACACTTCCTAACCACCAAGCCACTATACCAAGACATCAGAGACATATTTCCCACAATTTACACACTGACTTGAAGTTTTGATTCTCACTGCTTTCAACATTGCGAGAAACCACCGATGGACTGTAAGTGCGACACAATACTTGTTTTGTGAAAACTCTACCTCATGGTGGCGCTATAACAGGCCTATCTTGGCGTCCAGTGAGTGTGAGTGAGCGAGCGTGTGCACGTTGTGGCAGCGCCCGTGCGAACACCGCCGGAGGTTATCTGTATACAGACGGACGGACACAATATTGCAATGCCAATGCATGTGGCTAATTATCAGAGAAGGATCACATATAAAATATATCGTAATGTTTGATGCCATTTTAGCACTGCCAGATGGCCAGAAAGCCATGTAGGCTACGATGCAATAGACTATTATAGGGGAATTCCACCCATTTTAAACATTTTTTCTGAGAGCGTACAAATGCAACCAAAACGAACCCTAACGGGTTCGATTTGGTTCCATTTGTACGCTCTCAGAAAAAAGAAGCATCTAAAGACATCCATTAACATGGTGAAAATACATCTTGATGATGTGATCAAGATGTTTCATCATGTTAGTGGTTTTCTTCAGACCTCCATTTCTTGGGAACACAGAATGGGGGAACTTTTTTATCATGTCCACTAGGGATGGGTACCTTTCACCTTTGAACCGATACGATACGATACTCGATACCTGGGAACCGATACGATATCAGAAACGATACCCGTTTCGATACTTTTAACAAAAAGAAGGGGAAAAAAATCAGCAAAAATATATACAATTTATTTTTTATTATTATTTTTTTTTTAACTGGGGACCCCCCAAAATAATTTCAGGACCACTGAGGGGTCACAACGAACAGGTTGAGAACACCTGCCTTAAACACTGCTTAAAAAAAAGAACTATGTTGGTCGATGTAAGATGTAAGATGATCACTTCACACAGGTGTGATTTTTAGTTAATTAGCAATAAAATAAAAATAGCTTTCCCCTTGCTACATTACAGTATATCAGCCTTTTCATTATTTTCAAAGGGAAAAAACACCTTATATCTTTGTGCAAACAATACTCCAGGTAATAAAAAATACTCTATACTGTGGGCTATGGCTGTGGGAGAGGAGAGCTGTGTTTGGACGGGAGGAGAGAGGCCCCCCGCTAGCAGCTGCTTAACAAGCTTAATTGTGTTGCCAACTGCCAAAATCCAAAATGCACTAGTGGCACTTCCAAAATGCACTAGAAGTAGCTAGAGCAGTGGTTTTCAACCAGCTGAAAAGCACTAGATTTTCCACCAGGAGTTTCTCAATGATTTTGGCGCTAGGGGAGTCTGGAAAAAACTAAATATAGTTACAAATGCGCCAAGTTGGCAACACTACTTCTGGCCATGCCGTCGTGATTATAGATGTAGTTTTACGTGTAGCTCCTGCCTGGCTGTTTCTGCTATGCATTGGATTTACAAGCAAAATTGAAGGATTATACTTTGATGATCAATTTGAGAAAAGGTAAGGCCATCTCTCCCTCTTTGCCTGTCTGCTGCTTTGCTGCTATGGCAATATATTCTATCGAAAGAACAGGAAGACTCTCTCTCTCCCTCTCTCCCTCCTCTCTCCGTGTCTCTTTCTCTCTGCGCGCGGCGCACAGAGTAAACGGAGATGAATTGTGTGTGTGTGTGTGTGTGTGTGTGTGTGTGTGTGTGTGTGTGTGTGTGTGTGTGTGTGTGTGTGTGTGTGTGTGTGTGTGCGTGTGCGTGTGTGTGTGTGTGTGTGTGTGTGCACACACAGAGGGGACGTTGCACTGTGCTGCGCGGCAGCACTGACCAACAAAACATTTCCATGCGTAGTGATACTAGTGATTATGAAACTTTTGTCAAAGAACAATGTGCTTATGACACGTCTTTGTCATAATTAGTCAAACAGGACAGCTGTTCTCTCTCTCTCTCTCTCTCTCTCTCTCTCTCTGCACACACACACACACACACGGAGGGGATGATGCGTTTTTCTGATCAGCAGAACATTTCCACGCAGAGTGGAAGTTTTTGCAAAGCACTAAATGTTCGTCTAGTTTAGTCAACAAAAACCACGCGGTCTTTGTAATTAGTCAACCAGCTGTTCTATCTTGTCAGCGTCAGTCCTTGTGCTCGCTCTTTGAAGTGCAGCGGCACAGAATGACAGTATAAAGTATCGAAACGAGGCACCGTTCATTTTGAAGTGAATCGATCCCACTAAGTACCGCTATGTCCCAATCGATACTAGTATCGGTATCGCTCACGGTACCCAAGCCTAATGTCCACCCAACACCTTGAAGGTACATCAATCACGTAAAAAGTTGAAAATGGGTGGACTTCCACTTTAAACCCTTTGTCCTAATATTGTTGGCATGTTGTAGTAAAAAGACTAGACAGCCGACTGGCTCTGAACGTCTGGCTTATCGCTAACATGTCATCATCAGGTACAGCCTGTCAGCATCTCATCAGATAGTGTCTGTCAAGTATGAGGCTGTCACAGGTGTGAAGTAACAGGACTATTCTGATGTCAGGGAAATATTTATTCATGATGTGTGTGCTGTGTGCTGTGTGTGTGTGTGTGTGTGTGTGTGTGTGTGTGTGTGTGTGTGTGTGTGTGTGTGTGTGTGTGTGTGCGTGTGCGTGTGTGTGTGTGTGTGTGTGCACGCGCCTATGGTACCAGGCAGTGCTGCTGGCCGTGAGTCTGACAGACACCACGATAAATCCAGACCCAGCCACGGATCGAGTGCCAAATGATAGCAGAGAAATTGCCAGGGCATTTTTTTCCCTTTTCATCTGGCTCAACTGAACTGATTACTAGGAAATGGTTTCTGAGCGAATGTCACAGGACTTAAAGAGGAGATTAAATAATAATATGATGAAACACTTACAGTAACAAGCTGTGGCTTGGTGGCTGTGACTTGATTTTTTAATTATTATTATTATTATTATCAAGTAAATTATAGCACATTATTTATTATTCATTAAACGATGACATTTGATAGTGGTCAGAATTTACCACAAAAAAGTTTGAAATAGTAAGAAGCAGCTATTTTAAGTAACTGAGAAGTAACTATAATAGTAGTACTGTTTTGTGGGACGCAATTACTATATTATATTACTTTTACAGAGAAAAGTAAGAATATTACTCTGATATTATTTTATTCTACAAGTTACACCCATCTCTGCAATTAATGTGATCCTGGGCTCTACCCCAACCCGGGGAGGTGGGCTGCCTTCTTTTCACCTGACAGGGAGAGTTTCCCTGGGTGGATGTTGTAGTGTCCAACCAGGTGCCCTGGCCGGCCAGGGTAGGCAGTTTAGAGACCAGGATTACTGCATGTTACTGCATGCATGGCACGCCAACTCCTGCACGCCGCCAGTACCCACAGCATCACGAGCGGGATTCGAACCCATCGAGCCTTCAAAGTGTGTCCACCACCACCACCACCACCACCACATCAAAGTGAGCATTCATGAGAGAGAACCATTGATTTGTCACACAATCAGGCATCCAAACAGACGGTTGTCTCTTGACTCATCTCTCGTCCCACTAGCCACAGCTAGAGCCTAAGCCTTACCAGTTGTGTGTTCCAGTCAGAATCACAGAGAGATAGCAGCGACCAACGACCAGGTTGCAACCTGGTTGCGACTAGTTTATTATGGTTGTGACTACTAAGTACAACGTAACTAGTTGCAACTTGGCCAAAAATAGTTGCAACTACTAAGTAAAAAGTTGCAACCTGGTGGCAACTAGACCTGATTACTTTAAACCCTACTACTAGTGAAAAATAGATCAATGAACACCATGATTGAAATAAAACAAAACATAACAGTGACCACAAAAAACTGTCTATCTAATCACATGTAACAAATGTAATCTACAATATGTAGGGGAAACCAGAAACACAATAGCAGACAGACTTAACCAGCATAGATATAACATAAAAAATGCCAAAGAGATGTCGCTAATAGTACAGCATTTTATGGAATTGTGGGAATGGAAGTATGTGGACTAAAAACCGAAACAAAACATGGACAGAGGGGGAGAGGAAGTTTGCAGAAAAACAATGGATTTTAAAAGTTAATACAACATTCCCACAGGGTTTAAACCAATATGAAAGATAAGTAAGATTAGTTATCTCAGACATAGATAGACTCTTCAACAAAGATGGCGAATGCAAACATTCTCTGTATTGTACTTATATACCCCTAACCAAATCTTTACTCTAACCCTTAAGGGCTTTCCAGACGACAACGATAAACGCCGGCGTTATCGACGGGCGATTTTCTTTATGCCGGCAGTGCCGAAATAAGAAAATCGCCCGTCGATAAATGCCAGGCGTTTTATGCCGGGGCCCGAGGGGGCAGCCAACAGGCTACCAACTTCCCAGTAGCCTACATCCTTGCAGTCAAGCAGGCTATCTGATCATCATCACGCTGAATTTACAATTCATTTACAATTAATTAATGACTTACCAACAATGATGGCTACAGCCGTAGAGGTTGATATTTGAACGTAGACTATAATTATTCCAAGTTGTGTAGGTTAAAATAAAATGGGCAGCATCCAGCACGGTTTAAATATGTTGTATAATAAACTCTGCTGGCTAAAAGCATGTAACCAACATGCTTCACTTTGTCATAGCGTGACCGTGACACAAACTCCCAACACGTCGCCCAAAAATGCGTTGTAAACATTTGAACGTTAGAGCAGAATTGCCACAATTCACGTCATGGCTCGGCTCAGGGCCGGATCTAGAGGGGGGCAGGGGTGGGCACAGCCCACCCAAACGTGCATCCTGCCCACCCAATGAAAGGTAATATCAGTGGTTTTCAACCAGTGGACCACTAGTGGTCCTTGGGAAGGGCCCTGGTATCAAAAATGTTCAAAAGCACTGCTTCTTATGAAAAACTTGGTGGAGTTGCCCACCCTGTCATTCTTCCAGCCCACCCTAGTAGGGCTGGCTAGATCCGGCCCTGGCTCTGCTGCGCCAGAGCCTTAAATGATTAGGGAATCCACTCCTGGAACAGAAACGGTGAAGTCACTGCGCAGGTCTACTGGTAGAGTGGGTCCTCATCGTCCTCATTATGTTGTTTGTTTGCTATAAATCGCCAAGCATTTTACAAAAAGCTCACAGGGATTGAACTTTTATAAAACGAAACGAGCACACGCGCGCAACAAAAATCAGTGACGCGGGCCGTTTTTTGAACTTTTGTGCTCAAAAAACGCCGGCCCCATTGAGAATGAATCAGAATGGGCGATTTATTCCTCGCCGTCTGTAAGCCCCTTTACTCTAACCTGATCGCCTCCAGGTTGCAACTCGTTGTGACCAGGTTGCCAAGTTGCCGCAACCTACCAGAAGGTATTGCAACCTGGTCCCATCTAGCAAGCAGCGTGGTTGCGACCTGGTCGTTCGTCACTACTGGATCTCGCCCTTCCTGGAATCGCATGTTTGTTTTGTTTGTTTGTTTAAGGGCTGCCTTTACGTAAGATCTGGGGATGGAGAACAAACAAGTGCAGGCAGTTAATACCCTACACCACAGCCCACCCACCCCCACTGACCCTGTGCATCCCAGATGCTCTGCACGCAGGCCGTTGCCCCTCCAGGGCCTTTTGCACTGCATTCTAATTAGACACACAGACAGGGAGAGACCCGACTCCTGACTAAGTGCACACAGGAATCAGCCCACACTCACACAACAGCTTGAAGCAGCAGTGAAAAAGCAAATCGAGGCTGTTGTTTGGTAATGTGCTGCTAAATACTGCCATTTGTCTTTCTGGGGAAACTAATTTTAATGCCTCCCAACCACCACCACCACACACACCTACAACACCATTCTGTCCTGTTGCTACATGCACTCTGTATATGGAACACACACAGTTTGTTTGGGTCACTAGTAGAGGTTTTGCAATTCCTTGAAATCCACCAGCGTCTACAGACCACGTTGCAAACAGGTCACATCCACTAGTGACCAGGTTTTAAATCCGCTAGCAACCAGATCGCGACCACTTATACTAGTTGTGACCACGTCTTCTGGTCAGGCTTGAACTATAGCTTCTAGGTGACGGGTCGGCTCGAAAACGGAGGAAAAGGCCTGCACCTCCTGGGCTCCGTGGGACGACCAGGTTGGTGAACATGCACTGCTCCATGCACACGGTTATGTTTAGCTTTAGGGGTTGGTATGAACACTGCTCCCTGCATGTGGTTGTTTAGACTTAAGGGTAGAGATGGGGTTAGTATTTTGACACTGCTCTGTGCTTGTGGTTATGTTTAGGGTTAAGGTCTTCTCGCAAAGCCTTTCACACACAGCGAGCAAAACCTGTCGGTGAGCGCAAAAAATGGTCCCTGACAGCATCGGGGCAAATATCCTGAAGTGTGTACGAGCCATTAGAGATAGGGCTAGGTTTAGGCTCAGGGTCTCCCCCAACCTATAATCTAGACACGGACACAAGCACCTATAGCCATGACCAGTAAAGCTGTCGTGACTCGTGACCACGTTGTGACCAGGTCTATAGTCGCTGGTGGATTTTGCTGTTACTGGACAAGAGAATGGACAGTCGCGTGGCCTATAGCGGTTCACTTTGTTCCCTCCACGTCTATTCACTTCTGCTCATCTTTTCCAAAGACGGACAGGTAATGAGGCGAATGGTGAACATTACCACTTTGATATTGAAGGAGATGAGAGGAGATGGTGTGACCGCAGCCCACCGAGAGGACACACTCAAAACAATAAGAGAGGTTATGAACACCTGCTGAAGTACAGCACTACTGAGAAATACTGCACAGCGCAATCCTGGATAAGCTGGTGCACCTCCTCTGTGTGTGTGTGTGTGCGTGCGTGCGTGCGTGCGTGTGTGAGAGAGAGAGAGAGAGAGAGAGAGAGAGAGAGAGAGAGAAAGAAAGAGACTCAAGAATATACACATTACGGTACTGAACTACTGTAAGTCCTCTAATTTTGTTGGAATTTGGACATTGGCATCAAGATTCTGAGCTTGTGGTCTGGGCTGTGGCCCCTGGCTGGTAATCCAGCAGTGGCATTGTCCGTGGGTTTGACTCTCGATCCCGACCGCCTTTACTGCGGGTCACCCCCCTCCCCCCATCTCTCTCCCATTTCCTGTCAGCCTACTATCTGTCCTACTATCTGATTCTGAGCTTGTGCTACTGATTCTGTAAGCAGGCCCATTTCATTCAGAACGTGTATACGTTGTTGATAGTGACAGACGCCCTACAGACCCGAGCAGACAACAGCAGACCTTTTCTGCTCGGAGGTCACTTCCTGCTTTTTTTATGGGAGCAAATGGGAACTTCTTCTTCGCTTGTTCTCGCTAATTCACAACAGTGGCGAGCTTACAGGAAATGAACCAGTATTTATTGTGTAAAGTCCCCGATATTTCTAAGACAAGAGGGCACAGCTTACCTAAAGGTCCATTGAGGCCTTCCCCCAGGGCCCAGAAGAAAATTCAAAGGAAACAAATCAGCAGGGGGTGCCGTTTTCCCAGATTTCATATAGCAGGAGGTTTCAACCTTTTTGATACCAGGGCAGCATTGGCTCAAATTAAATTTGAGCCATGGACCACCGTTTGATGATATTTTTGCCCCACAGACCCAAAACTACAGACTTCTTGGCTGGATTTCGCAAACACATCTGGCTAACCAACATTCTATCATTAAGCCTGGAGACCACCAACCCTTTCAAGGACCACTGGTTGAAACCGCCTAGCATATAGTATTAAAAGATATGACAACAATCTAACAACACCAGATATCAGAGCGAGTAACTGCGAGTAATCAAACTGATTACTCGCTTGCACAGTGTTGAGTAGAGTCCGGATCATGGAATAGGCTAGAATATTCTGTTTTCGTAATATTCTGTGAATGCCCTGTACTGAATATCATGCCCTCATTTTCAGAGTGGCGTCTGATGTAGAGGAAAGGCCAAAAAACACACCATAAAGGTACCTAGAGATTCCACTTCTATTCTTGGGCCAAACCACAAAACGAGTGGCGTGAGAAAGAAAGAGAGAAAGGGGACCAGGCTTGGCATGTGCTGTCTAACTGGGCACAGTGAAGCTGTCACTGGCGTACTGCCTCCATCTCAAACAAAACACTCAAAATGGAGGCTTCTTCTCTATTATAAACCTTCACAAATGGGTTAGTCCATTTCACTTGTCAGTTTATTTCTATAATTCATGGCTTTATTGCAGGTTCTAAAGGAGCCAGAAGCATATCCTCTATTAAAAATGCACTACAATGACAGAGACATGTAAGACGCACATGGATAGATGGAATCACCAGAGGAAAAAGGAATGGTGAATGGTGAAGAGGAAAGGAACGGAAAATGAGAGAAGAGAGTGGGACAAACAGGGAGAGGGTCTACCTTAGGATGAGAGGAGAAGAGTAGCCCCTATATAAAATATTGTCACGGAAAAATCATTTTTACTTTGAGATATATAAGTGCCTCATTTTATATGCTGTATGAAGTAGCTGATTTGCAAGTTCACAATGTCACGCTGAGAGTAAAAGCAAAAGTCTTGCTTTTACTGGCACGGTGGCACAGTGGTAGTGCAGTCGCCTCACAGCTAGAAGGTCCTGGGTTCAATTACCGCTGGGGGCACTCTGGGTTCTGCCAGCTCATCTCCTCCACATCATCAGTGGTACCCTCACAAAAACCAGTGATCCTAGTCTCTAGTAGACTGTGCCTGATGGAGGGAACAGGAAATGTTTTGAATGATTCCATGCGCTAGGTCTAAACAGGGAAACACCCTGTCAGGTGCAAAAGAAGGCCACTAGCACTTCTCATGCATTGAAGGAAGCATGAGGCCAGTCTGTTACCTGCCTAGGTTGATGGAGGGTGTGTAGGGGACCGGGGTGTGGGTTACAAAACCGTTGGGGGTAAAAAATTAACAGTCTTGTCTGTTGGGTTTAAAAAATATTAAACAATTAAAATGATTATTATTAATATTATTTTGTTAACCATTTTCTAAAAAGGAATCAACAACAGGATCAACATACTTTTTATATGTTTTCTGTTTGGTGAAATCCACACTTTAGAAGAAATTTGTTTGAGTCCAATCCAGCCAAAGTTAACTGGTTTCATAAACACGGCAAGAATGCAAATGATATTACCGTCACATCATTATATGTCTTCTCGCTCCATGTGTGCACATATCCGGTTATCTAGCCTGTGCATAAATTTGCACTTAAAACTGACAGATGCTGCACAACCCTACGTTGCATCAGCTTCATGCTGTGTACGCGTTAGTTACCATAGTTGTTACACCATGCAGGTAGGTAGCAGATTTCACTTATACAGCCTGCATTCTCAACTCATTAAGACCTGAGGGTGATTTTACCTAATGCATATGCTTCAGTGGTTCGGTTTTTATTGTATTGTGACACCTGCTTTATAAATGTAAACATTTGTTTTCTCATGCCAATAAACCTATTTTAAACTGAGAGGAATTGAATGATTGTTCCAATTTAAAGAGGGGGTGCCGTGATTTTTGTATTTTTTCCAATTTTGTACGTGTTTAAGAGGTGACAGTATGTAAATAGACCCCTTGGTGTGTTTTTTTATGTGCAATGATGTCTTCCCTTTGTATTTAGGGTTTCTTCCTGGGGGCTGAACCTTTCCAGTCAAACATGCCAATGAAAAAAAATACAATATAGTGACATCACATGTTCAGCCCCTCCCCTAACTCCTCCCCCTTTATCATGCAACTAAAGCTGTGGGTGTGGCTTCAGTTCAGGTGGATCTCCACCCATCACCACCCACCAGGCAAACCAGGCATACTTAATGAACTGGTAGAATGGAATCATAAAAGTGACAGTTTAACAAACACTGTACACTTTTTGGGAATAAATATTACTTTTCATATAACATTAATACCTGAAGATCATGTTTTACGGTAGAAAAAATCATGGCACTCAATCTTTAAGTTACTTTCGGCAGGCATCGTTTAGTGCTGAACGTTGTGGCCTGGATCAACGACAGGTCTGCTGAAGAAGGGCACGAAAATAAAACATAACTAGAAAAGTGCCCTTCTGGGCACAGGTCTCCACCAGGCCAGGACAGGTTGTGGCCTCCTGGTGGCGCTATAATAGGCCGGTGTTAAAAGGGTACCATTTATTACTATGACTTTTGCATTTGGATGATTTGAGGCACTTTGTCTAAAAAATGTGTTTTGCAATTGTCCACCTGTTGGTGGCGCTATAGCAAGTCATTGTAAAAAGAGTGGAATATTTTTCTCAGGCTTGTATTTTAGTGTGTTGAAGATTTTATGTAAATTGCCTGCTGTGTTCACCATCTTCACGCATCATCTTTTTGACCTCTTGGTGGCGCTATAACATGCCGTTATGGAAACCTTGGGGCAGAGGTTCATGGTTGGCATCCAGGGAGTGTGTGTGTGCACAAATTGTGATGTCACTCTGGTTTATAGTTTGGGAGATTAGTTGGTAACAGACGGACACACACACATTTTTGCAAAAAGATGGCAAAAATCGGCCTCCTGATGGCGCTATAACATGCCGTTGTGGAAAGTTTGGGGCAGAGGTTCATGGGTGGCATCCGGGAGTGTGTGGGCAAATTGTGGCATTGATCGGCTTAACGGTTTGTATGATTAGCTGGTAACAGACGGATGCACACACAGATTTTTGCAAAAAGATGACAAAAATCGGCCTCCTGATGGCTCTATAAAATGCCGTTGTGGAAACTTTGGGGCAGAGGTTCATGGTTAGCATCCAGGGAGTGTGTGTGCAAATTGTGATGTCGATCGGGTTAACGGTTTGGGAGATTAGCTGGTAACAGACAGACACACGCACAGATTTTTGCAAAAAGATGGCAAAAGTCGGCCTCCTGGTGGCGCTATAACATGCCGTTGTGGAATCTTTGGGACAGATGTTCATGGTTGGCATCCAGGGAGTGTGTGTGCAAATTGTGATGTTGATCGGGTTAACGGTCTGGGAGTTAAGCTGGTAACAGTCAGACACACACACATTTCTTTGTAAAAAGATGCCACGAATTGGCCTCCTGATGGCGCTATAACAGGCCGTTATGGAAAATTTGGATCAGAGGTTCATTGTTGGCATCCAGGGAATGTGCGTGCAAATTGTGGTGTTGGTCGGGTTAACGGTTTGGGAGATTAGCTGGTAACAGACGGACGCACACACAGATTTTTGCCAAAAAATTGCAAGTATCTGCCTCCTGGTGGCGCTATGATGTGCCCTTCTGGAAAATTTGTAGCAGAGGTTCATCGTTGGCATCCAAGGAGTGTGTGTGCAAATTTTGGCATCGATCGGGTTAATGGAGCCAGAGATTACCTGGTAACAGACGGACATACGGACGGACACACACACACACACACGGACGGAGGGCAAAACATATAATATAATATAATATAATAATATAACATTATAATACAAATATAAACACACACAGAATCCATGTCAAGTCAGTCGCGCTGTGCACCCGAAGCGAGCACACTAGCAACAATTTCACAGGATTTACACTCATGTAAATACACTGCATGGTAACCACAAGGTTGCCAGTTTGAACACGGGGAACTCATTTGGTGCATTAATGGATGAATGGGATCCACAATCTATGTAAAGCACAGTATGGGGGAAAGGTACACCTTTCACCTTTTAGAGGCGGGGAGGGGGGGTAGATAGGCGGTTGCCCTGATTGGATCTCGCCAATCAATCAGTCAAGCTCGGAGCCTCCTTTTTAGGCCAATGACTTAGTCCAGGCTTTCACTTTTGGTGCAGTGCGGACGAAAAATTCAGATTCAGGCAGATCTCAGTTGTGAACTCATCAAAATCCAAACTTCCAAACCTTACCGATAACAAACTGTCACTACATCTCTGCAAAACAGAATCTTCTTCTTTTTGGTTGCAACTCAGTGAGGTAAAAAATATTTCAAAAAGTCAGAGTTGACAAACGTCATCCTAATCTCCAGCAAAGATGTGATTACATGGCTGGGCGGTATTTTTGACAACAAACTCAAAGCATGGCATCAAGGGTGGTGAATCTTGCATGGCTGTGATGTTGAACAAATACACGACTTGCACAACTACCCACCAAGGTGATGGCAAAAATACGACAAAAAGATGTTTTGTCCCTCTTTCATTTCTTAGTATTTCTAGTCCATTTAACTAATGTCATGCAAATTTGTCCCATGCAAGGCCTACTGCAGGCCTGGTTGGCTAGATTTAGAAGACATGCATTTTAATGCTCTTGCTACTGAAATGATCAATTATTTATATGGAAAAATCCTGTCATTTAACATGCATCTCTACGAGGGAGAAGGTCAGCTTGCCCAGTCTCCTCACTGCTAACGTACCTAATGGACAAGGAAGGACAGGTTGGGGCTAAATGACCAAACTGGGATTCACATTTACTTTTTTATTTAAAATGGCATTTCACATAAGCTGACCAAATATACTGCAAACAAGAGAGCGATATTCACACCGACAACTCTAGACAAAACAAGAACAACGATCAAAAACCACTCACTTTCAGAGCATGACATGTGAAAAAAAAGTTAATTCCACTTCTATACCACATGCCGCCCAATTGTGGAATGCCGAGACTAATAAATGTTTCTGATATCTGGATCTTGTGAATACAGAACAACAAATAAATTAGATGTCTTTCTTTCAGAAAGGTCAACATTTATGTTGCCAATTTATTGTAGGCTACACTTTATACAGAATGGAGGCTCCAACGGTATTCTCAAAACCAAAAAAGTCCACATTCCAAACCACCATCCTTTCATCCAATTTGTCGTGCCGCTTGGGTGTTCACTCAGGCTTAGCAATGCTAATATTTGGTCTGTTTTGTATTCAGTATTGTTCCGCTCTGACCTTTGTGCTTAATGCCAATGCCCACGTCAGGCTCACTCTAGCCGATCAAACCAAATTTATTGTCTCCCGTCACACAAATTCCGTAGACACTTGACTGCCTTCAGAAATAAAATAGCTTGGTATGGAAATCTCTGGGTATGTATTAACACAAAGCGCTCACGTGATGGAACATAACCTTCCACTCTTGGCGCAATGTTCTGTCATATATGCTTTATTAGTGATATCAATCACTTTGTTCTTGTTATTTTATTAAAGGGATAGTACAGAATATAGTTAAGCTTTATGAAATAAAAAAATAGTATAGTGTTTGCTGTATTAATTGATGTCTAGCGTCCTGTAGTGGGAGTTCTGGTCATTTTGTGGGGGTCACTGAGGCCACACAGTAAAAGTAAATTAAAAAAAAACAACAACAACAAAAAAAAAACGTGTGTAGTCATTTGTAGTGTACCTTGTAGTCATTTGTAGTTCATTCATGTTTGACCACTCTATCAGGGAACCATGTTTTTTGTGTCCATGTCACTATGTCACTATGTAGTTCCATGTGATAAAGAATGTGCTATATATATTTTAGAAATAATTCAACAATACAAATTATGTTAGTTTTGTGGATTTATTTACTTTTACATCACTTCATTTTTGTGTGCTTGGATCTTGGATCAAACATGTACAAAAAAGTGGAGATCACCTTTTTTTTCTACATGCGTCTCCAGTGGACACTTGGTTTCTCCTTGTTTTTGCCTATCAGATTAGTTCCTCAAAACAATCTTTGATATAATGTGGGCTAAGGCATGGCATACCAGGAAATAATGACGGGCAACATTTCACTGGACAACATGCTTTGTTTTTACACAATATGGACTCTATATTAAAACATGCTGCCGACTGTAGCACATAGGCAGCATGCAGCTTGAGCAATACAGTCACCATTAATTCATTGCGCTGGCGGATTTACTAAAAGCCACCCCAATAAAAGAGTATATTAATTAACCTTCTGGGTTTAATGTGGGTGTTTAAACCTCCCCAGAGATACACAGAGCTTCTACTTACAGCTCCACGCCTGTTAGAAAGCAGCACGGATTAGTGTGTGTGTGTGTGTGTGTGTGTGTGTGTGTGTGTGTGTGTGTGTGTGTGTGTGTGTGTGTGTGTGTGTGTGTGTGTGTGTGTACTGTAACGACACCATAATGCACTTGTGTGTACTTGCATCTCTTTCTGCGTGCCATACTGTACATGTGTGCGCGCATGCTTGCGTATCCGTGAGGGCATGCACAGTGTGCATGTTTGCATGTGTGCGCCTCAGCATTGCACAGACACACTATCAGTGTGTCTGAGAGCAAGGGAAGGTTTACGCCGGTAATCTCTGATATCCATACCTAACAAGCTTAAAGTGGTAATGCTCTCAGCACACAAAGAGTGGAAAAGCCTGCTAGTCTGCCGTATGACAGAGTGCAGACCTCATCTCAAGCAAGAAGCCTTTGTTGTGCAAGAGAGAGAGTGAGAGTGAGAGTGAGAGTGAGAGTGAGAGAGAGTGAGAGAGAGAGAGAGTGTGTGTGTGTGTGTGTGTGTGTGTGTGTGTGTGTGTGTGTGTGTGTGTGTGTGTGTGTGTGTGTGTGTGTGTGTGTGTGTGTGTGTGTGTGTGTGTACTGTATATGTGTAATGTTGAATGTAGTGTAAGCTTAGAGATGATCCTGCACTACAACACCACATCAGAGAATGGGAATAACGTTCCAGTGAACAAACCTTCAGTGCTGGTCTACATGTAGTGCACGTTTGCAGCTTAAGGAATCAATTGCAATCCATGCAGGTGCACACCACAGATGTACTGTGTACACATGTGCGCACCCTATGCATGCACACACACACTCCGACACACTCACAAACGCTGACGCCCCGTGCCACTGTAAAACACATTCTGATTCATAATTCAGCGCACTAAACACACTCGATTCATGCCTACTACGGATCAAAAGATCCCCCCCCCACCCCCTTGCATGTGCTCGTAAGAAAGGGAAAGCCAGGGAGCGGTTACCATGGCAACAAGCTCTAAATCATCATTCACCTTAAACTGTTTGACGCGGAACTTACTGTACACGTCTGCACTCATCTACCCGCCAACAGTCGCAGACGGGCCGGCTGTATCTCACTCACACTGCACGCCACTCACAAATCATCATTGTTATGGCCCTATAACGAAAACGTCCACAATAACGAGCTTTTTCCGACAACAGCATCCCTCCAAGGCCTATTTTAGACAGTGATGTTTTCACAGCCCCCCCCCCCTTCCATAACGCCTTTTTGTCTGAGAAAATGCACTGCTGGATAACCAAGGAATAGACAGAGGAGATAAAGTATGCTGCATGGGTAATGACTAAGACACTCAATCATGATCTGGTTCCCAGTCGTTTCCACAGATACCTGTCAATAAGACTGAAGCAGGGCTGGACTGACTGGCCTGGTCCATTCTCGCGTGAATTTAGCCCGGGCCGGCCTAGTTTCTCTAGATAGCAGAACTCTAAGCTCCGTCAGCGCACACAAACGAACAAGACCTAATACCACCACAAACCCTTGACAACCCTCAAAACAAACCCTTACCTTAACAAAACCAAGGGTTTGTTTAAAACTCATTTCTTCCTGACATTGTAGATTCTATACAAAACATTCGCTCTGAAAGAACATACTGAACTAGATCTGTGGCCCTTCGGGGCAGAGGACTCCACCGACACAGGTCACCCTGGGAGGGTGACTGTTGCCCAAATTCTGTTACGTCACCCTGTGAGGGTGACGTAACAGCCTGCGGGTGATGTAACGGTGACGTACGGACGGACAGACGTACGGACGGACAGACGTACGGACGGACAGACGTACGGACGGACAGACGTACGGACGGACGGACAGGGGGTGAAACATAGTCATGACCTTACGGCGGAGACAAAGATTTGTGCACTCTCACATTCTCCCCAAAAACAGCATAGGTGTTCCCGGCTCATGAGACGTGAACACCTGCTATTTTTCAATGAAAGTTGAAACACCACAAGTACCTTACAGAATGATTTAAAGTTAGGGTTAGGGTAAAGGGTTTGGTTAGTGGGTTATGGTAAGGTTTTGGTTAAGGTCAGGGTTGGGGTAAGGGTTTGGGTGCCGCATAAAACACTAAACACTAATCATTCGCATTCTCTTATTAAAAGACAAATTGAGACAAACACATTCTGCAACAAGACCTGTGCCCCTTCGGACGTGCCCACGGACAGACGTGTGCACGGACAGACGTGTGCACGGACAGACACGAGCGCGGACAGATGTGTGGACGGACAGACGCGTGCACGGACAGACGTGTGCACGGACAGTCGGACAGGGTACGAAACATAGTCACCACTTTACGGTGGAGACAATAAGAGACTAATTGAAACGGATGAATTAAACTGACAAATCTGATTTGAAATGCTTCAAATGTCAGAATACTGTACAACAATCAGCAGCTCCCCCCAGAGACTGTATGCGTTATTGTTATGTACTGTTGCAAAGGGGTAGCAGATGAAGGAATTAAAACTACCCATTCTATGCAAAAGCTGGACATCTAAACATTATCAATTATGCAGTAATTAGCCAAATCTGGTAGAGCTAAAATGTGGGTGGCATAGCGGGCACCAGAGCACCAATTAAATGCACTGTAGTAAAGTTATTATAAATGTTGCATGGTGTAACAGCTGTGTGTGGGGGAAAATGGAGCACACAAGCATAAAAAGGCTGTGGTTGTTCCAGACCTAGCAGGTGTGTCTCGC
Organism: Benthosema pterotum; assembly: GCA_039105355.1. Taxonomy (NCBI): domain Eukaryota; kingdom Metazoa; phylum Chordata; class Actinopteri; order Myctophiformes; family Myctophidae; genus Benthosema; species Benthosema pterotum. Next base: position 43,392,132 of record CM076969.1, read on the forward strand.
TAGGCCTCAGTTCTCTATGGACTCCTATCTCACAAGAACTGTGTCAGTAGGCTAGTCTGGCCAAGCAGAAAGGCTGTGTGTGCACCTTTACTGTATTCTATTCACGACTTTCATGTAGCCCATAAGCCTTTCTTCTGTGTGTGCAGAAGTTCCTCTTTCTCTTGCTGTGTTGCCAGTCTTGCTAGAGAAACAGGTGACCAGGTCTATGAAGACCAGTACGAATGACAACAGCTGATTCACAAGCACACTGCGACATGTTGTGAGGTTGTACACCTGTCATTTAAAAACATTGAGAATTAATCAAAATAGTTTGAATATTTTTTATACATTGTAATTAAAAAAGGTTACACAATATGTTCTGATATTGTGAGAATGCCAACTTGTGCACTGTACCCTGGCCTACTTGTGTGCAAACAGAGTGAGTGACTTGAGATACTTGGAGGGATCTCTTAAAGATATACTTATAGAGATCTCACTTCTAGGCCAACGTGGCTAACAAATTAGTTCAGGCTTTCCGTTTCCGTACAACGCAGATGAAAATGAAAGCCTGGGTGTCAAGGGTAGGAGCCTCGACTTTAGTCACAAGAAGACCCTATACAGAAAGTATTTGGGCATTTAGCATTGGGGAAGAGCCGTTCCCGCACTACAGTTGCTATTTCTGTTCACCCTTCTAAATACCTAAAACCTTTGCCACCCGCCACATGCCATTGCATTTATCATTGCCCGTTATGCCCACTCCTATTTTGCTTCACAGGCTCACTTATGGTCTATACTCAGAATGCTCATAGCTCATGGAAGAGCTGCAACCCCTACCCACCACCACCACACAACACTTAGTACAACTAAATTGGCATACCGGTAGCTGAAATTAATGGATGCTTTTAAATTCCACTATCGCCTTTGCAAAATGTAAGCCCGGATGTAACCTTGTTCTGTTTGGAGAGGCAGGCAAACCATTTTCGTTTAAATTCACCCCAAACCCCCACATTGAATAGATAACTACTGTATGTATTTTGGCATGATTATATCTATAACACAAAAACTATCTTCTATGTTATACTCTCTTTAGTCCTGTGGCCCACACGATTTATATATTAGGCAAGTAAGCATCAATAATAACATCAGTTGTTGAAGTTGCAACAGGCACGCATCCTTAAAGTCTCAAACTCAGAGATTTTTCTTTTTTTAAATGATGAAATAGTGTCGGTTTAGTTTAGTGTTTCGAAACATTTTAAATACACTGTCAGCACTTTAATGTGAAATATCTTTGAAATTTGAGTTGTTTGCATGCCATCATCGATTCTGATCTCATCACTTTACAAGAGTCTAAGTGCACATATTATTTTACTGATGGAAAATCGGGTGGAATTAACGTTTCTGCCTTAAAAGTAACTCTTACTTTCACAAATGCAACATCTAAGGTTACAGACATGGAGTTCTACTTGTCCAATAACTATTCACCATGAATTGACAATGCTTAGAGCAGTAGTTGTCAATAGGTATTTTGATACCTATTCTCGTCTCGAAATCTCCTCATCTAGGCTAACGGCACAAATGGCTGCACAACTCTCTCAGGATAAACAAGGAAATTCAGAGACAAGTGGTCCACTTGTCTCGGAATTCGTTTCAAAAATGTTTTATTCCATTTTCTTTTTTTTTTTTTTTAACTACGGCTCTTCAGCATGCAGCTTATGGGTGAAGAGTTACTTTGAGACACAAACGGTCAAACCCCGTCCTGAAAAATAAGGCAAATCACTTCACGTGAGAATTGAAAACACCTCTCTACGAGAGTCTAAATCTAAGGCCAGGTGACCCTCTGTGGTGCGTCTCATGTTTACCCTCTCTGTGCGTAGCGGCATGGCGGCTGTCTGGCTCTGAAAAGCTCCAGATGTGAATGGAAATGTATTCATCCAGTGTAGAACTCCAAATCCGTATTCCTTCTTTGAGAATTACAATGTAAGCAGGCAGGCTGGCAGGTACTGTTGAAGGAGAAAGCCAAGAAATAAAAGACCCCCACCCACCACCCTCCCCCAAAAAAGTATAAAAACCAAGGTAAAATCAAAAAAGAAGAAAACAGAACTACAGCTGATAGCACTGTCCTCCTGCAATCTCAGACCATACTCTCGCACACAGGCAGCAGCGAGCGCATTGGGTTTATTGTATACTATGAACAGGACCCTCGTGGGGGCACCTCAACAGAAAGTTTTTTTCATGCTGATCGCATTCCACACATGTGTGCGCACGTGCAAACACATGCACTTACACACTCACACACACACACACCCTCCACTTTCACTAGAAGCTGAGCATTCATTGTCCAGCACATTGTCTCTGTGCCATGCATCAGCAGCACAGTTGCTGTGCTCTGTGCATACCTGGCATCCCACTAACGCAAAACAAGCACACAGAAACAAACAGGCTCAAAAAGTTAAAAAATGGTTTTGCCAATTGAAGCTTCACACTCAGTTATACTTATTTATGTTATTCATTTCATTCATTCTTTGTGTAATGAACAGGTTTGCAATATTACACCCAAATACCAGCTAGGTTACTGCTGCCTTGTAGTAAATGATTGACATTAGCATGATTCACATACTGATTGACTATTATATATGTACACACAGTTTCTAGAAAGACTAGCACTCTTGCATATTTAGTTGTTTATAACTTAGCCTAATTTAGCCTTTTGTACGTTGTATTATAGCACATCCCTGAAATTGTTTTTAATACTTAAAATCATATTGTATATGTCCCTCAAGCTTATTTCTGATGGTTTGAGCCACAAATCACCACTGATTTGTCATTTAAAGCAGTGTTAGCTGCAGTACAACAATGTGCTGAGGTGGCGGGGGCGCTGATATGCAGATTAGTTTATATTTGAGTCATCATCATAACACCAGGCTTGTTTCCACTCCATGCCAGCTTGGAACATCAACCATGTTGGGCAATGTAAACAAAGTGGAAATGCAAATTTGGAACTCAAATGGAAATCAAATGAGCTGTTATTAAAGCTGCTATATTATATGAAAGACGGATTGAACAAACTTGGATATTTGTGGGAAGAAAGAAGCATGAAAAGACAAACAAAAAAACATGTTATTTACACTTTATAGGCCAATTATATAACTCACCCCTCCCCGCAAAGATGTGTCTAGTACAGGGGAGCCCAACCAGTAGATCGGGATCTACCGGTACGCAGGGGTTGACACTAAGGTCTCCGAGGCACTTGCCCATCGGGCAAATGCATGTCAGGTTCTACTTGCCCTCAGGTCATGGTCACTTGCCCCCCAAAAATATATTGTAAATTTTGCATTTATGTTTACTTCCTACTTGGGTGCTTTAAACCAGGGGTTTTCAATAAGTGGTCCCTGAGAGGGTTCCAGGTGGTCCCCAGCTAAGTTGGTTAACCAGATGTAACTCTTAAGAACGTAAAAATGAAACCAAATGGACCCACAAGGGTCCATTTGGTTTCATTTTTACGTTCTCAAGGGTTAAAATTCATCATCTTAATTGGCCCAGGTCGCAATGACCACCTTCAAGACAAATTTATCTTGTGTTGTGTTATTGCGCACTAAGTTGCACACTTGCCCGATCGGGCAACCAGGTAGCAGTCTTCACTTGCCCCACCATTTTTTTTACTTGCCCCGGGCAAGCGGGCAAGTGTTAGTGTCAAGCCCTGCGGTAGATCTCGGCCTGATCTCAAGTAGATGAGATGAGAAGTAGATCAAGTCGGGAGATGTGGGGGGGAAAGAAAAAAATGGGGTGGAAAAGAAAAAAGAGTGATTTTCGTCTGTGTGTGATGCATTTGCAATGGCAGTGTTTGTCCATGTCTGTTGTACTTATGTTGTACTGTTGTAGGCCTATTTATGACAAGTCTGTTGTACTTTATGCTTATATGGACATAAAGTAAAGTGGTAAAACAAAGTAGTGTTGTGTTGTTGTGAAGTTACTGCAGGCTGGCAATGATGCATGTGGTTTGAAATGTTGATATTGGACTGGTAGATCCCGGAGGGGTTGGCTGCTGAAAAGTAGATCTTGGGTCAAAAAAGGTTGGGCACCAACAACAAAACAAAACGTCTATTTAGAAGAGCAGCAGCCATTGGGCTGGCTTCATGAAGTGAACGGTGTTGGCATAACTGTCTATATTCATAATATTCTAAGCTTTGGGCATGATAGGAGATATTATTATTGACAAAATACAACGAGCTTGTACTGTATCTCTGCCACCAAAAAAAAAAAAACATTTTGTACAACACAACAACAACACACTACCGACAACCCAGCATTTAACAGCACAACAAAACACTGCAGTCATCCATAACGTTAGCCTGGCAGCCTACCTGACTGCTGCTGCTCCTTTTTTAATGTCCTGAAGGATAAATCATTTTCATGATGATGTTGTTGACCAAACACGTTTCTGCGTGGTGTAAAAAACGCAACAGCAGGCATGATTCAAGTAACGCTGTTTACAGGAAAAGATTTCCCTTCTACGTACTAGCATGCACTCACTAGCATGAGTGGTTACATTTGCCCGCTGTACGTTATTTGCGTAAATGCTCTGCGATTCAACAAACGTACATGCGCCCGATGTACGCTATTTGCGTACGTAACAGTTATTTCAATTAGTTCTTTACTCAGAGCTGGCGGGGGGCCTTTTGGGAATAGGGGACCCTACGCAGAGTGCGTATAGGAAGGATCGGCACTGCATGAGTACATAAATACACAGTGGAAGTCTAAACACAGGCACAGTATGTCAGTCATTGTGTGCAAACGACCTCTTCCAGGTCAACACAGTCACACATGTTTAGCAATTCATACTGTATTATCTCAGCCACAATGCCTGTAACTGTATGATCACGTACTGTAGATTCATGTCTGTGTGTAGTTTGTGTGTGTAGTTTGTGTGTGCGCGCACACGCATGCATGCTTGGTGTGCGTGTGTGAGTGAGTGCTGGGTTTGTGAACAGGGTGGGCAGATAGAATGAGTGGAATGCATGCTGTCATCAGAACCATAGCCATGTCAAGAGAAAGAAAGAAAAGAGCTGAATCAGGTCCAGTCATGTGCTTTTCAGAGAGACACAACAACCTGACACCAGGACACAACACAGAGAAGGACAGCTGTACTGTAGAGTCTGCATGGACTCCAATTATACAGGCCTGCATGAGCCAAACGGGGCCAAAGGTCACCTGGAACTTTTGCCTGGTAGAATTGTGGCACATTCTGAAGTGACATTTTCATTTTGTCATGTCATGTGAACGAAGGGGATGATCGAGCTCAAAGTGGACCAGTGAATTGAAAAACGTACGTGGCTATACCCGACAATGCATGCCAAAAAATGTGAATATTTTCACTTTTGTGTATTTTTAAATTAAAACTACAAAAACAATGATTTTTAATTACTTAGCTGAACTGTTTTTACTCCATTTCTGAATCGCCCTGGACAATCACAGGTGCCTTGATTACACTCAGTTCAACCTCAGGGCTTGACACTAACACTTGCCCGCTTGCCCGGGGCAAGTAGAAAAAATGGTCGGGCAAGTGAAGACTGCTACCTGGTTGCCCGATCGGGCAAGTGTGCGACTTAGTGCACTATAACACAACACAAGATATATTTGTCTTGAAGGCAGTCATTGCACTCTGCCTCTGTGTCTTTCCCTGCTTTATAGCTATCCACAATTCCAGGCTGGATTTGGGAAACAAAACAGGCAAATTAACACATCAAAATGACCATTAATCTTCTACATTCTCGAGTTGTATAGACCTGGGCTAATTAAGATGATGAATTTTAACTCTTGAGAGTGTAAAAATGAAACCAAATGGACCCGCAAGGGTCCATTTGGTTTCATTTTTACGTTCTCAAGAGTTACATCTGCAAAATTTACAATATATTTTTGGGGGGCAAGTGACCATGAGCTGAGGGCAAGTAGAACCTGACTTGCCCGATGGGCAAGTGCCTCCGAGACCTTAGTGTCAACCCCTGATTACCTCAATCATCGCATTAGAATATTATATCGGAACACATTATCTCACAGAAATAAGCCACATATCTATGAACTGGCAGAGCTGAGAGAGTAATCTCTCTTTTGCCATCCCGTCGCCTGAAGAGACGCATGCTCTGATTGGTTCAGAAACCTCCTGTGCCAGATAATCAGGTGGGATCCATAATAAAAAAAAACCACCATTTCTGGTTCATTCCACCTTTCAAATTGACATACACTATTGGTTGTTCAGCTTGAACCACCAATTTTGGAGATCTTATAGAGAGCAGCCTAATATGTCTTCAGAAAACCGGTCCAAAAGTTTCACTTCTGTGGACTCTAAAATTAAACATCTAACTACACGTTTAAGCATTCATTTCATATTTAAATATCGGTTTTAGCCCTGACATTTGTGTATTTCAGAGATGCTCTATCTGGGGAGACTGCTTGTGCTATTAAAAATAAATCAGCCTGATTGTCTCGTTATTAAAAAAGGGTCACAAATTAATCATTTTGCAAGAAAATCATTTCAGAAAGTTATTTTTTAGTTCATGTAATCTTCACCTGACATTTTGCATACAGTACTGTACATCTCTCCATATTCAAAATGCTAGGTGACGATGCAGAGAAAAATGTGCCAATGATCATTTACCGTACAATTTGTCGTGAAACATGCCCACACCACATAACCGTAGAGAGGGTGCAAGTGGAAAGCAGATGAGGGTATACAGCCACAGGCCAGCTCAGAGCTGGCAGACGGGGCATGTGGGTAGTGTAGTTATTTTCAGGCAAGTTGATCATTAAGGCTTGCTTGTGCTTTCCGCCTGGGGCAACCTAATCCACACAGTCATCAATTCAAGCTGCCCGACATGGCAATAACAATGATAGTCCCATTTGCGTTAATGGTATTTTACCGTGCTGTTCTACTATGGACTTGGACTGAGCGAAAACTCGGCTGTGCACAGTTAAAATTCTGGCGTGTTCATGTAATGATGTAAAAAATAGACCCTATACTGGCTCCTATTTACACCATTATCGTGTGTTCACACGGGCAGACACAAAGATGGGTTGTGAGTCTATTTGGAGATGCATGCATCATTAGATCTTTGCAACGTCATGATTCAATTGAAATGTATTGTAGACTGCATATTTTACTGCCTGTGTGGACGCAGCCATCAGGATTAACCCTT
>CM076969.1:43404300-43504300 GCA_039105355.1 Benthosema pterotum
GACAGGACTGCACCAGCTAACACGCAGCAGAGCACAGCAACAGAACGAACGAGAGAAGAGAGAGGGAGACCGAGAGAGAATCGGAAGACAGGTCTTGGTGGGGGTCTGGTGATCTTGTACAGGGATGCACTGCAAAGTATATTGTACAGGGAGAGAGAAACCAAATAAAGAAAGACGAGGAGAAAGAGAGGGAGAGAGAGAGAGAAAGACAGAGAGAGAGAGAGAGAGAGCGAGAGCGAGCTGTACAGGCACAGGGGAATAAAGCATGAATAAAGCGAGTGTGGGGGTACCTTACTGTTCACTCTAGCCTTCCTGGCTTCTCTTGCCTTCCTTTGCTTTCTCTCAGCAGCTTGTCTTCTGCCCAGAGCGGATCCCATCTCACAGCAACCACCGACACTCACTCACTCACTCTCTCACACACATACCTACATACACACACACACAGGCACACAACCCTGCCGTGGGTCAGCTACGCTGCCAGCGCCAAAACACCATCCACATGGCCATATCCTCCTCCTCTCCTCTCCTCTCCCTCCTCTCTTCTTCCTCTGCTGCCCTCCTCTCCTCCTCTCTCTGCCACTCTCCTCTTCCCTCTCTCTCTCTCTTGCACGCTGGCTCTCTCTTCTTCTTGCGGGAGCCACTCCACATACATACATACATACATACATACATGCACGCTCGTGCATCACGCGCGTGGCGCTCACCACCACTCACAACGAGCGCATGCATGCGTGCATGGTTGCTTGCACCCAAGCCCCTCGAGCTCTGCCTGTCTTTCTCGCGCACGTGCAAGAGTGCAGGCAGTGTACATTCACCTTGCACACACTCGTGTGCATGCAGGGAGAAGAGACGGCGAGAGACAGACAGAGAGAGGGAGAGAGAGAGAGGGGGGGGGTAATTCTGCAGGATGCTGGGGGAGAGAGAGAGGGACTCATAGAGAGAGCAGGAAGAGTAAGGGAGAGACAAGCAGAGGAAAAAGGGGAGGGAGAAGAGAAAAGAGAATGAATGAGAATGAAATGTGGGTGTGGCATATAGTGGCAGGAGGGAAGACGCGTGGGGAGTGCAGAGACAGAGGATTGTTGATTCTACTGCGAGTGTTAAAGGGGATGGTCGTGTGTGTGTGTGTGTGTGTGTGTGTGTGTGTGTGTGTGTGTGTGTGTGTGTGTGTGTGTGTGTGTGTGTGTGTGTGTGTGTGTGTGTGTGTGTGTGTGTGTGTGTTTGTGTGTGTGGTGGAAGAGAGCTCACTGACAATTACATGGAAATGTACCAAGCTGATGGTATACAGTATGTGGCAGGGCAGTGAGTGAGTGAAGGAGAAAACGGACCATGCACTATAAATGTAGCACATGTGATCAAACGTCCACAGCTTTCACAGCTTTGGGTGGGTATACTGTACCCGAACAAACATTTAAGCATTTCATTTAAGCAATATTACACTCTAGGGTGTAGATTAACATGGTTACTGGCACGACAGTGATGCAGTACGGAAACAAGATGTAGTCGAGTTCCTCAGGCACCACTGAAGTGCTAAGAATCACGTTAATCCACACCCTCCAGTGTAATATTGCAGTGATACCCTTACAAACTAAGAGAATCGCTCACAAATAATACATTACGACCACAAGAAACTAGCTAGCATTGCCACCCAGTCTGCTGCGTTCTGAGATAATACACAAGATGAAATGTTTGTATTGATTAGACTGTGAACAATGCTGGCTTGAATCACTGCATGGGACCTGTTTCAACCAATCAGATGATTTCCTCAAAACAACTTGTGGTATAATTGAGATTTTTTTTCTTCCACACTTTCTCAAACACCCCAAAATAATCTCCCATTGTAACCAAATCTCTTAAAAAACGGGAATGTTAAGATCATGTAATTGCAGGTGTCTGGAACATCGAACTAGGTCGTAACCAAAAAGGGGTCTATTTTCTAAAACCAGCGCAACCGTTGCTAATCTCTTATCAGTCACAACCTTTTCCCACCTGCCCTAAACTTTTTAAACTGGTCACAACCCTTTTAGTCACAACCTTTTAAATACGTTGGGGTTTAAGGTTAGGTTTAGGCATAGATTTTACTGACATAGGGCTAAGGTTAGGATTAAGTTTTTTTTGCGAAAAAGGGTTGACCATAAGAAACAACTCATACAGTAGGTTGCAAAATGATCTCGCTGTTTCTCCCATTACGAACTTTATAAACAAGTGAAATGATTTTAAAATCGATTCTACAAACCACGAGGAGCCATACTCAGGCTGACACATTTTGTACGAGTTGCAACCTGCCGGGTTGTTTTCTCCGGTAGACCAGAGAGAAAAAAAAGTCAATCCGAGAGAAGACAAAGGCATGGATCAGCGTTTTGGCATCGCCTAGAGACAGATATGCACTGATTTGTGAAATGTTTCGGAGATGAAAAAAGGCAGTCTTGGTAGCCTGATTAATGTGAGCATTAATGTGAGCATGAGCAGCCAGCTCAGAAATCTATAGAAATGCCCAGATTCTTTACCATGGACTTTCTGTCTACAGCCAGGTTAGGACTCATTTAGCATTAAGAATAAGTAAAAACACAAAAATGCCTGATGTCCCATAGCAAAATTGTTACTTTTGTTATCTTTGGATACCACTTTATGGAGTATAATTAGGCTAAACAGCTGGGCACATTTATAATTAAGACCTTATCCACTGAGCTTCACTCTCTGAGAAACCTTCTTTTGGTCATAAACTTTAATCCCCTAAGACTTGCAGGCTGGTTCTATCAATGTCCTAGAAATCCCATACATTTTCTGAAAACCTACTATAGGCTAAGGTGTGCTCAAACTTTTGTGTCAAGGAATAGTAGTACTGTATGTAGCCACAGCCCCCCGTCAACATATTTTGTTCTGCCAACCTCAAGAAAAGGATTTAAATGTTTGTTTTAAAATATCTCAAAAATATTGCTGTAAGGCATTTCTATATAGAGTATATAGAGTTTTGGGACAATCAAATCAATTCCAAGAAAAAAAAAAACGAAACATAAACCGAAACAAAAATCATCCTGCCGTTTTTTCTTCTTACTTAGATATTGTATGGTAATATTGTTGTCATGATTTGTCACAATTAACTCAAGTTGACTTTGTTCACGGCGTAATCGTCTTAATACTGTATGAATCATTATCAAAAAGAAAATGAATGGGGAATCCATTTCTGGAACAAGGGTGATGTCACAAGAGGGGTGGCACTGCACAGATCTCACAGCCTGCAATGTTAAAACCAAAAACGACACGTTCCCGGCTTCGATGGATTAAAGCAAGTGTGTGTGTGCTGAATATATGAGTACATCTGCAGCAGTGTGTAATGTATAGCACCGTCACCCTAGCTGGTGGATTATCTATAAGAGTTTTATGTGAGGGATTCCCTATTGGAAATGTCCTCACATCCTCTGCCATGCCACTGTGTGTGTGTCTGCAAATACGTGTGTACACGTGGCTAGGCAGAAATCCCATATAACATTTCAGATTCACCTAAGGGAGTTCACAGGGTAGCTATGGCGATGGTGTGGGCTCATGTGAAATCTCAGGACGATCATACAAAGCACAATAGCTCTGCATTCTCGGTTTGTTTTTTCTCCATTGTGAATGGAAAATAATGCAGGAATTTTCTCATTCATAAACACAAAACTGTACCAACAATGCCTAGCAGTAGGAGGAATAGCATTAGCCTGTGTTATGAGGCTTCACGAGGGAGACGGCTTTGCACAATGCGAGGATATTTCCTCACAATGTGATGGTTCAGCGTTGGACACATAATTGGATGTGCGCTGCACTTCCTTTTGTATACAACAAAAGCAGTGTGCTCCTGCTCCCGGCATCTGATGAAATAAAGTGAATGCTATTGCTAGATATGGGGAAGCGTGGCAAAAGCCATAGATAGATACACAAATCACCAGAGTCACTTTGCTGAGCTTCACACCGAGCTTCATCAGCCTCTAACCTCAACACCCAGGCCTTCACTGTTGTCCACGCTGTGTGAAAAGGGAAAGCCTGGACTAAATCGTTAGACACGATGCCTCCATTGGCTCCCTCATACAAAACTCTGATTCTTGCATTCAAAGCAACCAAAGGCTCCTCAGAATGTGATAAATGTCATACAATAGACGCAGATCTCCTTCACAATTTCGCCCTCTGTCCCCCGATACAAAGATATTGGATTAGGATTTTTGAAGCATTGTCAGACATTCTAGATGTTCGTATTGACCCCGACCCAGTGTTAGTCGTCTTGAATTTATCAGACTCCATTCCTAGATTAAAAATAGTACAGATGCAACTTCTCTCATATAGCCTGATTACGGCAAAAAAAAAACACATTGGAAAAAAGAGGAAGCTCCCACATTTGAACATTGGTTGAACGAGATGACTAGCACGCTACATCTTGAGAGAATAAGGTATCTCTTAAAAAACAGGGTGGGGCAATTTGATAAGATATGGCAACCCCTCGTTCGTTACCTGAGCAGGACCAACTAACTATTATTTTAAGACATAATCATCGGATCGTAATTGTTTCAAAACACTCTCCATGAATATTATTTATTCTACTTCCACAATTGTGGTGGGATGCGGTGTCGCCGAGCAGTAGGGGTGGGAGGGTTTAGGGATTATTTTGTTTATTTATTTATTTCCATGATGTTTTCTGAACTATATACTGTATTATTGCCAATGTCGCTTTGTTTTTATTTTTACTTTTTTATTATTCTATTTTCTTTATATTATTTTATTTTGCATATAAAAAAAGAAGAAAAAAGAAGAAATTCTGTAAACTGTAAATACTGTTTGATTCTACAGCATCTTCAATAAAAACCTCAATTGACAAAGCAACCAAAGGCATGGCTCCGCCATATTACACAAGTCTGATCATTAGACTGGCTAAAACCAGACTCGTTAATATCGCTTGCCAATAAAACTGTATTGGCAAACGCAGATTATGATCAGATCTGATCACATCTTAAAAACGCCTCCTGAGCGCTCAGATCAGCCAACGAAGGAAGTTGGAAGTACTATTGTGTAAAAAGAAAACGCCTGGACAACGCTGGGAGCACCAAAAACACACAACATGGATGTCATAATATTTTCCCTTTAAAAGCATCTGCTAAATGTCTAAAATGTTGTGCTACTTCACCTAGTGATGTACTGTATATGAACATATGCCATACTTTTATGGAACAGAACTCAACTGGGCCATGCCTGCAGCATGCCACAGAACTACATATAAATTATGGACATAAACGTGACACAGACAGATGGGTGGAACGTGTTCTCTGTGTGCAACTGCTTTTTTATAGGGTGGGGCATGGATCTACAACTTCCATCACTCCCGACTCACTGTTCTACAGCCGGGGCACCGGCCTAGTTGGTTTTAATTATTAGTATCACAGTGTAGTTTTTTTATGCATGTAATGTGGATTGCTGGAGAGGTGTGTGTGTGTGTGTGTGTGTGTGTGTGTGTGTGTGTGTGTGTGTGTGTGTGTGTGTGTGTGTGTGTGTGTGTGTGTGTGTGTGTGTGTGTGTGTGTGTGTGTGTGTGTGTGTGTGTGTGTGTGTGTTCACTGTTGGTAGAGGCAGAGTGTAGGCCCATGTGTGCTGATGTCGATGTGTTGTGAGATTCACACGGTTTAAACACACAGCGTTTTAAAAGCTAGGCTTTCGTAGAGTGCTCTCTGACTCCAGTGACCACATTACCAACTAGTGCGTTACTAAATGCCCTCCACTACACGGCCAACCCCCTTCACCATCTATCTATAGTCTGCCCTGGGGTTTAGTGGGCACAATAATGTGAATTGTATTGTATTGTATACGTGTCAAGAAGAGGGCGCTTCTGTGGAAGAGGAAGCGTGCCGGGGCATTGCTCGCACATGCATGCACTGACATACACAAACAGTCAATATAGAAAAGTGTGAAGGTTATACTGGAAAGTAAACATTGCAATAAAATACAGAAAACCCACAGAAGAGTAAACCAGGATATCTAGTTAGGGCAAGCTATGAGAATCTGAGAACTAAATCATTACCAAGATATTTCCCCATCAAAATGTTTCTACTCTCTAATGGTGTTAATGAAATGTACTAAAAGACTTAAATTCAACTCCTGTGGGAAACCTCATGAAAACAGGTCAAAGTCAGGGCACTAGTCACATCCTATAGAAGACAAAACATGCAAAATGTCATCATGCTTCATGCTTTACACTCACATTAGGTTCTATAGTAACTAAATAATTTATAGAAAATCCTCTGTTGTGAATGATATCCAAGACAACTTAAGGTGTCTACAGGAAAAAAAAAAGATGAGTTGATGATGTTTTTCTTTCTTTCTTTTTCTTTAAATACATTTGTCAAAACAGACTGTATTTTCACATGTCACTGTCTCCAGGGCTCATTCAGGGATAAATGCATTTAAAGTTGTATAATTTATCAATTATAGTTGTACAGAGTGTGAGGTGTTTTTGTTTTTCACTCATAAAATACCTTATGAGATTGTGGCCAGCAAATGAATCTATGTTGCATTTTTTTTTTTTTTTAATGCAACACGCATTTCCTTGTGGTAAGCAGACAACAGAATTAACAACAGAGTTAATTGTTTTCTAAGAGAATATATATATATTTTTTAAAGCTTTTGTTCGTTTTTGGATCACTCTGCTCACGCCAAAGTAGGCCATGGACTACTTGCAAGTTGGCATTCCACTGAGTTCAGTTTTTCTCAGAAAACACTACTTGGGCAAAAGTATGCTGACTTTGACCCGTTTTTAAGAGGTGTCCCACAGGAGTTGAATTTCAACACTTTAGTATATGTTATTAGACACCATTAGAAACACATTGGTGAAGTCATTTCTTGGTAACGATTATAGTTCCCAGACTGGTCAAATATCTGATAAAATGCCCTAACTAATGTCCGATGGGTTTGAGAGTAGTATGGTCATCAGACGTCCCATAGATCTATCTTATCTTCCTCCCACAGATGGCGCCACTTGTTGTTAAACTCTATTACATTACAAACAAGTTTGCACTGTACTTCTATTCAGGCCTTTCTCATCTCAGCTTTGGTTCGCTCTACCAACATAGATCATTCATTATACTAGAGAGCGGTGGATATGATATAAACATTCTATATAGCCTGTGGGGAGTATGATCTGATTTAGTCACTGCACTGTAGTAAAATGTCTCTCTACAACTCACAGAAAATGCTGCAGGTGACAACCTCTGGCAGAAACGCGACTGTTCTAAAGTCTTTACTGAAAATGACACTCTACTCTCTTCCCCCGACATTTGAGTGAGACAATTCAGCGTACAGGGGGGAGCCAGAAAATATGAACTGGGGAAGCTTCCAACTCCAAGAGCTTCCACCACTCTGGTGTGACACATGGGCTGCGTTTGGAAACCCACACCGCAAGTGCGATGTGTTTGACAGGTGAAGTGGGTGGTGACGTAACCAATTGCATTCAGTGTGAATTATTTACGTACGTCCAAGCACTGACGTAGGGTTGCTCAGTGTGCGCACTAACTGCACTCACTGCATGAGGTGCGGTAATTTTGAATGACCACATGCCGAACTCTCTGAATACGCTGAATAAACAAACGGACAGCAGGGCACACACCGGGTCACACCAGTGCGCTCAGGGCGCATTTCCAAACAAGCCCATGGACTGTAGTCGGAAAAAGAAAGCTCACCCATAACTATGCGCGCCATGTCGTTAGTCCAAAGGTTCATTGTTACAAAAATACTGACCCTATCTCTAACCGTAACCTTAACATAACCGTGAGCATGGGCGCAGAGCATGTTCAGAACAACGAACCTTCAGAAGTATGGGTAGACCACTAACTATGCTGGTGCCCTTGTGAAAAAAAATCAACTGCTTTACATTAATATCGTCTTACGGGACGTCACTCATTTCACTATGACTCTGCCATGCTATGAGATGAGATTACTATGTAAGCCAGCTAGAAATGCATGTGTGCATGTGTCACAGTCCATATTTGAGTATAGCTGGTCCAAATATAGACAATTCCATGGGAAGTGACCTATATCCGTGTTTATCAAGAGATTCTATACGGTCAATCCTATTGTGAATTCAGTTGTAGATTTGATAAATGTCACAGCTGAAACCGACCATCATTTTTATATCATATTTTATATACAACGTACTTAATTTACAACATGAACAACCGACTGGAATAGACCAATGTGCTGGACCCCCACTACTGCCTGCGGTATCTGTGCACACACATACACACTTCTGCACGCTCAAGTGCACCTACTTGCAAGTATGTGCAATTTGCGCAGCTCCCGACCAGACGTGAGTTTTGACGTGAGCTAAAACTCTGGAATGATATGATGGAGCTGGTATGATGAATTCGGGAAGTTCTCGCCGTATACCCATTTTTTTTTTTTGTTAATCACATTGATAAAAGATCGCAAGCATATCACTATAGTGTATTGATCAGAGGGGAGAATGCCTATATATCGGCATATTAAATCAGAAATGAGTTACCCACTCATCATTTCATGAATCCTGAATGGAAAATGAACCACCCAGCATTTCATAAATAATAATCAAAATAAAAGTTTGACTAAATATTATGTTTCCTCCATTTCATTAGTAGTATTCTCTTTCTTCTTTGCTTTGATTTTGCATTCCCTTTGCTCTCATTACGCCCCTGCTTTAGTGTTCTTGCGAAACGCATGATTATTTCTGGAAAGCCAAAAGTAAAGCTTTTATTTATGATCTCCTCAGACACTGCAACAGCAGCAGAGTCCATGGTTTGTTTGCAGAAGTGGAACTGGTGCCAGTAGTGCTGTCTGTCTAAAACACTGGTCACTGTCACTTGGCAGCAGCATGGTGGCTGGAAGTGGCCCATCGGCAAGACTTTCTTGGCCTACTCGCGTACATCAAATATCAATTAGTTATGAATCATCAGCGTGTCATATTCCTTGTGCTATTTATTTCCTTTTTTAAACATGTTTAGTCGGGCTGTCTGCTGGCAAAGCCAGTTGGTGAACTGACCATTATGCTCCGTATATGGGTCATGAGGATGCAAGATGGAATCTAATGGCTCCATTATCACAGCCACTGTCTCTGCCCTTGGTTTTGTCACCCTCTACACCAGGGGTTTTCAACTGATTGTGAGCCAGAGACCACCACCCTGGCTAATAATAATCAACCTGAGGACCACCACGGTTAAAGGCATTGCGCCATTAACCATAGTTGTATTTTAATATTTTTTAGTTCAATTGCCCCCAGAACTAACTGTCTTTGAATAGATTTCTTGTGGTCTAGGTTTTTCTAGCTCAGACAAGTGCTCTGATTTCCCTGCAGCAAATCCCATATATGCCAATGGGATGTGCCAGCAGATGTCACTGTTTACACTGTTCTACAGCTCAAAAGCCTTCCAAACTCCACAGAAAACTCCAAAGTTCAGGTTTTCTGGCTGTCATTGCGAACATAAAACCGAAAACACCCTAATCACACCCAAAGGGTCACCGTGCAACTCCATGAGTCAAAGCGGTTGGAAGGGGTTGAATGGTGACCCTTGGTGTGATTTGGTCCAATGAAGCTGTATGAAATACTTGCCATTAATATAGTGATTGCAACTGTATTAACTGATGTCCAGAGTCCCGTGTTGGGAGTTCCGCTCTGGTTTTGGTGAAATAAGAAGTAGTTAGTTTGTGGGAGTCACTGCTTCCTAAAAGTAAATTAATCCAAAAACCTAATGCCATTTGTATTGTTGACCTATTTCTAAAATAATAGACCATCCTTTGTTCTATTTCAAAATGCTACACATGACATTGTGAGCTTTATACATCAGCAGCATGGCACGTTGTGAGCTTGTAGGTCAGCTATTTTTGTACGACAGTACATCCAATGTGGCCCCTCTGGAGTGAGTGTGGAAATATAGTGACACCATGGGGAATACTCAGGTTATCAACAAACTTAAAAACAGTCTTGGAAATGAGGGTCTGTCACACGCAAAGAGGGAGATCTGGTCACTCACCCTAGCTATCTTCAGAGAAGAGATTTTGCATAGAGATGACAGTGCTGCAGCTCAATAAATACAGCACAACATGGTTTCTGTTTCTGAAACCATTGCTTTTGTCTTTACGTGAGTTAACTAAAATGATAATGCCAACGTTTATTATTAGCCATCATTTAGAATGCTTTTGTTAACTGTAATGACTAGGATATATTAGCACAGCACAGGCAATCACGTGACCTGCAGCCTGCAGCAAAAATACAATTACTGAGGGAAAAGCCAATCACTTACTGTGGCAGCTGGTTGAATAACTAAAGTGAGTAGTGGGTCAACTGATTTGTACATTACATCTGAAGAGACTCAGAGACTGAGAGCTCTTTGTCTCGCTTCAAGAGAGACAACCACTCTGCAGCCCCTGTCCATCATGTGCACTGTCTTCTAGACACGTGCACAAAAGGTAATGTGTGGGGCAGAGAGAGAGAGAGAGAGAGAGAGAGAGAGAGAGAGAGAGAGAGAGAGAGAGAGAGAGAGAGAGAGAGAGAGAGAGAGAGAGAGAGAGAGAGAGAGCAATCTGAGTCGCGTCAATTTGAGACTCAGTTTAAACTTTGGCCTGCGGGCTGGTCCATCCTGCCTGTATAAAGTGGGTTAATGACCTCTATAGGCTGGCTGAGCACAGCTTGGTTCAGTTAAACAGCATGCCAGGCCAGACCAGGCCAGGCTGCAATATAAACAGTATTTTTTTTTTTTTTGCCTGAATGCACCTTGAGAGACAATAGGCAACGTCAAGTCATATGTGTCACTTTGTAAGACGCAGCGGTGTGTTATGCTATACGTGCAAAGGATTCAGACAGCTCAAAAACAACACAATGTGCTCGCAATTATACATCTTGGCCATTTGACGAGGAACTACACAGCTGCACATCATGTTAATGAATGCACACAGCGCTAAGCAGGTCGTCACCACTAGAGGGTAGCGGGCGTCCACACAACCCCAACATTTCTGGCCCAAAATATTCCTTGGGTGGGGGTCGGCTACATTTCAAAATTATCGTGGGTTCACGGTCAGAACCATTGTTATAATAGTTTTGGATATTTCCTTTTAGTCCAGTTTTACTTAGTTTTTACATTTTATTATCTAATTCAGTTAGTTTTAGTTAGTTTAGTTAGTACTGTGAACGCACAATATAGTTTCAGTTTTTTAAATTGATTTTTAGTTACTTTTGTCAAGTACTTTGTCAAGTTTTTTTTTTTTTAGGTTAATGTGATTTTTATTCATAAATGCACTTGCCTAGTAATACTAACTGCTGTTTGGGTTTAGTTTATATAGTACTACTATGTGAAATGACCTCACTGTTTCTCCTGCTGTAGAGATAGATAGTAAGCCCAACACACGCACACACACACACACACACACACACACACACACACACACACACACACACACACACACACACACACACACACACACACACACACACACACACACACACACACACACACAACATTGTTGGTGTGAGATTCTCTGCAATATTAACAGCACTGTTTAGTTTCACTTTCTCCTGTTACTAAGTCTGTTCTTCGCAGAGGAGCCAATAGCATAGGAAAGTACTATGCTATATCACGCAGGGCTCAACAGTGCGACAAGGTACTCGCATTTAATTTGTAACACCGGTGCAACTTCATTTACTCAAACTTCATTAATGTGAAGGACTCCCAGTGTTATCTGTCTGCGGACCCCTGCCTATTGCCAATGTGATAAATGAACCTCCCTGAGAAGCAAAGCGATTTTACAAAAGTAGCTGAAATATGAGCTGAAATCTGCTATTTTTCTTTTTTTTTCTTCTTTATCCCCATGATTTTGTAACTCTACACACCGTCCGTGAAACCTGGGGGGTCAGCGGACTGGCCTCATGCTTCCTCCAATGCATGAGGAGTCCAAGCTGCCCGTATAATCCCAGCTAAGATGACCGTCTTAGGCTCTCGATAAGCTCAATATCACTTTTTTTTCTTACATACTGGGAGGCGAGGCATACAGCTGTGCCATTCTGACTCTTCGTACTTTCCTGATGATCTTTTGAAGGCTTCGTGAAAATGTTTTGTTTTCTCTGCGGGTTTATTTGCTGATTATGATGACATCCTCATACTGCTGATTTTGCAATACTGAATAGACAGAGCAGCAGAGAACCAAATCTGAATAGAATTAACACAACAGCTTGGCAAACCCACCTCCTAATCACTACCAGTGTTCTGTTCTGACAATGCAATGACAATCTAGCTAAATTGCTCAACAAGCACATCTGTATGTAATGAGTGAGTCTGATAACATTGTGAAGATGCATCTGCCGCGGGTCATTTAAAATTACGCCTTTGTGAAGTTCAGTGGTGCAACAGTGACACCTGGTGGTGAGAACATGTTAGTTAATTCCATGCTGACAGCCACAAAGCTGTCTAAGGACCAATTAACAGATACAGTCATGGCTACAAGACTAACTGTTGAAATAAAATACATACTTTTTACATGTTTTACTCCAAAATGAGTGAATATCACATGCAGACTCGTCACATAGCCTACTACAGCATGTCAGAGCTGAAATCATGTAAATATGAAATGAATGCCCAAACGTTGTGGTGAGATTTAAAGGTAGGGGAAGTGATTTGAAATCCATGGTGTAGTACCAGCCTGGTGCACTAGGGGCCCCCAAGAGTAGCTACACTATGTGAACCTGCTGCTCGATCCTGATTGGAGGAGAATTCACCCTCCACCTGGGGAACTTTTATTAGCTCCTCTGCTAACGTGGGGGAGGGGGGAAAATCCATATATGGTCTGCACACCTTATAACAGACTATTTTAACAGAAAAAAAAGTTTTTTGGGGGGTGATATCTGACAAAAGTGAAATCACTTCCCCTACCTTTAATTAAAAAAAAAAAAACAATGACACTGTCAAAAATGGTTCCATTTTCCATGAAATTGTTGTGTGGTAAGAGAAAAATGTGTATCGGAGTAACCCATAGAGTAATCAACAGATTAATCAAGTATAACAATAATAGATAGTTGCAGCCCTTTAGACTGCAGTGGGTGTATTGTCTCTCTAGGAAGAGCTGAGCTTACTTAATGAATGGGTGACTCATCCTTTGTCTCTCTCTATCTCTTGCGCTCGCATGCACGCGAGCATGCACACACTGTATAATCCATTACTTCATTAAATGGAATTTTCTTTTTTTACTTGTCATCACACACACACAGTAGCCAGATTGAAAACTAACTTTGGTTTGCTCCCGTACACACACACACACACACACACGCACGCGCACACACACACACACACTCTCTCTCTCTCTACTGCAACATCCAAAGTTACATTGCAGTGTGCAGAGTATATTTGTTTTCAACAAGCTCCAAGCCACATTTGTGTCTAATAATTTATAAAGATTTTTATCATACAGCAGCGTCAAGTGTCTTCTTACCTTGGTGTGAAGTTTAGATAGCTGCTTCTCGTCCAGGTAGGTCTGGGTGTACACACGCCTCTTATAGCGGAACTGAAACAACAAAGCAAGGAGAAAGGCATTAACACAAAAGTGGGCATGTCCTGATACGGCCCTTTCTTGTCATATTGCTTCATATCTGTATCGGAAAATACTGTATCGGTATAAGAAAGGTTATGAGTATCAGCGCTAACAGGGCATATTGGTATTTCAGTTTAACTACAGATCACAGGGGTTAGGGGCACGTAATTTACGTGCCACAATGGCACGTAAATAAAACCTTGGATCATGTGGAATTTGCTTTAGAATTGCACATCTGAGTTATCCTCTATTCTCGGTTGCTGGACTCTATAGGGTTAGAATTCTCTCTCTCTCTTTTTTGTTATTATTATAATATTTTCTGATATCGGTATTTGGAAACGGTATAGGCTAACACAGAAATTGTGGTATCGCGATCAGATTGTGAATGAAAAATACTTTAAAACAATGAAAACAGTGCTCATTGAAATTAGAATTGGCACTATGTCGCCTCACAGCTACAAAGTCATGGGTTCGATTCCCACTAGGGATGCTGCTGTGGGTGCTGGCGGCATGTCTCCTCCTCTGCGTCATCAGTGCCCATACCCAAAGGGGGGTTGGAGAAAGGGCCTTTCTGTGTGGAGTTTGCATGTTCTCCCCGTGTCCCCGAGGGTAGGTACCCTCACAAAACATGCTAAACTGCCTCCCCTGGCCAGCCGGGGCACCTGAGGGAGGGGACAGGAACGGGTTGGAATAACTAGACATGAGCTAGACATGTAGCGACAGGCGACTTGCATTGACCCCAATTGTGAAAATGTTTTTTGGACACTTTGCAACACTGCGTCTTTCGTCATAGGCAATGTAATTTTGGACATACTAAGAGGAATTGTAATAGTTGTGAGTAACATGAGTAGTAACATGTTACAAAAGATTATGATCATGAACAGGGAGGTATATAATGCAGCAGTATTGAGGATACATGGAATATGGAGGAGGACAGTGGTAATACATGTATAGGCAAAGGTCTGTGCAACATAAACCCTAACAAAGAATAAGACATAGTTGAAACTGTATATCAGTGGACTCAAGTGAAAATTGGAAACGCCAGTATACAGGTATAAGGAAGAGGGCAGTGTGTTTGTGCCTTTACAATGTGCTGATAGTTGCACATGCGCCATATGACATACACAATCACACACATCAATGGTGGCATCCTATAGTATGGGGCCCATAGTTGAGGGATACCTAAAGTTGAGATAGTGATAGGAAGCAAATGGGCCCTTGGGTCTGTAACTCAGTGTAGAAATGGAACCAAATGGACCCCTTAGAGGTGTTGTACACAATCAGAGTTACATTAACAGTGGTTGCACAATATAAATTGAGGCTCACACAAAGAGAATTGGCATTAAATGGGGTGTGTGTGTGGCTGGGGGTCCTTGCAATTAAAATTAACACTACAAGAGTTTTAAAATTTTCTCTTATAGGGTCCATTGTGGGGGTCTGTGTAGCCTAATTCATGTTAAACTGGGGGTCCTTGCAATTAAATGAAGACTGGGAGAGCTTTAAAATGCTCTCATAGGGTCCATTGGGGGTCATTGGAATGTAAAAGTTTGCGTTGTCATGAAATGTAGCTACTATCCAACTAAAGTTATATATTGTTATGATTACTACTGCTATGCAAAGATATTCACGTGCGCTTGGAAGATGGAATGTCTAGTATACATTAGTGTACATGAAGACGCACACACAGTCACACACCGCACGCATGGTTAATAATATTATGCATGCAATTCAAAGGAAACATTGTCGTTATGCAGATGGACAGTGTAAATGTTAATATAAGGGGGCAGCGCGTACGTGCATGCATGTGCAACATGTTGCATGTGAAACAATATGGAAAGAATCGTGAAGTTTTTGTGTTTTGTCAAGCAATTTACAACGGCTTGCTGGATTCTGTGTTTGTAGCGACTGGCAGAGACGCTGTGTGGTTTTCAGTGTGTGGTGTTGTGATTCGTGTCGTCGGCGTGTTGCTGGTTGTATGGCAGGCAGCCGTGTCGGTAGCGCTGCGTTAGTCGTATATATCCAACCCTAATCAGCGGCCGTAAGATGCCTTCGCTTTTTTTTGCGGCTCCCAGAAAGAGTAAGTAACGTCCATGTTCTGCAGGGCGTGTTGATTATAAAGAGAAATGGCGAGGCGTTTCATCGCATCGAGCAGCACTACGTGAAGTTATATGTGGAGTGGCTAGCGAAGCCAGAAGGGGGTTGGATCAGCGTGCAGAGGCTAGAATCATAAGCACTGTGTGCAGTGTTGCCAACCTGGCGCATTTGTCGCTATATTTAGCCCCCCCCCCCCTCTGAATTACCTAATTTTCAATAATCTACACATTTAAAAAATGTAAAATAATTGCTATTTTGACGAACATTTTGTCAGTTATTTCTCCTAAATTAGGCTGAGAGACTAATCTCATCAAGGGGGGTCCTCCGTGGCTCAAATGCAGGATAAACAGTGGGCCCTTGTATGAAAATGGTTAAAACCAAATGCTCTAGGTCTCTTCAAGGGGTGGTCCTCCGTGGCTAAAATGCAGAATAAAAAGTGGGCCCTGGTATGAAAATGGTTGAAAACCCAATGCTCTAGCGCATTGTAGTGCATTTTGGATTTTGGCAACACTGATTTTGACGTCACAGTAGCTTAGTCCGGGCGGAATGGAGGCAATTCGGTAGACCGGGGGGTTGACACTGCACCAAAATTATTTTCATATAAATGGACAGTGTACAGTAAATATGGCAGTTGCATGGATGAAATATAGCCTATGCTGTGAAGAAAACAGTGCTGGAGGTGTTGTGCATGGTTAGATCCATGCAAACATTGTAGTTTTTTAGGAGAAGTGCAACAAAGGCGGACAGACAAACGGGCAGGGCCGCTCTCGCATTGTAGTAGCAAGATGTGTTGCTTCCACACCCTACGTCCAACCAGGGAAACTCCCCCCGTCAGGTGAAAAGATGGCAGCTTGGACTCCTCGTGCATTGAAAGAAGCATGTGGCCAGTCTGCTGTCTCCCCAGGTTGGTGGAGGCTGTGTAGAGCCCAGGATCACATTAGGAATTGGCAGTGGGTGAAAAAAATGGGTTACAAAATCGTGGGAGCAAAAAAAGAATAATTGGAACGATGCATAACAGGGGTGGGCAATTATTTGTACCAAGGTGCCAAATGACAAACATTTTATTTGTATTTAGAAAGCATTAATGGCATTGTTTTGACAGCTGGTATGAGTATATCTCATTGTTATCCAATAAAACAATTGAGGCTGCCATTCGAAAATGTCATCATTCAATAAAATTTTCCAAAACAATGGCAAACAGGTTGTCAATCACAGACAATTCAGGGCAGGAAGCTTACATACATGCTTCAAAATAAGTCTAATGTATAAGCAAGTATGTGCGGGGCGGGAGGGAGGGAGGGAGGGAGGGAGGGACAGACATACACACGTGTAATAACCGGGATTCGAATTTGGATCTCCTGTGTGAAGGTCCAAAATCTTAACCACTTAGGGAGAGATTATACTTTTGAGGCCACCAGTCAGGGGCTCTGATCTGCTCTGCTGAAACACACACACACGCACACGCACACACGCGCGCACACACACACGCGCACGCACACACACACACACACACACACACACACACACACACACACACACACACACACACACACACACACACACACACACACAACACACTAATACAATAATGGAACTATGAGCCTTGCATACGCCTGCAAGGGCATCAAGGCTAATGTGTTTTATAAAACGCATTAAAAGAGATAAGCATGGATAGAGCATAAGATATAAGAAGATAATGTGAAAAGGTCATAACTTAAAAGTCTATTTTCAGAAGAAGATTTAAAAGACGATAGCACTGACTTTGCTGAAATTAGATCCTCAGGCACGGGTGTTCCAAAGCTTTTATTTTGATGCCTAGATCCAGTAGGAGCTCAGTGGAAATTGACTGTTCAATTGGTGGAAAAAGTGTGCAAAAAAAACAACAACAAATAGGCTGACATTCATACAAACAACGGAACTGTGATGAAAGTAAGCTTTCACCAAAGCTCCATATATGGAGACAACAAATACTGGTATATCTATTGCTGACATTGCCGTGGTGTATGAGAGAGGTTATTCTTTACAACCCAGATATTCCCAGTGTTACCTTGTATTTGTAATGCGAGTGAGAGAGAGCGAGTGCACTTTCCGGCAGTGGCAACTACCACAGAACAGCTGTGTTTTATGCGGCAACCAAAACCCTTACCCTAACCCTACCCAGTAAACATGGTCAGGTCCGGTCTGGCCAAACTACCGTAAATCAATCATAACTAGTCAGATCTGGCCCAGAAGAGCTTAGCTATAGCTTTAATATATCAATTTTTGAAAACGTCCTGGGAATAAGGTAAAGATCATCCCAAATGGGCGGTGAACTGGCCTAGTCTTGAAAGTCACAGGAGAGTGACTCCAGTGATCATCCTAACATCACTGGACTCTAGTGATGTTTAAGACATGTCCAGATCACAACCCATAAGGGGATGATCTTTATCTGTCATTCCAGGATGTCTTCACAAATTGAAAATAATAAAGCAATGGCTAAGCTATTCTGGACCAGATCTGACTAATTCTGATTGATTTAAGTTAGTTGGGCCTCAATCTGACTCTCTCTGATTCATCCAGGGACGTCCGTCTTTAGTGGTCAAGATTTGTGTTGGTTGAAATCAGGTGATCTTCTGGGAGAGATTTGACTAGTCTTGGATTTCCTTGATCTGGACACAATCAAGACGTCACTAATTTGTCACATTTGTAGATAACCTTAAAGGTAGGGGAAGTGATTTCACTTTTGTCAGATATCATCCAAAAATATATATACCGGTATATCTATTAAAATATATATATATATATATATATATATATATATATATATATATATATATATATATATATATATTAGGGGTGGGACTCGATTAAAAATTTTGATCTAATTAATTAGAGGCTCAATAATTAATTAATCTCAATTAATCTCATTTTAATCGCATATTATTATTTACCTGAGAAAAGTGAGAAAGCACATTTTTGAACTGAATTTGATATTATGAGTGAAGCAATGAACTGAATGAGTGAAGCAATGAACTGAATACTAGGCCTGTGAATCTGTGGGTGTCCCACGATACAATTCAGTATCAATTTTCTGGGTCACGATTCGATCCAAAAACTAGATTTCTAGATTTTTTTTTTTTAATTCTCGATTCAAAAAGATTCCCCAATTCCAAAGCTTTCCTCTTTTCTTTTTTTCTTCTTCTTATTTACCAAATTCAAGTACAAACGTTAGCATTTCTCAGTCAGTCCAGTACAATAATTGACTCTGGGGCAAAATAAATAAAATACTGGTACTTGGAAGACTAGCTGGTAAGAAAGGCAGCACGTGCCACACACACAGCGCTGATTGTTCTGGAGCATACATTTGCGTACATTTAGCAGTCATTATTATCATGCAATTAGCGTCAGATAAACACAGTGAAGTGAACTACTCTGAACTAGGCTACTATGATCAAACCGCTCACGGAGGATTTGTTTGCCCAAAGCCCACGTCAGTTGATCATCTGAGCGCACACACACACACACACACACACACACACACACACACACACACACACACACACACACACACACACACACACACACACACGGCTACAGCCAATATGAACTCGACTCCAGCTGCACTGATGAGCGCCGGTCGCCAACTCCAGTCTGTCCCTATTCAAGCCATTGAATGTCGGACACCTCAACGTCGCTCTGGTACTAGCCAGAATGCAGAAAGACTTACCCAAGCTCCCTTCTCTTCACGGGGTTAGTCCAATGGTGGCTCTTCTACATAGATTTCTACGAAACGGGGACAGTAAATACACTAGCTCCAACATGTTGGATGTGATTTGAGGCTCGAACTGCTGCGATGGTATGCACATTCTTTGTTGCATAAACTGCCTTTTTGTCCACGCTTCCATCCGTTCTTTGCTTAAATCTAAATTTGCCATCAACGGGGCCGAGTAATGCTTGCTCATCTGGTTTGTCGTTCATGTTGTGAGTTGTTTTGTTTTGTTTTTGCTGCGGGGGAAGAGGAGGCGGACGGAGCTTTAGAGTATAGACTGAGTTACGTTTACTCCATAGAGCTAGTAGACCAATGGCGATTCTTCTACATTGACTTCAACTGCAGTTTGTCCCTATTCAGGCCATTTGAACAGCGCTCAAGCGCTCAGTTTCTGACTCCTCAATGTCGTGACTCCGGGTGGACTGCCGCTTCCGTGTGCGTTAGCATATTGGGTAGGTGTGAAACGGTGATACAGTGAGAAACGTTCCACTTCAATGGTGTGAATGGGCCATCAGTGACAAACGTTCCGTTCCAATGGTGGATAAAGAAAAGGTGCGAATAAATGCGTTATTTTTTATAACGCGCTATATTTTCTGTAATTAATTAGTCTCAATTAACGCGCTAAAGTCCCGGCCTTAATATATATATATATATATATATATATATATATATATATATATATATATATATATATATATATATATATATATATATATATATATATATATATATATCTGTTAAAATGCTCTATTGTAAGGTGTGCAAACCATATATGGAGTTTCCCCCTCCCCCACGCTACCAAAGGAGCTAATAAAAGTTCCCCAGGTGGAGGGTGAATTCTCCTCCAATCAGGATCGAGCAGCAGGTTCACATAGTGTAGCTACTCTTGGGCGCCCCTAGTGCACCAGGCTGGTACTACACGATGAATTTCAAATCACTTACCATACCTTTAACCAAACCTTTACCATAACCTCCTAACCAAACAAAGCCCTTCCCCTAACCACAACAAGCTTCACTTTCAGAGTAACGGGTATATTTTGGCTCTAGAATCTTGCTTGACATGCCATACCTCTGAGCTACTGACGAATTAATGTACATTCAGAAGCTTCTCGGGGTGATCAAATGATGGATCAATAAATTATAAGAAAAGGCCCTCCAGCACAAGCAACTTCCATCTGCTTTTGTCGTTCCCTGTCCCTGCTAAGGGCCCCAACATCATAATTGGAACAGTAACTCATGTCCAAACATAATAATAAACACAGAGAGAGAGAAAGCTAGGTAAAGAAGGAGGGGAACCGTGCAGTAGAAGTACCCCCTGTGATTCAGTTATCTATTCTTTAGCAGCTCATCATTCTTGGAACTGTTATGAGCCCATCTTGCTGTTCAACTAAACACAAAACTGTGTACATGGTGTGAACATTTTTCACAGAACATGATCCAGCATTGTGTGTGTGTGTGTGTGTGTGTGTGTGTGTGTGTGTGTGTGTGTGTGTGTGTGTGTGTGTGTGTGTGTGTGTGTGTGTGTGTGTGTGTGTGTGTGTGTGTGTGTTCTTGTGTGAGTATGAGTGTGCATGTGCGTGTGTAAGCTCATCTAATGCCACTCAGCGCACACTATTATGTGACATCTGAACCGTGCTTTGAAGCCACACGTCTCTTGCGTGCCGTCTATGTCTCTCTCCCCCCAACGACACGCACACCTTGACGGACAAGCCTTGTGATTATCTCAGAGCGGTGACAGCTGCGCTAGACAACACACTGTAATACCAAGTGTGGTTTTATTGCTGCCAACTTTTGATTGGCGCACACACACACACACACACACACACACACACACACACACAGGGGAAATGGATGATTCGGAGGTGAATAAAAAACAACATCTATGTTAAGAACAATATACAAGCACAGGGGACGACATCTACACTCTCCACACACACCTCTTCAGTCCCCTATGACAGGGTTTTTCAACCTTTTTGATGCCAGGGCCCACCATTTATTCAGCAGGACGTTTTAGCCCCACAGACCTCAAAACTAACTAAAGAGTTAAATCTGGTTAACTAACTTAGCTGAGGACCACCTGGAACCCTCTCAAGGACCACTGATGGTCCCTGGACCACCTGTTGAAAACCCCTGGCCCATGAGATCAGTTCCAAGATATCTCCAGTCTTCCATCTCCACAGCAACATTAGCAACTTCCTGCTGTGGGATCTCGAGGGATTCCCTGGCCTGTGTGGAGATACTGTAGCACAGGGGGGGCCACAGTTTTTTTTTACTTGATAGCTACTTTCAAAATGACCAGCTCAACAGGATCTATTAAATGTATTATGCCATTGTTGAAAATAGTTTAAATGTGAAACATCAGACCTTATTTGGTAGGGTTTTTGGATTTTATCTGTAATGGTACTGACGTTTGTGCACAGCAAGACTCTTGAAAACTAAATATTGCATTGTGGGTTTGAACTGACAGGCCCTTTTATGGCAAACAATCAAGTTGCAGATGCCAAAAATCTAGTTATTTAATACTTTTGAGAGGAATGACATTATCTACTGGTAGATCATAATCTACCTTTTGGGCACCGCTGCTCATGAGGCATCCGTAGAATCCCTGCACCACCTTAGCTGGCGCCTTCCCATGCCAAGGAGAAGTGCTTCTGCTCTGAGTCTCTCACATTATTATTGTTCTTCAATTCAACAGACAACACTGAGCGCTCACGTGCTGTTCATGCAGCCTGAAAATCGTTGGTGCGCAAATAAGTGCTCTTTATGTGTGCAACATGTCATCTGTTTTAAAATATTGCACAGTGACAACTAAGGTCTCTGTAATGATTAGGCTGTAGGCCTAACGGTACTACAAAACTAACTAAAATGAAGCGATTAAAATAGTTAAAGCTGGGCTGTACTTTCCGGGTTATAAAGCGCACCTGAATATAGGCCGCATCGGCCAAATTTAGCGAAAAAATCAATTGTGTAAATATACAAGACGCACTGGCCTATTAGCCGCGGGTGTTTTAATGCTTAATTACCATATGTAAGGGTTCTTGCACAGATGAGATTGTCGGCAACGAAATGCTGTTTGAGAAGCATCCTTTTTATTATTTAAACGACTACAGAACTGCACGTGCTGTATGTAATTAACGCTAGAGCCATAGACCAGGGACGGATCTAGGCATAGACATGGGGGGGGGGGAATGCCCTCTAGACGCCCTGACTGCCCCACCAAACATGACGGAGTGCAAACAATGAAAACTTCAAAGATATTTCAAATCAAATGCTTATAGCGGTAGTTAAACATTGACTAACTACAATTTTCGGCTGCCCCCCGATTGAGAAATATTACATCCAGGCCTGGCCATAGAGTGTAGCCGGAGATACGCAACTCCGATCACTTCATGAAACCAAATGAGCGCTTGCGGGTCCATTTGGTTCATGAAAAAGGTAGCCTACCGTACATCTGGTTAACCAACTGTCCACCATTTAGCTGGGGACCACCAGGAATCCTCTCAATGTTTAAGACGCTCGACGAGGCGTCTTTATTGCCGCCTCCACGGACCCCCTCCTATTCCTGATCGCGCTGCTGCTGCTGCTGCTGCTGCCGCCAGCCTTTCTAAACCCGTTCGTGGATGTTTTGACACTTTTCCACGCAGTCAGGATCCACTGGCAGACTTGAGAAAAAGTTGCTTTCAGCATGTTGCTCGCGCTGGTGGTCCGCGCGCTGGCGCCGCGGTCCGCGGAGCTCATGGCGTCTCCGCCGCGCTGGCGTTCCTCGCGTTGGTCCGCCGTCTAACCATTGATTCATTGATCCCAAGGCTACGTGCAGCAGATAGATTTCCTTATTTTTCAACCAGCTCGACTGACTTTAGCTGCGTTATATGTACTTCTTCGTTTGCTTTCCATGATGCATTTAGTAGTGTCTGTCTTAGCGAACTGCCTGTGCCCTGTCCCCCTACATTTCCTGCTCGGGCCGGCTTAAAGTTGGGGTGCATACCGTGCATTTAGACTTAGAACGCCCTATAGTGTTTGTTAGCCGTAAACATCCATACATTGGCCGCACCGCTGAATAAGCCGCAGGGTCCAAAGCACGGGAAAAAAGTCGCGGCTTATAACCCGGAAAGTACGGTAGTTAAAGCTGGGCTGATAGTGTTTGTGCTGTACTAAATTATCTAAAATAGAGGTATTTATAATCATTCAAGCTGGGCTGTTGCCTGATGTTTATGCTGTACTATATACTGTATCTATTACTACAAAACAATCTGAAGATAAAGAAGTCAATGTACAAGAGCCGCCATTGGACTGACCCCATGAAGACAAAAGAGTTCATGACGGCATAACTCTGTCTATACTCAAGGCTACATGTCTGGCACGACGTGGTGGTGGTGGTGGTGGTGTGGTGTTGCACATCGTATGATTTATCCTACTAAAAATGCACCTCGTCTCTGAAGGAAGGAGGGCATGTACGTGTCTCTAATGTCTGTAATCCACCCGACTTGAGAAACATTCGCCCTGGCGACTACAAATTTCACACACATTGTTTCCACACCACCACAGGGACTGGGAGTGCACTGCCTGGCCGAGTGTGTGAGAAACAATGTTGTCCAAAAGCACCACAAAAGCCTCTGGCCAGGCTCTGCCAGTGGACCCTATGAGCCTATACCTGTATTCAACCAGCCGATGCCATTGATTGCCATGACAACCCAACACATCTACCACTTAATTTTAGGCAGTCCTCTATTCGCAGCACTCTTCAGACAGGCAGACAGACAGATACAGAGATATTCACCCTTTTACGCACAATGCACCCGTTTAAAAGCACACCGAACAAAGGCAACCATGCATGGAAACAACCTGCTCACCGTCTTGCTCAAGAACACTTCAACATACTGCAGAATCCAGGAAGAATCAGGGATCAAACCAGGCACCTTTCAGTTCATTTACCTTTTGTGTGTACTTTTTCCCTTTTTGTATTATATTTTATGTGATTTCCACATCAATGAGGTAATACTCACATCTGAGTTCTTTCCAGAATACTTTGAGCAATACATTTCATGTGTCCTGTTGTTGTAGTCATGCCAGCCCCACAGTTCAATGGACCAGCCCCATGGCTGGCCCTGGGGGAGAATGCAAGGTTTACTTCAGTCTTCTTTCTCTGTTGCCATTGCAATTGCTTGTTGTCCAATTACAATGGTGTCTGCCATCCACACACTCCACAACTCAAAGCACTCCATGGAGAAAGACTATGTTTGGGTCATCGAGGAGTTAGAAACAAAACAGAACTGTTTATTTGCATCGAAATACAAAGAACCACTGTTGTCGATGGTGTCCCCTTTTCTTATTTGTGTCTTAAGTGTGTCTATAATGTGTACACAGAGTACAAAGTAATTGATTTTCTTGACTTAATATACTGTATAATATAGAGCTATTTTATTGGTACTCGTTATAGTGGTTGTTCAGTAACAGGAGTGTCCATGTCTCTAGCTCTCTCTCTTTATTTTCAGGTGGGCTTCCAATGTTATGCAACATGGAGAACTCAAGGCGGGATACAGATTAAACAAATTGGAAGTGATGATGGCACAAAGTAATTAGCAGACAAAGTGTGACTGGAATGGTACTGCATTAAACATGAAGCTGATAGGCTTAACTTTTGCAACCCACCTGAAAAAAAGTATTTTCTTGAGCGGGAGATAAAGAGACTTACAACGATCTACACAAATGATTAATATGAGAATAGTGAGGGGGATTTGTTTTATCTACCAATCAATCAATCATTCAATCAATCAATACCAGGGCTGCCCACACTTTTTTGACTTGAGAGTTACTTTCAAAATGACCGGCTCAACAAGATCTACACATTAAAAAATCTATTTCAAGGCCCCCAAGAAAATTTGACTTTGAAATAGTGGTGATGGTGGTGGTTTTACTTACTGTTTTGTATTGTTTAAGAATAATGCTATATTTTATCATGAAAAATGGAAGGGGTAATTGAAAGGTTTTCTTGTATATGCTACTACTGACGTTTGAAAACAGCATTTGAGGTTTGAGTTGAGACAGTTTGTGATGTTTAGATTTAGGCCTAGATTTTCGTCACCTAGATTTTCGTCACCCCTTATCCCTTAACTTCTTTGCCTTTTTAAACTATTTAAAAAACATTTTTTCGGTAGTTCAAATGGCCAGTCTACAAGCTCACAACGTGTTAATAGATTGACATGTTGAAATATTCCAAAAAGTTTTTCAAAATAGTAAAAAAGAAATAAGGGATTTGGGATAAGGGGGTTAGCATGTAACAAAAATGGAGCCGTTAGTCTCTTGCACCCAAAGCTAACAAGTTTCACACTTTTGTCCACAATTGGGAAAGAGAACTGTCAAAACGTTGGTCAAAATAACAATTATTCTCCATTTTCTAATTGTGTGGACGCCTGAAATTATGTCATTCAAATGTTAAATATAATTTAACAGATCTATACGTTTTAGGGGACTGTAATGTGATCTACCTGCATGACCTGTGTGATCTACTGGTAGATCACGATCTACCTTTTGGGCAGCCCTGATCAATACCATTAACATGATCAAAAACATATATTGAAAGTAAATTCCCTGAGAAACAGCTCAAGGACAAAGGTGGTGTACTAACTGTTGGTAATGTCATCAATGCAGAGCACCATGTAACTACTGTCGATCTGCACTCAGTTGAGTAACAACTTGCACATTGCGTATCAGCATACCTCACCATTACATCATGACCTAAACTGACCGACAACTACGAACCGATCAGCAGCTATAACAATATATAGGCCTGAAATATTCCTTATCAGGTCTACAATCTATAATCAATGCAGAGCAGAGTAATAGCACATCTATCGGTAAATAGTTTATCACCTCTGAAAACTTATGCTAGTGTGGGTTGGAAAAGAGATAGTGATTGGCTCTGACTTTTAACTGTTGTCCATGTCATGTTCACTACCCTCAAGATGAGAAACGTAAAAGTAGCTAAAATATTAAATTTAAACCGTATAGTATTATGAGAATAAAAAGCTTCACACCAGCATTGCTGCTCCCAAATGCAATTTCATCTGGTAAATTGCATTCAGGAGCACTGGTGTGCAGATTTGTATAAGGCACACAAGCTTCTAAATGGATTGTAGAATTGCAAAATGCAATTCACTAGTTACCACAGGTCTGAAAAACTTACTATATGTTTTTTTTTGGCACTTTGGTCATTAGACAGGGAAAACCGTATAACCGTCCACCAAAAGGGTGCACCAAACTGTTTTACTGTGATAGCTATGCATTTTTTTCCTGTAAAATACATTCTTAGGCTACAAAGTGCATAAAAACATATTAAAAGGCAACATTTATATGTTGCAATGGAATTTGAATGCACGGTGAATCCCCTTTAAAGATGGACTCCAATGATTTTCATCTTCTTCCAGTTTTTCATTTATTTATGAGGTCGCAGTACTTCATTAGACCTCCTGGGATCGTTTTTCATCTGAAATTGTCTTCTCTTTGTATTTGGCGTTTCTTTCTGGGGGTGGGGACCAGTAAGGTCACACAGACGAACGGGGTAAACACTGATCTAGTGACGTATTACTATCGCGCGCATCTACGCACCTCCCCCCATTTTCATGTTTTTGTATCATGACAATCATGCCCTTTGTGGGTGGAGCTGCCACACATGAGTTTGAAGAGGGAAGTGGCAGGTTGCTGTCTGTGCCTAACAGCTGTCTACTGTCATTTCACACACTACCAGTTCACAACAGAAAACTATTAGATTGTTTTTCGTTAGCCAGGAAAAAGGGAGATTTCTCGTCGGGTTCTGCTGGCACTGTGCATTCCAAGGATTACGCTGCCCACAGAGCCTATATAGACTGAGTTACGACAACTCGGTTCACTTCATGGGGCCAGTCCAATGGCGGCTCTTCTACATAGATTTCCATTGAGAATGGGGACAACACATGGGCCTTTTAGTTTCTGACATCTCAATGTTACAACCCCTCTACAAGATGGCCTGCTGCGTGCTGCTGGATCTCAGCCAACAAAAACATCATTTTAACAAATACTGTACATAATAATAATAATAATAATACCTGATGATCATGTTTTAGGAAGGAAAAAAAATACATGGCACGTGGCAAGTGCTTAGTGACTAGGTAGTTGATTTCCGCATAATTGTCGCATGATGTGAAAATGCTCTGCCACCTACTGCTTAATTATCCGAGGACCTCGGGGCACCGAGATCATCAGCATCCTGTGATCCCAGTGCAAGCGGTGGAGTAGAAGCGTTGATGAAGTCTTTATAGGTAACATGGAGTTAACGCATGAAGCGCTTCATTGTGCAATGTGAGCACAAACTTAAAATTAGATTTGACCGCAACAGCAAGCTGGTGTACTGAGGATAGAATTGATGTCAAATGTTGTTGTTTTTTTTGGAGAGGATTCTAGACATCACAATATAATATACTCACTATCTCTGTTTGGGAGCCAGAGGGCTCCCAAACAGGGATTTTTTTTTCTTTTTGGCTGCGTGCCACAGATTGAGAACCCACTCAGCAGGACCAGAGAGCCGAGTACACACCCAGGGCACACACCCAGTCCAGCCGTGGTCCATGCTGTGAAACAGTAATTATCATTCATTTTTTAGTTAGTGCAACCACTTGATTATGGAGCATTGTGTGCCAATCCCTCTCTGTCTGAGAACGAAAATCATGGTTCACGGTAAATCTGCTATTTCTCAACTGTTTCGGACGCGGAGTGGCTGGCTTGAACCACCACCCTGGGCAAGTTCCGATGGGTCTGGAAGATCCCATCAGGTCGAAAAGTGGGTTAGTCTAAGACCTGGCTAAGATTTGTATGCACTTCATTTAGGAGAGAATATCTAAACTGTTCTTGGCTAATATGGCCGCTGCAAACAACATGAGAACTGTGACTAAGCCTCTATCCGGGACGAAATACCCGGAAATGACCACACCCCTTTTAAAATTACCCCTATTTCAAACATGGCTCTAACTTACAAACCGTTGCAGCTACAGATTTTCTGAGGTGGTCAAAATGTTCAGAATACTCATGTTTGTGGTATCTGTGCCTGAGTCAGCAACACTCCATAGTCTTCATAGTGGCCAAATCCAATATGGCCACCAGCCCGCCACCTGAAAAAGTGTTTTATCTAGAACGTCTGAACCAGATGAGCTATGAATGCAAACCTTGTGTCTAAATCATGTGTTTTGACAATTAGAAACATGCTGGGGTGCTTATCTTTATGAATGGGTGTGGCTAAACATCTATTTTGCATATTTCAAAGATGGCGACCATCTGACAATCTGTTTTGCTTATGTTACTTTTGTCATTATTAGTAAACTCGCTGTCAATTGTGTGTTTTTGAGCATTAGAAGCACATTGGAATGGATTTTTTTTTATACCACAATAACATAAATGACACACAACCAACCACAGGGAGAAGCCTTTTCTTGTCAGGTCACAATTCTATTATATCAAGCGACAGAATCCAGATAACTAAAGATAACTAAAATAAATAAAAAGGCCGCAGCAAATGTGGAAAGAGGTGGAGGTCGGGCAAATGATTAAACGTCGCAGTAAAGAAGTAAAAAATCATGGAAGATAGTTAAAAGTTGCGGCAGATAAATAAAAGTCGTGGCTAGTGGCGGATATTGCTTGCAATCTCACGATAGATACAGTATGTATAGATATGATACAGAGACCACTATACGATATGTATGGATTTATCGATATATATCAATTATACGTTTATTAAAAATAATGACCATGTTGCACAAATAGAATAAAACACTTCCGGGCTCAAGGAGATCTTTAAATTCCAAACATCTTAACAAGGTCTCTGGGAGTGTTTTACAACTGCCAAGTTGGGCTTTGATAACAAGGTACGTTTGTGAACACTGATCACCAGATAATTCAGGATATATTGATAGTTTTCAGTTTTGTAATTAAATAATCTCAACCAATCGCTTACCAATATTTGACCTGAGAAGTATTTTTGGTCAATTAAAACAGACTGGTATATAGCATATCAATGAGTGAGTTTTCTTAAATACAATAACTAATCGTCTGACTGGTGGGGACTGTCTGAAGTCCCAGAGATCCTATACTATATGTGTCATTACTCTGAACATGCACTGGAATTCCACCAGCAGCATAACGGTTGCCACTTTTTTTAAGCACTGTGTCCACACTGTGACATGTTGAGGGTTAGAGATAGGATTGGCAGGTTGAAATTTGTCCAGTAAAAAAGGTTCTGTGCTGTAAAATCTATGCATGATTAAATGAATTAATTATTTTAATTGCATCATTTTTTTCTGTAATTAATTCATTTCAATTAATCAGTTCAATCAGATAAAAGGAGCAGGAGGAGGAGCAGGAGGAGCAGCAGGAGGAGCAGGAGGAGCAGCAGGAGGAGGAGCAGCAGGAGGAGCAGGAGGAGGAGCAGGAGGAGCAGGGGGAGGAGCAGGAGGAGGAGCAGGAGGAGCAGGGGGAGGAGCAGGAGGAGGAGCAGGAGGAGGAGCAGGTGGAGCAGGAGGATGAGCAGGAGGATGAGCAGGAGGAGCAGGAGGGGGAGCAGGAGGAGCACCAGGAGGAGCAGGAGGAGCAGGATGAGCAGGAGGAGCAGGAGGAGGAGCAGGAGGAGGAGCAGGAGGAGGAGCAGGAGGAGCAGGAGGAGGAGCAGGAGGAGCAGGAGGATGAGCAGGAGGAGCAGGAGGAAGAGGAGGAGGAGCAGGAGGAGGAGCAGGAGGAGGAGCAGCAGGAGGAGGAGCAGGAGGAGCAGGAGGAGGAGCAGGAGGAGCAGGAGGAGCAGGAGGAGGAGCAGCAGGAGGAGGAGCAGGAGGAGCAGGAGGAGGAGCAGGAGGAGCAGGAGGAGCAGGAGGATGAGCAGGAGGAGCAGGAGCAGGAGGATGAGCAGGAGGAGCAGGAGCAGGAGCAGGAGGAGGAGCAGGAGGAGGAGCAGGAGGAGCAGGAGGATGAGCAGGAGGAGGAGCAGGAGGAGGAGCAGGAGGAGGAGCAGGAGGAGCAGGAGGAGCAGGAGCAGGAGGAGCAGGAGGAGCAGGAGGAGCAGGAGGAGGAGCAGGAGGAGGAGCAGGAGGAGGAGCAGGAGGAGCAGGAGGAGCAGGAGGAGGAGCAGGAGGAGGAGCAGGAGGATGAGCAGGAGGAGCAGGAGGAGCAGGAGGAGGAGCAGGAGGAGCAGGAGGAGAGGGAGGAGGAGCAGGAGGAGCAGGAGGAGGAGCAGGAGGAGCAGGAGGATGAGCAGGAGGAGGAGCAGGAGGAGCAGGAGGAGCAGGAGGAGGAGCAGGAGGAGCAGGAGGAGCAGGAGGAGGAGCAGGAGGAGCAGGAGGAGAGGGAGGAGGAGCAGGAGGAGGAGCAGGAGGAGCAGGAGGAGGAGCAGGAGGAGCAGGAGGATGAGCAGGAGGAGCAGGAGGAGCAGGAGGATGAGCAGGAGGAGCAGGAGGAGCAGGAGGAGCAGGAGGAGGAGCAGGAGGAGGAGCAGGAGGATGAGCAGGAGGAGCAGGAGGAGCAGGAGGAGGAGCAGGAGGAGCAGGAGGAGAGGAGGAGGAGCAGGAGGAGGAGCAGGAGGAGCAGGAGGAGGAGCAGGAGGAGCAGGAGGATGAGCAGGAGGATGAGCAGGAGGAGGAGCAGGAGGAGCAGGAGGAGCAGGAGGAGGAGCAGGAGGAGCAGGAGGAGCAGGAGGAGCAGGAGGAGGAGCAGGAGGAGCAGGAGGAGAGGGAGGAGGAGCAGGAGGAGGAGCAGGAGGAGCAGGAGGAGGAGCAGGAGGAGCAGGAGGATGAGCAGGAGGAGCAGGAGGAGCAGGAGGATGAGCAGGAGGAGCAGGAGGAGCAGGAGGAGCAGGAGGAGCAGGAGGATGAGCAGGAGGATGAGCAGGAGGAGGAGCAGGAGGAGGAGCAGGAGCAGGAGGAGGAGCAGGAGGAGCAGGAGGAGCAGGAGGAGGAGCAGGAGGAGGAGCAGGAGGAGCAGGAGGAGCAGGAGGAGGAGCAGCAGGAGGAGGAGCAGGAGGAGCAGGAGGATGAGCAGGAGGAGCAGGAGGAGCAGGAGGATGAGCAGGAGGAGCAGGAGCAGGAGGATGAGCAGGAGGAGCAGGAGCAGGAGCAGGAGGAGGAGCAGGAGGAGGAGCAGGAGGAGCAGGAGGATGAGCAGGAGGAGGAGCAGGAGGAGGAGCAGGAGGAGCAGGAGGAGCAGGAGGAGCAGGAGGAGCAGGAGGAGCAGGTGGAGGAGCAGGAGGAGGAGCAGGAGGAGGAGCAGGAGGAGCAGGAGGAGCAGGAGGAGGAGCAGGAGGAGGAGCAGGAGGAGGAGCAGGAGGATGAGCAGGAGGAGCAGGAGGAGCAGGAGGAGGAGCAGGAGGAGCAGGAGGAGGAGCAGGAGGAGCAGGAGGATGAGCAGGAGGAGGAGCAGGAGGAGCAGGAGGAGCAGGAGGAGGAGCAGGAGGAGCAGGAGGAGCAGGAGGAGCAGGAGGAGGAGCAGGAGGAGCAGGAGGAGAGGGAGGAGGAGCAGGAGGAGGAGCAGGAGGAGCAGGAGGAGCAGGAGGATGAGCAGGAGGAGCAGGAGGAGCAGGAGGATGAGCAGGAGGAGCAGGAGGAGCAGGAGGAGCAGGAGGAGGAGCAGGAGGAGGAGCAGGAGGAGGAGCAGGAGGATGAGCAGGAGGAGCAGGAGGTGCAGGAGGAGGAGCAGGAGGAGCAGGAGGAGAGGGAGGAGGAGCAGGAGGAGGAGCAGGAGGAGCAGGAGGAGGAGCAGGAGGAGCAGGAGGATGAGCAGGAGGATGAGCAGGAGGAGGAGCAGGAGGAGCAGGAGGAGCAGGAGGAGGAGCAGGAGGAGCAGGAGGAGCAGGAGGAGCAGGAGGAGGAGCAGGAGGAGCAGGAGGAGCGGGAGGAGGAGCAGGAGGAGGAGCAGGAGGAGCAGGAGGAGGAGCAGGAGGAGCAGGAGGATGAGCAGGAGGAGCAGGAGGAGCAGGAGGATGAGCAGGAGGAGCAGGAGGAGCAGGAGGATGAGCAGGAGGATGAGCAGGAGGAGGAGCAGGAGGAGGAGCAGGAGGAGGAGCAGGAGGAGCAGGAGGAGCAGGAGGAGGAGCAGGAGGAGGAGCAGGAGGAGCAGGAGGATGAGCAGGAGGAGGAGCAGGAGGAGGAGCAGGAGGAGCAGGAGGAGGAGCAGGAGGAGCAGGAGGATGAGCAGGAGGAGCAGGAGCAGGAGGAGCAGGAGGAGGAGCAGGAGGAGCAGGAGGAGGAGCAGGAGGATGAGCAGCAGGAGGAGCAGGAGGAGGAGCAGGAGGAGGAGCAGGAGCAGGAGGAGCAGGAGGAGGAGCAGGAGGAGGAGCAGGAGGATGAGCAGGAGGAGCAGGAGGAGCAGGAGGAGGAGCAGGAGGAGCAGGAGGAGAGGGAGGAGGAGCAGGAGGAGCAGGAGGAGGAGCAGGAGGAGCAGGAGGATGAGCAGGAGGAGCAGGAGGATGAGCAGGAGGAGCAGGAGGAGCAGGAGGAGGAGCAGGAGGAGGAGCAGGAGGAGGAGCAGGAGGAGCAGGAGGAGCAGGAGGAGGAGCAGGAGGAGCAGGAGGAGGAGCAGGAGGAGCAGGAGGAGGAGCAGGAGGAGGAGCAGGAGGAGCAGGAGGATGAGCAGGATGAGGAGCAGGAGGAGGAGCAGGAGGATGAGCAGGAGGAGGAGCAGGAGGAGGAGCAGGAGGAGCAGGAGGAGGAGCAGGAGGAGCAGGAGGATGAGCAGGAGGAGCAGGAGGAGGAGCAGGAGGAGGAGCAGGAGGAGGAGCAGGAGGAGGAGCAGGAGGAGCAGGAGGAGGAGCAAGAGGATTAGCAGGATTAGCAGGA
This sequence comes from Benthosema pterotum, assembly GCA_039105355.1. Taxonomy (NCBI): domain Eukaryota; kingdom Metazoa; phylum Chordata; class Actinopteri; order Myctophiformes; family Myctophidae; genus Benthosema; species Benthosema pterotum. The sequence goes on from CM076969.1 coordinate 43,437,540, forward strand.
GGAGCAGGAGGAGAGCAGGAGGATGAGCAGGAGGATGAGCAGGAGGAGGAGCAGGAGGAGGAGCAGGAGCAGGAGGAGGAGCAGGAGGAGCAGGAGGAGGAGCAGGAGGAGCAGGAGGAGGAGGAGGGTGTGGCAGTACGCTAAACAACAACAGGCAGGCAGTAGCTGCCATGTAAAGCCTGAAAAGATCAACTCAGATATCCTTTGGCCAAGTGTGTTTGTCTTATCTCTAGAGAAAAACTTTACTTAACTTTGGAATTGGTACATTTCAAGTACAACTATACCAAAACTGTTGGACAATGCCATAGAGCATTACACTTACAGTATGTTATTAAAATAGATCATCCGAACTTTTTGAGACTTATAGAAATATACACTGTGTGTGTGTGTGTGTGTGTGTGTGTGTGTGTGTGTGTGTGTGTGTGTGGTGTGTGTGTGTGTGTGTGTGTGTGTGTGTGTGTGTGTGTGTGTGTGTGTGTGTTAGAGCTGGGGTCGGGCCGACTTTTTTCAGCCCGACCCTACCCTAGGGTAGGTCGGGCTAGGGCCAGCCCGGCCCTAGCCCGACCATTATTATTAAAATATATGCGCCCGGCCCGACAACCCGACACCCTTTTTTTAAATAAAATTAAAGTTGTAAAATAATATTATATATAAATATAATAAATAACAGCAAGATAGCCCAGCCCGAACCCGTCCGAAAACCCGACCACCAATTAAGCAAATGAGCCCTACCCTACCCGGCCTGTCGGGTACCCGACGGGTCGGGTCGGGTTTCGGTCGGGTTTCCCACCTCTAGTGTGTGTGTGTGTGTGTGTGTGTGTGTGTGTGTGTGTGTGGTTCGCAGCAGTCGTATTAGCCAAAAACAGTTGAGATATTCTCTCCTAAAATGAAGTGCATACAAATCTTAGCCAGGTCCTAGGAATCAAAAGGACGAAGCATAACAGGGCTGGACTGTCTGCAGGAAGTACTAGGCATATACCCGGTGGGCTACCTCTCTGGTGGGCCAGTCTGGGCAAAATGTTAATTGATAATTGGTCTGTGTCATTTATGTTATTGTGGTGTTGTTGAGGACTTGTACTGCACCCCCAACCTGCAAAGTCAGGAGAGTATCTGTACACTGGTTGTAAAACACTTTTTCAGGTGGCGGGCTGGCGGCCATATTTGATTTGGCCACTATGAAGACTATGGAGTGTTGCTGACTCAGGCACGGATACCACAAACATGAGTATTCTGAACATTTTGAGCACCTCAGAAAATCTGTAGCTGCAACGGTTTGTATAGAGCCATGTTTGAATTAGGGGTCATTTTAAAAGGGGTGTGGTCATTTCAGGGTATTTCGTCCCGGATAGAGGCTTAGTCACAGTTCCCATGTTGTTCGCAGCGGCCATATTAGCCAAGAACAGTTGAGATATTCTCTCCTAAATGAAGTGTATACAAATCTTAGCCAGGTCCTAGACTAGGTGGGGTGACATCGGCCAAAAATATAAAAATAGTTCACATTTTTGAGTGATCCTCAGGCGATAGTGGGCAATTTAGCTGATAGCCAATGAAATTCAAGCAATGTTCGTCATTGGTGTCTCGCTGTTAAAAACGGTTCAACCTCCCATTAGTCCAAACAATACTAACCCTATGCCTAAAGCCTAAATGTAAACATGACAGCAAGCATGGGAGTGGCACATGTTCGCCAACCTTAATGCATTCAGACTAATGGTACTTTGGATCTATGGGACATAAAAGGCCCTGTTAAGTGCAGATAGCCAAAACCAGAATGGATTTGTCACTCAGAAAAATGGTTAGGGTTAACTCTAATCCTAAACCTAACCCTTGCACAACGAAAAGCTGTCTTGTTGTCAAATGATATGAGCAGCATTTGCGCTACTTTTCTCTATTATCTCAAAGCTTGCTTTAGTGGCAGCTTATCATATTCTGCTAAAGTGGTTTGTTTGTTTGCGAATGCCAGAAAGAGTCTATTCTGTGTTTGTGCATGCCAGAGGGCTTGCATCAGATGTTTAAAGCAAGGCCTCCTCTAGATAAATCATCGCATTCATGCAATTCGGTTAAGAATGAAACTGGCTAATGTACGTTGTATAACCGCAGACAGACTGAAATGCTCAGCAGGCCGATGTGCAGATGCGCCAGCTGGAGTTGCATTTACCAAGTAATGTTGAAGGAAGACAAACAAACACTGATTCATGGGGAATGTCTTGGTCTGCAGAGCTGCTTTGCAAGTTCAACCCAGTGACTTTTACCCACTGCCCACTGCTCTACGACTGACTGGATCATCATGCTTAAATCAATGGAATAAATAGAGGCTCACACTCAAGTCATCTCTCACTTTCGATTGCATTCAGTTAGAATAAAAACTAGGGGTGGGACTCGATTAAAACTTTTGAGCTAAATTAAGTTGAAGCTTTGTAATTAATTAATCTCAATTAATCACATACTAATATTTCATTCGAGAAGCATTCTTTTGTGTCAATTAATAGGCCAGTAATTTTAGCTCATGTTTTACCTAAAATCGGAATAAATTGTAACATGGGATTTTTCTTCACAGATCATTTCTTTGAGGTCTCCAGAACAACATATTAAAAGTCCCGAAAAATCCCAGTTGCGCAAATATATTTAATTTCATAAAGTAATAGAATACATAGGCTCCAATGGAGTGATAGCCCCGCCCCCTCCTATACAAACCCATTATAACTTAAAACTCCATTTTAACCATGATGGATTATTCAAAAACAACCCATCTTTTTTCTGGTGACTGATATTGTCCTCCTAATACGTGAGAGGACCGTGGAATTTCATTCACAGGTTTCAGTTATTTTTAAAATATTGTTTTGGAAAATGTAGCTGCCTCCATATCTGGCTATGCCCACCCAAATGGATATTAAAAAAATAAATAAATGAAACCTGTAAATGAAATTCCACGGTCCTCTCACGTATTAGGAGGACAATATCAGTCACCAGAAAAAAGATGGGTTGTTTTTGAATAATCCATCATGGTTAAAATGGAGTTTTAAGTTATAATGGGTTTGTATAGGAGGGGGCGGGGCTATCACTCCATTGGAGCCTATGTATTCTATTACTTTATGAAATTAAACATATTTGCGCAACTGGGATTTTTCGGGACTTTTAATATGTTGTTCTGGAGACCTCAAAGAAATGATCTGTGAAGAAAAATCCCATGTTACAATTTATTCCACTTGAAAATCTATTTTGCCTCGACTATAAAACAGGTTGGTGGTGTGTGAGTGAGTTTTTCTAAATCAAAACTGTGTCCACAATGCAATGTGTTATGTTGAGGCTGAGGGTTAGAGATAGTGTTAGTAATTTTGAACCAATGGGAGGATAAAACAGTGGGAGGTTGGATCAATGGCAGCCCTTATTGGTTATCCTGATTGGCTTCTTCTCCCAGTGCGTGCACTGGTATGACCGGTACTCCTGAAATTCATCCAGTGAAAAAGGTTCTGTGGTGCAAAATCTATGTGCGATTAAAATGAGTTAATTTTTTTTAATTGCGTTATTTTTCTGTAATTAATTAATCTCAATTAATCAGTTAAAGTCCCAGGCCTAATAAAACATTCTTGATAATCCGGCCTCTTCAGTGTGAATGCCAGAAAACTGTCAGCCAAGAAGATGTACTAACCATGTTATTCCATCAGCGTTTTATATAAAGTTGGAACAACAGATGTCCAGAAGGCGTAGAAACACGCATTGACCCTGCCCTTGACCATGCCACTCTCCGCCCTCCACACCAATCTACCTGTCCCTATTCATATCCACCCTTTACCATCCAGAAACCTCTGTGTTTCTCACCCACATCACTGCGTTGCACACAAGCCCCTTTCCTGCAGGCTTTCGCACCGAAGAACCTACAGACTTCAATCATTCAAATGTTTGCAAAAATCATTCTTTGAATTACTCTAAATAAATCCTTAATAAATCTCAATGGTGTGTTTCTTCTGAGTAGTGATTGGGTGTGTGTGGTCTGTTAGAATACTCAGTGCCGGCACACCATGATACTAAGTAGAGGTTGAAGCAACAGGTGTGAAAAGCACATAATCTCCAAAAAAGGAAAACGCCATGTAGCAATGTTAGATTAACATTTCATGCTAGGGCATTCTGTGGTGTTTGTAGTGTTTATCTACCCCATGCCATGGAGAGGTTTTGTTCAATCAATCAATGTCTGTGGTGCGCATGCCGTGCATGCACAGCTGGACCTGCCTGTGATCTGTTATTCACGTTTCAGGCTGCAGATAGAGCGTATACGGAAACAGCCTTTGTGCATATTTGTGTGAGTGTGTGCGTCCGCATGTGTGCTTGTGAATTTGCACATTACAGAAAACATCTCTGCGTGGAAGGGGTGCATTTGATTGGCGTTTGATTTATTATTCCCATGTTGCTTGATTATTTCCCCCTTCACAGCTAAAACACAGAATACTCTTTCTTGTCTTGGCATCAAGAACTCTGGCATCAATGAATAAACTAACATTCTAAGCAGGTATGTGGTTGGTCCAGGCTGGCACATTCTTAGGATAGTTAGTTTACCGTAGTTGAACTAACCCAAGAAGACTTAATTTCTGTTACACCATCATTAAATACAGATATATTTTAACTAATGTAAACTATTTAATAAAAAAAATAGTAAAAGTAACATATTTCCTAAAGCAAGTAATACATGAGTTTCGTGCTGGCTGCGTCTGCCCAGCTGCAAAACTGTCAGAAAACAACGAAGTGAGGCAGTGAGAATCCATCTTCACGTACTGCTTCCTAATCTTTCTCAGTCAAATGTTTGCAAAAACATTTTTGAGAATAATGATTAGCTGCCGGTAAATTACATTGTGTATTTGTTTACATGGCTGCCATGTTGGAAACAGTAGTAAATCAGGCAAGCTGCAGCCACACAGCAGGGTTGACTTAATTTGACTATAGGCAGTCTTCATCCACAAATAACAGACCACTGAATTCAGCAATTGAGAATCAAGGATTCAACCAAGCCATGTAATCATCAGCCATGTAAGACTACTACTACATTTTGTACAATTCAAATCTTATGTCATCTTTGGTCACAAGAGTACACTATTAGCCTATTACATTTACTAACCTATTTCACAATTACAATATTAAGCTATTGCAGGTATTACACTATTATACATAGTACCTCATTATGTCAACCTGTCACCACGTTCTAAAGTTTCCAACGCACGTTTGAAAGTTTTGAACACACGTTTGAAAGTTTAAAACGCACGTTTAAAAGTTTTGAACGCGCGTTTCCAAAGTTTCAGGGGCACTATTTTGGTATGCATATTCAAATCATTAGAGCAAAGCATTAAAGCAAGCGTTTCAGGCCAAAAACAACCATCACCTGGAAAAAAATCACAACATAACATGTCCCTTTAGACTGCCTAAAAGAGTATCTCATGCTAATGTGGTTTGAGGCCTACATTACAGTTCATCCATACCCTTGTAGCCGGTACTTGGCAGGACTGACTGTGTTGACGAGAGCGCTGTTGCACCTTCCTGTTTAAATCACCATCTCTATTTTGAGCCCTGACTTCAGACAGTCTCCTGTCTCGTCATTCCACCATCAGTTGTCTCTCCAGACATGTTGTATATGTCTGGCGCCTTGAGAGACTTGCCAGCATCAGCAACACATTCTCTCTCTCTCACACAGATGTCGAATACAGAATGCATTTTATTATGGAACCTACCTCTAGGTACGGTACAGGGGCGATGGAGGGGAAGGGGTATTCCCTCAGCTGTCTCTCCTCGTCCAGAAACTTGCCGGCTTTGCCGTTGTAGGCCGGCTGGAAGAGGCCATAGTTGAGCACATCCTTCAAGCTCTGGTTAAGCGTACATAGAATCCGTTGCTTGGACAGCCAAATGGGAGCGTCCACGTTGAATTTCATGCATTTCTGCGAGAGAAAGAACAAGTAAGCAATATGTTAGTCAATTCTCACTAAGCGTTACATGTTAAACTTCCCCAAAATCATCTGTATAATGGTCTGTTCCAACTGGAACCTCGCAGAAGCAAAATAAATGAGTTAAAATATTGTGTAATATTAAAGAATATTCAAAGACTAAAGCCACATTTTCATGATTTACAACAGATCTATTTTTCAATAGATAATGTACAAAATAATGCTTAGAACACCAAAAGGTGTTCCCACCAAAAATGGGTTAATTAGGACGACAGATTGAGACATGACAATTTATGAACAGGACGCAAGTGGTGAAAAGTTCTATTATTAAATATCAAGTGCTAATGATACAACATTGTTTATCAAAGCGCCATCCGATGTCTCACATTGGATGTGAAAAGACAATGAGGGATAAGCCTCCCAATTAACAATTTGTACTGCTGTTGCAGCATTAAAGTAGTCGTAAACAATGGCTGTGTTAAAGTTCGGCAAAGTCCACTCTCAGAGTTTTTGGTAGAGGTATTTTGTGTAGTGTGTGTGTGTGTGTGTGTGTGTGTGTGTGTGTGTGTGTGTGTGTGTGTGTGTCTGTGTCTGTGTCTGTGTCTGTGTGTGTGTGTGTGTGTGTGTGAGAAAGAGAGAGAGAGAGATTGATTTTAAAGATTCCTTTATTACGCACTGCTATGAGAGAGAGAGAGAGAGAGAGAGAGAGAGAGAGAGAGAGAGAGAGAGAGAGAGAGAGAGATAAAGAAAGAGAAATACCATATGCTCTCCCAAACCTGCTGTGTCTTGAGGAGCGATATTCATGCTCTGAATGTTAAAGCATCGGTTACCTTTATTTGCCATTGTGTATACACACATACAGGGATTTTGTCTTGACATTATCGTGTGTGCGTTCAATTCTTCTTTCACATAAAAAACAAGACACTACACAACACCGTGCAGGGAAAAAAAAACATAAATATGAAGTGCAGTTAGAGCAGTTGCACCATTCATTTGCCTGTATCACTGTCACTGGGGGGCGAGGGAGAGAGGGGAAAAATGGCAGGCTTTGGTAGCAGCAACAACCTTCTCCCAAAAGGGAAAAGGGTGAGGAGGCTGTGGCAGGGTGGCCGTGTAGAAGTAGGCCATCATGGACATGGGCATGCAGCCTGAATATAATTTTCTCAGCTGCCAGAGGAAGAGCAGCGTCTGCTGCATGAGCCTCCCACTTCAGACCAGTCATTCAAAGTACTGCCATCAGTTTGTGGGTGCAGGGTGGACCGCTTTTTAAAAATCACACCTGTGTGAAATTAAGTGCTGCCTCTGCGTGTGGTGGTGTGTGTGGGAAACATGATGACTCAAGGGGCTAAACACATTATATAGCGATAAATAGAGGATGAACGATACCTTAGAATAGGACAAGGGCAGTATATTGACTTACTCTGTAATGCAAGAACATTGTTGTTCTGTTATATGGTTGTCTTTATTCACATGAATGGACAAGATGTGAGGAGGCTGTGTTTTGCATTCGCACTAGCGTCCATTTGGATTTCATTGTCTTTGCTGTGGCGACATGCGATCTGGTGGATATATTTTTCAAATCCATATTGTAAACCTTTTTGTCGTGTTCTTTCTGAGATTGATGAACTGTTACTAGGCTACTCCAGAAGTTGGAAGTTGGTGAACGGTGAAGCTTGTCCATTGTCCTTGCTTAGCAACCGTTGCTAACATGGTATTGGCCAAGAACGGGCTGGGGTGGGACTTAGCGAAGAGCTAATTGCCTTGTTACCCTATGTGACACTCAGTTTGCTGTACATGAATAGGCTGGAGGGGAATTTAAAAAATATGTGGGTATACTAATTCGCCCAATGACAACACAGTAACTGTAAATGCCTTACTGAATGGGAAATGTAAAGAATTACTTAACACGTTACTGCCAAAAAAAAGTCCCTTACGGTATGTAAGGTTACTACTTGTAGGGGCATTACTCCCAACACCAGACAGGAGAGTCCACCATATTCACTCTCTATAGAACATTAAAAAATGGAGCATTTATATTGTGCCGTTATCCAAGGTGCTTTACATAGCTTGTGCATCACATTCACCACATTCACACACACATTCATACACTGATAGCAGTGGAAACCATGCAAGGTACCTACTAGCACATCAGGAGCAATTAGGGGTTCAGTGTCTTGCTCAAGGGCACTTCGACACCAACTCTGCAGGAGCCCGGGATCGAACCGGTTGCCGGTTCGATCCGGCGACTCTACCCCTGAGCCACTGCCGCCCTATTGATTTCTAAATTGCTGGAATTGCACCAACTACGCAGTTGCTCGATCTCCCTCCTCTAGGACTCATCACCCTCTTGTAGATGTGCCACAACCAGGGGCATGTTGAGTCAATTATTTGAGTGTTCTGTGTAAAGGGGCAGAGGTAGTTTGGGTTGGATTTGTACGAAAAAGCTAACAAAAGAAAAAAAGAAATGAAAAGCCACTCCAATCACCTCTGTGCTCTATGCAAATTTGTATATTATGTCAAACGCCCTATGTGTCATTCTAAATGTCTCTCCAAAGGAGTTTTTGTTTACCTGTATCAGGAAATGTTAATACTATAAGCCGCATTAATAGAGATTTGCGTCCTTGATCAAAAAGACGGGGATTAATTAATCCAAAATGGCCTATGGCGGCGGCCACATCGTTAGTCGTGATAGGAAGTACAGTACAGTGTTTCCCATTGTTGATTCTTTGTTTTAGTTGCCCTTATAGCCATATTTGCTATGAAGCCCTGCTGAAGTCATGTGCATCTGAAAAATTAGTCTGTATGGAAATGATCGCAGCGCACTGATTTAACACTAGGATAACTGAGCGGTCCAGCTGATCAATTTTAAGTTACGAGTATTTTTTTCCTATGAAGTTCTAAGAAAGTTCCCCTTCCATGACTTTTCATAAATATGCAATTCAGTTCACTCTGTTTTTCTTTTGTTTGAAGTATGAATTTAGGCCTTTATATACCTAGAATGTGTTCTTTTTGAGGTCGAGCTGACTGCCGTCCCTCTTTCTCCACCAACAAGCAAGAATGTTCACATACCTCTCAGCTGATGGAAGTGTCTATTGTTCCACTAATGGGTCAATTGCATTTCAATTGCCGTTCTGACTACGAGTAAAATAATGTACAGTAAATGACCTGGAACAATGATCTCCTAGTTACAGGTGTGAACTATTGAGTGGTGAGAAAAGGGTGAGAAACAAAAAGGTCCCTGGGACCTTTTTGAACAGGCATTTCACAACGAAAAATTATTCTAGTGTCAATGGTTCCCATTAGTGCTGACAGCTTAAAGTGTTAACTGTTCCGTCGCCAAATTATGTTCTTCCTGTGCTGCTGCTTTTGAAAAATGGACTCAAATGACCACACTTTTCGTTAATCTGGAAGAGATAAGATCTACCGTCGACTCCACATGAGACACACTAACGGTGCCTGTAGGAAACTAAGAGGAACACAAGAAGCACTTCCACAGAGATACCACATTGTGGAGCCTGAGGTACAGAATGCACGAGAGAGAGAGAGAGAGAGAGAGAGAGAGAGAGAGAGAGAGAGAGAGAGAGAGAGAGAGAGAGAGAGAAACCCCACATGTAATAAATCAATCAGTGCTGGCTGCAATATCGATTTTGAACCTGTTCTATTCACCACCACTTCACTATAAATACTCAAACCTTGAGGACCATTGAGAAATGGCATTACAATGCTAAGCAGGCAGTAGAACACACACACCCTCACCCTCACTCTCTCTCTCACACACACACACACACACACACACACACACACACACACACACACACACACACACACACACACACACACACACACACACACACACACACACACACACACACACACACACACACACACTGTTTCTCTACTAGGAGACCTGTTTGATTTCAACCCCCCCCCCCCCCCCCCCCCCCCCCTTTCAACATCAGCCGCTTTGATAAGCCAAGGTTTTTTACAGTCTCAACATGTTCAGGTTTTGTGTCACTCAAGAGATGAATGAAAAAGAAAAATGTCACTGGAGAGTTGTACAAAATGACACAGAGAAAAGCAAACAAACTAATGCACTGCTCAAGTATTGCGTAAACGTACATTCATGGGGGCACACACACACACACACACACACACACACACACACACACACACACACACACACACACACACACACACACACACACACACACACACACACACACACACACACACACACACACACACACACACACACACACACACACGCACCTGACAACAATGTGTGTTTGTTTTTGTTGTTATTAAAGTCAACAGGATGAGCTTGTGATTGCCTGCCTTGCTTTAACATGCTTACCCATAATTCTGTCTCGATAAAGAAAAATGGGCTTTTCATATATCTGCAGGCATTCTGTTGTTTGAGGTGGAACAAATCCTGATCAGCTGCAGCACTGCAGAGGGATTACACACCATGACCGAGAAAGACAGAGAGTGTGCGTTGCACGTGTTTGTGTGTACTATCAATGTATCTGCATATATTTGTCAGCCTGTCATGCCTTCCTCTGTGCATGCCTGCACGCTTCTATGTCCTATCTCTGTTTTGTTTAATTAACATGTTAATGTGTGTATACAGTACACCTGTGCTCTATACCTGACATACTGCCATGCTGCAATGACATTACATAAAAATAAACAAATAATTCATGGGATGCGACATCAAAGGCAGTGTTGATTTTATTGACCAAAAATATTTGTCCACTGCCTTTTTTCACAGAGGAAAACTACAACTGCATTCAGTAGAGTGTGGATTTGCACAGTGCAAGTAGGCCATGGCGAGAGGAGATAATACACTTATCAATACTTAAAAAGATCTCTTAGTTACGTCACTATTATGTCATCACCTAGACCGGCCAATCAGAGTACTTTGAGGGACGACCGATGACCCGCTGTCTCTAAAAGTAACGAATTCTAAACGACCTCAATGTCACAACTCTTCTACTAGATGACTATGTATGATCCCCACCGACAGAAGAAAAAAGTACCTTAGGAGGATCGGGGCTCTCATTCCTGCACGTAAAATCAAATATAAACAAACATTGCAGCTTGCACGGATCGTCCCACTATTGTGGTGTGTTTAACCATGTCGCTGTCGAAAAAAAGAATGGTTGATTCATAAAATCGCATGGACGAGTGGACCAACAAATAATGCTTAAAGGGATACTTCGCTGAAATTAAACCTCATCTGTATGGTTATACTATGGTGCATCCGTGCCTCTGTGTCCGTGTCTCAGCGCATACTGTAGTGGAACACCAGAGGAGGGGGTTCCAGACTGTTTACCACCTATGTCACTGCCCTAAATGACGTAGGTGGTAAACGTATCCCAGAGCACTGAACACTAAAGAAGGCAGAGGAGAGCAGCAAGGCACGCACAGAATATACTTTCTGTGCGTGCCTTTTTTCCCCACATATTTCAAGGCCGTTGTACAGCATTTAAAGGCATTCCGTACCGGCGAAGCACACCTTTAAATTGAAACTCGAGGAGGGCATACCGATGTGTTTGCTCTGTAACCAAGTCAATGCTGTTGCAAAATAATGTGAAGTTTTTTTATGCAGAGAACGGATAAAAAAGCTCACTGAAAACTACTGTAAAACACACCACCCAGGCTTACACATACTGTAGCAGGAGAGAGAAATTGCAGTTTCATTCTGTGTTGGATGGATTCTTGGCAAGATGAAAAAAAAAAACATTCAGATCTGAGATGATAAAAGAGATGCATGCTGGCTGCAGGATACATTATTTCCTTTTTTACCTCCACTATGATTTGCTGCTTCTGGCTTTACAGAAGTGAATATTTGTGAGTCTGTCTTGATGAAATGAGCATGGTGGACCCTATTGTAGGTTCCAGTCAAAGAAGTGCCATCTCTCTCATTAGTTGCCTGTGTGTAGGCTAGTCCTGTCCCCTTTTTGAGAATTAAAGAGAGCGCACAATAACTGTGCCTTGAGATGCTGTGATTTGCTACTGTTGCACACATATGAAGAACTTTCTCACAAGTTGCACTATAAATGTGTATTTTGAATTGGTTCAAGTATGATGCACATTAGAAATACCAGATTGCACTGTTCATATAAATGAAGCATTTGAAGTGTACTACTTTTACCATGCGGCCCCCTGAACAATTTAGTTTGCACGATTTGCCTGTTTTGAACAAAAAGCATCAAATCATAAACGCAGCATGCAATTTACGTGAAATTTCTGAAGCACTTTCCTACTAGGCGGACAAATATAACCACACCCTCACATTGGCCTGTTATGGTACCACCAACAGGTGGATTTTTGAAAAAGTGCTTCAAATAATCCAATTACCATCAAAGGCATAAGAAGAACTGTAGCGTTTTCACATTGGCCTATACCGCCACCAGGAGACCACAGCCTGACCTGGTGGAGACCTGATTTTGGCACCTGTAGTGCCAAAATCTAGTTTTCTATGTATTTTAGGGGTAATGGAGGGCTTGACCTCCCCAAATTTCCCGGACCACTCTCCAAACCACTTTCACCACTTTGCACAATGACGTATAAATGTCTCCTAGGGTGTACCTCACTAGCCAACCTAAAAGGAGTTTGAATGAGCTGAAACAAGCTCCCAACAGATCTCCAAACACAACGCTATGGTGTAGCCAGGTATGCTGTAAATATTCTCATTGGCTGCATGGCAGCAAACCATGTCCGGGGCCATGCTCATTGGCTGCATGGCAGCAAATTAGGTCTGGGGCCTTGTGTGTAGGCCAAAAGCCTGTACCACCAGACCTGGGTTTGGGCATACCAAATAATTACTCATAATAGTTAAAAACAGCCATCAAGGGCTTCAACTCATAATGAACAAAGCAGGGTAGTAAAGTAACATTTTTAATTGGATAGTCACGTGATTTCTGGACTTTAATTTACTGCAGGCTTTAATTATTCTGGGTAAGCCCAGGCCCAGGTCTGGTCTACCAGCCATTGTCTGTTGTTTTGGGGAGCGCTGGCTTCAGTTCAACAGTCACCCATGCATCCAGTCCCAATGTTTGTAAACAAATAATTGGTCCATGTTCTGCAACAGCATGCAGTGCATCTGATGTCTGTGGGTGGAGCGCTGTTGCAGCAAGGAGCAGCACAGCATGACGTCAACAAACAGTTGAAAGTTGAGATCAAAGCTGGAAGATTACGAAGCAACACTGAAGCGAGACGGGTCTGGATCTTGGCCGTGCTTTACTTTAGTTTATATCGGTATGAGCGCATTCATCATCTTGATACTGTGTGTCTGAATGCAGAGAGGATGACGATGTGATTAGTAAACGTTATCGAACGGATGTTTTGACTTCTTGCCACGTTTGCCATGAAGGATGTTATACTCTTAAAACGCTGTGACCATGACGACCTTTGTGGAGAAACCGCTGGGATGCCTTCACCCAATAAAAGAAGAGACCTTTGCGAAAATAAAAGTGGGGCAAGGAAGAGGAAAGAAAACGGAACGGAATTTCACAAAGTCTGTGCAGTTGCTGGTTCCATTCGTAGACGACATCGTGGTTAGATAACTCAGTGAGTCACATCTCACACCAAGTGTTGTTTTTTTTTTTTTTTTTTTTTTTAGAGGACGCAATTTGTCAATGATTTTTCTTGAAGAGGGTGCACAGTAATCCATGAAGGGCGAATCCACTAAACAGGTCAAGGGTTACTTTTAGGATTAGAGATAAGGTTAGTAATTTGGTACTGTTCAGTGCTTGAAGTTATGTTTAGGTTAGAGTCTTGTAAGCCATCAGGACCCGGTGGGACATGGCCCAGCCGAAATGGGCTGGGCTAAGACCGTCTATGTCCATGGCCAATGGGCCTTGGGCCGGGCCGCAGGCTCACATGCCGACATGATATGACTTTCACTCACATTGGACTTGCAGCAACATGCTGCTGTCTGCTCCATAGTCTCTTTCTCTTAGTTACTGCATATGGAGCGCAGCTGTGTACGCACATATTGTTCTATGCTCTGTCAAATCTCCAACAAAACAAAAAAATAATAATAATAAAATACTGCAGGTACTTGACTAATTCTTACCATGGGTTTGTTTTCTCTTTCAGTGTGTCTGTGATGCGAGCCGATTTACAAACTCACAGCACGTTAGGGGGCTTGTAGATTGGCTCGGATCACATCACAGCGCTACTGCTGATTGACAGTGCACTGCAGTAGCAGTTATATAGGAGCAGTTTATAGACGTTTTAGTGTCATAACTTGTTGTTCATATAATGAGGGTTTATAAGAGCACCAGTCAGATGCAGTACAGGCAGCTGTGACTGACTGAGTCAGAGTGTGCTGCTGCTGCCGCTGTTTACCAATATACAGAAGTACTGCTGCATATATGCTATAGATAATCATTTAAAATATGTCGGGTCGGTGGGCCGGGCCAGGCCATTTTTGGCCCCTATTTAAGGCCTGTGCAGGAGGTTTAGCATGTCCCCTGTCCTATTAAAGGGATATTTCACTTGCAAAAAACCTTTTTCTCAATACATCATCCATTTAGGAATAAATGAACACCCTGGACAGTTTATAAATTACTCCATTCAGATGTTTTTGGATGGATGTTTTTTAATGATGGTTTTATAATCATGGTTAAAATAAGTTATGATGGGTTTGTATAGGGAGGGGACAGGGTCATTATACTGTATAGCAGGGGTGGCCAACCTGAGGCTCGTGAGCCTCATGTGGCTCTTCAGCTGGTTACATGCGGCTCTTAAGGGGCTTCCACATGAAGCTGTCAAAAACGCTTGGCGTCATGGCGCAGTCATTCATTCCCTATACCAGTGGTTTTCAACCTTTTTTTCTACCAGGGCCCACCATTTATTCAGAATTTGAGCCACAGACCACCATTTTAGCTCCATAGACCCCAAAGCTAAAGATTTCCTTTACTTGTGTCAACAATTCCAGGCTGAATTTCAGAGAAAACAAAACAGTGAAACATACAGATCAAAATGACCATTAATCTTCCACATTCTCTAGCAGTGTAGACTTGGGCTAATTCACATGATGAATATTTTAACTCTTGAGAATGTCATACTTTTTTGGATTGTAAACCCTGTTTTTAAATACATGTCTGTATGTTTCTATTTGCGACCGTGACGGCCGTCGCGGCGGTTTTCTAACCGTTGTGTCCATTTGATGTGGCTCTTTGCCGGAACACAGTGAAAAACGTGGCTCTTAGTCTGCGACCGGTTGGCCACCCCTGCTGTATAGCCATACCCAACAATACATGCCAAAAAAGGGAAAATGTTCAATTTTGTGTATTTTTAAATAATAAAAAAATAATTAATTCCTGAAAACAAAAACATACTGCATGATGACATGTCCATTATCACATCAATAAAAGCTAATGGAAGTTAAGCTGACCTGTTTTCATCCCATTTCTGAATAGTCATCCACAATCACAGGTGTATTGATTAGAGTCAGAAATATTCCATTTTTAATCCCATTCTGGCATCCAGACATTGTATTGCTGGGTTTAAACTCAATCATCACGTTAGAATATATATCTGAACACATTACCTGGTAGAAATGAGCCACATGGCAGTTAAATTGGCAGAGTTGGGAAATGAATTGTAAAAAATTCCAAGCAACACGTATATATAGCTCAGCGTAAGCCGTCCCTCACACTATTCCATCCCATTGCCTTAAGGGATGCATGCTCTGATTGGTTCAGAAACCTCTGTGCCAGATAATCGGGTGGGATCCATAATAAAAAACCCACCAGACCTTTAACTATGCGCAACCATAAGCAGTAGTCGCACCAGGTTACAACTAGTTGTCACGACCACAAGCAACTAGTCAACTAACACGACCAGTAAGAAGTCTTGGCTGTCTCTCCATTAATGTTGTGGCTGATGAGGACACACAGAGAGAAATGACAGGTGGGAAGAGCAGAATAACAAAATCAATAAAGGCACTCTGCGCATGTACCTGCAGAGAAACAACAGGCAGAGATAACACAAGACAAGACTCGATAATCGTAAGGAGAAAAACGTGTCGGGGTAAGGCAGTGATAGACGAGGAGGTAACAACAGTGTGTAACAAGATGGAATTACCCATGTTTTAGTTGTCAGCTTTCGCGCCTTCACTGGGGGGAAGAATCCTCACAAACAATCCTTTGAAATATTCATTGCAAAAAAAAAATATTGAGGACAGCAGTACCTTTTCTTTGTTAGGATTTTTATCCTGTGTATGGTCTTGTGACAGATGATTTTGGTACACATAAAAGGAATTGGGGTGGATTTCAGTGGCACTTCATTAACATTTTGGTTGCGTTATCGCTTAATTGGCATGGTGTTCATGCGCTGTAAATAATGATAACCTTTGTAGTGGAGCGCCAATGTGTTTTCGCCTAGATCCATGTTTTGTTTTGTTATTATTGCTTAAAATACTCCTTCCCAAACAGAAAACATCACATCGAACCACTATTGCCGTGGAGGGATATAGTGCCACTACATAGAGTTACAAAGGAGCTAGTTAGTGATGCGGCCCGTGCAGACCCAGTGATCAGCTTAGGTTTCGCTTCGTCATCATAACACGTCATCCTTGTCACTTTGTCCATGTGGAACCAGGCCTTCCTTCCTAACATTACACCCCCCACCCGGCCACAGTATGTAAGACGCTCCATTCACTTTGCATTGGGGTGGTGATGAACTCCCAGATGCCCTTGTGCACACCTGATCGGCTCAATTTCCGCTTTCGTCATCATTACCAGTCAACATTAACTCTATGTTGGCGTTGATGATGCATTTCACCACAACATTAAATCATCTGCGAATTAAACACTATTATTACATGGCTTGAATGAATGCTCCAATCAGAAGCCAGCGTTCTGGTCATGTGAGCCGTGACATATTACACTATAATTACCGCTCCGCTCCATATTGGACCGCTGCATAATCAAGGTCCCCAAAGTGCAAACAGCTGTGTTCATATCAGTCCGCGGTGCGCTTCCGCATTTAGTTCCAGCATGCGGGTCCATTTGGTTAGCTACGTATTTGGTTGTTTACATGCCGTTGCCGTTACCCTCTCAAGGACCACTGGTTGAATACCACTGACGTAAGCCATGTAATAAGCGGGATAACACCCTTCGAACCGGTGATTTGTTTCCTAACTAACTAACCGAGGCGCAGGCTCGTCGGGTGTTATCCCTTACTTATTATCCATAAAAGACGGGCAACACAGGTTAGACAGCCTCATTGCGCAAAAAGACAGGCTACACAGGTTTTGCAGAGAAGCTGTTAAAGCTACTGGCACGCGACTGGGGATATTTACTTAGCTTTCAGTTGTTTTTCAATTGTTAAATTGGAGAAACTGTGTTTTCGGCCCTCTCCCTGATCACCCCAGACTGTGAAGTCTCTGTTTTTCTGCCCTGTTTTTTTTTGTTTTGCTTTTCTTCTAGGAACTGCAATGCGGGTACAAAACTGATTGGACACAACACGAAAGAGAGAAATTGAGTGTGGTGGAGACAAAAGAGAAAACAAAGGAAGTGTGTGTGTGTGTGTGTGTGTGTGTGTGTGTGTGTGTGTGTGTGTGTGTGTGTGTGTGTGTGTGTGTGTGTGTGTGCCCCCAGAGACCACAGTGTACGGTCATCCTTCTGAGTGTGCCGAGTCCATCCATGTGTAACTTTATGATCCAGCTCGAGAAGTCTAATGCTGACCCCGTGTTATATAGAGCATGACAGCTCCGCTCGTCTATGACCCCAAGAAAAAAAGGGGGCAAAGAGCTATGGTATGAATGTCAGCTGCAACAAACACATGTGGACACATTTCACATATATTACATTTACTTTTTTCCAAAAACAACTTTATTACTATTTTCACAATCCACGGTGGAACTGTGCGGTCAAATGTTTATTCAGAATGCCAGAATGGTTGGGGTCAAGTTGCTCTGCAGGCTGTTGATCCGGTCTAGATCTAAACTCT
Source organism: Benthosema pterotum (assembly GCA_039105355.1). Lineage (NCBI taxonomy): Eukaryota > Metazoa > Chordata > Actinopteri > Myctophiformes > Myctophidae > Benthosema > Benthosema pterotum. The sequence continues at coordinate 43,455,431 of CM076969.1, forward strand.
AGAGCGGATATGGAAACAATGCACACTTTCTGCCTTACTTTGTTACACTCTGTAATAAAGTAAGACTTTTGGGGGGAATGATGCAATTAATGGGGGTGAGGAAAAAGTAATATTTAAAATAATAAGTAACTAGTTACTTTTGTCAGAAATTAATTAAAAGTAGTGTAACTTTATTGCTTTTTAGAGTAATAAGGAATAAATTACTGTTTAAGTAATATTTGACCCCACTGGTTATTGCTAGTTATTGCTAACTTGAAAAACGATATTTTTCAAGTTAAAAGCACTTTCCTAAAAATATGGCTTCGGGGTTGAGTATTCAAATTAAAGACCAAACCCTGCCTCCAAATTTTAATTACAGCCAGAGATCCCCATGGTGATCACATAAATGCTTCTTCTTTCTTCCTAGCGTAGCAACCAAAAGAATGCCATCACCATATCTTGCTTGTCTTATAGCACCCTACAAAACGCCTGTCCAACACTCCACACACCCCTAACACATTTCCCTCCTGGCCACAACAACTATTAGTGCTGTATCAAGAGCTCAAAAAAGGCCTTAGTTTTCGAGATACCCCCACCCGGGGTAGAACAAACCACAACCATGTTTTTTCTTATCTTTAGGGTCCCCCCTTCATGTTTTGGATTGTTGTGGAGTTTCATTTTGGTGCAAAATTAGTTTTTTGGGCTATTCTTTAGACTTACCCAAATCTCTGAAAAAGTAAAATCCGAATAGGACAAAAATTATATAAAAGTCTATAACTTGAGAATGCTCACTGGTATCTTCATCAAATTTGTTGAGGTATGACCCAGGCATCCACCCTGCATGTCCAAAGTGTCAGGATGTGATTGTCCCACAGAAATACTGAAATATAGTCCCTTAAATGTACTTTCACTTTAGACGGAAATTGGATTTTTGTGATTAGGATTCCTTTACTTTCTCTGATTTACAAAAAAAACATACATTCATGCCAAATAAGGTGTTTCTGCATTATCTGCAATACTAGCAAATAGTAACCAGTGGTTGTGTGTACCCTAGTATAGTTTTATTGCAAATGAGACTCATTCATACATACCCCTTCTCTCTATAACAGTATGGACGCTATAACAATAAGGTCAAATCTTGTATATAACAAATGAAATGGTTTTGAAGTCAAATTCCTTCTCAATTGGCATTGGCATATTGTTTAATTATCCCTGTTCTGCTGGTGCTATCCATTGTTATGTTTTTGGGAGTAAGTAATTCATTGTTTTGAGAATTAAAGGCCTCTAAAATAAATACATAGAAGCATTAAACCCGGATTCCTAGGATTATAGGAGTATATTGAAGTCATTTAAGTTTAACCAATGAACATAGTTTGGCCTGTAGATTCATAATTCTATCCAAACCCACACATATGGTCTTCTAATGGAAAAACCTGCAGTGTGGGATAAACTAAAGAAACCAACCAAATGACTGGACTGATAAAACAAATGTAAAACAAATGTCTACAAAATTGTAACTATGCTATCAGGCTGCATTCACATTGAAGAAATTTTACAGTTTCATGGATTTCTTCAAATCAGCCATATTTAGTCGAGCTCCAGTCATTTCCTATGGGGATCATATGGTTTGGAGAGGAAAAGCTATTTCTTCAAAATGGAGATTGGAAGAAAACTGCATGGAACAAGTTCTAGGCAAAAAAAAAACCCTAAGAAAGGAGTGGGACTTATTCTATGAGTCAGACAAGACAAAAAGGGTTGGGCAAACAGCCAACCAGTAATAGAAAAGACGCATCTTTGATGTTATTAGGCGGGCGTTTAAGCTGTAGTCTTTAGAGTTTTCATTCTTTATTGACAGCTGTCAAAAACAGCTTGGAATCTTTTAAATAGAAATGATTTTCATTGTAAGATGAAGTATTCAGGCCCTGTCCAGTAAGTAATTCGACAGGATAATCACTGGCCCAATAGAAAAATACAACTTTAGAATTCAAGGTGCTAAAATATTACTTTTGACACTTTTGACTATTTCCAGCAGTAACCTACCCAATGAAAGGGTCCACTCACCACCACAGTAACTACCGGTAATCTAGTGGTTGGTTCTATAGCCCAGTTTTGATTGCCGGTCAGGGAACTCACTTTTTGAACATGGTAGCCATTGTAGACAACTGTTATTAACTAATGTGTACAATCACATTTTTCAATTTGTTGTTGTTGTACTTGAATTGTAGCCTACTATAATTCTCCAGCCTTTTATCAGTTTTGTTGCAGTGTGTAGGCCTACTTGACATGTAGGCTACTGTAACTCTCATTTTCTGTTAATAGGATTTTAGTTTATTCAGTCTATTGTATAGACCATGGGCAAAATCATAATCTCAAAAATATGTTCCTTTTCTTCTTTACAACACAAGTGGACTAGAGAATACAAGGCAAAAATGTGGATCTGTTTCCTCATTTCATCGGCTTGACCAAATCATTCAAGGCATTGTGGGAAATGGATCCACTGAGCAATGAAATCCATGACATTTCTGGTTTCAGTTTCATCAATGTGAATACTACCCCAATTTGATACAAATTTGGATTGTAGAATGTGTGTTACATATTGTTATGGCTTTCCAGGGTAGACATACAGTATGCACTGAGGGATAAACTAAAGCAACCAGCCAACCTACAGTAATGAATGTCCGCAGAATTTTACTAAGCCTACTAAGCTATTTCTTAATTTGATACACATTTGGATTGCAGAATGTGTTGTATTAAATATTGCTATTGTATTCCAGGGGAGAAATATGTATTGATGGATAAATTAAGGCAACCAGACAAACAAATGAATGGACAGGTAATACAAATGTCTACACAAATGTGATACAATGCTATTCATTCATTTGAGATTGTAGACTGTTGCATGACATAGTATTATAATGATCAGTTATCAATGACAGAGGTTACCATTGCTTGCAAGAGATACAGCATATTTTGAATAGCTTGAGAGTACATACAGTAGCTTTATATCTATAATAGCTTTGAGATGTACAGGTATGTCATGTTACAAAGAATAATATCAATATTAAATGTAAAAATATATACATATCTTTGCAGACTTCACTGTAAAAATGCTTCTAACAGAGACCGAAAGCACACCATATTTACACACATTGGATGCAACATTGTGTGTATTATGTGAAAAACCTCTACAAGGAGAGAGAAATAATCTGCATGGCAAAACACCAACCCTGGGAGGATTCAAAACAACACTGAAGATTGTCCAGGAGCAGGAGCATGATGAAGTCCATAAGAGACTATCCCCCTCACAGAGATGACATATTGTCCTTCAGGTTCAATTTTATATCACAAGTCATTTAGGACAACTTATTTGAGTTCAAGTAACTATGTTTTGTCCAGTGTGTGTGTGAATGTGGTGTGCTTGCTGTCTCTGCTAGATCCATTTTTTCCAAGTCTGCAAAATATGGAACAGTTACTTTATTTGTGTTGCCTACTTTTTACATTTAATATTTATATTATTATTTGTAAAATGAAATGCTCCCATGCTATTCAAAAAGGTTCTGTATCTCTTGCATGTAATGGTAACTTCTGTCATTGATAGATGATAAGTGATAATAACACTGTCATGCAACAGTCTACAATCTCAAATTAATGAATAGCATTGTGTCACATTTGTGCAGACATTTGTGTTGCCTGTTCATGTATTTGGTTGTCTGGTTGCCTTAATTTATCCGTCAATATATATTCGTCCCCTGGAATACAATAGCAATATTTAATACAACACATTCTACAATCCAAATGTGTATCAAATTAAGGAATAGCTTAGTAGGCCTACTTTTGTGGACATTTGTGTTACCTGATCAGTGTAGGTTGGCTGGTTGCTTTATTTTATTCCTCACTGCATACGTCTACCCTGGAAAGCCATAACAATATAATGGATTGCATTTTATAGCGCTTTTCTATGCACTACGTGTATACTCAAAGTGCTTACAATGGTAAGTAAAGTGAAGTAGAGTGGTAAACAGTTAACGCCAGCGTCCTCACTTCACACATTCACACACCAGTGGTGGCAACCACTGAAGGCAGGGTGGGGTTCAGTGTCTTGCCCAAGGACACTTCAACATGTAGACAGGAGGAGCCGGGTTCGAACCGCCAACCACTGACCGACCTGCTCTACCTCCTGATCCACAGCTGCCCATAATATGCAATACGACACATTCTACAATCCAAATGTGTACCAAATCAAGGAATAGCGGCATAGTCACATTTGTGTATATATTTGTTTTACCTGTTATCAGTCCAGTCGTTTTGTTGGTTTAGTTTATCCCACAGTGCAGATTTCTCCATTAGATGACCATGTGTGGGTTTGGATAAGATTATGAATCTACAGGCCATCCTATGCTCTCACTGGTTGAACTTAATTAACTTCAATATACTCCTTAAAGTTATAGTAATCCAGGTTTAATGCTTCTATGTATTTCCATTTTATAGGCTTTCAATTCGCAAAATTAATTAATGTCTTGCTGCCAAAAACACAATAATGGATAGCACCAACAGAACAGGGATGATTAAATGATAAGCCAATGCCAATTGAAAAGGAATTTGACTTCAAAGCCACATTATTTGGTAACATGATTATGGTTATAGCATCAATAAAGTTATATCTCGAGGGAAGGGGTAGGCTATGTATGAATGAGTATCTCCTCTATATGCAATAAAACTATATTAGGGTACACACAACCACTGGTTACTATTTACTAGTATTGCAGGTAATGCAGTAACACCTTATTTGACATGAATGTTTTTTTTTTTTTTTTTTTTTTTTTTTTTTTTTTTTGAGAAATCAGAGAAAGTAAAGGAATCCTAATCACAAAAATCCAATTTCCGTCTAAAGTGAAGGTACATTTAAGGGACTATATTTCAGTATTTCTGTGGGAAAATCACATTCTGACAATTTGGACATGCAGGGTGGATGTCTGGTTCATTCCTCAACAAATTTGATGAAGATACCAGTGAGCATTCTCAAGTTATAGAGTTTTATATAATTTTTGTCCTATTCGGATTTTACTTTTTCAGAGATTTGGGTAAGTTAAAGAATAGCCCAAAAAACTAATTTTGCACCAAAATGAAACTCCACAACAATCCAAAACATGAAGGGGGGACCCTAAAGATAAGAAAAAACATGGTTGTGGTTTGTTCTACCCCGGGTGGGGGTATCTCAAAATTTGAGGGCCTCTGATACTAGACTATATAGAATGCACTTGCCATTGCAATCAGAACCACAGACTCACTCGCGATCTTCCGCCGCAGTCTGAAAACACACCTCTTCAGAATCCATCTTAGCCCATAGCACTTACCGTACAGTACATACCAGCATACCATAGCACTTACAGTACATACCAGCATACCATAGTACTTACAGTACATACCAGCCCATAGCACTTACATACCAGCACATAGCACTTACATACCAGCACATAGCACTTACATACCAGCACATAGCACTTACAGTACATACCAGCACATAGCACTTACAGTACATACCAGCACATAGCACTTACAGTACATACCAGCATATTGCTCTTACAGTACATGCCAGCCCATAGCACTTACAGTACATACCAGTATACCATAGCACTTACAGTACATACCAGTATACCATAGCACTTACATACCAGCACATAGCACTTACAGTACATACAAGCACATAGCACTTACAGTACATACCAGCACATAGCACTTACAGTACATACCGGAGCTTAGCACTTGCAGTGGCAACCTAGGTATTTTAGATAGCATATTAAGTAGACTTAGATAGCAGTTGCCTATATACAGTTGAAGTCAAATGTATTAGAATGTTTTAGTGGTTAAATTGTAAAGTAAATTGCAAATTCTGCTGAAATTGTAAATTGTAAAGTAAAATGTAAATTCAACTACTCTGTATGTACTGTTTTGTTTTGTTTTTCATTTACTGAATGTACAGTAAGTCGCTCTGGGTTAGGAGCATCTGCTAAATGCCTATATTTTAAATTGTAGCCTATGGATTTAAGATTACAAATGTTAAATTAAGTTAACAGAATCAATGTTTAGAATTATATGAGATTGCTTTTTCCCTGTGTCATATAAATAAATGTGTGTTATGGATGTCCTTTTTTTTTTACCTATCTCCAGCCATATGCATAGCCTGGTACCAGCCACCGTTGCCACTGCAACATGCAACTACTGAATGTCACTGGGAAATAAGTCCAGCGAGTGCCTGCTTGAGTTGAATTTCCCTAACATTGCCTGTTACGTAGCGTCGTTCTGAATGGATATTTTCAGAGACCAATCAGAAGCCTGGACAGTATTTCGACCTTCATAAGCCACGTCCACTCGTGGATAGGCTCCTTGCCAGACGGAGTTGTGAGTTGATTTCAACGTAGCAATGGAGGCTGGCTTCAGGCTACCAAATACATAGAGTAGCTGTAACCTTTTAACATTGTCTAAAAAATAAGTGCATTTGTATTGAATTTGTCTTGTCAGGCGGTAAATCATTTCAATGGACAATGCTCGCTCTCATTTCTTCATACGGTGGATGCGCCAGGTCCAGTTCCTGGTTTTGTCAGTGATCTCATGGGAGCATCAATGCCACCTTCTGAGATGTCGCGTATCTGTCAATATCTTTTCATGTCAAAGCATGTCCACTGCCCTCGCCGGGATCACAATGGCACTTGAACAATCCATCTTCAACTGTCTCACTCACTCACACACTGTCATCAAAGGCCAGGCCTTCATCTCTTGTCCGTTTAAATAACAGGGGTTTAAGTGAAGGGTGAATGGATAAAGGAGCAAAGAAAAAGGGATAAGGGAAGATGATGGGCAGGGGAGAACCGAGGGTTGCATGTCGCCCCCTTTGGAGGACGGAAAGTAAGTGCAGTTGCAACTGCAGTTGAAAATGGGGAAATCTGAACATATTTTGTTCCCTATTTATTCTTAATGTTTAAAAACTATTCCAAATAGTTCAATGTATTCTCAATGTGTTTTAAATTACATTTGCACAACCTCACAATGTGTCGCTGTGGGCTTAGATCAGCTATGGTAATTTGTGCTTGATTTTCGTATATGGCATTTTCATATATGGCCACTTGTTTCTCTTGCAAAACTGGCAACAAATCAAGATGCAATGACACTTGAGTTGAACAATGTGTGGCGGAGCCTGGTGGTGTGGCTGCTGTGAGCACACAGCGCCACACATCATAGGTATACACGCCCCCACAGCTCTGGTGGAGATTAGGCGAATAGCGTGAAGGGAGTCGAGCAGGAGTGGCGAGTATGCAGCATGCTCTCCCTGAGTCCCGAGACAGCCAGGTACGTTCACTGCTACTGTATCACAGCTACTGTAAGGTGCCATGCTGTTTATGAACCAAAACACAGTTTGGGCTTGGTTTCACAAGCTGCAGCTGCTGCTGCTGCTCAGTTCGTAATTGCACCAACAGGTACCTTCATCATATAGAGAGATAAACTAATCCTGCATAGGGCCACTAAATACCTAGAATGGGCACTGTGATCCTCAAATGTAAAGTAGCCATATCTGAACCTGTCATTCCGTCAGCCCCTAATGAGAATAATTACATCCTCCGTTATGCCATCTCCAGCAGCAGCACCAGTGGCATTGCTTCCAAAGCCAGACGTACAAACATGGCTGGTCTGGTCTCACAACTGTCTGATTTATCTGCCCTCTCCCCCTGCTGGCTGGTACCGTTCAATCACAAATCACTTCAGGGCACTTTCCTCCATCCATTCCACCCTGCCTGTAATCTCTCTTCAATACTCCCTGTTACTTTGGATAGTTGATCATTGTTATTGAAAAGCCTTGAACTTCTCAACCCCTGGCTCGCTCTCTCTCTCTCTCTCTCTCTCTCTCTCTCTCTCTCTCTCTCTCTCTCTCGCTCTCGCTCTCTCTCTCTCGCTCTCTCTCTCGCTCTCTCTCTCTCTCTCGCTCTCTCTCTCTCTCTCGCTCTCTCTCGCTCTCTCTCGCTCTCTCTCTCTCTGTAACATTTTAGCAAATGCATTAAATATGTGAAACATGTGGATACTGCACTCAACGATTAGCGAGCGATGCCCTACGGTAAGTATTAAATGTGTGAAACATGTGGACACTGCATTTAGGCCTAACCTAAGGTTTCTGAAAAACTTGAAATATTCATGTACCAGCATAAAAACAAGTTATGTCTGGAATACTCCAAAAATAATCCAAAAATGTATTCCCGTCCTGAAAGGGTTAAAGGGAAAATGTATTAAAATTTGCAATGCTTTACATTGCAAATCGATACAATCGATACAAAGTCAAAGGATATGGTACGATACTCAGTCACTATTCTGGCATTTTCTCTCTCCCACCTTGCGGTATTGAGTTGAACAATCCAGTGAGGAACTCAGATGTAGTCTATTATTGCCCTATCCCAGGGGTGGCCAACCGGTCGCAGACTAAGAGCCACGTTTTTCACTGTGTTACGGCAAAGAGCCACATCAAATGGTCACAACGGTTAGAAAACCGCCGCGACGGCCGTCACGGTCGCAAATAGAAACATACAGACATGTATTTTGAAACGGGTTTTACAATCCAAAAAAGTATATGACATTCTCAAGAGTTAAAATATTCATCATGTGAATTAGCCCAAGTCTACACTGCTAGAGAATGTGGAAGATTAATGGTCATTTTGATCTGTATGTTTCACTGTTTTGTTTTCTCTGAAATTCAGCCTGGAATTGTTGACACAAGTAAAGGAAATCTTTAGCTTTGGGGTCTATGGAGCTAAAATGGTGGTCTGTGGCTCAAATTCTGAATAAATGGTGGGCCCTGGTAGGAAAAAAGGTTGAAAACCACTGGTATAGGGAATGAATGACTGCGCCATGAGGCCAAGCGTTTTTGACAGCTTCATGTGGAAGCCCCTCAAGAGCCGCATGTAACCAGCTGAAGAGCCGCATGAGGCTCGCGAGCCTCAGGTTGGCCACCACTGCCCTATCCTAACCGTTTCCACACCTCTACCGGTACATTGTGTGGAGGAACGACCGCCTGCCTCAATTCCTTCTACCTAATCTCTCTCACTTTCTCGTTCACTACCCCCAGCCAGCCCCCCCCCCCCCCTCTTTCCCCCCCTTTTTCCATTCATCACTTTTGAACTCAAAGTACTCACTTCAATCTTTACAACACGTCGGCCACTCTAACCAATGGGTGCAGTTCCCCCCATTTGGTGTCCAAGGTGTCCATGCAGCCTCTCACAGAACGAAATCCTAGTAGTCCCTGGGATTTTAGTATAGGTTTTAGGTGATAGAATTGTGAAGGTAGTTGAAAATTTTTGGTTTTAGTCGGCTCGAACAACACTGTGCAGCAAAGAGTGCGCATGCAGGGGCTCAAATCATTAACACAACTGTGACAGCGTGCATGTGGCCGCTCCTTATCCATTAGGCCATGAACAGTAGCCCCCCGTCCTTGTTTATAATTACACAAAGTCGGTGCTATTCAGACAGTTCCTACATTTTAAGTTTGTATTATTCAGTGCTATTTAGGTACCATGGTCTACTTGCGTGGCACACGTGTAGTCTCCAAAGCATTTTCCCCCAAGGACATTTAAAAAAAGGATTCATTTAATGATCCTCGAACAAAGCCAACTCCGATCGTGACAAATCATGACAACAAACATAATATTTTGGGCTTAAGTAATAATTATATATTTTATTTCCCCCTTTCTTTCTATTCCAATTATTTGTTTGGCATCATGACTCATGATTAGTCACGCTCTGTAATTGCCTTTGTTCGAGGCTTTGAAGGTATTTTTTAAATAAATACTTTTTGGGATGTCTATGGGGAAAATGCACAGGGAGTTATTTCCTGGGGCTGTCGTCATCATGAAAGGGGGGCGAGACAGCAACCCTCTACGGCAAGGAATGTCAAACTCAGATACAGAGTGGGCCAAAATTTAAAACTGAACAAAGCCACGGGCCAAGTTTGAACGAACTAATCTTTTAAAGGGGAATTCCACCCATTTTCAAAATTTTCCTGAGAGGGTACAAATGTGAACCAAATGGACCCTAGCGGGTCCATTTGGTTCCATTTGTACCCTCTCAGGAAAAATGGGTCTGAAGGAAAAATCATTAACATGGTGAAATACTTCCTGATGTCATCAGATGTATTTCACCATGTTAATGATTTTTTCAGACCTTCATTTTTTTATCATGTCCACACAACATCTCTAAGGTATATTAATGACATATTAAAATGTTGAAAATGGGTGGTCTTCCCCTTTAATTTGATAATGTCTCAGGGGTCAAATGAAATTACACGGCGGGCCAAATTTGGCCCACGGGCCAGAGTTTGACACCCATGCTCTACGGGGACCACTAGTGGTGGTCCTTGTGTGACCACACTGTGGAATGACGGAACAGGAGAATCTCCATCCATGTATTGCGGTTAGTGATTTATCGTAGAGCTCTGCGGTCTGAACGGCGGAGCGGGGTTCGGAAGGAGCGCTTGTTTTATCCGCCGTCTACTACTAGTAGGGCAGGGCGAAGGAAGTTTTACTGAGGTTAGGGTTAGGTTAGGTTTAGGCATAGGTTTACTGAGGTTAAGTTTAGGGTTAGGATTAGGTTTAGGCATAGCCTAGTTTTATTGGGGTTGTGTTTAGGGTTAGGTTGGGGTTAGAGTTAGACGATGCTTTATGCGGTTACTAACCCTAAACATAACCTCAGTAAAACTATGCTTCGCCCCGCCCTACTAGTAGTAGCCGGCGGATAAAACAAGCGCTCCTTCCCAACCCCGCTCCGCCGTTCAGACCCCAGAGCTCTACGATAAATCACTAACCATGTATTGCCCTGCAGCGAACACATGACACATCGACAGATGCAACGTCTTCACACCGAACGAGAGGATGATGAATGTGAAACCCTCATTTTGAGGCACCAGAATATTCCAAAACCAAATGCAAGATGACTGTTGAATGATGTCCGATGATGTACTGTTGTATGTAACAGTTGGTTTGACGAAAAAACAGACATTGAGGGGTAGAATATGAGAAAATGCCATTTGAATGCATGGAATAGAATGGGTGAAGGGGTAATTTATTTTCTTTCTTTCTTTTTTTTTTAAATGGCGGCGCCCATTTTGTCCCAAAATGATAATCGGCAATCGGCATAATCGGCATGTATTAATACTGAGGATTCCTGCAGGACCCCCCCCCCCAACCCCCCCCCCCCCCCCCCCCCCCCCCCCCAACACATTGTGCCTGCCTTTCATAGGAATGGCTGACTGTGCTGGCAAACTACACAAACAGGCTCACTCCTCAAATAGGACATGAGCGATTAAATATACTTTTCTACGGCTGACACGTGTTTGTTCCAAATGACCGTGGGTCTACACACTGACACAGAGTGAGGAACCACTGCAGACACAAAATGTACACCACCATGCACTGCTGTTCACAAACAACGTTAAGAATGTGTGTCTCTGTGTGCGTGTGCACGTGTGTGTGTGTGCACTCCCTCCATGTTTGGCTGAGCTCTAGGATGAAACAGGTGCTGGTGTGTGTGTGTTAGAGTCCTTCACGGGTCCATTTTCAAGGAACCGACTCGATTCAGACCCGAACGTAATCGGAGCCGCTCCGCTTTGGACCCGCTGCTATAATTAACATGACGGCTCCGGACCGTTGAATGCCCGGGACGATTTAACCCGGCTCCGAGACGAGCCCGGTGCTATTGTTGAAATGACGGCTCCGGACCGTTGAATGCCCGGGACGATTTAACCCGGCTCTGAGACGAGCCCGGTGCTATTATTGAAATCATGGGTCCGAACCGTAAATGTCCGAGTACCCGAAATGTCCGAACGCTTTAATGAGTTCTACTAGTATATTATGAATAAGACGGAAGCTTACTGTTAGTTGTACATGGTTGAACACCATGCTGAACACGGACTCGACTCACAGCATAGAAAATAAATCCACGTCGTCTTTAGATGTTGAATCCCAGTAGTAGCTGTACTTTTCTTCTTAGCCATCCACCATTGTGTGTGAATAAAAATAATAATCCATAGTCAACTATTATAACTGCCGTCTCGTGATGGTAGATCACACAATTCATATCTCCGTTGTGGAAGAGTGGTTTCTTTTTTGTTTTTGTGGTCTCTGTCGCACCAGCAGCAGACCATAGTCTTTATTGCTTATCTTAATAATTATTATTATCACGATAGTTAAGTTGTTGCAGTCTTCGTGTGTGTGTGTGTGTGTGTGGGGGGGGGGGGGGTGTTGTTGTTGTGATGATGACGTATGCAGTAACTTCCTGCTATGCTAAAGTCACGTGACTCAATGCTCGCCTCTCACTGGCCGGAGGAGAACAAGGGGGGATGACGAGGGTGATTGACAGCTGTGGCGGCCAATCCCCGGGTTTTGGGTGTAACCCGAGGTCCGAGACGCCCCGGAACCGGCCTGATTGTACCGGGACATGCAGGGGACATGCAGGAACCGGCCTGAACGAACCCGCGACATCGCGGAACCGGCCCGTTTGTGCCCGGATGTCATTTCTTGTAAACGGAACCGGAACCGGCCACGGGCCGGGTCGGTGCTCGGGCTTTATCGGGTCTCGGGTTAACCCGAAGTACTCTAGTGTGTGTGTGTGTATGTGGATCCTGAAGGAGTGCTACAGTCGGTCACAGGGAGATGAACACCACAACACGGCTTCCTTCTCCTGTTTGTCTATTTTGTGCAGCAGTTAAAAGCATCCATTTATAATGGATGAATAAACTTCTCTGTTTCTCTAGGTCGTCCTCAGATGAGCCTTCCATCGTCATTGCTTCCAGTCATCCCAGTTCTTCATACAGTACATCCTGCCAGCTTGTTTGGTGCTTTCTCTGTGCTCTCCTGCGTCTGTCTTGAGTACATCCACATTGTGTTAGTGTGGGACATCCCTGTGATTGTGTGTTATGTTGGTTCCTCCCACAGCACCATTTTGCAGGGCTGCTACAGTATTTTGTTGCTCACTCTGAATATTCCAGCATACAGATTCTCGTTGGTAACACTAACACGCATACTCTACAGGCAACTTTTCGACATAAAGTGCCATGTGGTTATTTTCTTGACAGTTGGCGTGGCATATTGACATTGCTTAATTATCACCACAGTGGGGGCCACCATGTTTGTTGTTTGAATCTGTGGAGTGACGGGGCTGCAACTCCAACTCTCATTGGATAATACATCTTGCTATCAAAGTAAATTATAGGTTGACAATACAAGACCAAGAGACGCAGTGCACTCAGAGAGTGGGCTGCGTCGACGGGTTTGGTTCCAGGCTAGAACTATTCATCAAGCACTACTACAGCATACCTGATGAGTGATACCTGATGAAAGACTGACTCAGACTTTTTTGGGGGGTATCCCTTCTGCAGCTTTAACATTTGTTTTTTTTTTTTGTTTGTTTGTTTGTTTCAAGGCAGTGCCGGACCGTCACTAGACGGCAGTGAAGCGAGTGTGCGCGTGTGGGGAATGTACGTGCACGAGAGGTGCAACGACACGATTGTTAGTTGTTTCTGCACGGACATGTTGAGAGTGTGACATCTGAACAGCATAGTGAACGTGTTGACAGTGACAGTGAGCCAGACGCTATATCAACTGTGACCTGACAGAACTGACATGGATAGAGTGTATTTATATTCTTGTCTGTTTGTTCAATGGGGAGGCCACAGAGCGGAGGGTGGCAGCGGGTGCCGGGGTGAGATTATTTTTATTTAATCCATTCTGACAGGAGAACATTTGGCTGTTTCAAGAATTTGCACTAGCTTTAGCTACTGAAAAATATCAGATTGTAGGTCTGATATTTTTTGAAAATTTCATGAAAATTATGCGCAAATCTTTCATAGAAACATTTTTGCTCCTGGGGGATCCCTAGACAATATATTTTCAGCAACCAAACACAGATAATTCAGTGCTCTGTAGTGCTCTGCATCTAGACATCTAGATGCCGTTTTCAAGATGGCCATATTATATTAAATTTGATCTTCGCAGAGGGATCATATCTGACAACGTCAAGTTACTGACGGAAATCTAAATTGCGGTGAAGTAGCTGGTGGGAGGATGAAAACAAAAACATCCAGAAGACTCATCCTCAACCTTGAATAAACAACGCCGGCAGAAAAAAATGTGCACATGGAGCATGAGTGAAGTGAGAGAATAAATTGTCGCATCGCCAAGTTTTTCTTTTCACTGCTGTGAAGCAACAAATAGTTTGGGTTGGTGCAATTACAGTCAAGGGGCAAGGTGACGGCCCTAGTTACAGTTTGTTGAATCATCAGACTTATATTTCCTGCATTTGATCATAGACCATCTTTATAACTTCATGCAAAAGAAAAACATTCTCTGAGGTAATTTTGTGCACGCAGGAAATTATAACTGGCCACACAAGTTCACAGGATCTACTGAATATGAAGGAGGCAGCACACCACACTGCACTTTCTTTAACTGTTTAATTGCCATGGACGTTAAGACGAGTATTTGTTCACAAAAATGAGCCAGGTAACAGTTGCAAAGACGTGAAGAAGAGATTTGAAATCGTGCAAGATTTCAATGTGGGGGTGCATATTTATTTAGGTCCATATCTGAGCCTATTGTGGCAATTAGCGGCCACTTAACTTTCACTTCAATATGATTAATTTTGCCATAATAACGTCCTAGCATCTCTCCTGTGGGTGTGTAATGGTGGAAGAGTGAGTGAGTATAGTGAAAGAGTGAGTGAGTGAGCAAAGGCTCATTCAGAGTTAGATTTTCGGTGACCACCAACGCACCTTGACTTCTGTCCTGTGTCCTGTTCTGACTGCGGTGGGCACGGTGTGGGCTAGCCCCTCCCTCCCCTAACTGGTGCCAAAGTGGGTAGTAAAAAGGAGCTTGCGTCTCAGACAGCTCCTCATTAGCCACACACTAAAACAGAAGACGTGGCTCTGGACCACAGCCAATTGCTGAATAAATAAGGTTTGTACTGGGATGATAATAAAAAATAAATAAATAAAACAATAAATAGACAAAGAGTACTTCCAAGGAATTCATGGGTCGCCATTACTGCTCAAACATAATATGGGGCCACATTTGGCCAGAGAGGAACTACAAAATATTCTGCACTCCATCCACGTCTGTGACGGTCACTAATCGCTATACATGTGGGGCAACAGGAGCTACCCTGTAGGACTCTGTAGGAGTAACCTGAGATACAGCTATTGTTATTGATCACTCTCTGCAAACGGTAAAATTAAATAAATAACATCAAATGTAAAAAATCAGACTCCCTGTGTGGTAAAGTGAGACAGCCCAATTGTTAATCACTTTCATTTAGCGGAGTTCCTTGAGAGGTATATTTGGGCAATCAAACCAAGCACTGTGTGGCATCCAGAGAATCTGCATAATGAACAAGTTGCTGTCTTAACAAATTAAAACAAACAAATTATTTGTTGTGCATGTGTGTTTATCACAAAATAAATCTGCTTTCTCGCTGTACTGTACAGCAACACAGACCAACACAAAGACACATGCATGCAGACATGCACGCACAGAGGCACACAGTAACAAGGTAACAACTACTGAAGCACAAACACATCTCATGACAAAATCTTCACTGTAATTCCAACTGATAACAAGTCAAGTTGAAATGGGCGATTCATTTGCAAATTCATTTTTATGATTTCATTAGACAAGGAAAAAAGCAATATTAAAAGCAATATTGTACTGCATGTACAGTGGTGTTTGTTTTGCCTTTTTTGTACTGTTCTTTTTGACCCTCCTGACTTTCCACAGCCAACTCAGCACATCTTCCTGGTGCGCAACACACTGTTTGATGCCATATACACTCCATGTTTGGGGATCAAAAACAGTGTGAGTGTGACACACTTATGCACAGATATTTCTGTCTGGCTTACTCAAGTAAGCCAGACAGTGTGTCACACTCTGTATGCTCAAATACAGAGTGTAACGCACTTATGCAGAGATATTTCTGTCTGGCTTACATAGTAACCTTGTTCAATGCGCTCACAGTAAAATGCTTTTGATGGGTTCTAGATAACATGTGGTCTTTAAAAAGGAACATTTGAAAGTAAATGAAAGTTTGAAAGTGCAAAATCGGAATTTGTAATTATGAACAATGCAACAGGAGAGAACCAGCTATTTTGATTGCGGGCCGATCAATCGGTCCATCTTTGCTATAAATCCAATAACAATTTGCCAACTGAAACGGAGGGAATTTTATTTTGAATCCCACCTGAATACCTGGGACATGGAGTTTCTGAGCCAATCAGAGCATGCATCCCTTCAGGTGATGGGAAGTCAACGAGAGAGAGACGGCTCTACTATGAGCTCTGCCACTTTACTAGCCTGGGTTCAGCCCACAGACCCCATGCGCTCCGCTGGGCCCCGCCCACTCTGCTGGGTTCTTGAGCCATGGCTCAGAGTCTGACAATCAGGCTACCACTTTACTGCTATGTATATTTATTTCTACCACATAATGTGTTCTGATATACTGTATATTCTAGCATGATTATTAAGTTTAAAGCAAACAATACACTGCCTGGCTGCCAGAATAGGATTAAATTATGTCAGTGTTTCTGACTAATCAAGAGAGAGTATGTTTTGCACTCTTTCCATCCGTCTGTCCGTCTGTGTACAGCTAATCTCTGGCACCATTAACCCGGTCGAGCTTTTCTGACTTTTACTGATCTACGTGAAACATTGTATGCATGCTCCCTAGAGGCCAAAGAATACCCTTTGATCTGCCTCTTATCTGCCTGAGCGCCACCAGGAGGCCGACATTTGTAAAACACAATTCTTTGTAATACTCCTCCAGGTCCAAAAATCTTGCAAATCGTCACACATAATCTCTATATAGTTCCGTCCTATCTCTATAGTTCCATCCTCAAGACAGAACTGTCCCGTATTTCCTAGTCCATCCTAATTGGCTCACTTTACCTTCCAAGTGTGCAGGATTGGCCCATTTTGAACACAAAGCCTCAAATCATTAAGGCAGTGTGCAATTTACATGAAATATTTCACCCACTTTCTGACAAGACGGAGGAATAAATACCACCATTTTCAAATTGGCCTGTTAAAGCACAACCATTAGGGAGATTTTAGAAAATACCCCTTTTTTAACTAAATTAAATACAATCATCCAATTGAAAAAACAAAAAAAGAAATATATTACATAAACATTTGGCCACTCCTATCCCCCTGGAAGAGTCCTGCTGCCCTGAAGGCAGTTTTTCGAGTTATCTACTGTATCAGTTAACAGCAAAATGCATCAACAATAGGGTATCCTGTTGAACCTAGCAGTAATTAAAACACTCAAGGGCATGGTGAGATACAGCCATGCAATTAGTTCAAAGTCGTTCATAAACAGCCTGAGAGGAGAGGATGAGGCAGCGTCTTTGTGCTCTTCAAATGCTGAGATTCACTGGAAGCTTATCTCTTATCTGCAGACTGAGACGCTGACACACTTTAAGCACTGCTGGTCAGACACTGGGAAGTCGCTTCACATTGAACGCTTGGTGGTGATACTGCCCCTTCCATGTGATATTGTCGATTGTATTGAGCGTGTAAGCTGCTGGGAAGCTTTATAGCCCCTCCTGTGCCCAACTTTGGGTGCAGTACCCCATGGCGATGATTTGATACATAGCACATACATTTAGCCTTACTTGCATTCACCCATTGTCGCGCACACGCATACATGCACAAGCACACGCGCACACGCGCACACACACACACCAATAGAAGGCATTTAAGGTACCAACCAGCACATCGGGAGCAATAGATCGGGAGCAATAGGGAGCAATGGCGTGGACAAAGCCTGACAACAACTTGACAACAGTCATGACAACTTGGGGGCACACAATCGCTAAACACGGATGAAATTCCCCTGAACACCTGCCTGGAGAAAAATAAACAGGGGTATCGAACCCCCAACCTCACAGCCTCAGGGCCACTGAACTTACTTAAACAGTAAGAAAGTGAGTTATATCATCATACATTAGTAGTATAACAATAGCAACCTCATGCACAACTATTCTGTTATATTTACCTTAAAAAATACATGCACATGTACAACAACATTAAGTATGGGGGATCTTCAACATTACCAGCCACTTTAATGTAGACATTAATACACACACACAGTAACAGGCAGACATTAACATTCAACCCTGGCATCTCTTATACTGTGGAAGAAAATCTCACATACTAGAAGGAAGTCTAGCTTTCTCACTCAGATAAAACACGGAGAGCCTTCTTCTCCCAGCATTTTAAAAGGAAACTCTGTGATGTGCATCCTCCTGGCCAGCTTGCAAAGTCGACACGACACAGAGGACCGCTGTGCATCTTAAGAAGCTGTGCTTTAACAGTGGACAGGTGCAGCACTACACCATCCGCAGTCAGCCCAAAGGTTGGACTATTCCACACCGCAAGGACACCCATCTGCAGTCCAGAGTGGACACAGAGACGCCTCCCAGTAAACACGGTCAGGACTGTGACGAATTAGTGACGTCTTGATTGTGGCCAAATAAAGGCCAACCAAGAACAGGCACATCTAGTGCCAGAATATCACCTTGTATGCGCATTGCGCAGTAATCTCACAAAGGACTAGACCAAAAACTCATACCTATTGGGAGAAATACAACAATATGCAAACACAAAAGCAGGATTTGTGAACTGTTGTAATAACAGATGACTTTTCCTTCTAAAACAATGCAATGTGACATAACTCTATGTCGGTTTACAAAACTCTGTACGACCTCCAACTATATATACATTCATTCCACAATTTCAATTGTTTCTATTCTACTGTATTTGTGACACTTGCTTTGGCAATGTGAACATTTGTTTTCTCGTGTCAATAAAGCTCGATTGAATTTAATAGACAGTAGGCCACAGAATTTAGCTAACTGATAAACTGAATGGTCAAATGATAACAGAGTGACACCTCAGCAAACAGCATCGTCATCCTGAAACAACAACAAGGCTAATCACTGTGTGAAAAAGGAGGTGCGATTCAGGCGCTCGAAAAATAACAGCGGAGAGGACATAAAATCAATGTGCGGATGCTCCTTGTGGACTTCAGCTCCGCATTCAACACTATCCTCCCCCCACCCACAGGCTGGTGAACATACTGGGGGACCTGCAGGGAATTCCACACAACATCAGCATGTGGATTAAGAGCTTTGTGTACTGTGGTAGTGTGGTTGCAGCCGGGGGGTGAGAGTGGGACATCAACACACATCCACAACCTCGGCCTCGGTACCGGCTCCCCAGAGCCCGGCTGCGTACTGAGCATGTGTTGTTTTCCTCGGCTAAATATTGAGACGAAAATACTTTCATCTACTACCTGTTTCCACTGTGTGAAAAACAAAACAGAAACTAAATGACAGCTAAGCTAAGCTAGGCTTACTAAAAGGAGGACTAAATATCAGAAAAAAAGAAGAAGCGCTTCTTTTTGCTAGCAGGTGCTCTTTGGAGAGGGTTTCAGTAATGCTGCAAAAAATTCTACAAAAGCTCATTAATACTTGAATAAGTCCAAAAACACTGTGATGGGTAGTAAGCAGGTGGCAAACTTTTAAAGGCCAACTTTATTTTTTTCCAACCAAGGTTCATATTTTAGGTTGTTGTTAGAGAAAGCAAAAGGTCGGTGTTATTTGTTTTACATTCCTTGCTTTTTTTAGTTTTAGGGATGGTATTAGGTATTAGGGATGGTTTTAGGTGGTATTCGGACATGGTCCAAGTACGTATTTGTTTACAATTTTTCGCTTAATTTTTTAAAGCGATTTCTTTTTTTAATATCTACGACACTCCTAATAAACCCCAGGAAATTATAATTGGCCCCGGACGTTCACAGGATCTACTGAATGTGAATTAGGCAGCACACTGCATTGTACTTTACACACTTGATAATAACAAAAAAAAAGAAATTGCTTAAAAATGTTGCAAACAATATTATGTATTTACAACCATGTTTGAATGCTCCCACCCATAGAATCCATAACAAAAAAGAAGCATGTAATGTAAAACAATTAACCTGGTCCTGAAAACAGCTAAGACCCAGGAAGTGGTCATCGACATTCCATTTTTTCAAGGTTTATTTTCCAACAGTCCCTTTGAGTATAGATCGAGTTCTGACAACTCTGTTCGCTCGATGGAAAAGTCTACTGCTCTACATAGACTTCTATTGAGCATGGGGACTTCCTGGGGACTAGTAATGGACCAGACGTAGGCAGAAATGCATTGGACTCAGGCAGCAGCCTAGCTTTAATGATCTAGAATCCCTTTATTTCATATTGTTTGTAGTAATAGTACAACATGAACATCACAGAGACTTGTTACTGTACACTTTAAAACAGTTGTCATGTTGCACACATGCTTAAAATAGCTCCTATTTACCCTCTGAACCAGGATGTTATTATGATGCTACACCCTGTTTTTGTTTTTGCTACTAGTAATTAGCTCTCAGTAGAAAGCATTACATGTCTGTAGCGTTGCGACAATGATGACGAACTGGCAAATGGCAATCGGCAAAATGGCGTGCTGAAATTATTGTTTTTAATGGGAGCAAATCAGGGTTATGAGCGACCAAAGGAATGCTGCAATGTAAACAAAGTGTTGACACGATGATTAGTATAAATGCCTAAGTACACACCCCAAATGTAACTCTCAGCGTGAGGGTCTATAGATTAGCTATAGCTTAGCTATGCTTCTGGCTATAGCTGGCAGCATGAGAGTTAATAGAGAGCCGTCATAATAGTATTAAACACAGATGTGTGTGTATTGGCCTGTAACACTATGCTCAATCAGAGAGTTTATATACTGAATTACACAATGTGTTAAATCCAGTGTGTAAAAAATAGGCAACGTCTTATTAATAAATGGCCATGGAAGATTGAACGTGCATTATTTTGCATGTCAAAGCTCTCCTGGGGAGTGACATACATACTGTATGTAAATGTGGTGTACATAATGTTAAAGTGGGGTTGTACACACATCTCACTGAGCTTCACATCATCCCCATGGACTGAGCAGTGAGATTAAAATGCAAGAGGAGAGGAGAGAAGAGCAGAGGAGAGGATAGTAGAGGAGAGGAGAGAATTGTGGGGGAGGGACGTGCAACAGGCCAACAGCACGCACACCAAGGCTCTCCTCTCTCGATCCTGATTGGATGAACCCCCCCCCCCCCCCCCCATCCTGATCCTGATTCAACAAAACCACAGTGAACCACAGGTGGTTCTTTACCACCTTGTGATTCACCTCGTGATTCACTGTGGACATAATGAGCCAATAGAGAGATGATGAGGTGGAGTTAGATTTAAATCTGTTTACAACGTACAAACGCAGAGTTTGTACACAGTAAAGTTGCCATAATACCTTTAGGTCTCACCCGTGGCTCCGACATACCTGTACAGCATGTGGACAGTTAAAATGTGCTTTAGAGGGACAAACGAGTTACATGAAGAACGCGTTCGGGCTGTGTTCTCTGCCCCCCCTTTGGCAGAACTCTCCTTCCAGGCTAGTTTCAACTGCCAGTAACTCCATGTGAAAATGTCCCTATACACTACAGTACAATGGCGACAGAAGAGTAGAATCCTTGACTCAATGAAACAAGACAAGCGTCACTGGATTGTTCCATCTCTTGTTAAAGACAAGTGAACTTTTGCATTGTGCATGACCTCCCTGTAAATTCACACTGGGGAGCAGAAATGTTCAACCATGTGGCACCAAACCAACATGCATGCACACGTGTATAGACGCACACCCAGCCGTGTACGCACGCGCACGCACGCACACACGCACACACACACGCACACACACACACACACACACACACACACACACACACACACACACACACACACACACACACACACACACACACACACACACACACACACTATCGAGATTGCTCGAGTCAGCTATCTGGCTAGAGGAACCATTTAGAGAACAATCAATCTCACACATCATTACTCATCTACAAAAAAAATAAAGAAAGAAAAACGTGAATGCACAGCACACATTCAGGGCATGCACGCAACATCGGAGGTACACACAAACAAACATATGCATGCACACACACACAGATACATGTACGGTATGCATGCATGCACGCACACATGCATGCACACATGCACACACACACACGCATGCACGCAGCATGTATTCCATACGTCTCCACTAAACCACCGAAAACGCAATGAGAAGGGTGCAGTATATATGCCGGACCTGTAGGTGTCGCTGTAGCAACTCGTTGGCACAAATATCAAGAAGAGGAAAGATAAGCGGTTGCCATGTTTGCGTATTATAAGTGACTTTGGGCCCGTTTCTTCAGAGTGTATATAGTTCATTAGTTGAGCCTGTTTCATTGTTTTAGCTCATTATAAAAACTAAACAATTAAAGACTAAAAATACTGAAATTAATAAAATTATATATATATATATATATATATATATATATATATATATATATATATATATATATATATATATATATATATATATATATATATATATATATATATATATTAGGGATGTTGAATGATTAAAATTTTTAATCAAATTAATCACAGCTTCAAAATTAATTTAATCATGATTAATCACCATTCGAACTATGTCCAAAATATGCATGTTTTCCGAAAAAAACAACAGAATCTGTGAAAAAAATAACCATATATCTTTAAAATATTTATCAAAATAGGCGATCTACAAGCCCTCAATGCTTGTAGATCCTCCAGCTATACTCTATGGCTCTGGTTACAGGGAGACACAGCTATAAGTCTCCGTAAAACCGTGCTCCACCCATTTCTTTCAGTGAGAAAATGCTCAGTGGGTTGAGTGAGTGTGCACATGAGTTAATCGAGTTAAAATTTTTAATCAGATTAATCAACAAAATTAATTTAATCCCATTAATTAACTATTTTCAACAGCCTTAATATATATATATATATATATATATATATATATATATATATATATATATATATATATATATATATATATATATATATATATATATATATATATATATATATATATATATATATATATATGTCTAGTCTTGTGATTTTGTGTAGCCTATTGAGGATTTGTTGAAAGTATAACTTGACTTAAGATAAAGGAAGTGACCACCATACCAAATTTGTGTTGTTAAAATCATTAATAAAAATGTGTCACTTTTTTCCATGGTAGCCTATATGCATAAATGCACCGTTTTAAACAACATTAAGATTAATATAATAAAATGTTCTTATATTCAGGCCAATAGGGTATATACGTTTGTTTTAGAGAGAAGATCAACAAGCTCACAAAATGCAACATCATGTCACGACTCGAGCCGCAAACTTGTTGATCTGCTGTTCTCAAATAACCTGGTCGCGTTTGGGCTAGTATAGGCCCGGGCGCTTATTTATCGCTCACATTCTGGCAACACTGCCTTTGACGAACGTAAACATGAACAGATCGAACAGACACTTGTTACAAACGGCGGTGCTGTTGGTGCATAGAAGCAGTACATCTTGTTGGAAATGCACTAACTATGAACTATTTTCTATAGCATTATTAATGCAATGAATGCAAACGCTGGGTGCCGCCATGTTTGTTTATTGTTGTTCAGGGATGAGCATGCGTGTTAAGGCGCAGATAGGGCCGTTTACAAAAAAGGTCGTTTTCAGCCGTCCACACGGATCCCCGGAGTATGCGGTTCCAAATCTATGCACTCTGGGAGCCCGATTCAAAGTTTGACGGTTTCGTTTACCGTTTTGGGCGTTTCAGTGGGAATGAAAGGGCGAATCGTTAAAAAAGTTTTGCGTTTTCACTGCGGATCGTCTCCGTGTGGACATAAACTCCCTAAGTCTACATAAACAAACCTAGGTTCATACTGTAAGTGCTATGGGGTTGAGATGGACTCTGAAGAGACTACGTTTACAGACTTGGTTTTCAACCAAGGTTCAAAATATGAAAGAAAAAAGTAGTTGTCGTTTAAATAGTGGTTTTCAACGGTTTTCATACCAGGGCCCACTCTTTATTCAGAATTAGAGCGGACCACCATTTGATGACATTTTAGCTCCACAGACCCCAAAACTAAAGATTTATTTTTGCTTTTTTCCATAAATCCAGGCTGGATTTCAGAAAACAACCAAACATACAGATCAAGATGACTATTAATCTTCTACATACTCTAGTTGTGTAGACTTGGGCTAGTTCGCGTCCATTTGGTTCCATTGTTATACTCTCCAAGAGTTACATCTGGTTAACCAATTTACCAACATTTAGCCTGGGGACCACCTGGAATCCTCTCAGGGACCACTGGTGGTCCCCGGACCACCTGTTGGAAACCCTTGCTTTAAAAGGGAAAAAATGGCAGCTTTCTTTAAACAGATTCTGATGGCATATTAGTTTTGATTGGAACCCCCTCAAGGACCCCTGGGGGTTCCCAGAGAGGCACTGATTTAGAGCTTAGACTGTCTGGATGGTGAGTGACACTGACACTGGCTTTGGAAACTGCTGAACGTGATTCATGTCGCTTTCACAGCACAGCAGGAGATTTATGACGGACACAAGGACGGATTAGACAGATTGGACATTTCCCAGGAGTAGCTAAACAGAAAGCTGTTTGCAATAGATTTTTTTAGATGACGCTTTTGGCCAGTACAATAATTTAGTGTGAAAACTGTTATAGTGATCTGTGGTGGAGTAATCTCCAGACATGCAGATGCAGCAGGTTGTGCGGTATATACTGTTAAGCATTGGGTGCTGATGGTAGGTGTTATTTTCAGTTACTGACATCATACAATAGTATACATTATTTGGCTTAAAATCGAATGTGAAGGACAGCGCTCTCTTATTCGTAACAGACGAACACAGAAACACTGTGACGCCCACACCTTGAACAGACTATTAAAGTACTCTTGTCTATTACTGTCGACAAGCGAGACAGTACATGCCAACCAGACCCACAGTTAATGCCAGTCATCGGGACGTTATACCCGTGTGCACGTGTACCAGTGGGCATGCACACACGTGCACGAACACACGAGTCCAACACACACACACACACACACACACACACACACACACACACACACACACACACACACACACACACACACACACACACACACACACACACACACACACACACACACACACACACACACACACACACACACCACACACACACACACACACACACAGAGCACATAGTAAGTGATTTCACTTCATTGAAATATTGTTATTGCTACTTTTATGTGTTCTTCTTTTTTGGTTAATCCACCCTACTAGTGTGTGGTGACCATATAAGGAGTTCCTACATGTCCTCACTGGAGGACAGGGAGGGCCCTAGTTTCAGTTTGGGCTTTGGGTGAAACGCCTTTTCTCCAATCAGGATAAAGAGGGGGCCTTCCTCCAATCAGCATCGAGTGGGGGTGCCCCTTGGTGTATGTACTGTTGACCAGTTGCACTTCCCCCAACTGTAGACTGTGTGCATGTCCACATCTTGTTGCCAGGAGGACTGGAGGGTTTTCCAAATCACCCAAATCACTGAATGCAACTTTAAAGAACTAACCCATAACTTATTTGTTATTAATAGAACAGGGTTTCAACTAATATGCTATATTTTTTATATGTTCTATTATGTAATACAATGATCTTATGTTTACAATGTCAACAGGGGTCACCAAATACACACACACAGCGCACACACACACACACACACACACACGCACACGCACACGCACACACACACACACACATGAGCACTCTGTCTATAAACCAATCAGTGTTGTTAATTGTTTTGCCACCACTGCCTTGTAGTATGTGTTGTGGGCACTAAGCTGTAATTGTGGGCACTTCTCTACCTCTACCAGGGTGGAGAGATCCCCAAACCGAGCAAAAGCTTCCTTCAATGCACGAGAGGTAAGTAGGCCAATACTTAACATCAACAAAGTGGAGCATATCACTCCAGTTCTTAAATCCGCCAAAATACATATCTGATCTTTCTGCGATATCATGAACTATCTCAGGTCACTGTGAAAACACACACACACGCACGCACGCACGCGCACACGCACACGCACACGCACACACACACACACACACACACACACACTGTAAGCAGCATTTAGCTTTTATGCACCACATATCTGGAACAAGCCAGAAAACTACAGGTCGGCTGCACTAGAGATGGGGTAACAAGTGATATTATTACTTTCTGTAATGAGCAGTGTTGGGGAATATTACTTAGGAAAGTAATATATTACTTATTACTTATTACCCCTTTAGAAAAGTAATAATATTACACTACTTATTACTTGGATGCAAAAGTAATATGTAGTATATTACATATTACTTTTTAGTGTGGTTGCCCGAAGGGCAACCAGACTCTTGTATTACAAGTAGTTTATTCTTTGGTATTATTGTTGTTCCGCGCATTTTTTTTGCCGCGCTACTCCTCGCAGAGTTCTAGTAGCACGCACTTGTGCCATACATCATATCGAGCGGAAAAAATCAGAATGGTGTGCTTGCATTTTGCTAAGAGAAATATTACATAGTTTAATTAATATGAATTAATTAGTGCATTATTTTTCCCCATTGAAATGAATGGAAAAGTGCAAAAAGTGAAGTTCAAGTATTTTTCCCTCAAAGACCGTAAGGGCTATGCTTACACAAATCAGGGAGGCCGTTCGCAATAATTTTAAAAATTAATTGCATTATGACATATATAATTACGTTATCGTTTGGCCAGATGGTGGCGCTATAACAGGCCACTTTACATTTTGGCCTATAACTCTTGAACCGTAGGTCGTAGAATCAAAATTCTTTTTTCCATGGATTCCTTGAATCATGACGCATCTCCCCATCTAGGCCACGCCCATTTGCGCCAGGATAGATTTTCCGCCATTTTGATTTTTCTCCAAAACACACTTTTTGCCCCCATTCCTGCATATTTTGTCCAAATCTCACGAAAATCGGTACACGTGATCTCTGGAGCTATCCGATCAAAACAGCATTGGCAGAATTTTGATATCACGTATCGTTAGGCCGCAATAGCCTTCCGAAGTTAGTGGGAGGGGCCTATTTTACAGAAAAGGCCACAATTCATGCACCGAATGTCCAATCCACTCCAAAATTGAATCACAGGTCTAATGTGACGGCTTCAACAGAGGACCAAAAGCAATTCCATTTTCAACCATAGGGGGCGCCACAAATGCACAAAATGTAAATATTTGTTGCAAAAAATGTCCAATCCACCCCAGATTTGAATCACAGGTCTTGGTTGAGCCCTTCAACAGAGGGCCAAAAGCAATTCCATTTTCAACCATAGGGGGCGCCACAAACGCACAAAATGTAAGTTTGTTGCAAAAAAAAACGCCATTCAGGGGGAATAAATGCCCTCCAAACTACTTCCACGTGACCCCGGGGATGACATAAAAGTTCACATCGTAATTGGCTACCGGAAGCTGCGGGGAGGTCGACGCAAGCGACAACGGCAACCACACTTTGCAATTGTTAAATTGCGAATATTCTAGTTTATATTACTTTTGCACCCAGATCCCTGAAAAAAGGAAATTAGCTACAACTACACAATCTGTCAGCTTCTTTTAGAGCTGAATCTAATGAAGAAGAATAATGAGAGTCACAAATCAGCCAAACATCAATTGGGTGACTGTTGCCCCCACCACCCGACTACGGATAAGCAGGTGAAGATGGATGGATGTATTTAGATAAATGTATTTAGATGAATGAATACAGACATCCCACCCTGGAAAAAAATACTAAAATATATTAATATTTATATGCCACACATGATTAACATAGCCTACCATAGATTACATAGTTGCAGTAGGCTGTTATTTCAGTCAGTGGATTGTTATTTGGTTACAGTTCTGTCTGTCAACTATGTTTTAATGCAAAATTAAAATGTATGATAATGATAAACATACATAAGCATAAGATCTTTTTGATTTAATATTGAGTATATGAGGGCTTATAGCTCCAGTGGCTTAATTGATGATTAAGCCACTGGCATCGCGTAATCAGAACAGCTGTGTAGCCTATGGGAAATCCCCTGACAGACAGCCATACAGGCAGGCTTCGAGTGTGGACATTTCCCCCATCTATTGTGTGATAAAACACATATTATAAACGCATGACTTATATGGCAAATGAAAATATCCTTGGATATACTTGGACCACAGTTGGAATTATTGCAATCGGGTGAGAATGGACTGAGATTTTTTCGATTCAAATCTCAACAAGAATCACGGAGTTTCCCAGGTAAGCGCAAAGCAGAGCAGTATAGCGCCAACTCCGTTCTCTTTAAGTGGCCAGTCCAAGCGCGGCTCTTCTACATAGACTTCTATTGAGGATCGGGACAATAAATATGGACAACAAGCTGCACAAACAGCTCTCCAGCGCTACGTTTCTGACGCCTCAATGTCGCAGCTTTGACACCAGATGTCTGCCTAATAAAAATCCGCTGCTCATCTTTTTTCCGATCAAGCTAAAGTGACATTAGCTCATCTCCCTTCACCAACGCAATACTGTTGAACGCAGCAGCATGACAAAAGTAACGAAGTAATATTAGTAGAAGTAACTGTAATATTATTACTATTTTCTAGGAGGTAGTCTCGTTACACTACTCGTTACCTGAAAAAGTAGTAATATTACTCGTTACTCGTTACTCGTTACCCCCAACTCTGGTAATGAGCAATATAACGAGATAGAATGTGCCAGTGCTTTTTTTTAAAGAGTTTTAATAGCTTGCGAGTGGGGCGAATAGGTGGTAATGCAAGCAACAGAGCATTTCTTTTTGGTCTTCTTGCTTGTAGAAAGTAATTTAGAGCGGGGCTTATGGAGAACTGCACTATAGGCTTGATCCATCCATGTGGTCGGGGAGCATCTCTGAGGCTTTCTCAAAGAAGTCTCCAGTAGAGTGGCACACACTTCTAAGTCTATAAAATTGGCTTCTACGGAGACCTCCTTTCAATGGTGTAGGGTGAAAACTTCTGGCCAAAAGAAGAGTACATCTTTCTGTATAATGTAGTGAATAAACTGACATTGCCTTTCATGACCCACATGTGAAAGTAAACCTTATTTACTGTCTACTGTGGTCAATAGTAAATTGCAAATTGCAGTTCATCAGCATTCCCATTATATATGCAGAAACAATCATCAATGTAACGGTACCAATTCAAGATTTTATTCAAATGGCTGCTGATGTTAGGGTTGAAAACAAAGGTATGCTCAAAATATCCCATGTAGAGGTTAAATAGTTAGTGGTGCAAATTGAGCCTATACTAGTGCCTGAAACCTGGAGGTAAAATCATTGTCAAACTTGAAGTAATTGCATAAGGCGTGCCAACTCAATGATGAAATCATTGGGTGGGTTTGTCAAGTCGTCTCAATGCAAAAGAATAAAACAGGCTTCCAGGCCGCTGTCATGTAGAATATATTGGTATACAAGCTTGTCACATCCAAAGTCACTAATAAAGCATCATCTGGGATATTTTGAATGCTAGACATTTTATTAATGCAATCTGTGGAGTTTTTAATATATGATGGAAGGGACTGTTCAAAAGGCACATGGTTTTGGGGATCCTTGACATGAAACAATGAGGCTCACTGACATACAGTAGAAATAGTTTGTTTTTTTTCCCAGAAAACGGTCAGGATTTAGAAGACATTTGTAAAATCAGTTGGGGATTGTGAGTTCAGAGAGTCTGTATGCATTGCAGATTGCAGATGCAGCCAGGAGGATAGAGGTAGATCACTGCTGCTATTAAGTGGATTGCAGCACACAGCAGTGAAGCTCCATGAGACTGTAAATTGCCTGAGGTGGGGGGGGGGGGGGGGGGGGGGGGGGGTAGGGGGGTCTTCTCGTCTTGTCCCATTGGTGGGCCGGAAAGGTAGTGTTGTACTGTATTGGCTATAAAGGCTAGTGTTGTGTGTGTGGATGGTTGCTCTCGCAGTCTACTGAGTTACTGGATCTATAGCCACTCATCAGAAACCAGACCCCCCCCCCCCCATTCGCCAATGTTTGTTGATTGGCAGATGGGGAAGCATTGCGACCCCCCAATGGTCGCAATGCTTCCCCATCCGCCAATCAACAAACAAACAAAAAAATAAATAAAATAAACCAAAACAACCACACAGGCTCTGACCTGATGTGACAATAGCATAAATATTGAATGTATTTTTGCATTCCGGCAAAAATAGGTGAGCAAGTCAACATGGTGATTATCCTGCTGGTGGGGACTTCAGGCTCAGCACAACAAGCCTTACTGATTCAGGAACTGACTGGGAAGTACTGGTGGGAAAAGAGCTGCTGTCAAAAAATTCTTTACAGGTCCAGTGAATTGAAAATTATTTTTTTTAGACCACATCTGTGGTTATTATATGGCCACACCTGATAATGCATGTCAAATATTTTTTATTAAAATTGTATTTTTATGTAAAACAATTTTTGATTACTTCCTGTAAACAGAAACCTGCTACAGTATAAACTCAATCATCATGTTAGAAATATATATCTGAACACATTATAGGGTAGAAATAAGTCACATAGCACTCAAGTGGCAGAGTAGCCTAATTGTACACGAACATTGCAAGCATTGCCTGTACAGTTGTATCGCTCAGTGTAAGCAGTCCCTCGTGAGTCGTGCTATGCCATCGCCTGAAAGGATGCATGCTCCGATTGGTTCAAAAACCCTCTGTGCCAAATAATCAGGTGGGATCCATAATAAAAATCCCACCATTTCTGGTTCACCGCACCTTTAAGCTTCCCAAGCACCACATCCAGTTGGGGGGACAAAGTGGTTGACCCATGGCCTGAGTTCAAAAAGCAGTGTAGGGTTTGAGACCAAACATTAAAAGTCCCTTACATTTTGTTAGAAATTTTTAACTGTGCTAGGTTTCATTTTGGCGAGTTCATTCTCTGATGATAGCATAAATATTGAGCGGGATAACACCCTACAACAGTGACTGACAGTCGTTGGTGAGTGTTATCTCTTACATCTCACCCCCAAAATCATCTTTATATGCCACTCGGTGGCACGCTATGAGCTTGTAGATTTGCTATATTTCAACAGCTAAAGTACAAACAACATCATGTTTAAACACCAAAAGGCATTCCTGTAAAGTAGAACATAATGCCTTTTGGTGTTCCAACAACCGTCCCGCTTTACCTGAATGCGTAAGGCGGGTCAGTGTGAAACGAGAGCAGTGATATCTGAACCGAACGGACATGGAGCCCAGAAGCATTCTAATTTGCCTCCTGCCCGGAACTACCCCCCGAAAAAGGATTGGATCCGGTCCGAAACGGGGCCGAAAAGGATTGGCCTTTTTGGAAGCCGATTATAGATCTGGTCCCATAGTATGTCCTCTACTATATAAGTATTAATATGCATGAAGCCTGCTTTACATGAGCGACAGGCACCCGGGTCTCTCAAGAGGGTTGCATAATGATGTTTGTGCATTTTAGCGCACCAACATTCTTACCAGAGCTGTTGACATTAATCACAACAAAACTGTCCCACATTGTCTGCTTTGATTTGTAGCCGTCTGCTCCCCACCAGTATTTTTTTTTTTTTGCGTTGCATTTTACTTTGCTTGCTGAAGGGGGTCGCCATGATTGCATTATAGCCAATATGTGTGTGTGTGTGTGTGTGTGTGTGTGTGTGTGTGTGTGTGTGTGTGTGTGTGTGTGTGTGTGTGTGTGTGTGTGTGTGTGTGTGTGTGTGTGTGTGTGTGTGTGTGTGTGTGTGTGTGTGTGCGTGCGTGTGTGCCTGTACATGCTGGTATTGGGGACGAGAGAGAGGAGAGACAGGAGAGAGAGAGAGAGAGAGAGAGAGAGAGAGAGAGAGAGAGAGAGAGAGAGAGAGAGAGAGAGAGAGCATGACGACACCCAGCTCTCGCCTTTATCTCTGAAGAATGTAATAGAATATATTAATTACATCGTGACTATCTATATTCTAATAGATCATTTCGGGGGAACTGCATTTCAGACGATACTAAAGGGAGCCCTGGTGATCCTCCCCCGAGGGACAATTTAAATGTATTATAGCCAACTTTTTAGCCCAAAATCTAAAAATAAATATAGCTATATTGTTTGCCTTTTTCGCTCTATGTTGCTTCTTTGATGCTGCAGCTGTTTACCTGAAGACAGACATTTGCTTTGCAAGTCTCAAATAAACCATACAGGTATGTCTCAAATAAACCTCTACTCTAACAGCAAATGCTACCTTGCCTGCCCTTATGCATAGACATTTGCCATTGCAACAAATTATAAGTGCCTGGAGTGTGCTCCTTTATAGAACAATAGAATGCAGAATAGCCTAGTGCAGGATCTATACGACAGCAATCACATCTCGGAGATAAACGAGAATTTGATAGTCTCTATTCAATGTTCATTGGCTGATCTTTTGGCAAGATGCTAGAACAAAAACCTTGCCTTGTTAGCAAAAGATTAAATGCGTAAAATGCAGTTACCACACAGAGTAAAGTCTGTCTCGTTCCAGTAATTGCATAATACAGTAAAATACACTACACTCTGTGGATCCCCTCTGCAGAATGCAAGAGTCCGTTCTCACTGAAGGTGTGGAGAGGATTTAATGTGTGGATCGATGTGAGTGTGGGTCGGAGAGGAAGGTGGAATTGGTGTCTATTGCACCAGAATTGATTCTTATCTGGTGTCCTTTTTGCCGACAAAGTCGATACCACGGTCGTGAGCATATAGGTAGATGATGGGCATGATAGAAGTTAAAGTATAATTATTGAAGGGCAATTTCACAGTTTTTGCAAAGAAAATACATATGTTAACACCACACACAAATAGCGGGAGTGCGATACTGTGGAGTTATTGTTGATCTAAGTCCATGTACCAAATTGCGAGGCTGTAGCATTTGGTAAACAAAACTTATGGCTGTGTGAGAGGCATAGGACGACAGAGGTGGCAGGGCATAGACAGTAAAGCAATTACATGTTTTTCCTCTTGGTGGTCCAAGTCTATGAACCTAATTGTGATGCTGTAGCATGTTAATCAATAGTTACAGCTTATGGGGGAATACAACAGTCCACAGTCCATATTTGGGTCAGGCATGGCCAAATATCAACAGGTATGCAAACATGTTTCTGCCTTTTGTTTTTTTAATAACTTAATTAGAACTGAACGTTCGCGATGCTCGTTCGTACATTTCTGATGAGACTTGAACCCCAAGATCAGGCCTAGGGTATACAGCACACAAAGTAAGAGTACGGATGCACGGACACACAGATGGACGAACCGACTAATCCACTGACCAAACCACGCACGCACGCACGCACACACGCACACACACACACATTATACTGGCATTTAATTAACATAAATAGAGCATAATAATCATCAAAAATATATAAGATTATAATTAAGGGTGGGACTTTAGCGCGTTAATTGAGACTAATTAATTACAGAAAATATAACGCGTTATAAAAAATAACGCATTTATTCGCACCTTTTCTTCATCCACCATTGGAACGGAACGTTTGTCACTGATGGCCCATTCACACCATTGAAGTGGAACGTTTCTCTTTGTATCACCGTTTCACACCTACCCAATATGCTAACGGACACGGAAGCGGCAGTCCACCCGGAGTCACGACATTGAGGAGTCAGAAACTGAGCGCTTGAGCGCTGTTCAAATGGCCTGAATAGGGACAAACTGCAGTTGAAGTCAATGTAGAAGAATCGCCATTGGTCTACTAGCTCTATGGAGTAAACGTAACTCAGTCTATACTCTAAAGCTCCGTCCGCCTCCTCGTCCTCTTCCCCCGCAGCAAAAACAAAACAAAACAACTCGCAACATGAATGACAAACCAGATGAGCAAGCATTACTCGGCCCCGTTGATGGCAAATTTAGATTTAAGCAAAGAACGGATGGAAGCGTGGGCAAAAAGGCAGTTTATGCAACAAAGAATTTGCATACCATCGCAGCAGCTCGAGCCTCAAATCACATCCAACATGTTGGAGCTAGTGTTACTGTCCCCGTTTCGTAGAAATCTATGTAGAAGAGCCGCCATTGGACTAACCCCGTGAAGAGAAGGGAGCTTGGGTAAGTCTTTCTGCATTCTGGCTAGTACCAGAGCGACGTTGAGGTGTCCGACATTCAATGGCTTGAATAGGGACAAACTGGAGTTGGCGACCGGCGCTCATCAGTGCAGCTGTAGTCGAGTTCATATTGGCTGTAGCCGTGTGTGTGTGTGTGTGTGTGTGTGTGTGTGTGTGTGTGTGTGTGTGTGTGTGTGTGTGTGCTCAGATGATCATAGTAGCCTAGTTCAGAGTAGTTCACTTCACTGTGTTTATCTGACGCTAAATTGCATGATAATAATGACTGCTAAATGTACGCAAATGTATGCTCCAGAACAATCAGCGCTGTGTGTGTGGCACTGCCTTTCTTACCAGCTAGTCTTCCAAGTACCAGTAATTAATTATTTTGCCCCAGAGTCAATTATTGTGCTGGACTGACTGAGAAATGCTAACGTTTGTACTTGAATTTGGTAAATAAGAAGAAGAAAAAAGAAAAGAGGAAAGCTTTGGAATTGGGGAATCTTTTTGAATCGAGAATTTTAAAAAAAATCTAGAAATCTAGTTTTTGGATCAAATCGTGACCCAGAAAATTGATACTGAATTGTATCGAAGCAATGAACTGAATACTAGGCCTGTGAATCTGTGGGTGTCCCAACCCACAGATTCACAGGCCTAGTATTCAGTTCATTGCTTCACTCATTCAGTTCATTGCTTCACTCGTAATATCAAATTCAGTTCAAAAATGTGCTTTCTCACTTTTCTCAGGTAAATAATAATATGCGATTAAAATGAGATTAATTGAGATTAATTAATTATTGAGCCTCTAATTAATTAGATCAAAATTTTTAATCGAGTCCCACCCCTATTTCTAATACAATGTTTATCCATTTGCCAGATTTCAGTTTCTAGTTATTTATATCAATTCCAATACATCTCTCCCTTAAAAATCTATCCACATGTTTTACACATATTTAATATATTTGCTAAATACCGTATTGTCCCGAATATAAGACGACTCGTTTATAAGACGACCCTCAGGCCAATAGGGTAGTTACTGTATCGATTTCAAATCATTGAATCAGAATGGAGGGTATCACCATGAACCAATATCATCCATATATCGTGTCAATACATGTCGTATCACTGTGAAATGTTGTCATTCCACCCCTGTATTCAGAGCTGCTATACAAGCATCTGATCCTGTGTTTGTTTTACAATTAATTATTGGTCACGGACAACCTGAAACTCCCTGAGGGTTCATAATGAAAAAAATACAATATAAACTGTGTGTTTTAAAATGATCACTAATATTGTGAAATAAATTCTATAATAACTCACTGCCAGTACAGTGGAAGTCAAAACAAATGTTTTCTTATTTCTTGCCATAACCCTGGTAGCTGTATTATTTCTCTTCCTCCCTTTGTTACTTTTTACCCTGTAATCATCTCCACATTGTAGACGTTATGCCAATTGATGCCTCCCTAGTACATGTAGGCTATCTAGCGACTCACCTACCAGTGAGGAGAGCCTGTCATCTGAAGGACTTACAGCTGTGATGTCCAGCTGAAATACACAACCGGGTGTCCCTCTTTGCGTAGGACAGACCTCCAAGACTTTTCAGGTGCCACAAATCAAGCCCCTGTCTGTCCCACAATGTTACTGTCAGGCATCAGTGTTTAAATGTCCTAATATCTGGCTTTCTGTTGTCTCTTTTCCTGGTATAGATGTGATTTTAAATCTGCTAAAATAACTTGAATATTCCCGTTGATGCCACTGTCTGTCTAAATTTGCTCCAGAGGGGACACATTCCATGTACTGTTGTATCAAAAATACCTGAATTTGAGCTTGTAGATCAGCTATTTTTGCTATATTTGAAGTTAAATCCGGTTTAGATCTGGTCACTCTTGTCCGCCATCTGTGGTTCAACAACATCTGTGGGCACCAGTTTGCAAGGGTGTCCTGGGTAAATTTCCTTCAAAGAACAATGTCCTTTAATAGCAAGCTGCATGCAAAGATGAAACTGCATTTATCCGCGGAGCATCCATGGATTAGGATGGATTAGGATCAATGGAATATATAATTAATTAATATTGGATAATCCGCAGATGAAATAATGCTGGAAATAAATTAGTGACATACAGCATATAGGCGTATAGAGTAGGCTTATTATAGCCTATAAATCAGAAACAAATTATTGCCATCAATCTACAGGCTTATTAAGGACAACAATGCAACACTACAACACTGTAGTGATTAGCCTGCTAGCTGCAGATGATAGTTTAGAAGTTGAAAGAAACTTACCGGTAAAACTAATTCAAACAGAAGGGATGAATACATGTTTTGGTGTGGTGGGACTTGGTGTGGGACTGCATGGGAATCAATGTGCAGTGGGCAAATTGCAAGAAAAGACGTTCATTTGTTGCGATGTGAGAATGCGATTTATTGGACAGCAGACAGTTACAGGTTGCAATGGAAACGGGATATACAGTACAACCCTGCCTGTACTACATGAACGCCGTCGGAACTGGAGAGGGTGAGTGAATATATAAATATATCGTAAGTTTTGCATTTTATTTTAGTTTTTATTTTATTTTATTTTAGTTTCTACTTCGGTGCCTTAAACCAGGGGTTTTCAACAGGTGGTCCGGGGACCACCAGTGGTCCCTGAGAGGGTTCCAGGTGGTCCCCAGTTAAGTTGGTTAACCAGATGTAACTCTTGAGAACGTAAAAATGAAACCAAATGGACCCTTGCGGGTCCATTTGGTTTCATTTTTACACTCTCAAGAGTTAAAATTCATCATCTTAATTTGCCCAGGTCTACACAACTAGAGAATGTAGAAGATTAGGTCATTTTGATGTGTATGTTAATTTGCCTGTTTTGTTTCCCAAATCCAGCCTGGAATTGTGGATAGCTAGAAAGCAGGGAAAGACACAGAGGTCTTGCCCGATCGGGCAACCAGGTAGCAGCCTTCACTTGCCCCACCATTTTTTTTTTACTTGCCCCGGGCAAGCGGGCAAGTGTTAGTGTCAAGCCCTGGGTGGTAAGCTTGTAGAGTATAAGGTACCAGGTACTGTATACACTTTGCTTCCTTGCGGATCGCGGATGGGTGCGGATGTATATATTTGACGTAGGCGGGTGCGGGCGGATCATTGAAAGATGGTCCAACAGATTTCATCAGCTCATCCGCTGATCTCTAGCATGCATGAAAAATTGATTGCATCAGTTTCCTGTTCTATGACGCACTGCTTTCAAAATGAAAGCAGTAAAATGAGAACCTGAATCAATTGGGTTTGAGAAAGTAATTAGTTGCGCGCATCTCTTATCCTGGTGTGTGTAATGTAACAGAGTAATTAAAATCATCCCATGGGCTGAAGTTAATTCATTCGCAGGCTTGCTTTGGGCTTGCTTTGGCCTCTATGTCATATATCAAATATGACATAGAGGCATCTTCTTACTCATCACTCCCAACAGTCCCAGTCCCTTACCTACAGTGACAGTTATTACCTCAATGCCAGGCAAATACAGGCCAATTGCCCTCACGGACAATGCCGAAGAGGAATGACAGGGGATTTGAACCCAACACCCTCCATGCTGATGGGCGGCTACTTTAACACTATGCTATCTGAGCACCTTTGCAGCATGTGTTAATAGCAGGCAATCAATATATATTAGCGATGTCCCGATGCCACATTTTTATTTCCGATCCAGATACAACAATTTCTGTGTTAGCCAATACCAAATACCGGCACCAGAGCAGAGTTTATTTAATAATATAAAGAAGAAAAAAATGACCTTACATGAATTTCTCCAACGGGGAATAGCAGACACCTCATTCAAATGTGCACTTGGGCAACTACAAAGCAACTCCACGTGACCCAACATTTTATTTAATGGCCATAGTGTCAACCGCTTACCCGGTAATGACAAATGGGCCGTTAGCGATACTTATCCGATACCCATACAGCATTTGTGAATACGACAAAAATGGGGGGGAAGAAGGGCCGAACCGATACTTTTCCCGATAGCGAGATAGTATCGGGACATCCCTAATATATCTACTGTATTGTAGCATCTTTAGACAGAGAGACTTCACTTCAGCTACTTTCCTCCTGCCCCTGGAAAGGGCTGGGCTATACAGTATTTTTGCACCCTTTTGAGACTATGTGACAAAAGCATGTTCAGCCAAATATCAGCCTCTGGCTCCCGAACTACAGTAGTCGATCTTGTTGAGCTGATCATTTTGAAAGACGTTCACAAGTCAAAAAAGTGTGGGGATCCCTGCTGTAGACACTAGCAATTGATTTGCACGGAAGTTGTAGGATTTCGGCAAAACTAGTGCCCAAGGAAATGATGAACAAATCATGTACATTCTCCGCAAATGAAACTATTGTTGTGATTGGTCAGGAACATATCGTATCCAGGGCATACATTGGACAGATTTTTTTTCTGGACGACACTTCCACCGATAGTCTCTTTGCCTTTAAGTTGTGACCAGGCTTTTCTCTTTTTAGAGAATTAGTAACCCTGGGACCCATGCTAGACTTGATCTATAAGTGACAGATCAATTTCCCTGGCCAGTCACAGCTCCACATACCGCTCACCAAAATAAACTGCCCCGATCCTCCCAGAATCAAAGCATTATGACAGGACAGATCTGTCAGCCTGGAATGACCCCGTTAGACCTCCAGCTTTTTGACTTGCAATGAAATGTGCGATTGCTGACCAAGTCATGGAGGTCTACAAAAAGGTTTGGGAGAGGTCATTACACTTTACTGTGTTACACATTTTCAAATCATTGGCAATAATAAAAACAGAGGTGAGCAGTCGCATGGAGATGTCAGAATGTTGCAGGATATCGATAAAAGACTAATCTTTGTGTTGCAATGACGTTTCTTCGGATTTCAACAGACGTCAGCGGGTTTAGACTTTATTATCACGATACAGTCTGTGTTCCAATCGCCTGCCTTGCCGCCAAGTGTGCTTGAAAATTAAAGCTCTCTCCCCCTGCCTCTGTTCATGATTTTCCGCTCTGTCTGTGTCTCTATCTTGGCGACATCAGACGAAACAGATGGAGGGAGAGCTGGTGGATAGAGAACGGTGGAGCAGGGGAATGGAGACGGAGGGATCGGATAAGGGATGTGGGGAAATGTGCGGTGTTGGGGGTCACCTCTCTCTCTCTCTCGTCTCCCCTAATCTGTTTGATGGCGTGCTGGGCAGATGGAGAGGGAGAGGCGGCGGGGAGATGCGAGGCCACCTCTCGCGCCTCTCGCTCCGTGGCGGCTTCTGTGAATGAAGCTAAAAATAGCAGCCGGGAGGGACGTGAGAGGCTTTCCACAGAGAGAGAGAGCACACAGTCAAACTCAGAGTGTCGACCCAACTTTGATGTGGTTTAAATTGATGCAGAATTGACAAAACAACAACGTTTTGCATGCATGCTTGCACGTGCATGCCAGGGCTCAAATTATATAATTGCAGCCCTAATTGCCTTAGGGCTGCAATTATACTTAACAGACACTTAACAACCATGACCTAAAAATATTTTGGGTTATAGGTTATTTTAGACGAGTTACAGCTAGAGCTGTTGAATGATTAAAATCAGATTAATCACAGCTTCAAAATCAGTATAATATTGATTTGAACTATGTCCAAAATATGCCTTGCTTTCCTGTAGGATTTGAACATTTAAAAAATAAAAATAATCAGGGAAAAAGATGTTTATTTTTTTTAAATATTCATCAAAATAGGCGTTCTACAAGCCCCCAATGCTTGTGGATCCCTCGAGCTGTAATCTATGGCTCTGGTTACAGGGAACACACACCTATGTGTCTCTGTAAAACGGTGCTCTATCTTTTTCTTTTTTTTCAATAAGAAAATACTCCGCGGGTTGAGTTAGTGTGCATTAATTAATCAACAAAATTAATTAATGCCATTAAATCATTATTTTCAACAGCCTTAGTTACAACAAAAAAGATAATTCATTAAAAATACAGTTGATTTACTGCTGATTAGGCTGCTATTAAAAAAGACAGAGCATATTAAAATAATTAAAGCAACTCAATTTTGTCTTTAGGGGTATTCTGACTGCATACATTTGATTAAAGCATGTGTCTAAAAAGGAATACTACTTTTATGAACTCAAATAGGCAATTTAAATAGCTACTGTGCATGTGAAACTATCATCAAATTGTAAAGGAGGAGAGATGGCTCACTCCTCTTTAATTGAGCTAACTATAATTAAGCACTCTGTCTGTCTGTCTGTCTGAAACAGGCATAAGTCGTCACTGACTACAGCAATCATTCTGAGTTTTCACATGCTCATTGAACATAACATTAGGAAGAGATTAACGAAGCCCTTTGCCCAAATTAACACATCGTTGATTTATAATGAATTTATTTGTGCACGAAAATTTCCCCATTAAGTTTATATTGGAAAGTCCAACGGGGCCCCCTAACGTTACACAATTCACGGCCACCGTTATCGTGTTACCCCACTGCCATATTTCCACTGCTACACCAGCACCGGCACAAATGGTGACCCATACAATTTCGCTGGCTATACTGTGGCATGCGCAGTGCACACGGACCAGCCTCATTTCCTCAATGTTATCCCAAGCTGCAACAGCAGCTAAACTTTGGGACGTATCGTTGCATCTCTGTATGTATTTATAGTTTCGATCTAACACAGCTTACTGTCCATATTATGTTGGCTCAGGCTGCTGGAACGTTAATTCACCCGTTTTTATCGACACAGAATATACTTCTGATCCACTTTACTCGACGCGATGTTGGAGCAGCAGGACGGAGCCACAGTTCCGACCACTGGATTTTACGCTATGTGAAAGGAGCGACAGACACCCACTTTATATAGTGATCCAGGCTATAGTCTTCTTGGGAACTGTTGAACTGAACATGTGTTCGAACTGGAAGATAGTAGTTTGCTTTCGCGGTCACTTTTTACCCGCACGTGTGACAAGGAAACAAAAACAATGTCCCACCACCGCTCCTATAAGCTACAGCCTGCTACTCACTACGGCTCACAGAGTTTTCTGCCCTCGCTACGCGCGGACCGCGGTGGGAAATAATTGATATAAAAGTAGGCTACTGTAGCCTGGCCTCAGTCTGAATAATGAAGTGAAACGGAATGGCATTCCGTTTCACTTGAATCACAAAGAAAAAATAAGGTAGTATTCTTAAGATGCTGATTCAAGGCTACTGTACACAGGAAGCACCACCCTTATGGACTGTTCCGTTTGGTGGTCCCTGGAAACACAAGCATCAAACAGCATGCAACACTGTGTGTGTGTGTGTGTGTGTGTGTGTGTGTGTGTGTGTGTGTGTGTGTGTGTGTGTGTGTGTGTGTGTGTGTGTGTGTGTGTGTGTGTGTTACTAAGACTCACCACCCTCCACTTTCTAAAGTGGTTTCATGATGTTCACACAAACACCTACTTTAATGCTACAAAAATATGTTGCATTAAAGTGTACCTTGCTTTGCTATGACTGCTTCCCCTTTTCCCATGATCAAGTATCCACAACTACAGCAGTACTTCATCAAAATACTTACATTATTGGTATTGATATTAGGCTAAATCACATTAACCAC
The DNA here is from genome assembly GCA_039105355.1 of Benthosema pterotum. Lineage (NCBI taxonomy): Eukaryota > Metazoa > Chordata > Actinopteri > Myctophiformes > Myctophidae > Benthosema > Benthosema pterotum. Next base: position 43,497,097 of record CM076969.1, read on the forward strand.
ACTGTAGATCATTTGGTGTTCATATATTCACAACGGGTAAGGTCCTAGTTGAGTTAACACAGGGAATCTATGGTCAACTTTCTACAATTATAAGCATAGCTAAGCCACAACAAATCTATACCTCATGCTGTGAGTTACGTCAGCCTGCCGTTCTCGTGTGACAGTTTGTTTATCATTATTGCTCTCCATTGGCTCCAGTTAAAAATAATAATTTCAGCGCTCCATTTCTCCATTACATCTATTCTGCAGCGTCCAGCCATGGTGCACAGACTATATTAGGAAGGCAATTGTATCATAATGTCGCAACCACACAGATATCCACCAGTTTATAGTAAAAGCTAAAGAGTAGCAGCTATTGCCGAGACTGCTACTGTTGTCATAACAACATCCTGTGTTATGATGAACACGTAAGATTAAAGTGGCGGCTAAGGGGTGGCAGTGTAGCGTAGTGGCCACCAGAGGCCACCAAGGAGCACAGAATGAAGTAAGTGGGAAAACACCCAATATGATCTGGTTGATCTGAATAATTGATTACTACAGTAAATTAGTTGACAACTAATTGAATACTCCATTTCAATCACAATTAATCTATTAATCGTATATCATTGCAGCTCCAGTGTGTACGTGCATGCATGCATGCTTGCATATGTGTGTGCGTGTGCATGTATTTCTGTCTGGTTTTGTGTGAAGTTGAACATCATGTCTTTGAGACTTTCTGTCTGCCTCTGTCTGTTGTCTTTTCATCCATCTGAGGACACAAATAACGCCGAACCACCAAACAAGTGATGCATTTCATGTCATATCAGAAGTGTGAGTACTGCAGACAGTGACAAGCACAGGCAGAAGGAGGACAGACGACTTGGAGCTTTTGAGAAAACGAAGGAGAGACAGAGAGAGAGAGCAAATAGAGAAAGAAAAAATAAATTGAAAATAATGGGTAAAAGAAAAATGTGTGTGTGCGTGCACGCATCCATGCACACACATCATATACGTCAGACCTCAATTTTCCCATCTCTCGTTTTTGCCGCATTGTGTTACAATCCCATCAGTGCAGTACAAACAGTCTTGAATACAAAATACCAAAGAATATGACACTGTGGAACAGAGGAGAAAAAAGTTTGACTGAAAAAAGAAAGAAAAGTGAGAAGAGGACAGCTAAGGCCAGGCCACAGGACATGTAGTGGGACAGACCACTTTCTGTGAGTGTCCCCCATTAGCAGCACCAGGGGCGGATCTAGGCATAGGTATGGGGGGCAATGCCCCCCCCCCCCCCCCCCCCCCTAAATGCCCAGAATGCCCCACCAAACATGGCATGCAAAACAACCCAAGATATTTCAAATTAAAGTGCTTATAATTCAGACCTTTAGCTTTATGCATGCTGTGTGCCTGTTGAAACTTCAACAACAACTGATGTTATTATTGATGCTTTACTTGACTAATATAAGTCCTGTAACCGAAAATGGTATGGGTGTGGCTTCATCGCCCGTAGGCAATGAAGTCGTCGCCCACAGGCAATGAAGTCGTTCTTGACCACTACTGGTGGTCAAGAAGGAAGGGTGGTGTGTTCAGTGTTGCCCAGCCGTTAAGGGGCCTTATCTGAACGCATTCACTGCTCCTCACTACCTACAGTATATACTGCAGCAATTTCTCTTGTATACAAAGGACATAAGAATTTGGTTTATAATGAGCTCATTGGTGAGATTGACAAAAAATAAAATAAAAATCCACTACATCACTGCTGTGACACAATGAAAACGCAGAGGATCAACGTCGGCTGGTGGACCAGGCTGAATAAACAGCAGCTTGGATTTGGAGGATGAATTCAGCCTGTTTATAATGCTGCTCTCTCTCCTCTAGTCCTTCTGAATTTATTCTTTCTACGCAATGCATATTTGTCACTGTTACTTGGTTTACTTCAGTGGTTTTTTAACCTTTTTCATAACAGGACCCACATACCAGTGTTACAGATCTATAAGGGGCCCATTTGGTTAGCAACGGTCCATCATTTATCTGGTTAGCTGGTTGATTTAGTTAGTGGCATTATCAGTTGTAATGTGAGGGTCTGTATCACACGTACAGTATGTCACATATACTGCATGACACCCTCACATTTTAGTCTAGTATCTAAACATGTGTCCTGCCTGGTGCTTTCGCACCAGTGTCCTGTCCTATACAGATTGTCAGTCGTGCCATGTTTAAGTCTTTCTGTGCTCTTTGGTGGCATTTGTCTACATTGGAACCATTATAGGAAGCGTCACTGGTGTCATGGTTGTCTCAACCATGGATGTCATGGCTGAGACATCATGATGCAGTGGCCAACTGAATATAGGCTGTGTGTCATGGCTGGGCACTGCAGAACGGAGGTAATGGAGAAACAGAGCGCTGAAATTACAGTTTTAACGGGAGTCAATGGAGAGGAATAATAATAAACATACTGTAACAGGAGAGCAGCAGGCCGAGGGGGTGGTGGTGGTGAAAGGAACACTAAACAAAGTGTCGGCGCGCTGATCAATATAATAAACGTCTAAGTACACTTCCGAACGTAACTTGCGGCATGAGGGTCTATAGATTAGTTGTAATTTCGCTACTTTATAATTGTACAAAGGACATAAAAAGTTAACAGAGAGCTGCACTGTAATGCAATGTGTAACCCAATGAAGTGACATCAGCTCTGGACTGCTTCAGGCGCTGCAGTGCTCAATAGTCACTTTAGAGTGAAGATTTATCCTCCATGTGTCAACACTCCAAACTCGTTCCTGCTGTGTGTGTGTGTGTGTGTGTGTGTGTGTGTGTGTGTGTGTGTGTGCGTGCGTGCGTGTGTGTGTATGTGCGTGCGCGCGCACGCATGTACTTCTGCACGAGGGGGGATTATCTGCTCTGCTCCTTTTCCGTCAATCTCTGTCCGTTTCCCTATCCATCCATTCCTATCCCTCCCTCTATCTCTCACTGTCGGTCTGTAATGTGTCCATGTTATTCCCAGGGGGTTTAAAATGGTGTTTTTGTTGTTTATCTTTACACTGTCTAAACACATTTAAATCCCTCAGAAATCTGCGGCAAGGTCCAAAAAAGCTTGTAGACATGCGAGAGGGTGATCGGATAGTCACATGCGCGCGCGCGCGCACACACACACACACACACACACACACACACACACACACACACACACACACACACACACACACACACACACACACACACACACACACACACACACACACACACGCACGCACACACACACACACGCACGCACGCACACGCACACACACGGCTTTGGCGGCGGCTTCGTTCCTCCCCTCCATTCATTACATTTTCCCTCTCCTATTCTGAAAACACATCATGACCATGCAGCGCAACAATACAACGGAATATACAATGTGTTTTGGACTCAGCTGTGAGGCTAAACGAGGAGAGAAATGGAGCTCAGAGGAGCGAGCACAGCTAGCCTAGCCTCCCCATCCGTGTCTACGGAGGGCATCAAAGGGTCATTTAAACTAAGCCACCTGAGACCTACGGAGGAGATGGAAATTGTCTATGGAAAGTTGTAATCTCTTTGCGGCACCGTGGACAGAGAGGGGGCCTGCAATGTAGAGGGAGCAGGACAGCTCTATGTCATGTTTTTAAAACGGCACTAGATAACTTGACTGGTGGTCACTGCCGGTATTGCCGTTTTTTCTGATCTAGTCCTACATTTACCAGTGTCCATTGTTGTGCGTTCAGGTCGCTGTGAGTAGGCATGTTATGTCATTTTCCCGGGAAAACATTAGGCCTATGTTTATTTAAAGCTATGGTAAGTAATTTCACTTTTGTCAGATATCACCCAAAAAATATTTTTTTCTGTTAAAATGCTCTATTATAAGGTGTGGAAACCACATATGGAGTTCCCCCTCCCCCACGTTAGCAGAGGAGCTAATAAAAGTTCCCCAGGTGGATGGCGAATTCTCCTCCAATCAGGAGCGAGCAGCAGGTTCACATAGTGTAGCTACTGTTAGGGGCCCCTAGCGCACCAGGCTGGTACTACACCATGAATTTCAAATCACTTCCCCTACCTTTAAAGCTATACTAGGTAAGTTAACTTTTTCATTAAAACAACAATTAATGATAGGACTGGCATATTTGTCCCATAATCCATTCCCTGTTTCGTCCCGCGTCACTCTAGGCTGCAGGTGATGAAGGTTCACATAAATGTAAGCATTCCGCTGTGTCACTCAGTGATAATAATGGTTTTAATGAAATAGCAACATAGAGGAAGCAGGGGTGGGCGACACAGAGGATGACCACCTGCTTCCCACTATATTGTGACTATAGTTAGTGCGATAGGCTATAGGTCGCAGACGATGGTCCATCATTTACTGATAGTAAAACAGCCAACCGATAGTAAAACCAACCACCGGCCATGACCATTACCTAATGGTCGGGACTCATTTACCAGACTCATTGACCATCGGCCGCCTGCCTCGTCACAAAATGATTTTGCTGTCTCTCCATTTTGTAGTACTTTCCAGATATACATGAGTTCTTGGAATGGACCTGGGTCCACTCGCCAGATGTTGTGATTAGTGTAAACACTGTCTTGCAGCTACCTGCGTTCTTCATCGACACACAAGCCGAGTGATCCACCACTAAGAGTTGTACTCTTTCATTGTTACTAGGCGTCTGCCGGGTTTTAACGACACATGGTTTGAGATATTTCAGGGGGACAACGTGACCCTGTTACCCAGGTTGGGCTCAAAGCAACACAAGAAAGAAGCCTGCTATTCCAACATCATACCATTGGCTCATATCCGAGTGACAGTTGAATGTTCATTTTAAACAATAACTAGTGTTTCAAAGAAGCAAAATTATCAAAACAACACATTCATGTGGCAACTGCTTGTCATTAGTTGAGGACAGTAAAGATGCTAAGAGCTGTTTGGGACTCAAGCCTAAAAATGGGACACAATGCCCTGCCTGGTACTCAGCATCAAGGGTTTGATTGGGGACAGCCTTGATGACATACAGTACTAAGTTACCTCATGTCTAGAAGGTGTCTCACGCTAAGGTAAAAGGAGATACAATCCTGCCCTACAGGCCTAGGGACTCACAAACCATCAGCGTGTGCTGCTTTGGTCGTGTATAGTTTCTTTGTTACTGTCATAAACCAAGACAATGTCAGACACAGTCAAACTTTATTAATTGATCTGAACTTACTCCGACTAAAGTGGCTCTGCTTCTTCCAAAGCCTGATATCTCATAGTCAACATGGCTCTCTTTGGGCGCCGAAACAAATGATCTGGGTGCTCAAAAAATGATCATCAGGAGAAACCTGGTCTATAGCCCTTCTTAGATCTAGCTGCCTCTCGATTTTCTATGTCATCTTAGAAAAACAAAAGGCAAGGGAGCAAACCGTAGGACAGGGGTTTTCAACCGTGGTCCGGGGAAGAGAGGATTCCAGGTGGTTCCCAGGATAAATGATGGGAAAATGGTTAACGAGATGTAACTCTCTGAGAGCGCCAACATGTTGACACTCTCAAGAGGATTAATGGACATTTTGATCTGCTTTGTTTGTTTGTTTGTTTGTTTGGTTTCCCAAATCCAGCCTGGAATTGTGGACAACAGCAAAGGAAATCTTTAGTTTTGGGGTCTGCGGAGATAGAAACGTCCTCAAATGGTAGTCCGTGGCTCAGATGCTGAGTAAATAGTGGGCCCTGGTGTCAAAGCGGTTGAAAACCCATGCCGTAGGTCGTAGGAGATGAGACTTTTTGAGGGTTCCCCGGCATGGAAAGGGTTGGTTGGGAAATCCCAGCGTTGGCGTATTTGGTTACTGTGTGTTCCAGACAACGGCCTTTCCCCTGAATGAAGCGCATTGGGAAAACACTCGAGCAGCTCCCCCCGCCTGCAGCCTCTCAGCCAATCAGCACGGCTCTTTGTAGCTCCATGGAGAGGAACTGTCTGACTCACCAGAGAGGCAAGATGAAAAACACACTGCCTTATTAGCATCTGAACACCTGCCCATTCCCACTGTCTGACACCTAGAGTGACACACACACACATGCACGCACACACGGCACACACACACATGCACACACACACGCGGCACGCATACACAGCACACAGCCATATTCTACCATATACACAACACACACACACACGCACACACATATTCAACCATACACACACCACGCATACACAGCACACACAGCACACACAGCACACACAGCACACACACACACACACACACACACACACACACACACACACACACACACACACACACACACACACACACACACACACACACACACACACACAACTTTAGCCATACACACAAGTACAATAAATTAAAGGGCAGTTCCACCCATTTCCCACATTTTGCTATTGAAATGACTATTGAATTCATAGTATAGTAAGTGATTTCACTTAATTCAAATATTGTTTGTTTTTCTCTTCAGGCTCACTGGGGTAAGAGCGCCAGTGAGCTCCTGGGGTAAAAAAAAAAAAAGATAACCATAGTTTCCGTTTGGGGCTTTGGGAGAAAAGCATTTCGTCCAATGAGGATGAGAGGGGCTTTCCTCCAATTAGGATGGAGTGGGGGTGGGCCTTGGTCTATATGTGGTGTTGGCTTGTTGCACTTGCCCCAACTGTAGAGTGTGTGCATGCGCACATCTGGTTACCGGGGGATCCCAAAATCACCCAGATCAATGAATGATAAACTGTGATTCCAAACTGTGATTCCTAGAGCTGGAGGTCTGAAAGACAATGTTGCTCTGTCTGCACATCTACACAGAAACTGACATGAAGCTATAGATCCAACACCACATCTACAGACTGACACACACACTCACACACACATACAGCACGCACAGCTCTAGACACCACACCACATCTAGACAGAGACTGACAGGCCAAGCCTTTCATTTCAGAGTGAAAACTGCCTGAAAACACAGTGGACAGAGAGAACAAATGAAAGAAAGGGAAAAAGCCATGAGCAAAGTGTGTGCGCCTGCCTGTGCATGTGTGTGTGCACGTGTGTGCGTGCGAGAGAAGTGCGTGTGTAGACATGGAACAGAGAGACGGACATAAAAAGTGTTCCACAGTTGAGGGAGAACTCTGTGCCTGTCCTTGTGAATTAGCAATGCCTCACGCAGGCTCTGCTTTCCTTGACGACAACCAAAGCCCTCCCCAAACCCATTCTCTCTCTCATTCTCTCTCTCTCTCTCTCTCCCAG
>CM076969.1:43506800-43544300 GCA_039105355.1 Benthosema pterotum
CTAATGCAAAGCCAAAACACAAGCAGCAAATCATAGTGGAGGTAAACAGGGAAAGATATTGGCTCTACCTCCTGCAGCCAGCATGCACTCGACTCTTCATCATCTCAGGATCTCTGGGTGTTTTTTTTTTCTTCTTGACAATAATCCATGCAACAGTGGCGTCTTTTACCATCGGATTATTTTGCGACAGCATTGACTTGGTTACAGAGCAATACGTCTGCTTGCGCTCCCTATGGAGTTTCAATTTAGCCATTATTTCTGTGTACCAGAGGACCAGGACACAAGAAAGAACAGGACATGGAGATGAAGAGTATTAGAAAGTGGTCAGACTAGCTGGCAGTAGAATACATTTTCAGAAGCATCTTCATAAACAAGACTGGAATTTTTCATATACACATACAGTTTAAAGCAGGAGTTTTCAACCTTTTTCACACCAGGGCCCACCATTTATTCAGCATTTGAGCCACGGACCACCATTTGATGACGTTTTGGCCCCAAAGACCTAAAATTAAAGAATTCTTTTGATTTTGTTGACAATTCCAGGCTGGATTTTTGCAAACAAAACAGTGTAGACTTCTTAATTAAATGGTGCTAATTCACATGATGAAATTTTGAGAGTGTGAAAATGAAGCCAAATGGACCCGCAGGGGTCTATTTGGTTTCATTTTTACATTCTCAAGAGTTACATCTGGTTAAACAACTTAGCTGGTGACCACCTGGAACCCTCTCAAGGACCACTGGTGGTCCCCGGACCGCCTGTTGAAACCCCTGGTTTAAAGCTTCAATGTATTCCTGGTTGGCTTTAACATCACACAATTGTTTTGGAAAGTTTCTTTCATGCTGTCTCTCAAATGTCAGTGAAAATGTTCCGAGATATATATATTTTCCCCCAGTTACATCAAATCTTGAGTGTGTGAGTGATGGAAAGTATTTTTGTGCACATTTTAGTTACTACATTGTGAATAAAATGTTTTATTGATTATTCATTCTCCTTGCATACTCCGTAATCTTTACTGACATGTCATTTGGTATTTAGCCTCAGAACCCCAGCTGAAAACGTTTGTCCCTGTGACCCCCTCATTATGTCATTATTGGCTGATCTACAACATCACAACACGTCCTATTTAAAATCCATTGTGAACTTGTCTGAATTTTGAATGAATAGTTTATTGGAAAAAAAGTAATGGGTACAAGGTACAGTCAGACAGGGTACAGTCAAATACCCAATAGGATCACTAAGAAAATTCCTTGCAGTCTTGTTTCCATTCAGGACCAGGCCAGGTACAGAGTGAAAGGTTTTTGTTTTAAGTGGAATGTGCAACATGAATCCAATACATAGCCCTAGTACTATGAAAGCTTTTGCAGTAAATCTGAATTGAGTGTCATGCATGAGACGATTGTCAATCACGGAATGATTGATGGCCGTCCTGAAGTGAGTGATAGGTGGCACCCCAATCATGCACGGCTGGAAGTGATCGGGATAAGGAAAGAGAAACTATAAAACTGTTTTGCTCAGAGTGACGGAGTGGTGTGTCTGGAAAGCGAAGCTCTGTATGTTTGCTGGCATATAATGCCAGCGATTGTATTGGGTAGGAGGGCAATTTGCTTATGTTTTATTGTTAGTAGTTATTAAATGAAGTAGCAGTGTATCTGTGCATGTTACTTGCTCAGCCTCCATTATTAATATTTGAAGTAGAAATATCCTGTAAATAGTCACTTTACATTTCTCCTACCTGAGACGATTACAATACGATCAAATCTGCAACCCTGCTTCAACACACAACTGTAACCCTAACCCCTCCCCACACACACACCTCAACCAACCCCAAAGTAGACCTAATGTAAATTATTAAGCCATAACCATTTGGCCTATATGGTCAGAGAGGCAAATACAAAAATAATATAGCCTAGCATTTAATAAGATTCTAGGAATATAACAAACAAAGTAAGATAAATAGAGTATCTATAATGAGATTCCAGATACTCTAAAGCAGGGCTTTTTAACAGGTGTTCCGGGGACCACCAGTGGTCCCTGAGAGGATTCCAGGATGTCCCCTGGCTAAATGATGGAAAGTTGTTTAACCTACCAGACGTAACTCTTTGAGAGCATAAAGATGAAACCAAATGGACTCTTGTGGGTCCATTTGGTTTCATGGTTATACACTGTCTCTCAGTCTCAAGAGCTAATATTCAACCTCTGAATGGGCTCAAGTCTACACAACTAGAGAATGTTTTTTCTTCTTCTTCTTCAAAATCCAGCCTGGAATTGTGGTGACAAGCCACTGTTTTGGGGTCTGTGGGGCTAAAAATGGTGGTGGCCATAAATGGTGGTCCGTGGCTCAAATTATGAATAAATAGTGGGCCCTGGTATCAAAAAGGTTGAAAACCACTGCTCTATAGATAAAGAGCTAGGGGGACGACTGGAGGTGTATGCTAACACACACATGCTGAATGGGGTCTGTGGGGCTAAATGCTATCAAAATGGTGGTCCGTGGCTCAAATTATGAATAAATATAGTGGGCCCTGCTATCAAAAGGGTTGAAAACCACTGCTCTAAAGATAAAGAGCGGGGCGGACGGACGAGGAGTATGCTAACAGACACATGCTAAATGGAGGAGAGGAGCACCTAATGTTTGGAACTTGCAGAGCTCCAGAGCGTGGCGCATGCGCGCTACGCGAGGGGCGGCGAGATCAAAGCATGACGCCACTCTCTCTATTATAGTACTCTATGACAGACTAGCGACATTGAGGGGTCACAGAACAGAGCGTGCGCTGCTATTCAGTTAGCTGTACTCATGCTCAGTGGAAATGAAGAGCAGCCGCCATTAGACCATTCCATGGAAGTGAACGGAGATGTGCTGAACATGTCAGGCCACCAGTTTAGTAGCCCTGAGGCCTACTCGCTCGAGCCCATAGACTCCAATGCGTTCCGCAACTTTGTCCCTATTTGTTGTCCCCCTTTAATAGAGTCGCCAGCGAACGGAATCACATCCGAGAAAGAGCACGCACGCGCGTGCATGTGCGTTAATTGCGTTAGAAAATTTAACGCTGAAAACGGGGAAATTTAATTAACGCCGTTAACGCGTTAAAAATCAACAGGCCTGATATATATATATATATATATATATATATATATTATATTACATTACATTACATGATAAACATTACATATCAGAAGGCGTTTTCTATTTGGTGATACCAAGTAGATAATGCCTGGATTTTTTTTATCTCTGAGAAAAGTACTCAATTTGTAGATTTTTCCAAACACAAGGGAAAATCGATGCTGGTGTAGAGATTTAACAGACGAAACAATGAGTGCCGATAATATATTTTTCCGAACAGTATAACTAACAAATGCACATTGCATTTGACAAGCAGTACTGTTAGGCTATTTTATTTGACTTCTGCGTGTTTAAATCAGCACAAAAGCCAGAAAATATAATAAAATAAAAAACACAACCATCACAGGCAATGCTTCAGCCTCACAATCTAGTCTTTTCAGTAGATCGACCAGGGAGGAAACACAAACACTTCCAGACATTCACGATCATCGAGTTTCAAATGGATTTCAATGCAGCCAGGGGAAAAAATGACACAGTCGGATCTCTGACGGCACAGGGAAACCACACCACTTCATTAACATGTGTGGAATCAGCTGTGCCAGTGTGTTGTTGCCAACAGTGTGACGGTGTGAGACTCAGGGCCTCAGAGTGTAAATTGCTGTTGGGGGGGCTGATATTTGGTGTATACTAATGGGGAAAACATACAGAGAGAGAGGCCTACATAGTGAATAGTGTGTGTGTGTGTGTGTGTGTGTGTGTGTGTGTGTGTGTGTGTGTGTGTGTGTGTGTGTGTGTGTGTGTGTGTGTGTGTGTGTGTGTGTGTGTGTGTGTGTGTGTCAGTCCATGAGACCATGATGAACAAAACAGGGGAGTACAGTAACATTTTTAATTGGGAGTCTGGTGATCCCTGGACTTTTTAAGGTTTTAATTTATTATGGATAATTATTTGATAAGCCCAGTACCAGGTCTGGTGAATACCAGCCATTATTATTATTTCACTCAAGGATCTCCACAATCTTGCTACTATAATGCAAGAGCGGCTTTCCAGTTTATGAGTCCGCCTTTGTTCCACTTCTCCTACCAAACCACAACGTTTGCACACATCTTACCATGCACCAACACCTCCATGTTCATCATGAGTTAAAGCTCTTGATGTGCACACTCGGGATGTCCACACAGCATAGGCTATATTGCATCCATGCAACTGCCATATTTACTGTACAGTGTCCATTTACCGTATTTTCCGCACTATAAGGCGCACCGGACTATAAGGCGCACTGGATTATAAGGCGCACCTTTTAGAACTGTTTTCATATATAAGGCACACCTGATTATAAGGCGCAGGGAATAGAAACTACTACAGTTTAGATAGAATAGAAGCTACTTCAGTCAAACAATCCATATATAAGGCGCACTGGATTATAAGGCGCAGTGTGGATTTTTTTTAGAAAATTAAAGGCTTTTAGATGCGCCTTATAGTCCGGAAAATACTATATGAAAATCATATTTGTGCAAGTCAAACGCCCGGACTATAGGAGGTTTGCCTATCTATTCCCATGGTCTATGGCCCTGGCTCCAACCTCTAGTCTAGAGCCTCTAGTCTATTCAATACAACTCTATGTATGTTGTAGAATAGCTGCCATTGGACTGGCCCCATGAAGTGAACAGAGTTTAACTACATTTTTAAAGCTCTGTTCCATCCACCACTTACTAACACAACACTACGCAGTGTTGACTACTCTAAGGACCCATACATTACAAGCTGCAAAGCCAGGCTAATGCGTCTAACAACACGCCACGCAGAAAACAGGCATTACTCTCTCTTTCTGGAAGTCGCAATGCCAAGCGAAAGCCAAGCTACTCCTAGTGCTGGACCATACACCACTAACACAGCACCTATGACACAGAGTAAGTGTCCCCTCCGCAGCTACCTGCCCTACAACCAGCAACAAGCTGATGACAATACCCCCGCAACACAACAAACAGCACACCATGCAGAAACCACACATCACATCTCGGAGCCGTGATTCCAATCGTTAAACAAACACGTTAACATGCTGCCGTGAGTTGCATGCCAAAAAATGTGTGTGTGTGTGTGTGTGTGTGTGTGTGTGTGTGTGTGTGTGTGTGTGTGTGTGTGTGTGTGTGTGTGTGTGTGTGTGTGTTCATGCATGCACATGTTCGTGCGTGCACATGCATTGGAGTGCACCCTTACAGAGTTCCACGTAATCGATGCAAGCAGTGCTAAGCAAGCGGAGGGTGTAGAGAAATTTCTTGAAATTTCCTCTTGCTTCGGCTCCCTTGCATCATCGTCAGTCACAGCCGGCCTGGGAACAAACCGAGCACTTGCTGTGCTTCAAACCACGCTGTCATGTTGTCCCGTTTAGCTTTCAACGTGGATCTATCTATGCTGATGGTGTTTACGTTGACAACAACTCAAGCTACCGGCGGATATGTCAACCCTCTTTCAGAAACAGAGAGAGGGGGTCGAGCAGAGGAAGAAAAGCCTTCCTAGTGCTTTCTGCTTGCAAAAGGACACCCCAATGATTGCTGATTCTCAGGCTCGAATGGAACCGTCCAGATGAGAACTCGGGATTACAGCAGAAAACATAGAGAGTGTACAAGCTCTGATAGTTGTGTATGATTTATCATCTCCTAGCCTGGCCTAGGGGGGGCCGGGTGCCGTGGGATCCACACAGCAGATGAGCTGATCTGATTTGATAGTATTATGGCAAAGAATTACTTTATTGAAAAAAGGACATTTTGATCAATTGCCACATTGACCCTGCACCCACTGTCGATGTGCATGTACAGTAAATACGTAGACTCTGATCTGATTTGATATCACCAACGTGTCGTCATCCCCGGCCCTTCCCCCGCCCCTCCACTGCTGTGCTACGTCACATCATTTGGAGAGACGCCTACCCTGAAAGGTTGACTCCTTCCTCTAGGCCACTGTGGGTAACAAATTAGTCCAGGCTTTCTGTTTTCGCACAAGGCAGATGAAAATGATAGCCTGGGTGTTGAGGCTAATCGTCTCTTAATCCTATGTCTACATTGGCTGACAATTTGGCCGTTTGCAGACACAGGCCCTCATTTATCAACGTGGTGTACACCCAAAAATGGACGTAGAGCGTGCGTAGAGCAGAATTCCTGCATTGTTCGACATTTATCATTCCCACCATGAACTTGAAGTTGATCCTACGTTCGCACAAAACCCACGTCAGGTCGGGAGCTGTCGTAGGATTTGTCCTTGCCTGTTTTTCTTTCCTAAACAAGCGGAGCAGCATTGTCTGAACTGCTGAAAGGATCTAAAGTTATCTATTCACTCACTCCTAATAGCTAATGACAATAATAAATGACACAGATGAAAAAAAATATATATATGTATAGGTTTGGAAAGGCATATATAGGATATGCGAGATGACATGCCTAATCCCGAGGAAAAAAAGAATTAAATAAAAGCTTTTAAAAACTTTTATTTGCAGTGACAAATACATGCACAGCCTGACTATTTACAATGATGCTACGTTAGGTGCTTATATCATTCGCCTGAGTCACTCAGATAAACTGCAAATCTACAGTAGGCTGCTTGTGAGAGCAATTTCGGGAGTGTGATCGCAGATCGGCGGGAGATTGCGCCACTGTAGTACAGTAGCCTACGTCTGGTTTGTATTGCACAACGGTCTGCACGAAGGATAGAAAGCTTGTAAATCAGCATCATCACACTAATATGTAACACCTGCACTCCTGCAGTCATGTGCATGCCATCGATTCATTTATTAATCACCACTGATCACATAAGGTTGATATGAGTTTATGAACTGTCTTGTCACTGTTGGCAGTTATCTATCTTTTATGATTTAGGCTACGTGGTCACTCACAGGCAGCAGTCCAACTCACGGGGGAGAGAGGGGGGGCTGTGCTCTTCCTAAAAATACATGGATTTAATCCTACACTACAGAATACTAACCTGTAGCCTATTCCACGCCACGGCAGGAAGCGCAGTCGGTGGAAAGTTTTTTATTTTTTCCCCCCCTCATCACCATGGTTGCTGGTCGTATTGCAGTTGTTCATGTCGCAAACAAACGGAGGAGCGGCCTGTTTCTAAGGGCGTGTCAGGTTGGTTTCTGCCATCACATTTATCATTGTAGCAAGGAAATTAGGAAGGAATCAGCTGTGTGCGATCGCTTGACATATGCCGTGTGGACTTGTGTGCACTCCAAAAACCACGGTGGAATTTGGGGAAGAATTTGCGCTCCTTTGATAAATGAGGGCCACAGTGTTTTCCGTTGCAGATGATCATCCACTCGTAATAGATGCCATAAACGTACATGGAAGCCATTCAAAGAAAAATCTTATGGATTTTCAAAAGGCACAAAACAGGGTCAATTAATTTAGAATAAACAAGTTTAAAGCTTGCAAGGTGGCGCGGTGTGAGCTTGTAGATTGGCCAGCACAGGCAGTGTTTACTGGTATATATTTCATTAGGGGTACAATGATGTTTAACAGCGATTCGATACAGAGCACAATACATGGTTGATGATACAATAGATGGACGATATTAGTTCATTATGGCGATACGATATGATTTGATGATGTAGTGTAAAATGGCACTTGTGTTAGTAAAATTTGTAGTACAATCAAATCTGTCATACATGTCTATGTGACGAATAGTTGGTTGCACATTATAGATCACGCAAGCCTACAGTAGTGGCTTAAAGGAGAATTCCACACCAAAACACATTGGGCCTCAATCTACCTTGATTTCTGTGACATGATACATAATGTCCTTAATTTTTGTCACAGATGTCCCATTTTCTACATTTCACCCTTGAGGTCCCCGTCCCAACGTTGACTTCGTTCCAACAGATAACATGGCCGTAGGTTGTCTTTATTCTACTGCAGGTATTTCTGTAACTCCGAACTTTTTCAGAACTTTTTCAGGTTTTTTTTTTTCACACACATCCCATTAAACACGCTGGTGTGGTTTGATATGATGCGTGAAAAAAATAAGTTTGGAGTTACAGAAATACCTGCAGTAGAATAAAGACAACCTGCGGCCATGTTAACTGTTGGAACGACGTCGACGTTGGGACGGGGACCTTATGGTGAAATGTATCACTTACGTGACGGGAATGAAAGGTAGATTGAGGCCAAATTTGTTTTGGTATGGAATTCTCCTTTAACTCACTCAGGGACTACAGCATGTGGACTTTTTGGGCTCCATTCACCTTGGACTTTTTGGGCTCCATTTTGGGCTCCCTAAACCTCTTTGCCTTTTTAACTCATATTGTGAGATTATAGACTGGGAATTTTAACTATTCAAAATGTGTTTTAAAATAGTGCAAATAAGGGATTTAGAAGTGATGAAAATCTAGGCCTTTGTGTATATTTTCTCTCTCTCACACACACACACACACACACACACACACACACACACACACACACACACACACACACACACACACACACACACACACACACACACACACACACACAATGTAGGCCTCTTCCCCCTGTGTATATTTCCCCATTAGTATACACCAAATATCAGCCCCCCCCAAACAGCAATTTACACAAGGCTCTCAAGTCTCACACCGTCACACTGTTGGCAACACCACACTGGCACAGCTGATTCCACACGTTAATGAACACACCATCTACAACAAATCCCATGGTTTCACAAACCAACACAGTAAACCACAGAAACACTGGCAAAAATTGGAATTCCACCGGTAAATTGTCTAGCATCTCTATAGCTCAGTGCCTTTATACAAAGCGGTTTCAAGTGCTTTCAATCACTGCATAAGACAGTAGGTTACATTCATCCATTCTACAAATGCATTTCAATACCACACCTCTGGCAGAGACAAGGCACCTGCTCATCGGGAGCAATTAGTGGTTCAGTGTTTTGCTCAAGGGCACTTTGATGCAAAGCCAGGCGGAGCCGGGGATTTAGCGGGAACACGCTGCTTTCCCGGATGGACGGTACATCCACTGAGCCACAGCTGCTTGTACGCAACCTCCATGTGCATCTCTTACCATGGTCCACGGATCAGTCAGTTGTTCTTGCGGATGAAAAAGCTTTTGCAGTACGGCGAGTGAGACAAATCCCAAAGGCCCTCTTTGGGAAAATGCTTCACTGCCTGAAATTTAATCAAGTCAGCGTTTTAACCAAAGTAAAATGATGCTAGTGCGTGTTTGTGGCAGGCCTGTTAAAATAATTCATCTTAGCTTAGTTGCCCATTACGTTGCTTTGTACTCTGGCATGGTCTGACAATATCATTAAATTAGAACTGTACTCTGTCGAATGCCAACTTGCGCAGTGCATGTAAGCCAGGTGGAATGTAGAACCCAGTGCATGTAGACCTCCATGAGATAATACACGTGACACTTCATTTCTTGACTTTACAACTGAAATGCGACAAAACGTCAAATGAAGATCAAATAAAGAATGGAGTCAAGTTCGGCATGAGGAACACAAGTAGCAGTGTTTAGTGGATTAATTACAACACCATCACCATATAATCCCCACCTATAGATTTTCCACCCACTTGCCTTGCCCACAACCAACCAATGTTATTAGTTTTGACGTAACTTGCTTTTGTCATCAGTACTGTATACATAAAGTACAGGCCAAAAGTTTGTACACATTCAATGCATTTTCATTATTTTCATTGTAGATTCTCACTGAAGGCATCAACACTGAATGAACACAAGTGGAATTATGTGCTTAACAAAAGAGTGTGAAATACTGTAACTGAAAGCATGTCTATATTCTAGTTTCTTCAAAGTATCCAATCTTCGCTCTGATCACGGCTTTGCACACTCTTGGCATAACTGGAATTTTGACCCGTTTTTGTTAAGTACACATGTTCGTTCATAGTTTTGATGCCTTCACTGAGATTCTACAATGTAATGCCATGAAAATAAAGAAAGTGCATTGAATGAGAAGTTGTGTCTTGGCCTGTACTGTATATTCATACAATATATACACACACACAGGGCGGCACATACAGAATCTACATATTATACAGGTGATACTGTACCTATTTCCCAACTAACACCAAATGCCATCTCAATTACATCACCATTACAGCATTAACAAGTCCAACGTCTAGTCAGTCCGTTCCTTCCCATTAGTCCGTTACCCTGACCAAATCGATTACAATACTTGTACTTGCTCTGGTCACGCAAGTTCATTCATGGTGCCCTGTTGCACAGTGCCATAATAAACAGTCCAGTTTCCACAGAAAGGAAGGGAAGAAGTAAACAAGATGCTGCAGTAGTAACGCTGATGTGCAAGCTCTCGTTCTATCTCTCGTTCGGTGGTATTTTGCCCGTGATGCAGTCAAAAATCACCATAAGGATCTAAATGGACTCCGGTATGAAAATGGTTGAAAACTACTGCTCTAGCGCTTTCTAGTGCATTTGCAACACTGGAACCAGTGGCACTCTGGGAAGAACTTTACAAATTGTTGGCAGTCCATTTGAAGAAAAGAAAAAAAGCAGAACAAGCATGTACTAACTATAGCGCTGCTACAGACGTGCAATATTTTAAGGAAGTACAATGATGTAATATTTAAATTATTCACATAAAGGTCGGTTAATCAGTCATATAAGCGGTTCGTGATGTATTTCAGTGCAGTGTACCCGCCCTGCTCCCCGTATAAAGACACAGCCTGTATTTAACACATGAACAGCATCCTCTAATCTACTCGGAGCAGCAACCCCCTGTGGAGACCCCCCCGCCCCCCCAAGGGCACTTTATGAGAATTACTGAAGACATCATGGTGATGATGTTGTGATGTTTTATTATAGGCCTATATATACACATTATACACATATGCATGTGAATGTGAACACACAGACACACACACACACACACACACATGCATGTATGTTTTTGGTCTGTATGTGCAGACTGTACCATTCTTGCGAATGCTACAATAGCTCAGCAACACCTTGAAATCCTCACAAAACTGCTTTATAGTCCTAACACACTATCTGTTATTTCTTTCTCCTCGATCTGTTGGTACACTAACCTTGAATACCAAAGATTAAAGTGTTCCTGGAAAAGTAACTGCAAAAACTGTCTAGAAAAATAATGACTGGCATCCAGTTGAGAGCCTTCTTTTAAAATGTACAACTGCTGAAAAACTGTCCATCCGCTCAGACAGTGGCCACCCCCTCAGTTCAGAATACATGCTGCTACCGTCCGGTCTTCACTTGTGTGCCCCCTGGACAACAAAAAGCAGGTACGAGTACTCCTTTGTCCTTGCCTCGATTTGAGCAGTCGATGCTGCCAGTAGGAGGTTAACCTATTTTGACCTGAGAGCTGATTCTACAAATGTCTTCCAAATCCAGTTGTCTGAAAAAGCCTCATTTTTCTGTTAGTGGACTTCAATATTTCATGTCAAGGACCCTCAGAATCATCTGTATATGGCTGCTGCCCCCCCACCCAAAAATATGTAGTTCCAGGAAGCAAAACATTTAAAATGTTCACTTTTACGGAATATTGCACCGCTTTTTCATGATTATTCGAAAATGACAGACCTCATAGCGCAACACTTGCTGGCTTGTAATGATTGTTCAGCATTGATTGATTTTTTTTATTGACAAAAAAGAACTGGAGATTTGCAGTTCATTTCAAGTTAATTTAATTTTCAGTTAATTTCAAGCACTGGTCAATAGAAGAACAAGCAACAATCCTTCACAACCAGGCTCCATAGACACTCCAATAGCAGCAAGATGTTCTAAGCAGTATAAAAAAATATATATGTGCTGTCCAAGGTGGTTGATTGTGCAAGCTATTTTCACATTTCTATTCAATAGACAGATTGTATTGTAACCTTTTCTCGTGATGCTAGTACATTCAGGCACTACTAGGGGCAGCCATAGGGTTGAAATCACTGTGACCTTGGTCACTGTGACCTCACACGGTTTCAAATCACTGGGCCCCGTGATTTGAAACTTTGGCCACCAAATGTGATCGTTCGCAGCCAGGGTTGAGCCATTGGGATTTTTTTGTTTTATTTTATGTCACGTGAAAGCACGATATCACAGCTTCAAAATGAAACATTAGTTGTTCAGTTTGGCTCACCACTTTTGGAGTATATGGCTTGTACAGAAAATCTTGCAGAAAACAGTGAGTTGAGAAAACAAGGCTTGAAAGGTTCACTTCTGGAGCCTGGAATAAAAACCTCCTTCAACATTTGAAATGTAATAATATGTATGAAAATACCAGCCCCAGTCACAAATAATAACAATAGGTGATCTGAGAGTGTGATTGTAAAAAGCATTGTGGGGAACTTACAGTATAGATTAGATATAGATAGGTACCATTAGGATCAAAAATGTGTTGGGATAATTTTTCAATGCACAATGTACAAACTTGTACTGTGTCTCGTTGTTCACCACGTGTCTGAACAGGGTCCCTGTGTTTGTTTAGATCAACAGGACAGCCCTGCTTCCTCCTTGGCAGAGACACATCTCTTGTTCTGCTCAAATAAAACCTCATTTACATTTCACTAATCTGCTCTGGGAGCTTATTCTGCAACAGACCATGATCCACAGAAAGAACAGTTTTCTGCATCTGTGTCCATCCTCCATTTGTTTGCTTGCTAACATTTTATTATATTTGCTGAATCTAACTCATCGTTCAAGGACCAGGATTTTCTCCTCTAACCCGTATTCTTTTAGGGAACTGAGTGGAATTGACGTCCTGATTAAACATTTTAAAGTACTGCTGGATTTTTAATTAATCCTCTAATTAGGCTTTTAAATTGTTCAAGTGAAATCACGTTCCTCAGATTGACAGTTTCACATGAGGTGCATAGTGATGAAAGATAGTTTTGCCAAGTTTGGAAATGACATTGGGGATCTCTAAAGTAGCCTTGGGAACGGTTTTGTGATGAAATACGCTGTTAAGGGTCAGTTAGGCATTGTTTAGACAGTGTTTTAACACAGCCCTTGCCATCAGCACTTTTGACTGATTATATGCAAAGGGCATCCTCGATAAGAGGCCTCTAGTATCTTTTAAGAGCACATTTAATGACATGCATGTCATGTTGAGTCGCGTCACCTTTAATGTTGAAGTTGATCCACAGTGTCACGTTTGTTTTGTCGTTGCTTGTCAGCCACAGAAAAAAAGGAAAGCTGTTGTTGAGGCATTTCTCCATTTCCTCAAATGGTGCATTTATATAACGCCTTTATCCAAGGTGCTTTACATACACCCATTCATACACAGACAGCAGAGGAAACCATGCAAGGAACCAACCTGCACATCAGCAGCAATTAGGGGTTCAGAGGCTTGCTCAAAAAGGCACTCTGGGTAAACCGGGGTTCGAACTGGCGATAATGCGGTTACCATCCGGCCACTCTACCCCTGATCTGCCGCAGACAACGCTGTCATCCGAGCATACAACTCTTGGTTATGCGTGTGTGCATAGCGTGTATGATAGCATTTGCGATAGACGCATTGCGAAAGTTGGATAGTGAAAGAAAGATGAGAGAGTGAGAGAGAGAGAAAGAGTGTGTGTGTGTGTGTGTGTGTGTGTGTGTGTGTGTGTGTGTGTGTGTGTGTGTGTGTGTGTGTGTGTGTGTGTGTGTGTGTGTGTGTGTGTGTGTGTGTGTGTGTGTGTGTGTGTGTGTGTGTGTGCGCGTGCACCATTCCCTGTGATGTTACGTTCAACCAAAATATTGCCTCATTATATGAGGGAATTCTTAGAATCAGGGCTGCTCAGAGAAGTGAGTCTGAAAGCAAATCCACTCCAATTTCTATTCCATGTACTTATCGTCACCGTGGAGACTTCTTTAACCCACTTACTGTAGATCTGAGACCAGATGTTTCAAAATGTCTAATAATTAATAAATCACGTTTTGTTTTTTGTTTTGTTTTGTTTTTTTAAACAGGGTTACCAACGCCAATCGGAAAATATTTTCTTACAGGGATTGCCACAAAAGCAAAGATTTAAGTTAAAAAAAAGTTTGCTCTGAAAGCGTTTTGTTTAATCCACTGTGATTTCCACAAGAAAAAAAAAATGCTAACCAAGTTAGCATCTCTAACATCTACAACTTATGCCTCTAACATCTCTATAACAACTTATGCCTCCTCCCCCCTTCATCGACACTGTAGTACAGTTTGTACAACTGTACTACTTCTGCGTGTCTAAAACATATTTATTAATTATCCATCCAACATATTTATCCATTTAATTAAACTCAACAGTGTGTTGACATCACTTTTCTTTGTATTATAGCCTAACCTTTTAATTCAATATGGCAGTAATATGAATCCATTTCAAATTAATTAAATTTAAGAAAGTATTTTTTTCTATCTGCATGTGCACATGTGCATGTACGTGACGCCGTTAAAACGGCCTGCACCCACTGGCGTGCACGGAACGTTTGCCACTGTCCTCCATGACGACGTGGTCTCCAACTAGACAGCTGGTTTATAAGACAGAGAAGCAGGGCTTGACACCAACACTTGCCCGCTTGCCCGGGGAATTAAAAAAAAGGGTCGGGCAAGTGAAGACTGCTACCTGGTTGCCCGATCGGGCAAGTGTGCAACTTAGTGCACTATAGCACTACACAAGATAAATTTGTCTTGAAGGCAGTCATTGCGCTCTGCCTCTGTGTCTTTCCCTGCTTTCTCTTTCCCTGCTTTCTAGCTATCTCTACCCATCTCTCTCCCAGGTCCATTTGGTTCCAAACTATCATTTTGCTGGGGTCAGGGACCACTAGGTCTGTGACCACTTTGGGCTAATTAAGATGATGAATTTTAAAGTAGAAAGTAAACTTAAATGCAAAATTTACAATATATTTTTTGGGGGAAAGTGACTATGACCTGAGGGCAAGTAGAACCTGCACTTGCCCGATGGGCAAGTGCCTCAGAGACCTTAATGTCAACGCCTGGAGAAGAATCTAAAATTCTGAAGGATTGACCCTGATAGGTCCCAAACCACCGCTCCAAACGTGCCACTGGAGAATAAAGAGAGGACGAACTGGCCGTTGTCTGACCGGTCACTGGTGAACAGGCACGCCAACGTGCACTAGGGGTGTGGAGATTAATCGATATAAATCGATACACAGTACCCATGTGCGCGATGCGAGTGCATGGGTTCCGTCACTCTGTATCGATGCAATTGATGGGTGAAATCTAGATGCGCCTCGATGCATTTGCTTGAATCGGTAAAAACCAGATCGCATCGTATCGCATCGTATCAGGGTGAATCATATCGCATCGTATCACCAGGGAATTCCAAATAATCACTAAAGTATCGTATTGCTGGCAGTGCATTGAGATGCGTATCGAATCGCCCTCAGTGCTGAGATTCACATCCCTAACGTGTACACCAACCTGGCGCTTGCGGTTATCTTTCAGCTTAGGGTTAGAGACCAGTAAGAAAGTGGTCACGACTATTAGGAAACCGGGTGTTTGGCAGACCAGGTGTTTGCTTCTTTCTTGCTCACAGGTGTGGAGCCAAGATGGTTACATTTCTTCAAAGTTTTAAAAATAAATATAATCAGTACATGAAAACCTCCCTCACATATTAGGACGACGGGGGAATTTTTGATGAATCTATCATGGTTAAAATGGAGTTTTTCAGTCATATTGGTTTTGTAGAGGAAGGCGACGGGGCAGTTAAAATGAACATCAAATATCTAAACACTGAAAAGTTGCCACCGTCTGGGGGTTCACATGAGCCCGAGTAGATGAATAAAATTACCAAAATGTTTTTTGAAAGTGAAATATCCCCTTAAGTAGAGAGAATGTGAGTACTTTTTTGCCCGTCACACTGGGGTAATTTATCCTGACTCTGACAAGGTGTGACAGTGAGGAGAGCACAGGGCTCTGCTGGACACTGTGCTGGGTAATCCCATTAGCAGTGGGTGGGAGAGGAAGACATGCTAATAATACGCTGCAGGGTTTAGCACCTCATGTCACTGCCGTCTACCACAGACACACCAACCACTCCACATCAGGGCTTTTCAAACTTTTTGACTCCAGGGCCCACCATTTATTCAGCATTTGAGCTACGGACCACCATTCAATTACATTTTGCACACCAAAGACCTAAAATTAAAGAATTCGTCTGGTTTTGTTCACAATTCAGGGCTGTATTTTGCCAACAAAACAGTGTAAACTTCTTAATTAAGTGGTGCTAAATCAGATTATGAATATTTTAACTCTTGAGAGTGTGAAAATGAAACCAAATGGTCCACAAGGGTCCATTTGGTTTCATTTTTACATTCTCAAGGGTTACATCTGGTTAACCAAATTTCCATCATTTAACCTGGGGACCACCTGGAACCTTCTCAAGGACCACTGGTGGTCCCTGGACCACCTGTTGAAAACCCCTGCTCTACATGGTTCTCTCATTGCATTATAGAAGTGGTTACTAACCTTTTTTTGATTGATTGATTGATTGATTGATTGATTGATTTCAACCTTTTTATACCAGGGCCCACTAGTTATTCAGCATTTGCGCCACGGACCACCATTTGACGACTTCTTCACCCCACAGACCCAAAACTACCCAAAGATTTATTTTGTTTTTGTCCACAATTCCAAGCTGTATTTTGCAGACAAAACAGGCAAACAATAGATCACATGGACCAAATGGACCTACAAGTGTCCATTTGGTTTCATTATCAGAGCACCAGAGCATTTCCACTAGAGTGATGTGTGCTGATGAAAAGTTTTGGCCGATATTGATATCCAATATAATGAATCAGTGCTATTGGCGATTACCAATGTCGATATGAGCCTATTCTTTATTGAAAAAATCAATGTAACAGAGTAGTCTACACTGCAGGTTAGACAAGTCAGAACAAACTATATACCTTTATATTTTATATTGTGAGGTTGTTGACTGTTCAGGCTGTTACTTTTGGCTTGTCTATCTGTAAAGACAGACGATTATTCAGACCGATTAATTAATCAAGCTGTTTGATTAATCGGATATTGATTATCTGTTTGCAGATATCTCCCATCACTAGTTTCTACTTGTTTATAATAGGGCCCAGCGCGTTCATTTCATCACAACACAAAGAAGTTTAATGATTACTTCTGCGTAGCCAAAAGCAGGAAATCATAGTTGAGGAAAAAGTAGAAAAGAAAAATATACAAGGAGGAGAAAACGGGTGTGTGGAGAGGAAATTATATTTTTAAGTTGCAAGTTGCAGCCGGCCGTAGGTGCCCTTTGAGAGTGGTTTTGAAGGAGTCAAGGGACTCCCCTGTCTTAGGCCATGGCTACACAAGGAAAATATCTGTTCTTTTCCTCCTCCGTTGAGGAGGAAACCCAATACGGACATTTTGGGCTCCAACATGTATGCCAGGCCTTTAGGTGGTGATAAGAAATATTTGGCACAACACAGAAATGGCAGGTGTGAGCTGGTTTCCATGGTTACCCAAATAAATTCTCCACTAACCTGGACTATGTTATTGGAGTTATTGAATTGAAGTGAAGTGAATTGAATATTGGAGGTATATGGAGGAAATGTGAACTGCACAAAAAAAATCATCACCCTCCCTGTGAATTAAAAAACAATTAAAGTCCCCTCCACAACAGTGTTGTTTTTTATTTAAATATATTCAATAGCATTTTGCCTTTTAGTCCCATTTAGTCTTTTTAAATTATTTTTTGTTGTTCTACTCTTAGTCGACTAAATATCAATGACTTCGTCTTTTGTTATAGTTGACAAAAACAACTAAGTGATTAAACAAATGAATTGACCTCCCCTATTAACGTCACATTTACGTCAGTATTTATTCATAATCCCAGTAGTAGGCTACCTTTTATGTGAGAAAATAAAGTGAATGCAAAATTGGTGTCAGCAGTGAGATTCGAACTCGCGGCAAAATTGAACCCTGTTTCACAGTCCAATTCCTACTACGACGAGCTATGGGGACTGTTGAAAGTCTGGGATTCCGGGAGGTAGACTACTTTAATGTAACATCCAGTAGAAGAGTTGCGACATTGAGGGGTCAGAAACTGAGCGCACGTGCTGTTCAATGCAACCTGAATAGGGACACCTCGGAAGTTGTTTGGTCACGTCATTCGTTTCACGTGGCTACACGGCTCTGTGGCTCCAGATATTTTAGAATATCTTCACTTATTTATCCTTTTGCACAAAACTCTGAGTGACGTGAAACGCCGTTTGCGTGTAGTAGAAAGGCCCAAACGCAGGATTATTTCTGCGTTTGACAAAAGACCAGGAGTTGTGTAGTCGGGGCCTTAATGACTGCTGGTAGGACGTTTTCCTATCAAGGATCCCCAACTTGACACCAATTAGCCCACGGACCATCTCATTTGAAAGGATATGCCAGGGGGGGGCCCAATAAGGGACTCTAGCAAGATATTCTCAAACCATTTAATTTCAAGGACCCTCTACTTGATGGGTGTACAGGCCCCCATTAAATTACGTTACCACCGGTAACCTCCTCAAGGACGACTGGTGGTCCCCAGACCAAACTGTGCGAGGTGGAAAGGCAGATAGGGGCAGCACACATCTATAACCAAGGTGTGCTTGATGGTGTGATATAAATGATATTAGAAGATATCATATATGAATGAATATTATGTAGTGTGTAATAAATATTACACAATACATTAAATCACACTGTATTTTGTATACCAAGATCATAACATCACATACAGTAGTACATCCCCAGTTGCTGTCTGCTATTATTAACTGGAAATATTTTCATAATCTTCTGTGCTCACAGGTATCAGCATGGCACATTTAACAATGGTCTACTGCATGACAGTTTGGCTGATATCTACAGGAATCAGTTTGAAAGGGACGAATCTGAGGAATCAGATGACAGGTCAGTGGAATGGATAGCAAAGGAAATCCAATTTGTTAGGTTAGTATTGCTATTGCTACTGTGTGCTTGGTTCTCATGCTCATACATGTTGATGTACACTACAATCTTGCATTTACAAGTTAATTCACACAATATAAAGGTTCAACATTGAGGTTCATTTAAAGTCTCCGGAGGGCAAATACTTTTGCAGCATTAATGTAGATAATTAACATCAAACATAATGGATTCATAGCCAAAAGAAGAGTACAATACCGTATGCACAATGACCTTAATGTGCTAGGGCTAAAAGTGCAAGTGCACAGACACAGTAAATTATCTGCCAGACTTGCCAAGCCCTTATTTTTCATTAGTAAGGTCAGTAATGATGCACAAAATCTCAACAACACTTAACTTGGAACTATGCTGGTGTCCAGCAAGAATCTAACCAGCCATGTCTAGCCTCAACATATTTTTTATTGTAAATACGAGAAAGTAAGAGTCCTCATAAAATAGTTTTAGCCTAATGTGATAATACCAATATTTCAATATTTATTTAGATAAATTACATTTTAAATCTGATGATTTAGTGTACACACCTGGTTCATACCTCAGCTAATTTTAAGGAGATAAGAGAGAGACTTCTCTTAGGGGCTTTTTGTCCCCTTTGCCATAATTGGATTTGCATCTTTCATAGGTTGATAGATTGCGGTATAAAGATTAGCCAACTTATTAGCCCTTGTTTTTTTGTTTTGTTTTTAAGGGGGAAAAATCACAGCAGAAAAAAAATCTAAAAAACAAAGGCCTTTGAGGACTTGCTACAGGACTATAAGCAATGAAAACATCTCAGGGCAACTACTTAATCGCAGGGAAAGTATTTTACAATCAATTAACTTGGGGAACTCGCAAATGGTTGTCAAGTTGTTAATAGAGATTATGGGAGAGTGAACTAAGCACAAAGAGGGTATTTCACCCTACTTGCATCACCATATGACGTCCAACTGTGCCGGATAGCAGCACTTGAGTACAGTCTGTATACGTCAATGGGAGCAAGTTCATGTGTTTGGGACAAACAAACAGAAAAGACAACAGGAAAGAATGCTTGTTGAATGGATGATACCCACAAGTCCCACATACAGCATCATGTAATGTTTATTAGGTGGAGGGCATCACCTGGAAAAGCCAGAACTGCATTATAATCCTACAGTAGCATCTCTCTACGTACAATCTCTGTCTTAGCTTTGGGAACAACATAGTGCAATGGATAAGAATTACAAGCAGAGCTGCTCCCATGCCTCAAATAACAACTATCGCCTCCCTCTCGCTTTGGCTCTGATCTCCACAGCTTTCTCAACTCGCGGCTCTATTTCTTGGTCCCCCTCTCTCTTTCTTTCTGAATCACTTGCAGCCCCATGCAGCCTCCACTGAGCTCTTGGCCCTATGAAAACAAAGTGAATAATTTATGACTGTACTGAGCTGTGTGTGCGTGTGTATGTGTGTGTGGGGCTGACATTCTATGTATGTACATAACTAAAGCGTCCGCTCGCCCCTTTTTAAAGGGCCATGGCTATAGGGCTGTGCAGTGTACATAGAGAGGCCGTTTTAGCATCGCATGCCCCTACGGGCAGTGCTATAACGCCACCCCAGCCCTCGGCATCGCAGCTACACCTGCTCCATGCGCGCCCGCACACAGAAGGTCTGCTGTGATTGAAATGCGACAAATGGTGAACCCATTAAGTCCTGAGGCTGGTTCTACAAAATGCCACGTAAAAGCATGGTAGCAGTGAGCTTGCTTAGCATCTAAATTAGTTTTGAGAACCAGTGGTCTTTTCTGAAAAGTACGTTACTATAGAGTATATAACTCATATGATGACCACAGATATGGTCTAAAAGTGTCGGCCCGGTAGAACATGTTATATGGCTCACATGTACCATACGATTGGCCTGGCACACTTTTAACCCCCCACCCCTTTTGGTTCTTATTCTCAAGAACAGCTCCTTAGATTTGGGCCTCATCATAATGTCATCCTCAATGCACTCTGCTTTGTATAATTCCTCCTTGTCTTCAGTGTGCGGTTCCAAAATTGCCACTTTCCACTTTGTTTACAATGTCAAACATTGTTGATTTTCTAAGCTGGCATGGAATGGAAACAAGACTGGTTTTATTCAGTATTATAATGACTCAAATATTAAATAATCCGCGTATCAGCTCCCCCACCACCTCAGGACATTGTGGTACTGCAGCTACACAGCTGTCAAAGTCCAGAAAGAAATATCAAGGACTGGTTAAGTCAGAGTGGTGGTTGAGGCTCAAACCATTAAAAATAAGCGTGAGGGAGATATACAGTATGATATTACCATAAGTATTAAAGTATTAAGTAAGTATTAAAAACAATTTTAGGATGGTATGTATGTACCTGATGAGGCACCTCACAGGTGCCTCATAAAAATGATTTGCATCAAAAAACATGTTTTTCCAGCACTACTATTTTTGTCTCAGCCAATTACGTTAACAATCTCCACTCAAACTTGAAAACATAAGCTTCCCATCCCCATTTCCCTTTTAGATTTTCTTTTTGCTAGGATGTCTCTCTCCGAGGATCCGACGTGCGCACACGCGCACGCACACACACACACACACACACTAAGCCAGATCATCAGGATTAGCCTCTCAGTATAAACAAAATACTGCCTGGGCCATGCAGTCCCTGCAGCCACATGACGAGGCCCCATATGGAAAATTAGCCATGCGCTAAAAGCTTTACAAATCAATCGACTACAGTACCAATGCCACCGTCTCTGTCCTGCATCAGTCTGGCTGACACTGCACGCACACACGCACACACACACACACACACACACACACACACACACACACAATAAACAATACACACATGCACAACTGATGCACATGCAAGACCACACAGACAGCTGATGCACTGGCATATTATAATCTAGGGCACCCTGCAAGGCAAGCACTACAGCGTAATGATAATGTCACACTTTATGAGTTATATCAATAGAATATTGGTTTTCATGTGGCGCGATAAGGGAAAAAGACTGAATTTCTTCAGCCTTTATGTATTCCCAATTTACCAACCACTCACCCAGACAATACTTAAAGGTATTATAGGCAACTCTTCTAGCTGCAGCTGTTTCCCGGCTGCAGACAGACACTGACTTTGCCCGGCAGACGGTCCAGGACAAGTGTTTCAGCCAATCACAGCGTAACACAGAGTTTGTACACAGTAAAGTTGACTACATTACCTTGACTTTAAAGGTCATACGGGCAACTTTAGACAAAATCTGTGTATCTGTGTTTGTAAACAGAATTGAATCTAACTCCACTTCAACACCACTCTATTGGATCATTATTAAACTGCTGGAGACTGCTGCGCTGTGATTGCACACACACACACACACACACACACACACACACACACACACACACACACACACACACACACACACACACACACACACACACACACACACACACACACACACACACACACACACACACACACACACACACACACACACACACACACACACACACACACACACACGCAGGATTTGTTCACAACAACAAAAGTTCTGGAACGTTTGCATGGCAAAGCAACTGTCTGTCTCATTTCACATGAAAGCACAACTCAAATACAAAGACTGTCACTGTGGACAACAGACACACTTTACACTTGTTTACAACAGTCCACAGTTAATAGTCAATTAATCAAAACATTTATAGGCAAACAAACATACAATTTTATATAGTTTTATATATTCTGGGTTGCACACTGACATTAAGGAAGTATTTAAATAGGTACATGGGCATTTTGGTAGTGTATCAAATAACAGACCCATTGCTGTTGTTGTACTGTCATCAACCCTAAGCCATTCCAGCCTGTCAAAGTGGGCAGGGGTGAGGTGGGTCCAGGGAGTGAGGCCAAGTAGCTGGCCTGGCCAGTTTATTTTTGTGAAGTTCAGAGACTAATTTTAGGGCCTTTGAGTTGCTGTGGTACCAATGTGCAGGCAAAGCCGAAGAAACCTTGTACAACGGATTTTTTCATTGCATTGGTGGCCATTTCATCACCGGAAAGATTTGCCTCCAGGATGGAGCCTAGGGAGGTAATTTCATCTTTCCGTGTGATAATGTTGTCACCCACTCTAACCGTGAAGCCATCTGCCTTTGC
Organism: Benthosema pterotum; assembly: GCA_039105355.1. Classification (NCBI taxonomy): domain Eukaryota; kingdom Metazoa; phylum Chordata; class Actinopteri; order Myctophiformes; family Myctophidae; genus Benthosema; species Benthosema pterotum. The sequence continues at coordinate 43,529,873 of CM076969.1, forward strand.
TGAGATTACTATTTGATCCAAAGAGAATGGATTCCATTTTTTCCAGGTGTAAGATAGTTTGTCATCAGCAAGCCAGATGCATATTCTACTGAGTTCAGAGCTGAGGCTTTAACTTGCAGTTTGTTCCTATCCGAGACCTGAGTCATCTGCAAACAGAAACGAGTTCAATCACAAGCTGATGCCATGCCATTTATACACACACACACACACACACACACACACACACACACACACACACACACACACACACACACACACACACACACACACACACACACACACAGAGTATACTGTATTTACTCTATGTAAAATCCCTACTCTGCTTCGTTGGGGAATGCAACAAGTCACTGGGGTGGGTGGGGGTTGGGGATGGGGTTTGTTCAGTTCACCTCCAACATCTGTTCTCTGCCATCCACTCAAATCCCCATCCATCCATCCATCTTCTTCCGCTTATCCGGGGTCGGGTCGCGGGGGCAACAGCTCCAACAGAGAGCTCCAGACTTCCCTGTCCCGAGCAACATTAGCGACCTCCTCCGGGGGGATCCTGAGGCGATCCAAGGCCAGAGAGTCGATGTAATCCCTCCATCTGATCCTTGGTCTGCCCTGGGGTCTCCTTCCAGTGGGACGTGCCTCGAGGACCTCCCTAGGGAGACGCTCGAGGGGCATCCTAACCAGATGCCCAAACCACTAGCTGGCTCCTTTCCAGGCGAAGGAGCAGTGGCTCTACTCCGAGTCTCTCCCGAGTGACTGAGCTTCTCACCCTATCTCTAAGGGAGATGCCAGCCATCCGCCGGAGAAAACTCATTTCAACCGCTTGTATTCGCGACATTGATCTTTCGGTCATGACCACACTTCAGGACCATAGGTGATAGGGTTATAGGGTAGGGATGAAGATAGCTCGGTAGACACAGAGCTTTGCCTCCTGGCTCAGCTATCTTTTCGTCACAACAGTGCGGTATAGCGACTGTAATACCGCTTCTGCTGCTTCGATTCTCCAGCTGAAATCAAATCCCTGTACCACTAATACTTACTAGTACTTAATCCATACTTTGGTTATCCAAAATCAAGAGTCAATTTAAACGTAATATAGGCAACTTCAGTGTTAAACTTGAATCTAACCTCCACCTCACTCTATCGGCTCATTATGAAACTGCTGAAGACTGATGCGTTGCGATTGGCTAAAACGCCGCTTCACCCCCCCCCCCCCCCCCCCCCAACCCCCCCAACCCCACCCGACACACACACACTAGCACCACCTTGTCATGAGCCCGACAAAAACAACAAAAGTTCTGGACTCTCTGCAGGCAAAGCAAGTGTCTGTCTGCAGGGTAAAAAAACAAACAAATATATTTTGATCTTTGGCTTATGATACTGTTGTGAACATAACACTGTCTGCCGCAAAACAGAGAGGGACAGAAAGACTGCAGCACTCATGACCCCTGCAGGAGGTGCACACATGCAGGACAAAGCATGTATGATGCATGCACAGGTATGTGCACACATCAGAGACAGAGTCAGTTTGAAGTTACTGAGGCTAACAACTATTAACAATTATTACTGGGCCCGTAATTAATTATCAAAATCATTTCTGCCATCGAATGCTGCTATTAGAGATATCCGATATGGACTTTTTTATCCGATAACCCGATGTACAACTCTTAATTTCCAATACATATAAACCGATACCGATATACAGTATGCAGGCTATTATGGTGGACAAAAAATAGATAATGGGAGCAGTCGGTGATTCAGACCCTCCCCCCAACAGACCAATAGCACGTGCACCGAGACCTGCCACCAATCAATCATAATTGAAGGAAAGTTCCCCATCATTATTTTGCCCGATTGTGAGGCTCTATACATACTCTATCTGTAAATGGTGTTTTCCCAATACCGATATTTTCTGATACTGATTTTTAAAGCCTTTATCGGCCAATAATATCTGTATGGCCGATATATCTGCCCATCCCTAGCTGCTATAGTATCAGCTTCTACCACCATTTATTAATAATAGGATTAGGATGTGTTTTATGAGAAACCATGTTTTACTCATTAAAGCTTTTGTTTCTTGTGATTGTTTATTAATGCTCCCATCATGTTTGCCACCTTTGTCTGCACAGTACAAAGAGAATACAGGCTTTCTATTCTACTCTGTCAAAATGTTGTGTTTATTCTCTCTGAACTCTGAGTGCTATTACTCAAAATTACACTCCATTTTGACAACATCTACTCTTAAAAACACATAATCAACTCATATGACCACCTTCACCTAGTAATGAGCGCAATCTTGCTATGGCTCATTTTATCCAGATATAACCACATGTACTACATGCAAGTGCATGCAACACATACTGCAGACAAACAGACGGACTGTTCTAAGTCTCGTTCTAAGTCTCCCCCGAGGTTGTAAGCATGAAAAATATTGGAAGAATAAAGTTACATAATTTCAAAATATAATGCGATACAGCTTGTGTTTTTACTGAAAGTATCGCTGATAGTGTAATGTGATTCTTGTAACGTGTTATTGCACATCGTTGCTAGTAAAAGATACTGGTTCTTTTCAGAATTTATTGTTTTCTGTTTTTGAAAAAAAAAAAATCGAAAATACTAGTGTGCTTGATAAGGCGATCATTATTAATAAGAAGTCAACAAGCTCCATCCCTATAATGGTTCCCCGGCAGATGCCGCCCCTTCTCCCACTGTGTTAACAGCTATTATGAGATATCCTATCCTACTTATCCTACAGGTTGTCATATAGCAACCATCCTTTCTTCTTCCTTCCATCTTTTCTTTCCCAAGTATGCATTATTCCGGATATCAATGCAATGTGTGTATCGTGGTGGCCCACGTGCAGCTTTAAACATGACACCCTGTCACACACTTGTATTTGAAAGGAGGACTTTCAAACATCCATAAATCAAAGGTAAACCATTTGTGCTTGTGCTAACGGTACTATACTGGGTGTGTACTGTGTATGCGTGTGTGTGTGTGTGTGTGTGTGTGTGTGTGTGTGTGTGTATGCGTGTGTGTATGCGTGTGTGTGTGTGTGTGTGTGTGTGTGTGTGTGTGTGTGTGTGTGTGTGTGTGTGTGTGTGTGTGTGTGTGTGTGTGTGTGTGTGTGTGTGTGTGTGTGTGTGTGTGTGTGTTGGGGGGACTTCTTAAAGTGAACGTGTACGGGGGACTTTATAGATGCTAACTGTTAGCTGCAAAAAAGCATAATAATGATTATATGGCATTTTCTAATCAATGCTTCTCAAAAACAGCACACTAAAGGCTTAAGTGAAATATAGACTTTGCTCATCTCATGCGGATGCATCATGAAACAGTGACAGCCCCAAACCTCATATCATTTCTACATCACATTAGACTTCCACAGAATACAAATCCTACGTGAATATATTATTAAATAGAGCCATTAAATAAAGTATTATTTGTATCGGTGTTAAATACTGTCAGTTAGATGCATTTATTTTTCTCAAGGGAGGACAAAGTCAGCACAGCTCTGGAACAATCACTGAATGTTCAAGGATCACTATACAGCCTGCCTGGTGACACTGAGACTGTATGGTACAGTAGGAGGTCATGAGCAGCAGGAGTTATGTAAGTGTCTGTGAGGAGTCCAGCCTTGACAGATTAGCATGCTAATGCATAATAAGTCCTCTTGCACCAGAGAGCAGAGAAGGCACCTACTGATCTCTTCTGAGGCGCATGTAAGAATATACTCTATGCTCTCGTGCAGAGGTTTTCAACCAGTGGTCTGGGGACCACCAGTGGTCCCTGAGAGGAATCCAGGTGGTCCCCAGCTAAATGATGGGCAGTTGGTAACCAAATGGACCCTTATAGATCTGTAACGCTTATTATATGAAACCAAATTCCCCCTCACTGGTCCATTTGGTTTCATTTTACTCTCAAGATTTAAATTGTATTTAAACATCTGAAGTAATTCATTTTCAAGAATCTATTCTACACAATTTAAAAATGTAGAAGAATCTCTCCTAAATTGTGGACAAAAACTTGAATATCCTTAATTTTGGGTTTGAGAGACTAAACTCAACATCAAATGGTGGTCCGTGGCTAAAATGCAGAATAAATGGTGTGCCCTGGTATGAAAAAGGTTGAAACCCACTGCTCTAGTGGTCTATAGAGACCTGCAGTCCCGCCATCCTTTTTTCACAACAACAGGCACAGAAAATAATTTATTTGTGCATTTTTTCCCCATAGATGTGTCAAAAAGTATTTAGGCTTGTTTTCTGGAAAAATAAAATAAAATAAAATAAATTAATTAAATATTGACATAGCAGCATCAAAAACATTTGGATTTTAGAATACTGTGCATACTATACAGAATCCCCCAAAAAATAATTCCCTGGATGAATGGGTTAAAGATCTTGGACGAAGCCAACTTGGATGGTGGAGAAATAATGACAATAAACACAATATTTTGGGGCCAAACAAATCATTACAAAGAATAAAACCGACAAAAGATGTGCTACCCTTGCCATGGTTCTGTTTGATTACTGAGCATTCAGTAATTGTTCCAGAGCTATGCTGACTTTTTCCTCCCTCAAGAAAAATAACTGCAATTAAGTGACAATATTTAATGCTAACACAAATACTCTGTTGAATGGCCTGTATTCACATAGGATTCGTATCCTGTGGAGGTCTAATGTGATTTAGAAATGACATGAGGTCTGAGGCTGTTACTGATCCAATTGTAAACAAACTTCATGGCATATAGTTATTGTGAATATAACAGTGAATATCTACATATATAATCAAACTATAACGCTATTCTACATAATACTATCTAAGTTACATACATTACAACAAGTGCTACGGGCCAAGATGGAGTCTGAAGAGGTTACATTATTATCCGTACAATGTTGGACATACATACAGTAAGTGATTTTTGGGAACATAATTTACAGGTATGGTGGTCATTAAACGTTGAGAATAGAGACACCGGCAGCAGGAAGGAAAAAGGTGTCTCAGTGTGTGCACGCGTGCGTGTGTTCATGTGGGTGGTGGAGACAGAATCAGCCGGCTATGGGCTAGCCTCCTTGATCCCCTCCCTGTATTAAGAGCTATGTTTCGGCGAGGAAATGATGTGGCGCATGGTGTGAAACAGGCCCAAATTGGCTGGCTGGCTTTGTATGGAAGCCTCCCTGGGGAGCACCATTGATTATTAATGTGCAAGCTGCATCAAAGAGCCAGCTGCTGCTGCTACAGTACCCACTGCAGCTACAGTAGCAACACCAGAACTCCACAGATTGCAGTACGCTTCATCCACAAACTCCATTTTTGTGGTCACTGAGCTGATATAGGGTTGATGCAGGAAGCTTGTTCCACTGTAACTCCACACTGTAGTTGTGTAACGATATAGTAACTCTATTGAAAGAGATTTTAATTTAATTACGTAAACAGAAGATATCGTATCATTTTACTTTGAATCATTGATTTGCAATGGAACGAAATCAGTATGGAATTGTTACCAATACTAACCATTTGTGCAATGTACTCTAAATTTTAAACATGAAAAACACGTGTCCAAATATATTATATATTTTATAAATATATGCCAAATTACTGTTTTTACGTATTTATATCCATTCTAATACATTTCCCTTTAAAAACCTGCACTATACATATGTTTCACACATATTTAATAGATTGTCTAAATAGTTGCTGTATCAACTTCATCAATCATTTCATATTTAGGGTCAAATCAATGCCTGTAGATCATCTCATCCCATCCATGAAGCTTTGTCATACCTTCTCTCAGCACATGCACATTAAACTGCCTCCACACCTTTCACTACCATGAATAAGTTTACAAAGAAGCTTTTAGACATCCTTCCTGATTTTAGACCACGGGTGTGGTCTAAAATGTGAAAGATAACATTTTTTTATTTCACAGCTGGGACTTTAAATTTGTATCACCATGCCATCACAATCATTTCTTGTTAGAAGATTTGTCAAGCTATGCAGACTACTGGTCCGTGGCATCCATTTTAACACCCTTTGGGAAATGCACAAACTTTTCATCAACAGAATAGGTTCAGATGACAGATGTTCTTCCAAAGCATTAACACGTTTTAGTTCTGCTTCATACGGTTTCCAGATGTACTGATTGTTTAATAGATTTTTTTTTGCCATTTTCCAGATAATATTGTTTTGATCACATGGTGGTGGCTCAGGGGTAAAGTGGCTGGATATAATATTTTGCAATATAATTGAATCTGCTAATAGTAATCTGACTTTTATGTTTTTCTTAACATACAGTAGTTAAGATGTCTTGGTGCATTTATATAGCACTTTATCCAAGATGCTTACATAGTGCAGTACATTCACCCATTCACACACACACACATTCATCAATTGTGGCAGAAAAGCATGCAAGGCACAAACCAGCACCTCAGGAGCAATTAGCTCTTCATTAAGTCTGCCAAATCCGTCCTATATCAGAGTGTGGGCAAGACAGGAAAGCTTAACCTGCATAGCAACAGTTACTAAACTAAAATTAATAACAACAATTGGTATTGTATTTTTGTAGTAACCTCTACAAAAAGGTATGGTGTGGAGACATTTGGACATTTCTGGAATGAGTAACACTGCTAAACGTGTGGGTCGCACCCTCAAAAAATGTGCGAAATTAAAATGTTTTTCTGTTGGCATTCACTCCTGTTTTACAATTAAAGTGCTGGCAAGCGTGTGACAGTCACAGGTGTGCCACTCAGGCACATGTGTGGGTCCTGCCACTTGAAGCAGCAGCAACACTTTGGGAATAAAGATGCCACGCTTGTCCCTTCAGGATAAGGGCTGTGCAATAGGGCAATGGGAAGCTGGTGTTCCCGCCTGCAGAGTGGCAGCATCATTTGGAGTCAGCCCCATTTTAAAACAGCCTAAAAACAAAAAAAAACAACAACAATAAACACGTGGCTAGGGGAGCTGGAAAAAGTGCTACATTTAGAGATAATTAAATTCACACCGTCAAAGAGGGAATCGTTATTTCAAAACATTTGGTCAGCCATTATGGAGATGCTTGATGGACTGAAGAGACTGTAGTTATTACTAGTCTGCCCCTATTGTTATTTAATATTGTAATGACATGTATGTGCATACGTACTGTATACTTGGGTCTTTATGTATGTATTATAAGAGTGTGCAAGTAATTTTTGCGGACGTGCGTTATAGTCATCAGCCTTTTGTTTTTTCTTGCCCTGTCTTGTTATGTTTTGTCGACAAGCTCTACCTCCTGAGCCACTGCGATGACTGACAAAATCCAGTCTGACTACATACTAAAATATATTTTAAATGAAATACAGTTAATGTCCCAAATAAGTAACCCAATAAGCTACAGCCGCTGAGCTACAATAATGTATAAAGCGATTATATACTGTATGAGCTACTGTATATAATGTTTTTCAACCATTTTGATACCATGGCCTACTATTTATTCAGCATTTGAGTCAAGGACCACCATTGAAGACATTTTAGTACCACAGACCCAAAACTAAAGATTTATTTTTGAATTGTCCACAATTCCAGGCTGGATTTCAGAAACAAAACAGGTAAAAATACGGATTAATGACCATTAATCTTCTAAATTCTCTAGTTGTGTAGAAAACTGGCCAGGCCAGTGTGCCTCTCACCGCATACAGTCACTCATAAATATTTGACAGTGTTTACTCCAACACCGCTGCCCTCAAAGGGGCTATAATGAAAAGATGCTGGAAAAAGGGACGTCGAGAGAGAGAGAGAGAAAATGAAAACATATCCGTGTGGTGTGTGTGTGTGCGTGTGCGTGTGTGTGTGTTCGTGTGTGTGCGTGTGCGCACACGCATGTGTGAAGAGGGAAGGGTGAAATGGGTACAGAGAATGGGTCCATTTGTCATGTCCAAAAGCAGGGATATAAGAGCTTGTCCCCTGCCAGTCCATCCGGTCCCGAGCCATTATGAGTGCATTGATCCGTGCCAGCCAAAGGAGCAGATCTGGGTCACTGGAACACGGACAGTGTCCAACAGCAAGGTATCAGGATGTCCTCCCATGCATTCCTGCCAGTGCCATTAGAAACTTTATAAAGTACTATTCTTTTTCTCAATTACGTTTTTATTGATGACTTTATTACTTTATGCAAGCAGAGCATGCATATACAATCATGTATGGTATGTTTTAGGGCTGTTGAATGAAATTTTAATCACATTAATCACCATTCGAACTACCGCTATGTCCAAAATTTCCCATGCTGTCCTGTACAGGATTTGAGCATTTAAAAAAGAAAAATATCTGGGAAGAAAAAAAGAGCTGTTCAATTATTTAAAAAAAATATCAAAATAGGTGATCAACAAGCTCCCAATGCTTGTAGATCCCTTGAGCTATACTCTAAAGCTCTGGTTACAGTGAGACACACAGGTATGTCTCTGCAAAACCGCGTTCTACCGATTATTTAAAAAAAAATATGAGAAAATGTTCAGTGGGTTGAGTCAGTGCCCACATGCACACATCCTTGTTGTATTCACACTGAAAACAGACTATACACAAGAAACACACACATTGTGCACACCCTTTGCACAGAGATAAATCCCAGATAAGTGTTGGCCAGTAGTGAATGGGTTGAGTTATGGACATTTGAGTGCTGCTAGTAATCACTACTTGGCAGCAGCCCTCCATCCTCCACTTCTCCCTCTGTCATCTCTGCTGATAAGAAAACAGATAGCTGGGGCTCATGAGGCTCCATCCTGTCTCAACTCAGGCTCCACGCTTCACTGTCCAGATGCTCCATCACCAGGAGAGGAGAGCTATACACCTGTCTTAATTAATCCTGTTGTAACCTTTATGAGTGCTACACATTTAACCGGTTGGACTGACATAGAGGCAACAGAGGTAATTAGGCTATGTACTGGCTATGTATGATTGAGGAGGTGGCCAAATAACATTTAGTTCTACAAGGCATCTCTATAAACTCAACTAGAGACAGGAGAGGTGAAATCAACTTGCGAGTGAGGCAGACAGCCGCAGTTGATAGTACATGAGTTGCAGAAAATGAGCCCTGATAGTCGGGGGTCATTTATTCATCTGCAGCGAAAAAGGTTCACCTTTTTCTATAACTGCCACTGCCTATCAGTAGTGGCAGGTAACCTACACATCGCGGCATGTATCCTATCCATCGTGGCTGTTATCCCATCGGTCATGGGTTAAGGTTAGGTTTAGGCTTTACTGAGGATATGTTTAGGGCTAAGTTTAGGGTTAGGTGAAGAAGATAGCTATAGGTCGCGATGCCAGTAAGCGGTGCAAATCCACGTGGGTCTTCCCGGAGCTCCCTGCAGCTCCTGGGCGGTTCCAGTGAACCGCCTCGCACCCAGAAGTGACAGTTACCGTAGGGTGGTCGCAATACTGTACAGTACTGTCACCATACTGTACTCTCACACCTTAAGTAAATACAGTTATATACTGTATATAACACAAGCCTAATCCAAGCTTGTGTTTACGAATTTAGAATTAAAGATCTATAACCGTAGACCGCATAAATAAATAGACAGACAGAGAGACAGATAAACAGAATGCGAGCAATCATAATTGGAAGTTCTGTCAAATAATCCAATTCCATTGTCGGAGATGGCAGGATTGGCAGCCAGTCTTTCACCATGCAAAGGTTTCCGCTCCTGCACACATTGGGCTTTAATGTTGGAATGGCAAAGATAACGAGCCACAGATTCACAGGGAAGAAAAGCCTTCTGAAGAGAAAGAACATGAAACGGCACAGTAATTACAATATCAGAGGATGCTATCGCAAAGAGAACAATAAGAGACAGAAAGCATGTGGACGACGGGATTCACCTTGGCAATAAGAGCAGGAGAAAGAAAGGAAGAAAGTGCCTCCGGCCGATGGCAGAGGCCAACGCGTCCTGGAGGAGGGCTCTGAGGCCTGTTCAGTTTGTTGTACAGTAAGAGACAGCAGCGGATGCGGGCCTGGCTGGACTGATAAGGATTCTGCCCAAAAACGCAGTGAGATGAGATGCTGAGAGGGGGGGTTTTACTTCCTTTTCTTTGAGAGCGTTGCAGATGATCGGTGCCTGGGCTGTTATGATTTGCATGCCGTTCCACAAACACAGATTTTTTTTGTCACTGTGTTATTTCGCTTCCATGTCCACTGTGGTGGAAACATAAATGATAACCATTCAGTTTGTTGTGGAAATGGAGGAAAATGCCTATTTTTCAAACTGACCATTCAATTCAAACTGGCCATTCAACCCATACAGGATACTAGAAACACATTTTTTTGCATTTGTCATTCGTTTTATAACAGCGAGCAGCTCAAATACAGCTTTATAAAAGGAATACACTCCATCCAGGTCCACTCTCCTCTAAGGGCATAGCTTACTAAAGCAATGTCTAAGACTTTGTCCAAAGATAGAAAGATCTGTCCTACGGACTGACAGGCACGTGGAAGTGCAAGAGCGCATGGACAAAAGCTTGTATCCATACACACGCACATGCACTTGAATCGATGATGAATTGCCTATTACGTTGCGCTGACAGTACTGGCACTAGGCCCAGAGCGGCATATAGTTTATGGTGTTGGGAATAATAGGAGCGGTTAAAAATAACATTATCAAGCACACCTTTGAGACAGTGGCTGGCGTTAGGCATGGGGGGGTTATCTGACAGGAGACAGAAGAGGACACTTCAAGGCACTTCGGTTAGCACTGGCTGCTTTGCAAAGGTTCAGCGAAAAACGACAGGCCGCCGGCCGTTGGGCTGTATCCCAACACACACGGCTGCCGGCTGTGTTAACTCCAGCTGTCTGCAGGTGACAGGGGGAGGTCTGTGGAGGGATAAAGACGTTTAGTGTGGCTGTCCGGGAAGGGCCACCACGGCGCTGTCAGGCGTTATGTGTATGGCCGTGGTCGCTTGAGCTTTAACTTTGACTTGTCATGTCCTATTGCGTTTTGGGCGGAAATGCCTGTGCTGTAGCCTATTTGGAGAAATAGCAGATCTACAAGCTCACAGCGTGCCACTGAGCGCTGTGGTACAAGCTTGTGGAGCAGATCTGCTGTTTTTGAGAAATCGCGAAAATGTCTTTGAATACATCTTTGTTCAAACAGAGCAACTGTTTTTTTTTTAACATATATTCACTTCTGTGGAGGTGGACCCTGAAACAAGATATTTTCAGAGAGGGGTCCATAGGCCAAATACAGATAATCCAGGGGGTCGTCCCCTGGTTGAGCACCGCTGATTTTTTTTCCCCTGAAACTAGTGGTGCATGATTATGAAAATATGACCGTGTGTTCGTACCATCCTGACAATTCCGAATATGCTACTGATTAATCACACATCCATTCTGAAAACTTCAGTTTCTTAGGTCAAAGTGGGTTAAAAAAGGACAGAGGAGACATCATCAAGTGGCCTAGCAGTGGGTGCGTTCCAAATAGTTAAAATGTCTACCACATACAGACAAAGGCATGCTAGCAACTTCAGGGTTTTGACTTGGTTTGCTGGAGTGACTGAGTCACATGTAGCTCTGGTCCATATACCTCTACTGCTTCTATAATTCTTCATTTCAGTAGTGCTATGGGAAAAAACAGCGTTATCTTCTGTTGTGGATATCTCACGAGGTGCTTACTCACCAACACAAACACGGCTTGTGGGATTAGAAAGCCTACTTTCCTTAGCGGAAGCAGTCCGAGTTCCCTGCCACACACTTTTTTGGGCAGAAAGAAGTGTTTTTTTTTTTTCACCCAAAAAATCTTCTCTATGGAGGTTTTCTCTGATTGCAATATCGGTACATTTACAATTAGATAAAAAATAAAATCTTCATCCCACGATTTTGTAACCATTTTCTACACACCTTCCACACCAGCCTGGGGAGGCAGCGGACTGGCCTCATGCAAAGCTGCCTTCTTTTCACCTGACAGGAAAGCACATGGAAGGAAGGAACACGTTACTCCAACCTGTTCCTGTCTTCTCCAGTAGGTCTGGAAAAACAATGTTAATGCCCTAGAAGCTAAGATAGGTTGTGTGCATGTGCATAATGCAATCAGTATTCCTAGTCCATAAATCATCAGCAGCCACCATGTCAATGTACAGTACTGTATGCTTTCTGGAATGTTCTGGAACCTTGCCCATATACCAGATACAGTCCAATCCCTTTTGACTACATGGTCTCTCCTCAGCTTTTGTTCAGCCTCAAACTTAACGGAAATACAGTTTATTTGAGGTAAATAGACATAATCAGAGCTGAGATTTCTCCCCCATCCGGCCGACCGTGAGAAAAAACTGCATCTAATGTCTCTCTAGAGGTGTTAATATTCCAAGCAAGAGGCCTGTTGCGGTCAGAAAGCAGGACAAAAGTACGTGCGCTGCTGAAGTATGCTGCAAAACCTCAGACAGCTCTCCAGATTAGGAGATCCGAGACATTCTTTCTGGCTGTGGATGAGCAAGTGAACAATGCATTGCGAATGGGCACAAAATAAAGGAAGGTGTTTACTGCTGTGCAACCCAGATGGAGAACACTGAACGCCACAACATCCAGGGGGTTCGAAAGCTTTCTTATTGTACAACCTGCGCCCTGAAACCATTCTGATGAACTTGCCTCTGCTATAGCTTAAAAAAAAAAAAAAAGAGTGATAACATCGAGGATAGTTGTTTCCTCCATTATTATGTTATCTCCCCCCCAACCTATAGGGTAGTGATGGGGAGGGGGGTGCACAATCCATTTTAAGGACATCTTTGTTTGTTTTTTAGGTTATTATTAGACAAAATAAAAGATGAGGATGGGTCTTACATTTGCTGTTTTCTTTAGTTTTAGCAAAAATCCATAAAAACTAAAGAAAGCAGCATTGATCTTTAACTTTCTCTAATAACAACCTAAAACATGAATCTTGGTTGTGCAAAAAAATCCTTCAGGGTCTCCATATTAGTACATATACATCTCTTTGCACCTGATTGTCAACGGAGAAAATAGCCAGTGACATTAGAGGTGTTATTGAGCACAGGGTTTATCTTTTCATGCCTTTCAAATGTACACCAAGACTAGGCCACCAAGGTGAATAAAAAAGGTCTAAGGAACATACAGTGCATTACAACCGTATTGTCTGCCAAGTGAGTCATAGCAGAGCATTATATAGCTCTTATGCCAAGCAGACTGGGTTGAAGGCTGAAATGCACACCGTCACCAGCCCTAGCCCCCTGCCCCCCACCCCCGTCTCTCTACTAGCACATTTTACCAAAGAAATGTTCCACCGTCTTCTGGGATGAAATAATGAGGACAGCGGAGAGTTTGTGCTGCGCAGCAGAGCAGCTGTTTGGTATTGCGAATGCAGTCGTGCACCGAGTGCCCGCATGCATCCTGTGCTTGGTGGTGAATGCATGTTCTTGTGTACAAATAAACAAGCATTCCTCATTTTACCACAAAAAGGCTTTTGAACTGTGCTGCTATAGGTCATCTCACCATCTAGCCATCTACATATTCACCAGGTCTCAGTCTGTACGCGTATGCGACCTCAGAAAAGGTGAACTCCACCCGCGACTCAACTTGGCCGCATCCACTATGACCACGTTGCAAATAGTGTTGTTCCGATACAGATACTAGTATCAGGTACTTGTCCGATATTACCCAAAAGTACTTGTACTCGGTATCGGGAACCAGCACCCATACTTGGAAACAAGTACTTTCAATTGAAAGTACCAAATTAGCATTTTTGGCTAACGCTGGGATCATTTTCACCTAAAAATGTCCTAAATACGAGGGTGTACATGCATACGTGCATGCCCGTGGTATGTAGGTCCATATCTGAGCATAATGTGGCAATTGGTGTTGATTTCACTTCATTATGTGTGAAATCAACATCCAAACAAGTATACTGTAGGTTACATGAGGGGCATTTAAAAGACGTACGTGATTGCTATTTGTGTTTTTTGTTTTGGGCTTAATCAATAAATTAAATAATGCATATAAATGGCACCCCAAACTAAAGGGGGCAGGGCAAGCTGGTAATTGAAATATTAAAGGGGAATTCCGCCAATTTTCAACATTTTACTGTCATTATTAATATACCTTAGAGATGTTGTGGAAATAATAAAAATGTTTCACCATGTTGATGATTTTTTTTTAGATCTACATTACCAGGAAACAAAATGTTAGGAACCTTTTTATTCATTTGACAGAACATCTCAGGTATATTAATGGCATGGTAAAATGTTGAAAATGGGTTTAATTCCCCTTTTAAGCAAAACACTTAAAAAAAAATCATTTCAGGCTATTATTGTAGTAATTGAACATTAGGCATGGCAATGAAAATAAATAGGATAGAAAAGGAGTTCAAATAAGTGGTTACTTATTTGATCATGATCACCGCATGGAGATGTGGAGATGCCGCTAACTGACCTATTTCATCATAGAATTTAAATAATAATACAGCGAAACTCA